>CM042439.1:24567546-25167546 GCA_023631565.1 Gymnocephalus cernua | reverse complement strand
TCAGTGCCCAGAAGTCTTGTGAGTCTTGTCATGATTTACAATTAAGATTTTTAAATATTTCAGAACATTGCAACCTTTACCAAAAACCTAAATATCTGAATCATGATATGACATAACCTTGATTAACTGTTGAAAATGGACAATCAAGATTATGCCGGGCTGTGTGGCTTTAGGAGTAGTTTAGGTTACATTTTGGATATTCTTTGAATGCTATTTTATTAAAATGAATCATTTGTAATATCAATTTGATGGACGTAACATCAGTATCAAGATTGCCAAACTTACATTACAAAGCAGGTCAATTCAGCTCATTTCCTTCTAAGATAATTCCATGCAAGCTAGAAAGATAATTGTAAATCTTGTTATTTTTCAATACTAAAGCTGGCCATAGTGCCCCGAGCAAACTAGAGATCAACACCAGCAGCTTTCTATTATTGCACAGGCACATGGGATACAGCTGTTTAGATTCTAGCCACCTTTCTTAATTTCACAGACAGTTTTGTCTAATCAGGAAATGAGTCCTCCAATGTTGATGCACAGTCAGCCCAATCGTGTTAAAAACATGAAGTGGTACTGAATTCCATTCTAATGAATCTGATGTAAAGCTTGATTCATTTTATTAATGAATACAACCTCTTGGGTGTTTGTACTGCACTAGATGATTGTCATTAAGCTATTTGCTTCATCTACGTGTACAGGATTCCGTATCTGCACAGGTTAAACACATTCTGAGAGTGTTAAAAGGCTGTGAATCAAAGACAATCCATCACACTCCTCGCAGCTTTCAGTGTTAATCAGAGAAGGAAACCAAGCATGAACCAAGGCTACACTGCTTGCCTGTTGGACTTTTTTGATTACCCTAATAGTTCATTGACTACTGTACTTAATCGGCCAACATCGTCTTGCTTTTATAGATCCATCACGTACTGTTTGATGATATTTGAAAGTTTGATGTTTCAAGGGTGATTATAGGACTTTACTAGAATGTGTAGGACCTGCTGCCTTCGTTTCTCCTTTTGTTGATTCACGTACAGCCGAGAGCAATTAAATTGAAGGCAGTATAGAGGTGGATGGATCATTTCTTTGTCATCATCTATTTTTGTTTTGTTTTGTTTCTTTGTTTTGTCAATGTATATGTCACCATTATGTGTACCTTTTAATTTATAGTGAATGAGTGCTGTGTGGCTGCTGGCTGTCTCTATGTTAGTCCTATGTCACCTGCCTAGGGACTGCAGATGAAAAGTAGTTATTTTTACTAATTCTGGCATATTTACATGCTGTTTTTATACAATAATGTTCACAAATATGCATGGTCCCTATCAAATAAACCAATAAAATAAAAAATAAATACCAAATGTTATCTAACTGAATTTTATTTCAGTCCAGGTCCACAGTTCCATTATTTCTTTACATGCAAATATATATTTAACTTCAACTTTGCATTTTATTTAGCTAAAGACACTTTGCTTTAGTAATGCCACTTTTTCCTCACACACAAAAAAATGGAAATGTATCTTTAAAGTCATGCCTTACAACTTGCCTTACCAATAAACAATCTTGCACTGTTAAAATGTAAGAAACAGAAACTGTGTGCTTCCCTGTCTCTCACCGTTTCCCATTTAGGCCAGAACAGCTGATTGTCTTGTGCAAACGTTGTGTTTTTTAGGGAGCCAAATCTACTTGGAGAAATCACACTGTATCACTAAGGCATGAGCAGAAGGGACTATCTTATGTACATTGTTCGTCTGCTTTGACACTCCCTCCCAACATGAGAAGTGTTTTTTTTATTCACTCGTGCATCTTTTATAACACTCAGGGGGGCTAGATTTATCAAGCCGTTTGCGCCTGTTTCCAGGCGCTAATTGGTTGCAAAGACAGACGTAACCGATGCGGGCTATTTACAAACAGGGCGCACTTGGGTAAAATCACAGATTGTTGCGCTTTCAATATGCGTTCGTGGGAGGGTCATGGGGGAAGCAGGAGTTCCACCCAAAAAGGTGGGAGGATACGCGTAAAGTGCACCTAATAATATATTCCGTGGTATTTACAAAGCATAGCATAGCATCAGCAGTGGGAATATCGCAGTCTGCACTCAGCCGTATCATAGCACCAGTACTTAACGCTTTGCTACAGCGCAATTTACAGTCTAGTGGGCTGAGAAAGACGCTGATTGCCTGATGGGTGTCAGGTTTGATAAATACTACGCAAAATGTGGAAGCATAGCGTGCGCTATTACCGAACTTGCATAAACAGACGCAGTGTAAACTACGCTAGTGTTAGTAAATGAGACCCTTACTGTTCAGGGACATTTTGCATGTTTTTTATACCCTTTACTGCATTTGGTCCATAAGTCAGATGCAGTCTGCTCTGTCATTGGGTAATTGTGAACTCTGTGATAACCTCTCAGTTTTTGATGATCAGCTAGTGAGCCACAGCTTTTTTAAATGTATATCTTAAGCTATTGTTTGAAAAAAAAAAAAAAAAGAAAACATCGGACCACTGTGGAAACAGGAGATGGTTTCCATCACTCAATGAGTTGATATTGTCTTTTTATGTTAAGTCAATCAACTGTAAACTGGTCATTTGAACTGGCCATTGATTTAACTGGATGCTGCCAATTAATTCAACTGCATTTAATTAAAACCCACAAGATGTAGATTAGAGGATCCACTCTGAGTCTTATCATAGGTAATCATGACATTGCCACAATGTAACAAATACGTTTTAATTTGCAGGTAGAAGGAATGGACACCAGAGACTGTTGCTGAAGTGGAAGAGCCCACGGTGAAACCCTGCCTCCCTAAAACAACATTCACATACAACTAATTTGCAATATAAGCATATATGTTTTGTAGGAAACATAATGCTGCCTTAAAGGAATACGCCACCATTTGTTGAAATAGGGCTTATAACGGTCTCCCTTAGATGTAGATAGGTAGGCAAACACATTTTTTGTCTCAGTCCGGCGGAGCCGCAGTTAGCTTAACTTAGCGTAGTGAATGGAATCCTTTGTTGCCGTTAGCATGTCGCGAGTAAAAGTGAGTCAAAAACAAAACAACCTAATTACTTCTTGTGGCCTGCGTATTCACAACAAGTACAAATAGCAACGCAAAATAAGACTAGACGATTTACTAGGCATATATTGATTTGGGACTATATTGGGTGGAAGTGAGCAGAGCTGCAAGCATATCACTCCGCCCAAGTAGCGCTCAGCAGAGCTGCAAGCATATCACTCCGCCCAAGTAGCGCTCAGCAGAGCTGCAAGCATATCACTCCGCCCAAGTAGCACTGCTTCCCTTTCTGAGAATATAGTTCCCAGTTTGTATACAGTTAGAAGATGGCTGTCTCATGTGACATTGTCACCATAAACCTGGGTGTTTTATTTTGAAATGTGTTTATTTTAATAAAATATCCGGCTGCACAGTGGTCCTGTATGTAATTACCTGCCTGGCTTGACACATGTGCTCACATATCGCGCAGAAATAGAGGAGACGCCGAAACTATCACTACAGCGGGCAGGCCAGCATGGACGCTACTGGTGTAGCCAGACAGATTGGGTAACATGGGCGCCAAAATAAAAATAGCTATGCGCTATGCGTGCAGTGTGTTCCAGCTGTAAGCCACACAGGAACAGTGTTATTGGACTGGGGGTGGAAAGTGGAGAGTACCCAGGTGTGAGGAGGGCCTGAAAAGATGCTAGAAAGAATAGGATGTGGGCCCACAGAGAATGCCTTTCTACAGGGCCCATCATTTTGTCCTACCTCCTGCACAGGAAACACGCATGCAGAATGGTTCCTCTATTAGTCGGTGCCCCCTCTAACACAGCAGAAACCCCGCAAAAATTTTTTTTCAGTATCTTAGTTAAAAGTTAAATCTTAAACTGGGAAAAACAGTGGTTGGCTCATTCAGCAGAGTCTTTGTTTATAACTTTCGAGACTATCCAGAGACATGCAGGTGACTGGAATCTTATGTATTGGCTGATGTCCCTAAGCAATCACTCCAATTGTTTGTCCCTCACCAAACATGACATGGGAAATCAAATCAAACACCAAACAAAGGATGGTCTCAAGTGCTCTCGCAGGTGTGTTGCAGTGCAGGAGGAAGGGCCCAGGTCAGCTCTCCACCGCCTTTTATATACTCTGCCCATTGTCTGAGTCATAGTGCTAGACTTCTTGTTTCCTTCCCTTCCACACATTAGGCTCGTTTGAGATGAGCCAGGTCTGCGCAGAATCGATCACCGGCGATCGCCGTCCAATGCATGCCGGTTAGATTTGTGTCCAACTTGCGCCCGACTTGCTCTGACGTCATGCACACGTGGGCAACGATAACCTCACGAGAGCAAGGCGGCCGCAGTTCTGAGACGCAGGCAGCGCAGTTGCTTTTCACCGACTGCAAGACCCAGGGAAACGCTGGCCTCTCAGCTGATCTAACACCTGATTGGTTCAGAATCGACTCAACATGATGACGTTTTATATAAACTTTCTTTTATTTTGAATTGGAGGGATTTTAACTGCTATTTGTCTGACTTAAAGGCTTATTCTTTACAGAACACATGTTGTGTGGGTGTTCGTTACATTTAGAAATCAGAGAGACTAAATCTGTTCAGATTACGGATCATCTACAGTGAGTTGTTAATTAAAAACAGCATCGAATGTAGAGTATTTTGACAGCTACTCTGTCATAATAAAAACAATTGGAGACTGTGTACAAGCTGATATATGGGTCTGGTATATGGGTCTGGTAACATTTTATTGAATCGGAATCGGACCACAGTGTTTCTGTGACTTCCTGTTCAGCCTGAAGGCTGCTGGAAACGCCTGGAAACTGTCCGACTTGACCTTAGACTTTTGTCACTGCCCACTGCTGCTGCCACCTGCTCTCGTCCACTTTACAGGCGAGGCGCAGTTCATCTCGAACGAGCCTATTTTAAGGGTAGAGCTGGCATTCCATCAACAATCAGCTGTGCTAACCTAACTATAGTCTAGATCGCTGACAGTTAATTTCCAGCATTATTGCAATATAATAATCGTTCCAGGAACTCTGGTGCGTTGCCCATTTAGTTTGATTTGTTAAGGCTGGTGTGAAAGTTGTCAATCAAACTCTGGTGCCGACTAACCAACCTGAAAAGGAGGGTCTTGGTGCGTTCAAAAGGGACATCTGGTGCAGTTTGTTTGTTATGTGGAAGCAAAGCAGACCAAGCACAGATTATATAACAGATATGTGAAACTCAGGGAAAATGCATGTATACAGCACTTTTAACCAAAGCCCTTTACAGTTGGCCTCTCATTCACACACACTGATCAGAGTGGGCTACCATGCAACAGCCTAACCATCTGTAAATGGATGATCTGCTCTACCTGCTGAGACACAGCTGTCCCCATCTCCATGACGTACAGTTTACATGTCACATTTGTTAACCATGGTAACACGTTTGTAAAAGACACCTTTAACGTCCTGTCTCTGCCTGTTTGACATTATTCGTAATATAAGATTGAGATGCAGTCCGGACTGATTGTCACAATCAGTCATCTTTTCATGAGCTCTTTGTGATACCAGAGAAGATGAGTAAACATTTCAGAGCTTCCTGATCTGCTGTCAATAAAGCAGCACTGACTATGCAGGATGACATCACATAAACTGTTCAAAATGGAGTTACCTGTCAGTCCATATGGCTTAATGTTTTCTCCTCTTGGCTGGTTTGTTCAAAACCAGTGTTAGGATTAACTAGCATAATTTCATCTCTGATCTTTTAACGTGTCTCCAGTGTACTTCACATGACGCACTTTTTTAAGCATGCTTTCATTCCTTAAAATATAACTTGAAGATTTAAGGAAAAAAAAAACATTGAGTAATCCATTATGTTACAAGAGGCCATTGTGGCAATTCCATGCAAGAATGCTCCTGATTAGCATTTCTACCTCCCAAGAGTCAGCTCAGCTGTCACACACAATGTTGGCAGTCATAACTGTCATGACACTTAATTTTGTTCCATGAACAATTTATTGGCACGCTATTGACATGAAAGTCATGGGGCTTTTCATGAAGAGCTGCCAAAGCTGTGTGTGGATGTGCTGATTACCTCCGAACTGGAATTCTACCCAAGGGAGAAAGCTGCCATGGGGCAAAGTCAAAACCCCTGCCATATGGCAGGAATCTGCGCTGTCGATGTACTGAATGAACTGTTGAAATTGAACTCAGAGAATATAGTACCACGAGACGGCTACTTTGAAGGATGGCTCTCTGTTATATTAGGTTGGGAAAATTGGAAAGCACTTGACAGATCCCCTTGATCTCAACGGACTTTCATCAAAGGTTCTGGACGCTATAGGAAGATAACGGGATTATTTCTGAGGGTTTGTAGGCTTTGGAGCTAAATTAGTTATGGCTTAAGAACACAGAGTGCCTTCCTGCCATTTAAAACTACACCTGTCTAGAACTTACAACACTGCTACAGTTGGTTTAGGATTATGCTGATGTGTAGATAGAGTCAGATCAATTCAGATACAACATGCTAGTGATTAGGCCTAATACAGCCTTAGACAAACTAAGCTGACTGGTTTGATTGGAATCACCCCGTTTACAATTCAAATACAGTTGTGGACAAGACTAAAGTTCTCACTTCAAAATATAATCATGAACTTGTGCTCATACAAATACAGTTTTCCCAACATGAAGTCCATGAATATTTTGTGTAACAAGCAGAGAATCACCCAGAGCCAATCAAGGGCCCTGTTAAGGCGGAAACTAAAAAGACTAACAGGTTGCACACAGGGTGAAGCTCTGTTGGGTCGGTCCTTTTCATCCTAATCAGACTACTGATTTCCCCTTCAACTGTAATCACCATGTTAGCAGTTATCTAATGACCTTCTGGCGTAAAGTGATCCCATTTTATTTAAATCAACAAAACATGACAGTTTGTGTCCAAATGTCAGCTTAATAAAAAGTAGTAGTAACTATGTCCTATTTAGAATGTATAAATACGGCATTAATACATTGTTTATAACACACTATATTGTGTGATTATATATATATATATATATATATATATATATATATATATATATATATATATATATATATTAGGGCTGTCAAATGATTAAAATTTTTAATCAAATTAATCACAATTTTCAGTGGATTAATCATGATTAATCACTATTTGCAATTACACCTGAATCCTAACCATTTTTTTTCTTAAATGCATACCAAAAGATACTAGTGCTGTCAAGCAATTAAAATATTTAATTGCATTAATGTCATAGTTAACTCGCGATTAATCGCACATTTTTATCTATTCTAAATGTCCCTTGATTTCTTTTTGTCCCATTATATTTTCTCATTTTAATTCTCTTATCAACATGGAAAAGTAGATTGGCTTGCTTTGTGACGATGTTTTTTTTTTATTGAAAACAACATTGTCATATACGTTATGTTCAGTTTCACACTAACATTCACACTTGGAACTAATAATCTGTCACACAATGTAACGCTGTTACCTCGATTTTCCATTGCAGATAGTACTGTAGATAGTCCTGCAGATAGTACTACAGGTAGTACTGCCTCATGCCTGAGGCGAGCGTGGCTCTTCCTACTGTCTATGGGCTCATAGCGTCGTCAGCAGCATAGCCAGTCGTATAGACTTGACAAACTGCCATGCTTCGCTTGTTTGCAAGCCATGATGTCTCTCTCTTTCTCATGGGCGGGCCAAATTCTACGGGTGGGAAAAGCAGAGAAAGGGGAGGTAACCTTTCCCCTTATGACGTCATAAAGGGAAGATTCCAGATCGGCCCATCTGAGGTTTCATTTTCTCAAAGTCAGAGCAGGATACCCAGGGCTCGGTTTACACCTATCACCATTTCTAGCCACTGGGGGACCACAATCAGGCTGGGGGAGCTCATATTAATGTTAAAAAAATCATAAAGTGACATTTTCATGCCATGGGACCTTTAATACATGTTTATAGTGCATAATACACATTTATTGAGTGATTAAAAGTAGTAGCCCTTTGTACTGTAGGGATTAGGGTTTGAACAACAATTTAGATACATTTTGATATAATAATGTTGTGCACATGTACAGAAGGTTTAACATATCTTTAGTGTAATAATGTGTTTACTAAAGACACTAACATATTATATATGATTACAAGTTTGTATATTCTGTTATCAAGCATTCATTAACTGTTCCTACATCCGTTATGAACTCTTCATAGGACGGGCTACAGCTGTTGATAAAAAGTCCTTATATCTGCCTACAACTACAGTACATTAGAGTGTGTTATGAACCATATTTATAAGCATTTATATATAAAATGTTAAAATAAAGTGTTACTAAATAGTGCAATAAACTATATTTTAACTTCTACAACAGAACCCATATGTGGTATGGATACACAGGCTTATAAATATAAATCCAAATTGGCAATGAGTCACTAATAACCCACTGCAAAGTCCTTAAAAAAGTTATTTAAAGTCCATGAAGGAGTTGCAAATACTTGAACTGCACTGATCTGAGTGTTTACTGTTACATCTATTAGTATGATATATAAATACTGTTACTTCTGTTAGTACTTTATTAAAAATTAAATGAAAGAGTCCTCACTGTTAGTCCGAACCAAGACATAGACACGACTGCACTGCATTGACAATTCAGCAATTTACTCTCTGAGTACCAAGGCAACGTGCCAACATTTTGCTTGAAAAGTGCACCTGCGTCCTCATTCACCAACTGCGCCCATGCAACTGTCCAGATGGTTTTAAAATAAAGATAGTAACTATAAGCAGCGGACACTATTTGAATCACAGTGTGTGGGTGGAACCAAAGTCAACGAGTGGGCTCCCACACTGAATCAGCACGACAGGCTGTGAGGCCTTTAAGAGTGTGAGTAATAGTTCTGACATCTACAGTACATACATCTGATGTCTCTGTCTGAGAGAAACTGTACCTTTCAAATCAATATAAACTGGTACACACCAAAATCCCAACCAACACATATAGCCTCTGTTATGAGGGGGATTAAGAACTAATGCTGCCTAGTGAAAGTTATTAGTTACAGTACTTAGTAAGTTAGAAAGATAAAAGCCTGTCAAGCAACAGTGTTAGAGTCAACAGTTACTCAGAATCAATGTGATGTCATTGGACTCTGTAAGGAGTTAGAGTAAGAAGTTCATGCTTGATACTAGTTTGAAAATGTAGGGATAAGCTCTAGCTTTACCGTTGTTTGTTTAGTACATGAAGCATTCGTACATATAGCTACTAAAAGTAATGCACTGTAATTCATATGTATTCCACATATTTTTTGCTGTATGCGCCACATTGACTGCTACTGTATTAGAGTGCTCTGGTCCGTGTAGTGAGAAGGATCAGGTGGATGTTCTGGATCATTAAACACAGGGCTTTCAAGACGGGGAGGGGAGTTAGTGTCCCCGGGCAGACACAAGATTTCCGTGTCCCAGGAATGCTTAAATCCAAACCACCATCTTTTTTTCTCATTTTAACTTTGTCGTTTTGGTGCCTAAATGTAACTCTTGTTTCCGCACGACGCTCACGTTTTGTCGGCTGAACTCAACTGTAATGTCCGTTGAAACGAATGGCAGCACACAGTGCTCTGTACCCGGCTCCCAGTAACCTTTTGTCAGCTATATTTAACTGTAGAGACCGCTAAACTTAACTGTCATGTGACTGGTTGTCACGTGACCAGCTGGAGGTCACCTAATTTCGTAGGCTATCTTACTAATATCTAACTAAAACTAATACGTTTTCGTACAATTTCGAACCTGTTCATGAAAATATGTTGACATGTTCCACATTTTGTTTAATTGCTAATTATTCTTATTTGTTTTATTTTGTCTGTCTATGATTACAATTGATTTCATTTGGTCATTCAGTTTGATAGCAATTGCATGTATTTTAAAATATATATACATATATATTCAAGCTACAGGAGGACATTGTATTCACAAATGTGTACCTGTTTGTCACACAGTACAGACAATGTTGGTACACTGTGTTTTTTAAAGCATAAAATGACACCTGCACCTTCAACTCTCTCTGAACACTTTCATTGGGTTGCTACAACCAGAACATGGTTACATAATTCTGTTTGCAAAATCATTTCGGTCAATGTGTCCCTCAGACTAACTTTCACCTGCCTCTCAAATAAATGTGAACCGTTACAATTACAAACACATCCAAACCAATGGCTGACTGCACTTATTGTAGCAACTTGCTGCAATGCTAAAACAGCCCCTTCTTCAGCAAACACATCACCAACATTGTTTTGTGTGTGTCAGTTGAGTAATGATTAGTGTAACTTCACAGCATTTAAAGCTGATACTGAGGCCCCTCCCCAATGTCAGATGGCGTCATATCCCATTTACAGTATATTATGGTTCTATATGCAGTTATTAGCTAGATCTGGTGACTATTAGGCAGCATGACATACCCAAATGCTTGTCTCTTTAATCTAAATACGTTAAAAAAAAGCGTGAGACCCCTCACTGACACAAACTCTCTGCTTCAGTAAAAAGGTACTAATATCAGCTCTGCCTCCAATACATGCATATCATCAAACTGTATAGTCCCTCTACTCCTTGATTACTGGAAGTCCTGCTTTTCCTTCATCACACTGCTTCTAACACTGGCAGGTCTCATCACCAAGCATACTTATGTATAGTGCTATACTGTGTCAAATGATTAGCCAACAGCTGACATTAACAGCATGGACCATATAATATACAACAGTGTAAATATAAACTGAAATATCCTACCTATTCTACAAGTTTTACATTTACAGTAATAAATGCATTGCGCATTCTCCCACTATTCTCTTCTTACTGAAGGAAGAACAATTTCTTTTTTTCAAGGATTATTTTAGGCCCTAATTTGACAGCTGAAGACAGAAAGAGGGATGACATGCAGCAAAGGGCTAAGGTCGAACTTGAACCCAAGTGCACTAAGGACTGAGCCTTAGTACAAGGTGAGCTACCAGGGCGCCTCGAAAAATCTTTTAATTTTGAAGAAAAAACTCTGTTCCCTGAATGAAAACACACTGGAATCATATTGTCTCATCCTCACCTGTCATGAGTATTGCTGAGAGGCTGAGCTCTAAGGAAAAAAAGTGTGTCTAAAGTACAAACACCCTTTCATGGACATGGCTACATTCCACTGGTATTTGGGATAGACGTAGAACCCACAAACTAAACTAAACTAAAAAAAATGATATTTTACCTGGGAGTTGATAGAGACCTAAATAGAGCAAATAGAGTAAGAGAGTGAAAATTGACTGACATTCATCACATGGACAAAAGCACGGCTAGAAATGTATACAAACAGGCATCTGTTTGTAATGTTAGCTTTACTTGAAAAGACAACGTTTAACCGTTAGCATCAGTGTTTTTCAGATTGTTGTGGACTTCTAAAAAAAAATCTAAATGTTTGTGGCTTTAACTGGTGAAGGGTGGAGTGTGTTTGTTGTATTTTACAATAAAAGATGACTTAACTCACTCACTGCAATGATAACTGAAAATGAATTTAATTAGTTGTGCCTCAGACCAATAATCCTCTTCATATCTTCACATTTTCTTATGGTTTAGTTTTACTCTCCTCCTGTTCCAGTGTGTTAACTGCTCCGCTACGTAGCTGAGTGATTGACTCTCAGCTTCCTGCATGAAAGGAGTGCATTACATCAGGGTGAAAGGATAAAGCAGGAGGTGTTATTACCAACTCTGCGCACCAGGCAACCATCTTTTCAGCAAACCCTCCTTTAAAAGACAGTGCCGACTGGTACATCATGACTAAAGCCATCTGTCACCTCAATAGCTTCTTCCCAAGAGATGTCACCACAGTCAACAGATGTCAAACAGTCCTCCGAAGAGTCCTCCTTACCTTCCACAAACCCTGGAAATCCTATTTCTTTCTTTAATGCCTCTAGAGACATATTATATAATATTTTCTTATGTTGTTATTGCCTCAGTACATTACAAGGAGGTTTTGCAAACTGCTTCCCTTCTATACCTCAATTATATCCATGTGATAGGATTTTCAACATATAGCACACATAGCAATTTCATAAACTATGTCTTTATCGTGGCACACGGTTGCTCAATAACCCTCCTCCTTGGCAATACCTTTGCTGTTTACGGCCTCAATAACTGAATGTTTTCCCTGCTGCCTATTGGGATTCTTCCACTATTAGATCCCATGATGCTGATCGGTCCCTTCACTACTGATACCTGAGAGAGCAGGATTACTTGATAGACTGCATTGTGTGCAAACCATCACTGTGTCATCAGTCACCAGCACCCATGCAGTGGTTCACAAAAAGCACTGCAATTCACATACATTGTGTCAGCAACTCAAACGCCATGGATTAGGTGTTACAAAATGCTGGGAAAACTCTGATATTCAAAGGTATTTATTTGGCTCAAATTATCTTTATTAACTCAGTCAGAAATTCAATAATCAGTAATAATTCTAACTGCCAATTACCATATTTGGGTTAAGGTATTCTGAAAATGTTGTTTACACCCCTGTCCACTGAATGGGGCTGTGTTGCGTTCCGTCTCTGTTCCAGCCGGTGTGCCAATGTCCAGACCCCTTAGCTCTCTCCTCCACTCTGCTGTCTTTACTTTTCTGGAGAAAGTCATGTTTCTGAAGTGCAAAATTCAATTCTCAATGCATATAAATGCTATACTCAAATGTACTTATATACAGTGGTTACCGTGACATCTGGCAGGTGGGGGTACCCTAACAATTTAACACTTTAAAGTTTCTTACTACAATAAAGTCTCTATCCATTACATAACACGTAAAGACAACTCACTCTTAAAGCTAGTGCACCACTCTCATTATATCCTGCCTCCAAAACAGTGGTGAAGAACACCAGGAGTTTTCATTAAAACACATGTATGACTGGTGTGTTAACTGATTGCCAAATTAATCAGAGAAGATAACACCAAATTGCCTCCTAAGTTACCATATCACCGGTTACTGACAAGCATTTAAAAGGCTATTTCAGTTCATTTTTTATTCCGATGCAGTCACTCCACGCCGTAACCTCCGTAACCTCCGTAAGCACTGTAAGCACTGTAAGCATCGTAACCACTAGTGATGGGTCGTTCGCGAATGAGTCGGCTCTAAGTGCTCTTTTAGGTGCACGACGGGAGCTGGCTCGCATATCCGAAGAGCCGACTCTATTTTAAAAAATATAGCCTATAGAAATTAAATAATTATGTAATAATGAAATAATGAGTGAATTTTATTTTATTTAAAATAAATGACTAATTCAATTGGAAAGAGGGAGGGGCCGAGCCATCACACACGCACACACACACACATACACACACACACTCCATGTTTTTACTAAAGTCATGACGGAGAGACTCTGCATAGTGGCCACATCCGTTCCCTCTGAGAGGGTCTTCTCGAAAACAGGACAAATTATTACTGAGAGAAGAAACCGCATCAGCCCCTCGAAAGTGAGGCAGCTTGCATTTCTGAATGCAAATCTCTCATAAAATAAAAATATGATCAGCATTGTGTGTGTTCATGCTCGTTATACAAAACATAACTAGTGAGATAGTTCATGCTGGTTATAACATCCCAATAAAGAAGAGAGAAAAAGAGGGACCAGTTTAATCCTTTCAGTTATTTATTTTTCTTTAATATGGGTTCTATTATGTTGTTCAGATTCAGATTGTTTTTATTTTGAATATTGTTTCTATACATTAAAAAGTTGTAATTTAAATGCAAATGTTTAATAGTATTCTTTTTTCATAAGAAATCAATGCATTTTTAAAGAAATTGTGAGACACTGTGAGTATGATTTCATTTAATAATTTAATTAGAATTGTTTTTCACACCAAGCATAGTCAAAACATTATTTTTTTTAAAGAGCCGTCTGTGAGCCAAAAGAGCCGGCTCTTTTCAGTGAGCTGAGTCAAACGAGCCGGCTCACGAAAAAGAGCCGGAATGCCCATCACTAGTAACAACACCTAACCCAAACTCTAACTCCTAACCACACCGGGGCTACATTGCTAACTTAATTGAGAACAATTAGGGCAAACCAGCTTCACCAATCTGTTTTAACTGAATATTTTATTTGTCTGGCTCAGCTGAAAGCACCAGATCTGCAGGACGTTACCATGCCGTTCACTGCGGAGCCTGTTTGTAACCGGTAGGCTACCTACCTGCTCATCACCTGACCAGATAGTATGTGACTGTCCTGCTTTTATTACAAACATGTGAACTAACAACAGACACTTGGCTCATTCATGGACTCACGGCGGTCAAGTCATCAAAGTTAATTGTAACATCTGGGTCACCTATAAATGTCTTGTTCAGCGTTCAGTTGTACTTAAAGACTGCGTTGCGAATATTCACCTCGCTTTAATCACATGAGTTTGATTGCAGAATCATATTAGGAAAAATGTTGTTTAATTGTGTTACTCACGTTACTCCTGCCAGTGTAGAGCTGTAGGCACCAAAAACACTTTGTCATTATGGCCAAAATATCCACTATTGCTGACTTGTACCTGTTCCAGGTTCATGGGTTCCAGATACATGGGGAAATCAAAGGGCATTGTGTCTGGATTAATACAGAGGAGCTCCGGAGGAGCAAAAAGCCCTGTGAATCTCACTGCCTTCTCCAGGTAGTAAACGTTATGTCTGGATGACCAACCTACTTGAGGTACAGATGTTTTATGTGTAAAGATATATAATTTAAAAACTTACCAGGTAGTCCAACTTCCTAGCATACTTTTCCCCGAAAAAGGTCCATTTTCGTCCAGTCTTTGTACTTAGTAATGAGGTACTACAGAGCTCTGTGTGCTCATAATTTGTTCCTCCATTTCTGATTAACGTCAGAACTAGGGATGTACCGAATCCGAAACCGAATCCTCCTCCCATCTTCAGACCATTAACACAGTAAACACATTAATGATGTAAACAACGTCTAGAGCCTCTAAAACAGTTAAATGTAACAACTTCATGTTGAATTCACACGCTCTTTTCACATCATAGGAAAGCACATCATTATTGCCAGATGAGTGACAATTTCGTTTTTTTCGCTAACCAGGGTATGATGAAGGTGTTGTGAAATGTTTGTTTAAAGCGCTTAAATAAAAAATACATGTTGTTTAGTTTAAAACAGTCTAAAGGGAATGGTAAATTACAGTGTGATTAAAACTCACTATTTACATTATTTACAGTACTTGATTTACAGCTGATATGTGAAAAGGTGCACAACCTTATTTGTTTAACAGTAATTTAGTTTTACTGCGAACCACCACAGGAAGTGCTTTTATTTTGAAGTAGCCTACACAGAAGTTGTCTGTTGTGTACTCTTGCTAGCTTACTGAGATGAACGTGAGACGCTAGATGCAAAACGTGTCCGTCAAGCTTAAGTTGTTCACTTTCTTGTATGTAAAGCTGCAACATATTGAAGAGTAAATGTTCACAGTAAAAAAACAAGCGTTTTTGGTCGTCATTCAAAGCCATTCCACTACAGAAGGCACGTTGGGTGGGTGAAATTAGAAAGCTAACGTTAGCTAACGAGCAGCAGCCGAGTAGGGTTCGGTTCAGTGGAAAAAGATTCTAAGGTTCGGCAGAAACCGAACCCCGTCAAAAAGCCCAATATTCGGGCCGAATCCGAACCCAAATCCTGGATTCGGTGCGTCCCTAGTCAGAACATCAGGAGAGTCTAAACACTGACAGGCTTTTGCGACACAGCGTCACACAAATTTTCCACACATGTTGAAATATTTCAATTAACATGAATACGCACGTTTTGCGTGTTCTCCCTTATTTGCGCCGCCCCTGCAAATTTGCGCCTTTCGCTTCTTTGCTTTGACTTTGTATCTAATGGGGCCAACGAATACATGTAAAAAAGACTGAATGCACCTTAAGGAATTGGCTTTTCAGGTAAGTAGGTTACATTTTGTTTCTCTAGCCATAATGAAAGTCCTAATTGATATCACAGTTCACGTGAATTACGGCTGCACCTTGCTAACCAACCAAGCTTTATCCGGTAACTAAGCGTTTGCCAAGCTAACAGTACCTGGCCCCATCGGGCTGGACCTCCCCATCTCCATCCTTTCATCCAAGTAACTTCTGTCTCCAACATAACCAAGATGGACAAAATGCCAAACTCAAGGCTTCAATACATTCCAGAAACCAATGTCCACCTCTTCTGTGAAGTCTATTGGAACCACTAGTTTTATCTTGTATATATCTTCTGTTGTATTTTATAAGCCTATCGTAGGTTTTATTTTGTTTTATTGTAAAAGGTAAAGGGTAGCAAATAAAGCTGTCAAATAAATGTTGTGGAGTAGAAGTATGAAGTAGGCTTAACAAAAAAATGGAAATACCTTATATAGTCTCACATTATATACCTTAAATTCCTGGGAGAGCTACTGTAACTTTAGCAAACATTTGTTCAATTCAACATCTAATTAGTCCAGTGTGTTTACTGAAGAGGGCAAAGGCAAACGCCTTACACACACCATAGGAGTTGAAACACATCTGTGGTCCATTGCACAAAGAGCAGATCTGCATCATCAGCTCATTTGAGTTGGACCTGCTGGCTGGCAGTAAATTCTCTCTCATTCATCACAGTGCTTACTAATTAGATGGCAGGCTGGGGGATTTCCTCAAGTGAGGAGTCAACACATCCAGTCCTCGTTTTACTCCAAGTGATTCTATAGTGTCAGCCTTACATCAGGTTAACGATGCTGTCTTTGGCAACAATAAACATTTGTCACAGTTGGCTATGCCCGTGTGGCAATGTCATCAGGTGATGTTGAGTGAGGATGTCAAACTTTTTGTGTTTTGTCTTTCTTATGTAACTGTTCATCGAAAAAACTCCTGCAAAGCCTGAACAGGTTAGGTAGAAATTCTGCTTTTCCAGTAGTTTTGGTTAAATATTTGTACCTCTTTGGGGTGGCAGAAGCTGGACATTTCAACCAGTTATCCCATACTTTTCTATTTCTATTGTGACTTTACTTTTCACTACTTTTCACTCATGTTGGTGTGGTGAATCCTGTTCAGTCAGCCTATCATTGATAGTAGTTGAATAGTTGTTCTTTTGTATTTTTTGTATTTATATTAACCTTTATAATTGTGACTGTACTGGCCAAGGATATGAAGGTGAAGAGGCACTTTGAAGAAGAAGCAGTAGCACTAAACAGAATGTCTGAAAGGCGTTAATTATTTAAAATCACTTTTCAAGACACTGAGTTGTCCACCATAACTATTGACTGCTCTGTTTTCGTTGCTCTAAATAAAGAAAGTTTAATTATCTTTGCTCTGTAATCCACTGGGATGTATCGATGGAAGCTGTGTTGTGTTGGCAAGTGAGCAATGCTGTGTCCTCACTGGGTATAAATACAGTATTGATTAGCCATTCTATACAGCTTTCACTGTCATTTTTCTACCCCACTAGCCAAGAAGAATTAGTGGACAGTAATCACTCTACATCCTGCAGGCAGGAGCATCCACCATTACAGCTGGGCCAGTATGGAACTTAATAAATCATACTCACACCAGATCCACCTGTCACCATGAAGGATTCAGCAAGTAGACCGTGGAAATATTGCCTTGGTTATTTGTTGCTCCGAAAATCAGGTCAGGCAGTCACGTTTTCATCCCTATTTCTTTCCACAACTTGTTCCTTTTTAAACTCTGGCACCATGGTTCATCCAGATCTCTCCAATATGTTGACCATGTGTTTGCTGTGCAGGATGTACAACTTGTATATTGGGTCTGTGTCACAGTTGAAACCAACAGGGAGATGAGACCTGTTTGCACCAACACAGGGACAACTGTGATAGCATTCACATTAATAAGTTATACATCAAAGGGGCCTTGAAATTGTCCGACAGGGGAATTGTGAGAACTAGAATCCAAAGCATTTTCCCTATAAATATTGAGAAATATTTAATTATTAAACATGTTTGGACAGATGAATAGGGGGCATACGATATCACAGTGAGGGAATTATTATTTTTTAGCTATATTTGCCCATCTGACCACCTTCCCTTGAGTCTGATCCACATCAAGATATATAGTAATCTGCTTGCCATGACATGTGGGTCTTTTTGGTAATTTTCGCAGCCCTGAAGGTTGATTCCCAAACCCATAATCACAGCGGGGGAGGGGAAGTCACATCCCATCCAATATATGAAAGATAAAAATGTTCCTGCTTAATATTTTTAAAGAGTAAGCTAATTTTCTTGCCTCAATATTCAGTGTTAAACCCACTCCAAAAGGCACTGGATGATCACTGAACTGCTCATGCTTCATGCTGGTTTTCAGGCTGTTTTCTATTCTCTGAGATGTCTACACAAATTGATCCCAGTCAAGTCAATCTACTGCACAGGTGAAACAGCGTGTTTAAAGCACGTGAAAGATAAACCGGTGTGTTATTGCTGTTGATGATGAACACATCTGGATGGGTGTTTGTCAGTGTAGTAGTCTGGATGATGGTCACCTGTCTTTATTCTGAAGATATGGAAACATTCTTTAATAATCGTTCTTACAAAGCAAGCTCATGCAGTCTGTGTGCTAGGTGTGTGAGCATTTTGATACAAACACTAGCTTAATGTGCTGATGACTTTTCTAAACCTTAACATTAAATAATTGTAAATACATTGTCAGGTTATAAGCATATATTTATTTTTCCTTAGGTTTCAACCTAAATTTGCACACAATAGTAACTTTAAGAGATAATGATAAATATTGCTTCATCACCATTTCATTTTCCATATTATTTTGCATTGATGATGGCCTTCTATCCCTGTTTTTATATTCTTTTTTTATGTCTAGTTTGAAGCACACAGTGCATGTAATGTTACTATATTCACTTGGGTTTTATTTCCCATTTTATTTGGCTTTCATTTTGTCTATTAATCTGACTTTCATTTCCTCATTGTAAAGCATGAGCTGTAGGCTGTTTCTTGAATGAAAGGTGTTAAACATTTTTGTTTAATTTTAAAGTTTTATTATTATTATTGACTGCTCATGCTCACCCTCCTGTCCACTCATATGTATCCACATGAATCCCAATTAGTATGATTGTATGAAAACATACAATGATAAACATGACATGTTAGCCCTACAAAGTTACTGTACATATTGGATTGCAGTTATATTGGTTGTGAGTGGTTGAAATATAAATAAATATTATTAAATATAAATGACATGTAAACCTAACAGAGCAGAGCTGCTCTGCGCTGCGCATTTACCCACAAGGACAGCAGCAATACTTTATTGATTATTTCCTCTGTCATTATGACTACAGTTTTTAGTTGTGTTGCAGGACTGCGCACATAAAGTTCACAATTACTGAAAGCAGCCTCTTTAATCATTAAAGTAAATAGAAAACACTTATACATCAATGCAATACATAACCTTTGAAGCAATGTAACCTACAGGGACTGGTAGAGGGGTGAAATGTCCTGTCTTTCAATAATACGTTTAGCCGGATGATGATTTCAAGTCTGTTTAGAATAATGATATACTGTATGTACAGGTCAGCTCTGACGCCCTCTGAATCTGAATGAGGTATTTTCTATTCATTTAGAGACCATGGCTTCTGTGTTATGGTTCACATTCTGATTATGAACAGCTGAATGGTTGTGCGTCGCTTTACATGTTGCTGCCGCAAGGAATTGTGGGACGGCATTATCTACTTTCCTTTCGGAAAGGATGGTCCAGTGTATCCTAATGCTAAAGGAGATAAGAAAGGAAGCATTGAAGCACCTTTCCTTATCACTTAGACAATTGGACCAGCTCTTATCATGGCTGCCACTTAATCAGTTCTGGGTCCTTTCACTCCGTTAGAACCCTTCCTAAGCAAAAAAGGACTGTTCAACCGCAGACTCTCTCCCACCAGTCTCGCATTGCCAGACCTTCCACCACAGCACTGCAGAGGAAGGTCTGGCTAGTCCACAAAGCAATCCGGGATGGGAGAGCAACGTGCTCTGGTTTATTGGCATTTCTTTAAACCAATCACAATCGTCTTGGGTGGTTATAAGCGCCGGACGGAACCCCGGTGCCCCTACAAAAACACCTCGGGAAGGAACTTGTTTTGGTGGAACATTTGTACATTCAAAAGTTTTAGTTTTAGTCGTGCAACAGAAAACTCAGATTGGACAGATAGTCTAGCTAGCTGTCTGGTAAAGACAGCGGAAGTTAACGGACAGCTGGCCTAAAAGAAGGACATATGGAGCAATCCTGGAAGTGGAAGTTTGTGGATAGAGACTAGGGCAGACCGCCAGATGACGGTCCTTTCAGGGCCCGTTTGGATTAAGACATTCCCAAGGAACGAACGAGCGTTTCCTGGGTGAAAGTGTTTTTCGCCGCGAAGTGAACTCTCTGGCTTGAAAGCACTACGTTTTCCATTGAATATTGAAGTGTTTTGGCACACACACAGTCACACACACACACAGAGTCCCACACACAAACAGTCCCTCCCCCCCCCCCCCACACACACACACAGTCACCACACACTCACAGTCACCACACACCCACAGGATGTACATTCACATTCTTTAATCCAGCGTTATTGGCTCATGAAACCACATTACAGTAAACATGATGTAGCCTACACATCGTATGTGTAAACAATTTTAATTTCAAAATTATTTTGTTGTTTCACTAGGTATTTGTTTTTCTAGAATTGTGATTGGGGTGGCGCCCTAGCGCCCTTTAATAACAAGCCGCCACTGGAGCTAAGAAATTCTGTTTATGAAATGGGTTGAGAAATGGAGACGTAGTAATATTGAAGAAAAAAATACTTCTCCCTGTTTACTTGTTTCCATTAAAACGGACTCACGGCAGCTATGATTGGCCAGGCATCCATGTTCGCTCGAGATAACAGAACCGGATTTTTTCAGGTCCCCTTGTTAAATCCCCTGACCAATCGGCTATCCTAACCTAAACTTCTAAAGGTCAATGCCTAACTTCAACCAATCGGGCTGCTTCGTAGGGCAGGACTGCCTAGAACTTCTCTGGGATCCATAATAACGCAAACCATGCACACTTATCTTGTGGGTTTTCCAAGGAAATCAAATTTCTGATTAGTTGACGACGAAGTGAAGCAGGGTCTCTGAACTGCCGACAAATTGCCACTGTTGAGCTGCAATGTGCTGTGCCACTGTTGTAACACCTACAACTTTCATACAATATGGCTATTATTCAACTTTTTACAGACATTTATATTAATTAAAACAATTATCACTTTTCCACATTTCCTACTACTTCACCTTTTTCTTACACATTTTAAAAAGCAATCCAGTTTAGCTTTAGCCCTAGCTTTTCAAAAAGAACTTTAATTATCCCACTATTTTACATTAGTGGTGTTATTCAACTTGTCAATAAAATAATAATAAGTAGTAATACTAAAGACATGATACATTTGTCTCATTGTTGACATTGTGTTATAACACAATGTGTTATAACACATGTCAGCATCTCATTGATCTGATGAAAATGATCAAACCTTATGTTAAATTGATAAACCTTATGTAAAATATTTATAAAAACGAGAAGTTCAACTTGTTTACACATGAATTTAAAACAGAAACTCCTTAGTGATGATTTAGTTAATTTGTATCTATTACTGACTGCATAAAGAGGTGTTACTTTTAATAAATAGAATCAAATAATTATATTTGTGTGCAATATTTTTACAAAAACATCACATACGTTACACGAAATGTTAGATAGAAATAGTTTGTAAAGTTAGTTTGTGCAAATGGCTTAAGAGATGTTCCCATGTTGTTACACACTCAGGCTGTAACCTTAAACTCCCAAAGCTACTCCTCCTTTCATCATCGCCCAGCTCATCTTCTCCGTTGCACAGACAGTAATCTACATGTCGTCATGTTAGCTGCTGTCTGGGTCAGGCAGGAGATGAGAGAAGCTATTTAAAACATTCCTCACTGGAAGACACAGGTATATGCTGTCTACATTTCTGACGGGCCAGTTTCCACAATTTTACATGCCTAGCTAGAACATATTACAGTAACAGCATAGGCTACAATTGTTATTGACTTTACTAAGTTATTAATTAAAAACATTGTCCACCTTCCACTTGCTTTTCCCCTGTCCCTCTCTCTCTCTCTCTCTCTCTCTCTCTCTCTCTCTCTCTCTCTCTCTCTCAAACAAACAAACAAACAAATACACAAACACACACACACACACACCCACACACACACACACACACACATAGGGTGCGATTTGTCGGGGGGATGCGTGGGATTTCCCCCTTTCTGGTCTACATGTCCCTAGCCTGGCTCCGCCCTCCTACGTACTTCCTTTCAATTTTCATTTTCCTGGGTTTTCGGTATATTCTTGGGTTTTATCTAGTCAAAATCTTACTGGTCCAAGCAGCGAACAGAGGGAGTGGCTGAGAACGATGACGTTGAGGTCTGGTAACCTTCGGTGAGTTCTGGGGTGGTGGAGAAAGATGCGAGTGAAGCCATTCGGTCCATTGTGGCAACGCTGCAGAATATCCAGAAGTTAAAGCCTGAGCAAGAACAATCTTTGCTGAGTTTTGTTGGTGGCCATGATGTTGTGGCCCTCCTCCCCACGGCTAGATTTTCCAGCGTGCTCCGTTGGTGGGGAAGGAGTTGGCTAAGGCGAACGCTAGCGATGCTAAGCCGACGTCTCGACCAAACGTTAGCGATTGGTTATGGCAGATCCAGAGTGGCTCTGGGCAGATCCAATAGTTTTAAACTTCAACAGAGTACCCGCCTTCAAGGAAGTTAATACTTGTCAATGGAGAGTGGCCAGACTCTATGTACAAATGAAATGTACCAGAGTCTGGTAGGACCAGGCTAACATATCCCTGCCTCTGCTGACGGTGGGGACAAAATGTATCCCCCTCCCTCAAAGTTCCCAATGCTATTTCACCAACAGAGCATATATTATATACCTAAAATAGAAGTGTTTTAAACTAAGTAAAGCACTATAACGTGAACAGTCTATAGTGCCATAGAACGATAAAATCAGAGCAGTAGTTCCTGGTTGTATTTAGCCGCTACAGAGCTCCACGACGCCGGCTACCAGCGGCAGTTGTTCAGCCGCCAATGGGTGACTGTGAGCCCGCTTTGGTTTGGATTAAGACATTCCCGAGGAACGAACAAGCTTTTCCTGGATGAAAGTGTTTTTCGCTGCGAAGTGAACTCCGCTCTCCGGCTTGAAAGCGTTGTGTTTTCCATTGAATACTGAAGTGCATATTTAAGTGTTTTGGCATGGCTGGCTGAGTGTCACGATATCCATGGTATTGCAAGGGGGGTTTAATTCTTGCATGTTTTTTCACAAATCACACCCTGCACACACACACACACACACACACACACACACACACACACACACACACACACACACACACACACACACACACACACACACACACACACACACACACAAACACACACACACCCTGATCATAGCACAAGCCATTTCTTATTGACTTAACTGTCTGTTGGGCAGGATGTTCTAAGAAATCATGTGAACTAACTGGACCTATCAGCAATGGGTAGTGGTTAATATTAAATGAAACATTATTGCCTAAAATATTATTGCCAGAAATATATTCAGAAACCAATGGCAGTGGATAGTTACAGTAGCATCTGTCAATACTTTACCAAATATAGAGGCAAAACCGAGATTATCAAAGGATGCTTTTGATCATTTGGGTGTGGGAATGGCTCTACTCTAAGGAAATAGTTTGTAGTCCATCACACATCGACATACACAGCATAACAACAGACCCCTCACATGTACAGTTTGAGTCAGGTTGGTTGAATGTAGCAACAAAATATCGGACACTGACATGGCTGACCCATGGATGTATTATAGGAACTGGACACTGGTCTAAAAGATGCCTCCCAGTCACTTTAATGGTAATTGCTCGTTGAGCACATAAGCCGTAGAAGGTTTTTAGCTTCAGGGTTTGCTTCAGCGCTGTGCATGTTGTGCTCATTAGTGTTTCTCCTGCTGACCCCGCCTGCACATTTCCTCTTGGTCTATAGACTTTGCATTGGGATGACGTGGCACACTTTTTTTAAATCGCTATTCTTGGCTCTGGGAAAGTTTTGTGACTATAAAACCTTTCTGGATTATAAATAGAGTAATAATTTACCCTATTTACAGTCAGAGATGTCCTGTCAAAAGCTTTACAGACTTTTTTTTAGATACGGGATTTTTCGTTATATTTACTGTGGTTGACTACATGGACAAATTGGTAGCAAGGCTGAGGGGCGGCGCCATATCCAGCTCTCTTAAAGTTTTTTTTGGACTGTAAAGGCACTGTCTTTTAAATGATATGCTTCTTTCAAAACTCTATATAGTAACCACAAACCTTACACCAAACCAGAAAAGCATTTTACACACAATTCTTGCAGACATTTTCTATTTAAAACAAAAAAAAAAACGTAAGTGTAAAACGATTGTAAAGCAGAGATGGCATTCGGTTTGCTAAACACTTGCTAAATGCATTGGCTACAAGTGTTAATGGTTATTGCTTCAAGAATCACTGTTGGTGTTTAAGCATTTTTTTTTCTACTATCATTGGTTATTGAACCACTGGGGTGGAATTTCCAGAAAGAAGATGCGAAGATGATACAAGGGGGAAAACATCATCAAAACGTCATTCCTAGGTCAAAGGTCAAGGGACGAGATTATCTATTCAGCCATACTCCACCAAACATGTCCAGTGTTTAAATATGAATGCATGTGTGTCTCTAGAGATTGAGAGAGACTAGGCAGATAAGGGAATGTTGTGTTCCGGGACCGTCTCCTTTTGAAGGGCGGCGGAAACAGGGTAAAGGAGCTTCACACACAACTTAGCCTATTTCCCAGAGACAGATAGACTGAACTTGCAAAACAACAAAATTTGGGTGAGCATCATATTTACATAACCCAAACTTGTCAGCTTCAGCAGGAGATATATGCCTCTTGGAAAGAGACAGAGACTAGAATTTGGGATGGCACTACAGAATGACACACTGTGGTTTGATTCTAATTCTCCTCTATCGAGAGTTCATTAAATGCTTCTGTGTAATTCATCAAAGTCTCCTGAACCTTTTTCATGTATTCAAAGCCATGCTGCTCCTGAGTTTTCCACGACAAGCAAGACCATGATCTTTCCCTGAACCTGATCAAATGGTTCTTGTGTCTAAGCCTATACAAACCTTAGCTATAGCTGTGGCAGTGTGTAGTTCTGGAAGGCAATGACAAACATCATATTTTGTTGTTTGACTGAAAGAACTTGACATACTGTAAACAAGCCAACATTTTCGCCACATTATTTAAACCTCTTTATTTGTACTGGTAGAGAGCACACCAGGGGCCTGTACTACGAATCAAGATCAACATGCCCTGGATTTCTTTCAGTTACCTGGCTTCACTAACCCTAACAACCGCAGTCCTGCATAAGCTGTGTCACGATGGTGGATATCAACTAGTTGAATCAACCCAGGGTTTCCCAATCTAGCGGAGCACGTTCACATAAAAGAGGCGGTGTTTGCACACCAGAGCCGCATATTTTATATAAGAAGAGCAAACTATAATTCTACATAAATATGAAGAACACAGACACGGTTTACAGACAAAAAGCATTACTGTAGCTGCTTCCTAAAACAGGAAGGAAAGCTGGCAAAAAATAGGTAATTTGGTACCTATTTGGTAGGTAAATTGGCATAACATGTGTAAATCACAACGCTTATCAATATCACTTCCTCATCAGTCAGGCACAAGATCAGACCATAATTAAGTTGTTGCTTTAGCCTATTATTTCAGTTGCAACCCTGGCAGTGGGAAGCGATCATGGGAGCAATTAAAAAATGGCTCCTCTGGACCTTCTAAGAATGGTGACGCTGTTATCAACCGAGTATTGATTGGTCAGTAGGCGGGGCCAGTTGATTTCTAATCTCCAACATAACCTACTCCCCACCAGGTTAGGTGTTAAGCATAAGTTACCATGTCGATTGAACCTGGTAACAACCACTCCACCGTCGTGATACAGAAAACCCTGGGTTGAACCTGAAGTTACCTTGTTAACACCAAATCTTGCTTCGTAGTACAGGCCAAAGTTTGTCTAAACTGGGTTGTTTAAAACCTGTTTGACTGCTTGTGTTTCTTGGCCTCAACTTTGTTTTTGCTATGTCATCACATTATCAGATCAGTTAGGCCAATTACCAAAGGGATAAGATCCAAGGTATAATGAATCAGAATTATCCTAAATGACTAAAAGAGAAGCAATTACTGTAAGTACTCTTTCTTGCACCATCAACTGATGTATGTGCGTGAATGTGTATCTTGTGTACGTGTGTGTATTGTCTAAAATACATTTGCACAGCTCTGAAAGGGAGACTTGATCAAGGTACAGTCTGTGAGATTTTGACCTTCCACAATAGGAGGAACTGCCAACGCAATGAACCAGATGATTTATCACCAATATCAAACAGCTCAAAGGATCACAGAAGGCAAGGTTAAACCTCTACTAAGTTAATGTGTTTCCTTCAATTATAGGTGGCATGCACATTGTAATTCATGAAAAACACGTTTCAAGTATTTTTAATGGACATTCACTTAGCATACCACTGATAGTACTCTCATGGCAGCTTTGAATGAAATGGTTCACATCGAGTCATGGACATGTGCTAGATAGGTACCAATTTTTGCATACTTGGAAACATTATAACTGTACCAAGATGCATGTATTCAGAGAATGATTACATTTTTATGGAATCTTCTCATATATGGTGCTTGTATGAGAAGATTAACTCTAGTATAGGGTGTTAAGTGTTAGGGTCAGCTGCAGAGCGGCAGCTTTGGACCTGGAAGGAATGCTTTTTTTATGCGTCTTGGCATGTGACTATTAAACTGGTGCTAAAGAGTGATGGCCAAATAAGGCTTGATGAATCTTTGTGAACCATTTTTTTTATTTTCTGATCCCACTAGATAGCAATCTTGATTTAAAATAAAGAAGGTTTAAGGAATGGCAATTCAGTGTGCTTTAAACCCTTTGTTAAACAGAGAGCGACATCTAGTGGGCTCAAATAATAAAGAAAATGGTTCACGAAACTTGATGAAGCTTCTTTTGGCCTTAAGTTCATGATTATCTATTTTTTTTATAATGTATTTATTTGGCCTGTGAAGCACTTTAATAAGTGCTTTATAAATAAACTTTACTTACTTAATTACTAGTGCTGCAATGGGAAGACACAGTTCTCCCTAACTACACTATGCAGCCCTGAGGCTGTAAGTATGTATACATGTACAACAAGTATATATCAGTACTGTTGGAAGCACTTTTATTGGAATATCTTATGGAAGGTTATCACAATTCCCAGACTCATAAAAAGTATTTTTCCCCCTAATTGCCATTCAGAGAGCCTATCACTGATCTGCATCTACTATGATCCAATTCACAAAGTGCGGTGAGCTGCCATGCAATGCCTATGGAAAGCTGTGGCAGCCACTCCAAGCTCAGCAAGCTGCAGCTGTTTGATTCTGCGGCAAAGTGCGGCCAAACTCGTGTAAAGTTGAACTTTTGGCTGTGAATTCTGGCCAGAGTCCTGTGACTCCTTTGACATGTTGACCTATGTTATTTCTTCCCATCTGAAGAACACATGAACACAATTGTAGTAAATGGCACTTTTTCGCTGCTTGGTGTGATTTCCGCGTGCATTTCACCCTTTTTTGGAGGGTTTTTGGAGAATTACACCGTTTCTCTTGGTCTTGTGTATGCATGTTTAGCATTCGCAAAAGCCCCGCAATCCTTTTGTGAATTTGCCTGTCTGTGTATTATCCCTGTTTAATGTTGGGGCTGGTTTTGCGTTGCAGGGAGCTTTTGCCTTTTGTGACATTGCCTGCTGTGTCGCTCCATTTCTTGACGGAAAATGTGGGGTTTAAGTTCACTCTTTAAAGCTGTGATCTGGGAGTTTTACAATTGGTAACCTGTATGAGGCCACATATATACCTTTGAGATGCAAGCAGAAAAGCTTTGCATAACATTCTTGTTCTGTTGCAGTTGGAAGTAAAGGTCAGTTTCACTCCAGTGTGCACAGGTAATTCAAACATAAGCCACTTTACATCCTCAAGCTACACTACAATATATAATTAGATGTATTTGTGTCAAGCCAGCTCTCAAGTACTGCCAGCTCTTGTATCAAAAGCTTATTCATAACCTTTTGCATGACAAAATGCAAATTTGTTTGTATTTGAATCATGGATTGGGCTCTGACAAGGAGGGGCAGAGAGGAGGGCAAACCTCAGCCTGCTGAAATCACACATCCACAGCTCAGTACCGCCTGTAAGCCGCCGGTTTGCTAGCATATCCCTACATGCTGCCTGGCTCAGAACACATGCGGTTGCGAAAGATAAGTCACGGTTATTGATGATTAGGTTACAAAACACGTGATCATCTTGCATTGCCTTTTCCCATGGTTCTCAATGAGGTGCTCAGCATCCCTCATCCTGCACCTTTCTATGCCTTTATGGAACTTCATAACGACTTATACATGGGTATCTGAACACTTTCCCAACCTGGCTTGTGTTTACAAAACTCTTTCATTTAGCCCATAGCTCATTTATGCATGGGTCATCGGTTATTTACGTTAAGTGCAGCTATCCACTCTACACTTCTCCACCAGGCGCTTCTTCCTTTCACGAGTCGATCAACCTGTCTTGCTGCAAGTGGAAGTAGATAAGCTCCGCCCAGGTTACTGGGCGAGCCAAAAAAGGCTCTTTCCTCTCAAAAACGTTTCTTAATTTGCAAACCAAACTTTTGGATTCACAAACAAAACTTTCGCAGACGTAACATTTTTAATCACAATTATACATTTTTAACCACAAATATATTTTACTTGCAATAAAACATGTGATGATGTTGATAGTTTTGATATTTTTTTTTGATTTCAGTGTGGAAAGTTTTGCTTTTAATTAAGGGTGCTCCGATCAGGATTTTTGGGGCCGATCACCGATTGCTGGAAGACGTATCGGCCGATACCGATCACCGATCACTTTTATGAACTGAAAATTACGCCATTACGTAACAGTCACACATGTTTAGGAAATGTATCAGTAATTGTTTGGCTTTTTGTCCTAGCTCAAAATCTAAAAATCACTGCAGACATTTCTTCAGCACACACACACACACACACACACACACACACACACACACACAGAGAGACCGACAGACACACACAGACCGACACACACACACCATCACACACACGGACCGACACACACACACACACACGCGTCGCACACACACACACACACACACACACACGGGGAAACAGCTGTTTGAGTGGCGCCGGAGCTGCTAGCTACACGACTGCGCTCTGCCTTAGCGTTAGCTAACTTTGAAAACTCCTCATACGTGACTAACCTTCAAATGTCTGATGAGGTTGGTGGCGTTGAAATGTCTTTGGTATACCTTGTGGTATTTCCTCGGTACACACGTTGCAAATCGCTAACGTATTGTCTTTTTCCCAGATAGAAATGAGTCGGCGGACCACCGGCGGTGCTCCAGAGGCAGTAGAAGCGTCAGAATGGCGTAATCGCAAACACGTTTTCCGGCGCACCACCAGTGGCAGCCGCTTTTTAAAAGCGGTAGCCGCCTTCCTACCGCCTTCGTTACGCGGGCCAACTGCTGTTCTGCCACCGTTCAGACACCTTGTAGAACTGCCAGACCGGTGAATGTAGGGCCGCCGCCATTTTAGCTCCATGTAGAAAATGTTCTCAGGAGTAGTGCGCTCTTAATACATCCATGGTAGTGCGTCATCTGATTGGCCTATCTGATCGGCATTTATGGAGACCACCGATCAAACTATTTAAAGCCATTATCGGCCGATACCGATCGGTGACCGATCGATCGGAGCACCCTTATTTTTAATCTATTCTGTTTGATTGCAGTATAAAAACACAAAAGTAACCCCATACTGTGCTACCTAAAAGGTCCAGAGGTCACAACAGCCACCTCAACACCCAAGCCTAGCTGCTGATCTTTATTCAAAGCTACAACAAACAAATAAACATCTCGCCAAATAAAACCCTCTGCACTAACTGTGCAAAGAGTACCAGGGCACAGTCTATTTTAAATATTCACCCTGGCTCTGTGCAAATCCTGCTAAGCACGCAGCCAAACTGAAGCATATTTTGTGGGAAGGAACTATGTGATAGTGGGAAAAAATAAGTAGTGTCAACTAAAAATACACCCAAATATGTGCCACGCTATATTCCTGTTCTTCAAGAGGCAAGCCAATGAGTTATCAATCAGTACAAGCATCTGACTGGGGCAACTTAGAGTAGATTAATGGTGCTTTTAAGTTGCCTAATTACAGCTTTCAAGATAATGAAGGTCATTGCTTGTTGTGTAGGAAACAGAGCATGTCATGTGAGTAGAGAGGAGTTAATTTAACTTGAGAAATGGATGAAAGTCTTCCACTTAAGCCCTGTCCAAATAGCTTCCCACTGCTGAACTCAGTGCTGCACCTAAAGAGCTGCAGTGGATCAAGTGGGTTGCACCCCTCCCCTCAGCACGTCCAGTGGCGGTTTTTGTACGGGCGAACCGGGCAACCGCCCGGCGCGGCATTTTTTCATGTCACATGGGGGGCGGCATGAGAACTTAAAAACAAATCAAAATCATCTGCGGCGAAGCGGTTTTCTGTTATCTATCATTTCACTGTGTGGGGAGTTGGCAGATCAGCGCCTAAAGCAGCTGCAGGCACCCTGCTTGCTGAGAGAGGTCAACACCCCCTACTTTCACAATGAAATGGACTAGTCCGTAACAGTGCGACGCGGCGCGAAAGATAAACACATAGTGACAGGAGAACTGGGAAGTACACAGAGACGGAGCACGACGAGTCTAAACCTTTCTTTTATGTCAATGGTCTAAACGCGAAAATGAAACAAAGTTACCCAAGCAGATTCGTGGGATTTTGTTTTTCACAAATCGCACCCAGGGCGTAACCCCTTAATGCAGAAGTATAAATCCAGCTTTAGCCACGCTTTGAGCTAAATGCTATCATCATCTTGCTCAAATGCTAACATGCTGATGTTTAGCATGTTCACCACCTTAGTTAGCATGCTAACATTTGCTAAATAGCACAAAAGGCAGATGAGGCTGATGGGAATTTCATTAGTTTTGCAGGTATTTGGCACAAAAGTACATAGTGGACAAACTGACATTTTGACCTGATGATGGTGTTAGATGGAAAGTTGGAATAATTGTTGAGATATTTCAGTCAGGACCGCAGTCGTGCGGCGAATGACCAACTGACAGAGTGACGTACCATCCAGAGCCATGGCACTAGCGTTGCTACTTTTTTGCCAAAGAAATATTTCTGGAGAAAAAGAAAACTGATGACAGTCCGTTCTGCTCATTATCGAAAGTAATTGTTTTTGGAATGTTTCAGTGATCTGATTACTGCAATAGAATAAACTAAAAGAGGAAACCATGTACTAAATATGCAAATATAAGCATACAAAGTATGATGCAACAGAAACTACACTCAAGTATTTCAAAGAATTAAAATAAATAAATGCTTCTGATAGTTTTTTTTCAGCCCACCGGGATGACAGATGGCTATGTTGTACTGCATACAGTAAAACAATTAAACCTGTATTGAAACTTGAATTTTTGTATTTCTGTTCCCGATTCTCAGTGTAACAAGCCTAAATTAATCATTTTATGCCGTAAACCCATCTGGTATGTTAAGATGATTAAGATAAGATACATAAATAGATTGTCTACTAAATGAAATATTGGCCAATAATTATTTATAGCTACTTCTGGACAGGCTAAGAAGGTAGCAAAAGACATATTACCTGACACCATCATATTACAATTTGCAAATATTAGACAGGTTAATACGTTCATTTGATTGGATTTAACTATCTAAAAAAGCTGCAGTGTGAATTATTTCCATTGGAGCAGTCTGACTAAAAGCCAAAGTGATGTTTATTGGAGTATAGATAAAGAGATTTGTTATAGTAAGTGTGGCTTTTGCTTTTAACGCACCAAGGATGCCTCTTTCTTTTGGCCATTTTCTATCTGTAACTCATGCATAATTGTTCTGTTGGCATTTCTGATGGTCAAGGAACAACAGCTTAATTTACTGCCACAATTATTCTCTGTGATCATGCAGCACTAAGTCACAGGCCTACATTTATTCACATTTTAAAAGGATGATACCTTTTTAAAGGGATCACTGTTTTTGCCATGCATAAAAAACAAAATTGCTCATCACAGAAAAGTGACAAAAAAAATAGTCCTCTCAAATTTGCAATATGTTTGTCATATTTAAAAGAAAATATATTGTCAGAAGGAATAGCTGGCAGAAGCTCTCCCTTTGCTCCACTGTTATGCTTTTGGGAATTGTCCATGGCCTTTCTGTTTTGCATTAGATAGTAATTAACTAGGAGTGAAGACAAAGAAAGGCGAGGGAGGGAAAGAAAAGCAAATCACAGAATTTTTTTCATGGTGTTGAGAGCAAATATAGCACCCTTGATTTAATCAAATGAATTTGACAATACTTGTAAGTCTCATTGTTATGGAGGCACCAGTCTTCCGTTAGTAAGCTCTTTAAATATCTGCCAGGAGTCTATATTGTCTCGGCTCGACATATATCCAGTTCACTGTCTCTGACAATTTCCCTTTCTCCTACTATCCATCTCTTTCTCTCGCTATCTCTGAGCATTGTATCTTCTACACAACCCCCTCCCTTCTCTGTCTCCAGCTTCACGCCACCCCCTACTCTCCCTCCATCCATCTCCATTGCGGGCTCACCCTCCTTCCTCTCCCATCAAATTAGCTTTAGCTTGGTTGTTCTGCCTCCTGTCTAATTGCCTGGTGATTGCTGATTGACGTGTAAATGGCGGCAATGTGAGAGCTGCCGAAATATTAATTGTGTGTAGGTGTGGACGCTTAGGTGTCTCCTTGTCACATGCTTCCATTCAGATTGCAGGACTCTTTTTTTCTTCTTTTTTTCATAAACAGTCTGTCCTGTGATATCTGAAACACAACACAACTGTATATCCATTTAAAAGGAGCCATTTTGAGTGCCACTGCCATTTGCATTTACCCACGGCCATAAATGTTGGTTCCAGAATAGATAAGTGGAGAGGCGTAAAATGTACATGTTGTTCAAAGCAGAGGTAGCAATTATTTCCATATCATCTGACAGCATTAGTTACATCTGCTGAATTCATATGAATGATCCCCTCCTCCTCATATAGTAGACGTAGCAGGCTGGCGCCTGGCTCAGTGCTCCACTAGTCTGGGTTACATTTCCAGGATAATTTCCTGACATTGCGCCGGATGTTCCTCACCTTCCGCTCCTTGCCGATCTCAAAACTTCCTTCGCTTCGGTAAACTACAACAAACGTCGAGCTAACAAACTACATGCTGAAAATGGCAACTTTTGTAGAAAATTTTGATCATGCAATATGGCAGGCCTGCTTGGTTCTTTCTGGGAATGATTGTAAAGTTTTACAAATAATATGTTTACGGCATTTCCTCTCTAACTGGGACGTTTTGGGAGCGATTGGTGGGATTGCTGTGGACGAAGTGATACCCTGGTAAGAGCCAATGAGATTTAACCATGTATCAGCTAATTTAAATATCTCATCTTACTGTAATGTGTCAACAGTTAACTTCATTTAATATTGTATGTGGCGTTTTCTTTTGCAGGGTGCAAATGTTCCACCAAAACAAGTTCCTTCCCGAGACTATTTAGCAGATCCACCGTCGCTGCGTCCGGAGCTTAGCGCCGCCCAAGACGATTGTGATTGGCTTAAAGAAACCCAGAGAGTTTTCTCCTTTCGCAGAATGCATCTGTGGTGGAGCCAGACCTTACTCCACAGTGCTGTAGAGATAGAGCAGCCAATGAGAGACTAGTGCTCGATGGACTGCTAGTGGCAAATCGAGTGAATACCCGAGCAACTGTTGGGCAGCAATATATTATAAACAAAAAGCCAAGATGGAGTGATTGTTATCTTAATCTTGCTTACAGTACATGTCTCACAGATAGCTCAGGATACAGGGAGAGCGTGGCAGGATGTCAGCTGCAGGTCAGCTGAGATTATGCTTGAGGGAGCAATCTGGCTTATTGCCTGCACACACTCCCACTTTTACACGTGTGACTTTGATGTCACAACACTAGCTGCTGCCTTGGTACCCACTATTGAGAAGGGATGATGGAGCTGGTGTTGTTGTCTGTGTTTGCACAAATATTCCCAGGGGGATATTGCTTTCGTCCTGCACATGGGGGGGGGGGGGGGGGGGGGGCTGTTTTCCCCTGCTGCACTAAGTAAACTAAGTGCTTTGTTTACTGCTCCATCCTACCTCTGCAGTTCTTAACAATGACAGTTTTAATTGTAGTGACTGTGCAAATGAAATACAATTAATTCCATCAGCAGTCGGCAAATGCATATTTGTGTTTTTTATTTGTTTGTTGATGCAGCAGTGTTATAGTCAACCACCTAAACCAAGTCATCACCAAGACCAGAGTGTATCATGACCGAGACAAGACCAAGACCTGACCAAACAACTCTCAAACAACAAACTAGAGCCCCGAAACATACAGTATATACACAGCTAGCTAATATGTATAGCGAATATTTGCTTAATCCCTTTGGGCAGGGCTCGAGAGTGCGACCAATTTGGTCGCACATGCGCACAAATTTTGTAAGGGTGCGACTAACATTTTTCCTAGGTTGCACTGGTGCACCTAACGTCCTCCACACTGCGTTACATGACCCATTTCTTCTGCAAAGACGTGCCTGTGTTTGGATCTCTCCTCTTACTCTCCGTGCAGCCCCGCTCCCATTCACCCACACTGTCACACACAGCCCCCGTGCAACATGGAGAGAGACAGCATCGGTCCACACTGCGACATTTGTCTACGGTTTTAATTGTTATTAACACAGCTCTATATTGTTAAGCATGAGAGGGAAACCTGTATTTGTAGCAGTGTTTCCGCTGGTAACTCTGTTACTGCGGCCGCCGCACGGCGAAAAACACAGATGAAGTTATTGAATGCAACTAACTTCAGACGGAGCCTGCTGGACCTGGGCGAGAGATGTGCCATAATATCATAATTCATAAAAATGCAGCGCAGTGACGATGTAGACATTTCATACCAAGACGTGTATACACATGACGTGTATACACACACCGCTCACCCGCCAAAGCATTCGACCCGTGCTGGACCCATTCATAATGAGTCAGCTGTCACTGTTTTAGTAGCCTAGCATACACCTCTCTCTCTCTTTCTCTCTCTCTATTTATTTTTTTTTGGGGGGAGGAGGCATTTTCAGCCTTTATTTTGATAGGAAAGCTGAAGACATGAAAGGAGAGAGGGGGGGGGGGGGGGGGGGATGACGCTATAAGACTTTGAGCCATGAAATGTGAGGTCTCAGTTTTAGTTGAGACCTAGTTTTAGTTTTCTAAATGTTTTAGTTAGTGAAGGACTTTTTTTTATATATGCAGTATGATTGTGCTTCAACTAAAAAGTATTTACCTAAACCTTATTCTTGTTTAAAACCATTTACATAATATAAATGAATGTATATGGAGCGTGATAAAAAGGTGACCTTGAAATTGTGGCGTTAATGGCGACACAAGGAAAAAAATGTGGGTGCACCTACATTTTGTGCTGGTGCACCTAAATAAAAAAGTTAGGCGCACCAGTAGGCAAAAGTTAGTGTGGAGCCCTGCCTTTGGGTGAGGGGTGAAGAGATTTCTGAAGAGTTTTGGTACAGAGGCAGATTGATAACTTTAGCTAGCTAGCTTCGCTAGCGTCACTTAACACTTAGCTTACCTTCCTTTATCCTTCCTTACTAAGTGCTCATAAATATTTTAGTTGGTCCCAGCTGTGTCCGTTAGCCTTAGGCCTACATTGCAGAAATTACACACTGCTGTGTGTTTTCTTTTAGATGTTGTTTTGCAAGCTTTTTTTAAAAAAAATATAATAAATAGGATGTAATAAATAAAATGTTATTACCGAGGATTTGGCTGACATCTCCCAGACAGCCAGAGCTTCTTCTCCTGTCTCCTATTTACTTTGGGAGTGTGTGTTAAGGGGGCCGGGGAACGGGGGGATTAACAGTAACACAAAATATACACGGGCAATTTAGTGTTATCCCTGCAGTTGGGATCTTGACCAGTCCTGAAATTAAATCCTGATTCCTCTTCAACCGAGTCCCGAGACGAGACTGAGTAAAAATGTGGTAGATTCTAAGACGAGACAGAGACTTTTGAAAAGTGGTCTTGAGACCAAGACTGATTTTGAGTACTACAACATGGTGATGCTACCCTGGAAATCCAGAGTTCTTGCGAGAGCACAATTTGAATTTGCCCAGCGAGTCGCTCTGGCATTCAGTAATGATGCTCATTAACTATGCCCTTGTAGCCGAGCTGCACCAATCACATCGGTGTATCTGATATAGGCGGGCCAGAGGCGAGCTAAACAGATGACGACAGTTTAATCTACCAGTTAGCTCTGCTGGTAGCTGAGCGCATGGGGCTCTGGATACATCACCCCGTGTATTGTTGTGATTGGTCGTAGTGTTATCCAATTGTGTGCAGTGAGGTTTTCAAATGCATGCTTAGTGCTGCCCCTCGAGTTGGGCCATTTTCATTACTCAGTGCCAGACCCTTAATCTTTTGGATTTTCAAAATTGTGGAACAGTTTTAGGAGGGAAAGGAGAGCTACGGCTAATTCTTTGAAAAGTCTGAGGTTATTGTTTGTTCGGGGAGTCGGCATGCCTCTGAATGCCTGGCTGAGGCACGGCAGAGATGACAGTCGGGAAGCTAATCCGCTGAAATTATTTGGTCGGCAGTCTCTGAACTTCTACATTATCTTCCTCTGCATACGGCTGATGATTTAAACGCTTCAGCCCACTTTTGACAGGTGAATACAGGCATGAACCCATTTTTTTTAAATAGCTAAACATTATGAACTGGCTCCATGTTTTGGCTCCCAGTTTGAATTTCTTGCATACAGAGGGTGCGAGGGACCTTTATTTTGAGATAAGGGAGCTGACAGAGCGAGCAGCCGAAGCCACCGAGCTGAAATATGCTTGCACATTAGTTTTAGGGCAGTGAGTGATGGTGGATGGCGTTATTTGCTGCTGGTTCCTCGTTGGTACACAGACCACAACAGATATCTTCATTTAATGTGTTCCCTCAAGTATACCGCTGCCACACCTGCTTGGCACCAGAGACGAGTTGTTTATCTAATCAAAGCAATGAATAAACATGTCACAAAAGCAAACAAGGAAGGTATAATTACCCACAATACATCACTGCACTCTAAATATAAGATATAAGATATTTAGTAAGTGCTGTCTCATTGATGGTAAAAACTCTTGGGTGAAAAGAAAAGGTTCTTGGGACAGTCCTTTATCTACAGAGTAACACTGTTTTCATTTTTTTAATCTGTCAAAATTGTATGTAAGATTTAAAGAGAGTCCATATAGATATATTTTAAATTAAAATTTTACATCAGCACAGTTATCCCAGAGACGCTTGGTTCCATTTGATGAATGTTCCAGTTTTATATTAGAATCCATATCAGCATGCTTTTTTTTCAGCTCCATGTAATTTTGACCTGGAAGGAATTTATTTTTTTTCCACTGCTGATGCACACAAGTAATCACTAGCTAATGTTGCTGGTAATATCACCACATTTCCAACTGAGGTGTCCATTCAGGCCGAGCTTTGGTGTTTTTAACCAATCAGCAGTCTCTCATTGCCAGACCTCCGTATCAGTGCTGAAGTATGGTCTGGCTGCATGAGTTAACAGTCTGCTGTAGGGGGCAAAAGACATCTGGGTTGTTTTTTATTTCTGTAAACCAATAAGCCCTGGATGCAGTGACCCTGCTCTTGCAAAACAGTTTGTGGAGATAGAGGAAAGGGGGAGAACACACTTATCCCAATCGCTGCCTATAAAGTACTGCTGTCTGAGGTCTTGTCCAATCACTGCATGTGTTAACTCTCTCCCATCATTCATGCAGTATTGCACACTTTATTGGCTTTTATGCTCCACTGCATAGTGGCACATTCTCACTTTGTCATATTTGTTTAATAATTTTGTAATGCTCTTTTGCACTATTCCATCTGCACAAACTGTATATAGACTCTGTGCTACACTCAGTATTTTTACTTGGACTATTGCATTGTACTGCGTTACTGCCATACTAGGGTTTAATCCCGGGAAATCTGAGCAAGACTATTTCCAGATTCCCGGGAAAGGTTATGATGGGAAACGGGAAATAAAATAAAATAAAAAACGCAAGGAGTGCGTGTCTATTGTTGTCATACGGTAACGTTGATGCAGGCAACGGTGCCGTACCGTAGCTACGGTAATATAGGCTCACTAAATCCATTCACCTGCAACAGTTGTTTGAAGTTCTTAGTATTATTCAGGCTCCATCCGTGGAGGCGGAGAGAGCATTTTCTATCTGCGGCCAGTGTGTCAAATCCGCCTGAGCGCAGAGTCTATCAACGCTCTCTGCTTTTTGAAAGCACACTTCCAGAAGAAAAAGAAAGAAGGGCAGGGTGAGAATTCATTGGAAACTAAAAGAAATATGTAGCCTAAGTTGTCCCGAGTTCAATGCAATGCTGATATTGCAGCAGAGTGTTTAGGTTTTCTTTTTTTCTTTCAGTTTTACATATGGCCCTGTCTTTTTGCAGTGCACAGTTACACATTTCTGTGGGTCGTTTTCTTTAATTTAGTTGAACTTGTATGTGTTTAAAAGAGAAATATGCCTACCCTGCCCTAATAAAGAAATATTTGGTTAACTTTGAGTGATTATTCCCGTTTGCAGCCGCTTACACATCTCAACAGCTACAGAATGGATATTGTTTAACAAAATGGATTAGCTAAAAAGAAAGAATGGATTAGGAATCATTCAATGGTTTACTTTAGCAGATTTTGTTAGTTTTTATAATGGAGTTCTGTAAAATATTGTCTTTCAGAAGACAAGTCCCAGACATTCCACCTGGCATTTCATAATTAGCGCTGCAGCAGATGTCCCGCTGCAGCACCAGCTCACTAGATCACGCAGCAGAATTGATCATTGCAAACTGTGTTGATGATGGACATAAACTGTGTTCTTTTGCCCTAATAATTATACAGATAATATAAAAATGTCAGTTTGGGATTTGGGAACGCATATTTGAATGATATTGATACATTACTTGGGCTAAAACAAACAACAAAAAACAGCCGGGAATTCCCGGGGATCCCGGGAATTGCGTTGTCTTTTCCTGGGATCTGATTAATCTAATTTTTGGGAAAAATATTAAACCCTATGCCATACCACTTAGCAGGCCCTCCAGAAAAATGTGATTATGCAATCGCATAATTCAATGCATAATCAGCCAAAGTCCGCATATTTATGCGGGGGCCGCATTTTATCAAATACGCCGCACTTTCGCCGCGCAAAATATGCGGGGCTTGCAAGTCACATATATCTCAGCATAAAGTTGAAAAATGTTGCGTTTACTTCACACAAGAGCAGCCATTGTTCCCTGTTGCCATGGGAACGTTATGAAGTGACATAATTACGCCTAGTGAGAACAGGGTGTTGGGGGAATCACTTTTTTTTCTCTCTTTCATCAAACTGCAGTTTTTGCAAGTTCCCGCAATTTTTGCAAGTTCACGCATTTTCATCGCATAACATTGCATAAATATCCCACATATTTCATCGCATTTTTTAAGAAAACGTGCAGCATAATCAAGCTATCAAAAATAATTTTTGCCGGCAACAATCACAAAAAAACTCTTCTCTTCTGCTGTATGCAGAGGCGTTTTTCTGGAGGGACTGACTTAGACATCACATTGCACAAACTGTTTATTGACTCTAAATTTGACCTGTATTTTTGGTAGACTCTTTACTGTCTTTCGTGTGTTTATACTTTGCGTATTTAACGTGTAACTTCATGTTGTCTTGCACGTTTATGCTTTGTCTTGGCCAGGTCGTCACTGCAAATGATAATTTGTTCTCAATTGGCCTGCCTGGTTAAAGTGACTATATGTAACTTTTGAATGTTTCTGAAACTGTGTTATGTTCCATCTGATCATAAATGACCTGGAACAGCAAACGAGACTGACAGTGAAAAGAACGCTAGTTTCATATAGTTTTTATTAATGCCTCTGCGCGGGTTTGATTTTTCCAGCGAAGTGACAGAATGATTCACGGCAAGTAGACGGGTCACACAGTAACACATTCTGACGGGTCACAGATTTCGGTGTAACACCAGAAAAGCCTGTTAGTGTATCCAGCCAGGTAAAGGGTAGCAGGAGATTTCTTTATACAGGCCTAATTGTATTTTAATTTTATTTTAGAAGTTATCTGTTGTAGTTATGGCTGATACTGGGGCAGGACCATCACAGGAAAGAAGGAAATTAAACGAAGAACAACTAAAAGATAAAAGGGAAAGTGAAAGACAACGGGTGAAACCGATTCACACTCGCTCGAGATTTCAACAGATGGAGACAATTACGGGATTGTAAATGATTCAAAAACGTCCAGAATTGGCCCTCAGGTATGTATAATGTCTATTTCATTCATAAAATAACTTTACAATGCGCAGTGTGGTTGTACGTTAGTAGCCAACATTAAATTGCGTCCCCCTTTCAATTAGCTGGATGTTTTATTCCTTTTAGTCCATGTTTGTGTTGGCCTACTGACTCTGTAATCTACAGTGGGTAATTAACACCGTAAAGAAAAGATCTTTAGGGTAGCAGGTGTGGTAAAAACACTACCGCTTTTGTCCAAAGTGGCCGCTGGAATCAACACAAACTCAAAGTTACTTATAGCCACTTTAAATAAAATTAAAAAATTGCGTGACATCCAGTGCGTGAAAGACACGCCACACACACTATATCTACTTAGCCAGACTAACCAATCAGTAAAAAGTACCATGGTCATCTGACCTGTCCTCAGCACAAACTATTTTAGAAAGATAGGCTGTAAAGACTGAGGTTGTGAGAGTAGAACAAAGAAATTATCAAATAATTATGTCAAAACACAAAACAGACTCATTCATTAACTTTCCATTGCATTATATTATAATTATATTGATATACATATCAATGATTTGATGAAATTACTCCTTTTCCACTACTACTTGTCTTCTGTATGTATGGTGTAAACGTTTTGCCCCATTAGTAAAAGCGCCAATTTGTTTGCTGTGGAAGAAATCTTTTTGTTGAAGAAAACTTATACTCAGGTCCAAATGAAAGAAAACAATCTTTACGACAATTATTGCGAGCATTCATGCAAGCATGGAGAAAAAGACACACATAGATTTGTGATTCATTGTTAATATAGAAAATATTGATTATAGCAAGTTTAAAGCAGCGTTTGTTAGTTAATCCATTCTCACTCCGTCCCTTTCTCCTGCCCTCACTCATATTCTCTCTGCCTGTGTGTACATGCATTAATTGTCAAATGGAATATGATATTTTCTGGTGTAAGGCTTCAAAACTCCAGTTAAGCTACTTTACTCCCTTCACCCTGTACATCTGCCACACTCTAGATAGTCTGGCCTCTGACTGTGATGGGAGCCAGATAACATCATCCTTGGTACACTCAATATTCCCCAAGCCAGTGAGGATGCGAACATCAAATGGCACATATTCCAGGTTATTATCACTTATGTGGTGGTGGCAGGGTGAACAAAAAAAAATGTACCTCAGAAGATATCTCTTCCTAGCCAGGCTTTCTGTACTCGGATGCCAGGATTCCCTAGGAAAACGTTTTTGGTGTATATAAGATTTGAATAAGTTGGAGTGCAGGTATTTTTTCAGACAAACTGTCCAAAAACAACATGGTATGACCAGGATTTTTTATGTGGGATGGCAAGGAGGGGAGTTAAAAAAACAATTCCAGTGCTGGTTCCATGGTATCAGAATGTTGGATAGTCGTCATGGAAACATGAATTGGTCATATGACAAGGTCTGGGAAGATTGGCAGAACAGGCGGCCAAGTGACAGTACTCTGATCCAATGGAAATCACACAGCACCCTGGCCCAATGGATTGGGGTGGGGGGGCGGGGGGGTCAATCATATTTTAGCCCCCCTTCTAGCCCTGCCACTGTGTATAACTCCTGGATATGTTGGTACATTGCAAGATGTCATTACAGCAGACAGGAACGAGCTCATACAACAAGGTGAAAGATGGCAGACCTTTATAAGCCCCAGACATCACAGGCTTTGTGTATCAAGCAAAGCTGCTGTTGTCTGAATAAGACAGCACCTCATGCCGTCTGCTTGGCAGCTGCTGTGCTCTTCTTCTTCTGCTCTTCCTCCCTTTATCCAGACTTGAAGCAAAGTAGGCCGAGGCCTTGGGAAGTCCCTCAAGTTATTTATCTCAGCAGTAGACACCAGCCTCTCTCGTTCCCGAAATAAGTCAAGTTTTTAGCGTTTTGTTCTCTGTAACGTGCTGTGCGTGTGAAAAACGTACGCAGGTTTTTGTTTTTTGGCAGAGGCACTACCTACCGCTGAGCTAAATTATGAATGACTTGCTGTTGTTTGGAAATATATTATGAAAACGCTGAACCCCCTCCACAATAATTTTTAGGAGTGTGTGTGTGTAATGTTCAACTGCTGGTATACTCAATTTGTAAATGATCTTTGTTTACACTCTCAGTGTTTGTATTAACATTCAATTTTGCATTAATGAATATGAATGTGGTCGTCCAAGTGTTTCTTAACTCGCACAGTCTTTTCATTAGCAGTTGTGCTGCCACAGCGATGAGAAAAGCCTGCTATCTGCACTGTGTAAATGGAGCTTTTAATACACATTGCACACTTCATCAGTGGATTTAGTTCACTTTCTATTTTAATGTGCAAGATTAAACTAATCAGAACAGAACATGTATGGAAAATCTAGGACAAAATGGAATCCGGAAATTAAAAGAAAGAATCATGCATCCCATGTATTCCTACATTTGTTCAGTTGTTTCAGATATGGGCAATATGTTTAAGGTTATTAGTTTAAAGGTATAGCTTTTCTTTTGGTTGATGGGGAACAAACATCTGCATCTCTATAACCACTAAATCAGCACAGTGGTTACTAATGAGGGGCCTTACCCGGATTCTCTACCGAGCGCGTTCTGGTTTTGTTCCGTCCTCCGCCACGCCCCATACCACACCGGCAGCATCTCGGAAGCAGAGCGTCTTGCTTGCCAACCTCAAAGATTATATTATCTCTACAAGTACTTTACAGAACTATCAAGTGTTTAATAAGCTAGTATCTACCTTCCACTCCAAGCACTCCTACAGTTAAAGTCCAGTTGTCATAGAAACACAACACGCTTTTCATTAGAATCAGTGTTAAGCAGTGATGCTTAAAAGAAATGCTGAAACCTTTGGACACAGACTGAGACGACGGAAACCTGAGCCAACTAAACGACTTGAAATCAGACTGTAGAGTGAAAGCTACCTGGCTGCAGGTTTATCGAGGGCAGGGGAAGATAGCTGTCCCACAGCTGCAGAGGAAATATGTCAAATTGTGGTAATGATGTGATGATGATGATGTAATGAAGTAATCTCAAGAGACATCTTCAGACATCTTCAATACTCCAAGGGACGATGTTTGTGTGATTTTTGTTTGTTACTTTCTTTTTTGTCCTTGAAAACCTATGAAGTAATTTTACTTTGAAATGTAATGATACCAATTAGCATACTTAATGTTTATGTATTGTTTAAGTTTATAGTCAAATCAGCATAGCAACACAGTCTAAAACATTGGACATATTTTCTTTCTTTCTGCGTGATTGAGCCCTATATTATTGCTTATGTGAAATCCAAATGACTATGAGGGTGTTTTAAGTGTTTGGGAACCATTGCTTTAGCAGCACCTTCCAGATGCAACAATAACCAGCTGAAAAACCTTTCACATACACACTTAATATTCTGACAGATATGTGAGAAATGTACAGCAATCTACACAGCCAGTGCAAAATAGTTTAACATGAATAAATAGTAAAATTATTTTAATATTAGAAGAGGAAGAAGTTGTAAAGACAGTGTCATATTTCTCAGCACAAAGACACTGTCATCTATATATTGTTAAGACACGTCACATGAGTGGGGCGTGTTGGTTGATCTGATTGATTGGTTGATCCAGCCATTGCAGGTGTGTGGTTTGAGATGGATTTTGGGATTTTGATTCAGGAAGCAGATGTGGAGTAGTCTTGCTTTGCCAGACCCTCCTCCACAGCGCTGTATAGGAAGGTCTGGCTAGTCCACACAGCATTTCGGGATGAGAGAAAAGCGTGCTCTGGTTTATTGGCATTTCTTGAAACCAATCACAATCATCCTTTGTACTGTATGCTCATCCAGACAAGCATAGTGTCACTCTCACGTTGAATGCAACACACAGGGAAAAGGAGACACAGGGGTTAATGTTACGAGCTAGGTTGGCCTTAGTAGCTGAGTGTCGTTGTTATATGTGCCCAGGTTAGCTTGAGCTTGTAACAAAATATATAATGTATTCTAGTATTGTTGTTTCCTTGGAGCCTGGGACTGAAATTCAATTTTTCATACGTATTTTCAGTCAGATTTGGATCTTTTTTCAATGCCGCCTCTTAATACAGACAAAGGATGCTGCAGCCTTGAGTGCTTAGAAAACAGTGACAAGCAGAACAATCTTTTCCTGAAACGGAATGGGCTGGGTACACTTACACTGTGTGAGCGCTGTGACAACTTACAACTGTTGTAGGTAATAGAAAAATAATTCATTCAATTAGAGATAAAAAGGAGAAAGACTTACATATTTTTATCTGTCAATAAAAGTGCATCTCTCTTTTCTCTCACAGAGCTATACTTACGGTACAAACTAATAACTTTTTTTCTAACCTGGGTTTTGCTAGTACTTTGCTTCTGGTTTGTCGCCGTTATTTCCCCTTATTGCAGCACTGGAACCTATTTAAACCAACGTCCCCAGGGTGCTGGGGTTTCTTCAGCACCTCACCTGAGGACACCAGCACTTATTGGCCGTACAGTAAATCGACAGCTGACTGGGAGCAGATGCTCAGCCATCCCCCATGATAACACTTGCCAACACCCAGACGAGAACAACTACCCAGTCGCTAAAACCGAAGAATGCTTTCCCCCAAGAACACAAGTATTTTTAGCCGTTTCCCCCCACAGTGAAAAGCAAAATGCTAATCTTCACCCAGCATCTCTTTGAAGTATAAGAGGATACTTGAGGTGGATTATTTGTGGCCACATAGCTGTAGTCTTAAATCCTGTTAAGTAAAGAAGCCCAAACTATAATGTTGGAGGGCTGGAAAATAAAAACGAGTGCGTCAGTGGCATGTCGCCCTGGTGAACATATGACACTTGACTGAGGATGATAATCAGGTCGGAGCCTTTCTCTCTCTCTGCCTGTCTGTGTCTCTGCTAATAACAAGTGAGGGAAACATAAGCGGCCGTTATTTGATGTCCACAACTTGTTAATGATATTCTTGGCCTTTGCTGCAATGACACAGCATTCAGCACCGCCGATTTATATGGTAATGCATTATATGTTTATGCTCACATACATATTTTGGTTTCAAAGGGGCAACAACAAATGCATGAGACGAGCACATTTGGAAAATAGGTCAGTGCTTCTTAATGTTGATAGTGCTACTTTGCCCCCCAGTGGCACACAGACTCAATGCAGACGAGGAGCATTTCATTATCATAACCTTCAGGCTGTTGACTTTTCTTCCACAGAGTAGCAGGGATATAGATAGGCTGCATATATGCTCTTTTAAAATATGTGGGTTTAATTTTCTTCAAGCATTCCAATGACATGCTAACAGATATGCCCTGCATCTGTATTTGACTACAGTCTTGTAGTTGTTATCGTAGGCTGAAGGATAATCCTTCTTTTTTTTCCCTCCATCTCACATCTTGCATTTTTTTTCTCCAGTGAATCATTTCCAAACTGCTGTGATGGATGACTCATACGTTAAATTCACTTGCCATCACCTCTCAGAAGCTGCTGCAGCGAAACCAACAGTATTTTCATGAACTGTTTACAATATATATATATATATATATATATATATATATATATATATATATATATATATATATATATATATATATACTAGGGCCGGGCAACAATTCAACTTTTAATCGCGATTAATCGCATTGTTATACGCAAAATCCAATAATGAATTCAAAAGTAGTGTATAGCGCAATTGTATTTTAAATGTTCTGTTCTAAAGTGCCATAACATATAACATCAGCATTGTGTTTATACTGTAGCAGTTAAATAAAAGATTTAGTAAATCTCAACTTAAACAATGTAATCAAAGCAAATACAAAATCAAAGCTTATTGCTACTGCTAGGGCATTCATGTTATCATTAATAGGACACATTCCACTGCTGTGAAACTTCAATAAAGTGTCCTGTGCACGTTTCAGCATAATGTCTCTCCTCTGTTCTCATTACAGTCAGAGCATGTGAATGCAGCGCCCACCGTTCATCAATATAATGCACTGTAACTCCGAGGTAATTATGGTTACCCAGTGATGTCCAGTAGTCCCCAGTGAGAGCAACAGCGGGTGCACGTTGTAAAGTTGTCTCTTTTGCAGTTCTCTCCTTTTCATACAACTCGTGTATTCTTTTTGTGATGGTGCGTCTTGAGGGAATCTCATACCTCATCACTAATCGGCCTGCAGTCTGTAGCTTTCCACTTCTCTATAGCATTTGTTAGCTTCTCTTTCCTTTGTTTTTCTTTACTTCTCCCACACGCTGCATCTATCGTAGTCTGCTGAAGCCTCGCGCCACTGTTTGTTTTGTTGAATGATTTGCTGGTATCAACTGTGTGTACTGCATTTAGTTGATATTTCAGACTGGAAGTACTCCGGTGATAAGAAAATTTAACTTTGCAGTGGTTACAAATAACTTTGGTTCGGTTTAAAATGAAAATGGCCATGTAAAAGTTCCATACCCTTCTCCATGTTTGTTGGTTTGTTTATCCGCCAATTCTTTTCTTTTCCGGTTCTTGTAAGCACGGCAGCAGTCAGCAACAGACGTTTACAATAATAAAAGAAATAATAAAAACTGCGTTAATGCGTGATAAAATAATTGTCGGCATTAATTCATTAATGCGATAACGCGTTAACTTGCCCAGCCCTAAAATATATATGCTATGTTTCAAGCCAAACCATGATATGATTGATTATTTACCTCACATATTTAAAAATCAGGCCTGGATGTATAAATATCAATCACATCCTGGAATGCAGAACAGTCAATTATCCACTCTCTCAGCCTTTCCCTGACAATAGGAACTGATTGGTTATTTCTGTGTGTAAATTAAATGGCTCGATATTTGAAATCCTACCTGACACAGGACTTCCCTGTCTATCTGAACATGTGGGTGCTTAACTACACTCTGAAGTCTGGCTAAATTCTGAAGAAGAACGAGCGGCTGCATGGCCGGTCACACGACAGTTTAGCCGTCTTTACAGTTACATTTTGCTGAGACAAGGTTACTGGGAGCTGGGTAAAGGGCCCCAGGTAGAGGGCACCGTGAGGTGGCATCCCTTAAAGTGAAATTTAGTTGACAAAAGGTGAGCGTCATGCAGCAACGACAGTTATGTTTAGGCACCAAAATGACTAGTTAAGATTGTGGCTAGTAGAACCACAAAAGTTGTTTTAGTCGTGCAACAGAAAACTCAGATTGGACAGATAGTCTAGCTAGCTGTCTGGATTTACCCTGCAGAGATCTGAGGAGCAGTTAACCATAGTCCTCAGAAATCCACCGGAGGTTAGAACGCCAACACAAAGGAACAGGAAGGTGACCAAAATCCGTCTGAAAATGAGGGACATCCAGCGGAATTTTCGGCAGCACCTGAACAATCCCGGAAAAAATAAACATCGTTGATATAGACTAATGTGTTGCTGACAGCAATAAATACGTGGAATACATTACTATGACAGTTTCTTTTCGTAGCGATATGTGCGAATGGTTCACGAGAACTACGCGCATAGGTACACAGACTTTATGATTCATACAGTAGTAGGTGTTTTGATCGATAATATCATTTAATAGCCTACATCTGTGATTCTCATTTGATTTTAGTGGTGCTTTACTGGTAGTGTGATCTTTTGATTGTTTTATCATTAATGTGTTTACCTATTGTAATTTTTGGTATTGTTTTATGATCATATTATTCACATGTACTGTAATTTTGGGATTGTTTTTATTTCTTTTTATTTGCACTGTAATCAGAGCGTAATTGTAAAAGAGAGCTTGCTCTCAATGGCCCTCCCTGAATAAATAAAGGTTCTAATGATGAACTATGCTTAGCCCTGTTTGTACTGTCACCCTATACTATCATCTATATTCCCGGCCCACTCTCCAAATGTCTTCTTCATGAGGTGCATGAAAAGAAGTCACTGTATTCATTTGATGAATATATGAATGCAGAATCACCGCAAGGATCTTGCTGTGTTCAAACACGCAGTAATGTATTATGGAAATCCGCAGCCACGCTCATTGATATATTGTGACAAGCAACTTTGCCTGGGTGCTGCTATAAAGCTCCGCTGATTCGGCTGTATCTGGTCCCCTATTGTACTGACTGTCACACTGATCCTCTTTGTGATCTAGAAGAGGAAGGAGACAAGTTTCAGGCCAGGACATGCACTCATACACAAATGAATCTGTCCATGTCATTACTTCCTCACACAATCTTTTCTCTCTTGTGCATTTATCTTTCCACACATGCTCACAAAATACGCAACCGTGTCAAAGCTGCATGGGACTCATTGTCACGTCGGTGGACACACACAGCCTGGAGCTGCAACACAAAGCTTTACAGTGTTAGCAGTGGCATCTGTACTGTATGGGCAGCTGTACCAGGGCCATGCTATAATGTGGGCAATGGCATTGGCTCCATACACACAAGCTCAAGACTAATTTATTAAATGAGTGTTCTTAATTTTTTTTACCCAGATATAGACTGAGCAGGACGTTTAACAGTGGGAAAAACAATGTAATAGTGACACTGTTTCTAAATAAACTCAAACTCATTTTTGGTATGTCTCCACTGGCATTTCTTGTTACTTATCAGCTAGTTTATATCCACAAAGTTCCACTTCCGGGATTGCTCCAGTGCTGCTGGAAATTCTGCCAGATGTCGCTCTTTTCGGCCGGATGTCTACTTTTTTTTCTTGTTAGAAGTATAATTGTTATTATCGTTTCCAGCAAAGTCTCAGCACAATAGCTATAGTCTTTGTGCTTTGTGATGGTAAAGAGCTGGACTGTACACCCACTTTAGACCAGGTTGCTTCTTGCTGGCACATCATTTGCCAGCACCTTAAAAGTACCAACCTGGGACCAATAACAGCAGCTGGAAATGACACCTGGGAATACGTGTCCCTCTTTCTAATTTGCAGCAACAGCCATCCAATACATTGACCGCCTGTCAGCGTAAGCTATTCAGCGGCCACGTTTGCACTTGATGCGCTGAGGCAAGGCAATCTAGCTCGTAGGTGAAATGATTTTGAGTGGTTAGGCATGCTGGTAGTTTTCTCCTTCCAGCTTGGAAAGTATTGTTTTATTCTTGTAGTGAGTCCTGTGAGACTTGTACAAGGCCCCACGTGCATTTTTCACAGACTGTCATGCATATAAAGTGGAAAGTATTTTCATTAAGTGAATTCCAATTGTGTTATTCCTAAATAGCTTTTGCTAAAGGCTTAGAACACCTAATCCTGCATCTCAATAAGGGTGGTTACACCTATCTTAAAATAATTCCATTCAAATAAGTAATCACTCATAACACGTTTATTTAATCATTTAATTTGGCTTTTCACTGTTCCACAGACTAAACTAAGCTGTAAGCCTTGCATACTCGCCTGTTTTCATAAGAGTATTACAGTCCTTAGTGCAGACATAAATAAAAATGTAAAAATTCTACCACGACATGACTGAGCGCCTCATTAGAGGCGGGAGAAAACAAATCTGGGTCATCCTGATCATAATATCTCACAGCTGGCAAGTCATACTCCCATTCAAGTATTGACAGTCTGGGAGGTTTGCATAGAGAAAAAAGCCATTACTATGCAATTACTAAAACTAGTGCAGCCTATTGGAATGGATTAGGGAGTTTATTCAACAAAATAAATATTTCTTGGCATTTATCATTTCATCTGGGGGCCCAAATTGTAAGCAGCGTCTGGGATAATCTTGTTTTGCTGAATCGCAGCACCACTACAAACAAGCAGGGGATTAGTAATCTCTGTTGGAGATTTTTGTTTTTGTTTTGTTTTTTTCCCAGAGAAGAGAGATAGTGGCTGGCACCTGGGGCAAGGGCTTGATTTCTGAACAGTAAACATTGATGTTTTCCTCGCTGGAAGAGCCATAGTCTGTCTGGACAATATTTCATATCGATAATAGCATTTTCAGGGCGCTTGAGTAAATGGAGTTGGATACTGCAGGTGACAGCGTGAGGTGACCTTATCAAACTGTGATAAACTGGAAATGGGAAACTGAAATCAAAATACCATCACGGAGAGAGGGAGGAGGGGTTCATCTGCTGTTCTCTTTGGAGGCCAGTAAGATGGGAAAAAAAAAAATGAATTGCCGTGTTCGAAAGAAGATTGTATGACATGGTCTTTGCCAACTTGACAGTGCAGGCAGCATGATTCAGACTGTCGCTCGCTGAGCAATGAGCTGTATTCATTCTCCAGAGATGGCCAAACATCTCAGATGATTCTCACTGAAGTCGATCTTCAGCTGCAATCACTCAGGCTCGGCTAATCAAGCGGTAGTCACGCCTTCTGAGCAGTGGAGTTGTTTTAGGGTGTGTGTGTGTGTGTGTGTGGGGGGGGGGGGGTCATTATTATTCAGAGAAGTAACAAACAGCAATTTGGACCTAATTAGGTGTTAATGGCAGCTGATCACTCGCATACATAAAAATGCAATAGCACACCTGCATATGTACCTGCACGCACGCACGCACGCACACACACACACACACACACACAAATTGGCACAACATGGTATGTATCTTTATGAGACGGAAGGCATGAATATAAAGTCATTCTGTCCATGTCTCTGGGCAACAACTAAGGTCAGGACAAATTAAGAGTCTTTGCAGGAGTGAGTGAGAGAATTGTAAATTAGCAAGATGAATATCAACAGAGACAGACTGACTCAGAATAAGATGGAGAGAGCACGCACACACATACGATATGGACTCATTTACATGAATAGTTTACGAGTGCTTTTGAAATTTTCTATCAGAGTTTATCTTACATACCCTTCAGTGATGAAGACACAGAAAAATGTCTTACCTACAAAGAAAGACAGAGAAAGTGCAATTAGTCAAGAGGAATGGCAAAGTGAGTGCATGTTGTGCCTGTAAACAGACTTGGCCGTCTCTGTGACTGCTTTCTAAAACTAAAAAAGGATATAAGGCAGTTGCAGCTATGTCAAGTGTAGTGATGTAAATCCCTGTCTGAGACAGTGCTATGCTGATTGATGGAGTGTCATGCCATACTGAGTCACAGCACACACAACTGGCGCAGGCATGCCTCTAATCAGCATCACATTTGCAGAATTTGGAATTTGGCTCAATTCATTCTGTGTTTGAATGTCTAATATCTTTTGTTCATTTTAATAACGTCTCAAGGACAGAACAAAGGCCATTTCAACATTAGATTGTCAACTCAGTATTTGCCCGCAGCCTGTAGGCCCTTTCTCTGAGCAGTTACAACATACTGTCCCAGCAGATGTCAGTGTTACTCAAGCAATTTTAAAGCCCTGCTGACTGTATGTGCTGCTGAACAAAGAAAGCAACCTGGACTCAGCTGGCAAATTGAATTTCCACTGAAAGAATACCTTCACATTGCAGACACATTTGCTCAAAAGTCAAAATGCTGTACAAGTATGTACACAGGTGCTTGATCAGCGAACACTGTAAAGATGCGAGAGAGCGATAAGGAGGGGGAACAAGCAGCAGGACTGCAGCGCCTGGAGCACGCTCCAGATTCCTATCCGTTCAAAGAGGGATAAGCCAATTATACGAGGTGTGATATAGTTATTTCAGTGTTTGTTTTCTTGTTTGTGTGTGGTTCTTCTGTATTTTATTTGACTCTTTTCAAGACTGTAATTGTGATTAAATGCTTTCCATAATCCACACTGTCATCCATGATGAAGGGGTTGTAGTTGGATGAAAGATGAACAAAAAAATGTCAGCATGGAAATCAAAAGCCACGATGCTTTCCTGTTAGCAGTCAACATGTTGTCCACATGCCATGTACAATATCATGCTGTTGACAAGAGGAAAGACTTGGAAGGGATTGACAGGATAAAGAGTATAGGAGAAGAAGAGCAAAGCTGTTTTGTAGTCATTCTCAAAAACACCATAACGCAATATTGCCATTTTATGAATACAAACATTATATTATTTTACGTGTATTTAGTTCATACAACGCATAGTGTATTTAGTATCATACAACACATTCTTATGAAGCGGGTTCGTATGATATCATACGAAAACTTATGCACGACGCATCATTTACGCTGAGCTCCATTTAGCTGAGAATAGGTGACTGTGAGCCGGGTACAGAGCACCGTGAGTTTACAATCGCTTCAGCGGACGTTTAGTTTAGTTTAGCCAACAGAAGGTGACCGTTACGTTTAGCAACCAAAACAACTAGTTAAGATTAGAAAAAAGACTGTGGTTTAGGTTAAAACACTAGTCCTCTTAAAAGGAACACACCAACTTAATGGGACATTAGCTTATTCATCGTATCCCCCAGAGTTAGATAAGTCCATACATACCCTTCTCATCTCCGTGCGTGTCATAACTCTGTCTGACGCACCCACCGCTAGCCTAGCTTAGCATAGATCCTGGAGGTAACTGGCTCCAACTAGCCTACTGCTCCCAATAAGTGACAAAATTGCGATTTCTTTTTCCTATTTACATGTTGTGATTTGTATAGTCACAGCGTCTACAAATAACAAGGTCACATGAGACACAGCCATCTTCTAACCGTATACATACTGAGAACTATATTCTCAGAAAAGTGAAGCACTGCTACGTCTGCTACTTGGGCGGAGTGATTTGCTCGCAGAAGTCCAGGCGAACTCTCTGCGCCTCACCACGGGGCTTATCAGGTGCTGCGGGATACAAACACCCGTTTCCTGGGTGAAAGTCTTGTGTTTACCCCTTAACTTCTTTGGGGACATGAACTTTGTTTCCCCACTTAAAAGCCCTGTGTTTTAGACACATCTACATCTAACCTGACCTCCTCCCTGCGCAATCCTCCGCAGTCTTATACAGCTCCACTCACTCTGGGGCGTAAATGTGGAATACATATGAATTACAGTGCATTACTTTTTGTAATTTGTACATATACAGTAAATGTACGAATGGTTCATAACAACAGCCTTTTTTCAAAATCCTGGTTAACAAATGAAATTATGTCCTGAGTTCAAATACATCTTGACGCAGTTTAAAGGACCAAAGCAAAAGACAGTCAGTGCAGAGAGGACATGATGAGGACGTGCAGAGCATACAGCTTACAGCAGAAATGACACTGACAGTGATATATGGTTAAGATAAGAAAAGAGGAATGGCCACGCCAACGCTATGTTTACTAAGACAACAACAAATGGAATTAGAGGAAGGTTCCGTATGAGGTATATCATTGCAGGAATCATTCATCACAGTTATTCAAATAAGAATTGAGCTAAAAAAACAGGATTTCATTGTATGTACTCATGTCTGTAATGATGTCCACAAAGGCAGACGTGTGTTGCAACTCATTCCACTTGCCTGGGGCAGCAAACCAGGTGACTGTTTCCCTTCTGAACCACATGACGTGTTGCTTTGATGTATTTAGCATAAGGGTCAGTGCAGAATAAGGCATCTGCAAACTGTGGCAGCTGTCCTGGAGAGATTCCAGGGGGACTCCAATTGATTTCCTGGATCACTATGTTGTCTGGAAACAAATGGATGGATGATGTTGCAACAGCACAGACAAGGATCATGATGTAAATGTTTATGTTTCATGGAGCAGAGCTGTGGGTGTTACAGCAGGTGTTTGGTTTTACTCCGACATAACTTCACCTAATCAACTGAGCCACAACTGAAAATCTACCTAATAACATAACCAGTTCCCCCAGCCTGCCTATAGTCCCCCAGTGGCTAGAAATGGTGATAAGTTTAAACCGTGCCCTGGGTATTCTGCTCTGCCTTTGGGAAAATGAAACCTCAGATGGGCCAATCTGGAATCTTCCCTTTATGATGTCATAAGGGGAAAGGTTACCTCCCCTTTCTCTGCTTTGCCCGCTCAGAGAATTTGGCCCGCCCATGATATAGAGAGAGACATCATGGCTTGCAAACGAGCAAAGCATGGCAGTTGGTCAAGGCCAAGGCCACGACAATGCACAGAACATTGTGGCTTTGTGACCGGTACAAGTCTGCAGCTGTCCGTGGAAGCAGAGTGCGGAAGGTTTGTCCGTGCACCCTGGATGGGTGAACAAGGACTCCGTTGCCTGCTTGGCGGTTAATGATCGGTTAAGGGTCGGCTATCGCCAGAAGAAAAAAGCTCTAAAATTAGCATCCCTACTTGTAGCCAAAAAGCTGTAACCAGCTGTTTGTAGAATAACAACATGCAATAACTTCCTGCAGGATGCTGCTAGCTTTCTAACAGGATGCTGAACACAGAAAGGAGATTTCTTCTGACTCTGGACTTACAACTGCAGACAAAGCGATGCCTGACATATTATCTCATTGTCTGGCATCCTCCTTGTGAAATGATCTAGCATTTACTGTTGAAAGAATATGTTAGCGCATATATCTCAGCCAAATTGATACTAGCATTCATGAATAAAGTTGAGATTTGCTGTGTTTAAATACTGGGAGGAAACTAATTCAAGGTATACGTAGTAAGTGATGTTAATCCATTACACTTTTGTCAAAATCAGTGAAAATGTTCTCACCGTCACCTAGCTCTCTATTTTCTGTGTGCGTAAAAACAAAATCTGGTGTTAATACACAGCCCTGGCTGTGTAAATGGAAAACAAACAGAAAGGAATGCACGAGCCACAAAACACTTTTGCAGCTAATCAGCAACATGATGATGGTTGGGGTGGGAGGGGGGTGGCATCATTTGAATGTGCCAGCCAGTAGTTCTCTGTACGTGAATCTCTGAATCACTTACTGCACCTTTAACTTCACAGTTTACTGTAAATAACTATATTCCATTTTTACAGTGGTTGCCATTGCATGGTGGTTCCAAATATTTTTACTTTGTAATTACCCTCAAAAATACTTTTTCCTGGTTGAGCAATTTGTTTCTTAATAATGAAGTGCAACATTTTCCAACAACCTTTGAGATCTGCTTGCTCCCATGTTGTGGGGTTCAATCGAATACATGGAGAGCAGTGATGTACAGCAACACAGCCGGGTTCCAACCAGCCAATAAAAACAACATGGAGCACATTTGGCTTCACTGAACATGGAACTAAACCATCACTCACAGTTTTCTTGAAGAATCCGTCCTTCCTCTTGCCTTCAGTGTGTGTGCACATAGTCTACAGAATATACACAGAGTGGTGCTGATGGCTGGTTTAGATGGCAGGCTTTTTATACTTTTGGAACTGGCAGCCGGAGTGTGTCCTGCTCCAGGGCAGGTGAGCTGCAACTTATGTTATCATGCAGTGATTGAGCATGAAATCATCTTGTTATCCAGCTAATGCCACTTTTTAATGCAGAGCCTGGTTGCAGCATTGAAAGGCACAACCAACATAACATCTGTCTTAGTAAGCAACTAGTAAGCTATACATATGACAATCACTATTCATTTCTACATAGTTCCTTCCCTGTGCTTGTGCCATGTCCTAGAAGTGTTCAACTGCCTTCTTCTATTTGATACCTTCCTGTTGTGCACATGAGCTCTTAGTACATGGAGGATGGGGGGGAGGAATGTGTTAACCAATGCTCTTTACAACACAGCTCAACTTCACGGGAGTGCAATGCTTCAAAGCAGTAGTTAAATCTGAAGATCTATATCAAGCAAGCTGTTCCCATCCATGAACATCCCAATCGAAAAGGGCCAACAGATGATGTTTGCAGCATCCACAGGTCTACATCTGCTGCTTGTGCATGATACATACATCAGAACAGACATATAAATATAATTTAAAATCACTTCAGAAGCCCAACATTACTCACCAAACTGCACAGTAAGATAAAGTGTTAGCAGTAGCCACTGGGGCAAATGATCTCCCAGGGACACAATGGTTTTCGTATCAGCTTTCTCATCACAATATGGCTAAGTTTCCCAATGGGCCAATCTCACAAAAATATCATTTTAAAGCATTGCTGAAACTGTTGACAGTAACATTATTCACAAAGAAGAAACTCATTTCGGGGTTTCTGCTCAAGGAGAGTCAAACATTGGATCTAATTTGGAAATCAAAATACAGCTTCGTTGTTGAGAACACTGAAAGAATGCAAAGATGCAAAACAGGGAGGAGGTAATGGATGATCCTGGTTGTGTCTGTAGTCATTGGCTGATATATACAGACAACCATAAGTGAATAAGTGACTGAATAAAAGAGCTATATTTTGAAGTAATGACTATGTAAAAGAGTTACTTCCTGGATCCATGATGTGCTTAGCATATGATGTACACTTGTATCACACAAAGGCACCTCAAGACAAACATTTAAAAATGTAAAGGGGAACTTCAACTATTTGGTATTGTACTTGCATTACAGTAAGCTGGTGGACTCACAAGGACGTGACTGAAGAAGACAAGTGTCACTACACACCTCTGACCAGAGGTAATATTAACAAGATAGATCTGAAAAAGGGGCAGCTGTCACCCAGTTGTCTTTTACCTCTGTAGGAAATGTCGAAGGAAGAAGGATGACATGGATGTAATTGTTTCTATGCATTTCTTGTTCCGATGTTTGTTTCCCTGTGTCATCCAACCAAGTGAGAACACATTGCAGGTCCTGGGAACACACCTGAGACCAAGACGCAATGACCAAAAGGGCTACACTGACACCCAGCAGACAGCCTGACCTTCAGGGAAAGCAGAGGAATGAACAGAGTTTGGTAGATGCTGGAGGTACCATCCATCTTTGGATGGGAAATCCTATTATAGCAGGTGAAAGTATTGCCTCAGTGGGTAAATTGCCAATTTATGGGTATGTAATTAATTTTTGGGTTGAGAAGAAGGTAATTACCACCCAGGCATGAAAGTGATACGTATGTAGGAGGTGTTCATTAAAAGAGCGTGGCACCCAGTTTGGTGCAGGATAAAGAGTGGTATTACATTACAACTTCAAAACATGTTTGTCCTCTAACTGAACTGAAGATTTACAGTGAATGAGATGTGTGAAAGATAATTTGCTGAGTTGCTGGGTTTTTACGGTATTTTACAGAGGGTATATGGGGAACTATATGTTTATATATTATACTTTAGTCCATGCTTTGTTAGTTAAGGATATAATACTTGAGTCAGGAAAGTCACACCCAACAGCAGGCTGATTACCACTAACCTACAGGGGCGCCGTATAGGGGGGAAAAGTTAAGACAATTCCAAGGGCCCATGACTGACAGGGGCCCCAAAAAAATAGGTAAAAATATAATAAAAATAAATATAAAATTATTAAACCATCATCATTCAGTATATATTTCAAATATATTAATAATTAATGATCTCTGTTTTTACTTGTTTTTGGCAGTAAATGTTAAATATCCCCATTGACCAAAGAGTAAACATCCATATTGACCGACCACCCCCCTGTATCTGCATGAAATGGTTTGGTCCTGCCTTAGCGCACTAGTGACGGTGTTTTAGTTGCAGTAAGTCTGTAGATGCGCCAGAACTTCAGCAACCACAATGTTGCCAAGTTACGTTAAATCAAAATCTGGAAAGATAAAGGAAGGGTGTCAAACTGTAACCCAGTTTTTCACCAAGAAAGGTGGGTAGCCTATTGAGAATACATCACGATTTGGGAGGGGTCTGAGCCCGTCGGCCATTTTTGGGTGCCTACACTATCGGTTGCCAGGGGCAACATTGTACCAGCGAGCGACACAGAGACAGACCTGAAAATTGTTATCACGGTGTTTAAACTTAAGAAATTTAAGAGGAAATGGAGAAAAAGGCAGCAAAAGAAAAGGGACCTTACAGGGAGAAACTACCAGCGCCAAGCAGAGGTATTTAGAGAAGCTGGCTGATATCAACCACATCGACCCATACGAGCTGCCGGCAGCACAATGGAACAGAGACTGGACTCTTTACCACCTTTACCACAAACGAAGCAAGCAGGAAAGGTTAACACATCGAACATTTGAACAGCTTATTAACGTGCGCTTATTGCCTCTTGTGCGCTGATGACCTCATCTGTTGACATTTCCGAATGCCTTTCTACTTCCTCCTGCCTTATTTGTTTAATAAAAGCGGGCTTTCCACACAAACAAACGTAGCCTACATGTGTCATTAGTATGAGAAAGAAATGAGATTTTAACGGTGTCTGGATTCGGACAGAAGAATTTGGCCCGATCCATGCTCTAACCTACGTGGAGATTATTAATTACTTGGTGTTTGGCATCAGTTATTACACTATGCAAGAATCTAAACGCATGAAATCCTTGGAAAGCTACGAGACTTTCTGCTGCGGCTGGGTGCAAGACTTGGTCATCTACAAGCCCCAACACACAGAAGATATTTGTGCTGATAGTTACATTAATGCACTGTTCATTCTAAAGCACCTTAAAGATGTATGTCATCTTATATATTTTACACTGTGTCATCCCCTGTCATGTAAATGTGTTAGATGAAGTACATGCTAGTCACGTAAACTAATTTGACATGTCAAAATTTGCACTATACGAAAAAACTGTGACACGTGGTTCCTACGATTTCCACGAAAATTGTGTGAGGAGCTGAATCAGTTTTTTATACAGCAGTGTGTTCCAGACATTCTAAAATAGTTAATTATCTTGAATCTAGACTATAGAAAAACAGAAGAACCTCCTCTGTCAACACAAACAATGAACATGAGCACCCAAAAATGGCGGAAGGGGGCGGGGCGTTGTGGCGTGACGACATCTCTGCATTCTCAATAGTCTGTGAGTGGTATTAACCTGTTGGCTTCAAGTCCATAGTGAAATAAGCTAGCTAGCTACAGACTTGTGTTAGCCTACATTTAATCACCATTTAATCAGTGCAGGGAAACGTTTAGCAAGATATTCATATTAAATCATTGTCCCTGCCCCTTTTAGCAGACTTAACAACAGACGACCCAGCAGCACCCCAGTCTCCCCCTAACTGGGCCCCTCCCTGTCCCAGTGAAGAAGGTGAGCAACGTCGTGTTCAGTGACATGCCAGTTAGCATCACTGCAGGGAGTCTGTGGGTCTCTTGCTCTTTTTACCATTACAAAAAAGAAAATGAAATATTTATTAATGACAGAAATTCAAACACATTAATAACAATTATTTTCTCACATAATGATCATTATGAAATCAAATAAAAAAAAAACTACAGTTTGTACTGGATGCTGGACAGTTGGAAACAGTGAGTAGTTTACCTGAGCCTGCATGTAAGATACAGACAACATTAAAATATGATTTGATGGTTTGATTCGTTCTTTTAGATTGATTTATGGAATGACATCTATAGATACAGACTTTATTATTCCCATCATGAAGGGCAGTTAATATATATTTAAGTTTGTTCGTTTTTCTGTTTTTAATCTTTCATTAATAATAATAACAATAATAATAATAATAATAATAATTTTGTTAAGAGAATTTTCCATTTTGTCAAATGTTACAATAAAAATACATTGAGACTGTAAAAGATGGCCTCCAGTACATTTTTTATGGTTGCTTTTAATCTTGCATCAAATAGTGAATAGTGCATAATAGACTTGCATGCATGTACAAATCACCAGCAGTAAATATTGTGCTAGTACTAGTATTGAACTACAAGAAGCAAGACAGCTGCAAGCCTTTAATTAGAGTTATGTAAAGCTTTTGATGGGACAGTTAGGTCCTAGAAATGTGGTGACAACAGCTGCACAGAGGGGGCCCAATTAGATTTTTTGTCATGGGGCCCAAAATTCCTGGCGGCGCCCCTGCCAACCTATGATGGACTTTTTACTCATATAGTAAAGTAATATTGTGCTTTTTCCCTTTCCTTTATTGTGTTCTATATCTTTTTGTGCATGTTATAGGTTTACAAAGTGAAAAAGCCCAAAGTCCCCCCCCCCCCCCCCCAAAGGGACTTACCATCTCCAACAGAAAACACTGTTCACAAACTGCTCCAAACAGCTCTGTTGTAGTCCAGCCTTTACTTCAGAGACACACGTGGTCACTTTGTAACACACGTTATAATGCTGCCTAGCTGCTAGCATGGCACGCCCTCATACTCTGCTTCTGACTGGCTAGTAGTCCTTACCTGAAAAGAGGAGCTGCAGCAATGTGCAGTACAACTACAATATGGTGTTTTTTGAAAATTAAACCATGTAAACCTATTCTGATATAACCTCTAAATACAATTATGATCCTGAAAATTATCGTAATATGAGCACTTAAAACAAATAAATCAATTCCAATTTTTCTTCTGACCACTCTAAATAGAATTATAGACCTGACAATGATCATAATATGAGCACTTAAAAAAAAAAATCAATTCCAATTTTTCTTCTGGCCACATCTGATGGGGGGGAACTCCATACCAAGCTTACAACGCCCTTAATATTGGCCTTGAACTCTCAGCTCCAATCAAAAAAAGTGTGCAGAGCTCTACCTACTAGATATTTGATTTTCGTCGCCAGTTTGTCTCCATAATTGTCTGTTTGTGGCTGGTGGGGCAGGCAGTGAGCTTTTGTTTTATTGAAAAAACTTCCTCCTTCTGTTGGAAATTGGATTGAAAAGAGTGGAATAATATACAACCAAAGCAATATGGGAAAAGATGCAAAGAAGCTGCTGAGTTGGGCGATAATTCTCTTTGGGTATGTCACCATACATGATTTGATTAATTTTCACTATGAAAAACAAATACTGATTATTACACTCTAAATAAACTCAGTATGAGACTGTTTTCCAATCTTACAAAATATACCTCTTACTATTTCTAGTTTTAATTAAATAATGGCTTAAATAACTAAATTGTGCGAACTAATGAACTAATTGTACAGTACAGTTGTACAGTTTTTCAAATGTCTAAAAATGTCTAAACTCCATGAGAGACACATTTTCACTTGCAGAGCATAGCAGCCAGGTAGAGTAATCATTGTGATGTGTGACTATTTGCCAAGTGACAGATACCAGATGACTCTGTGCCCTTCATCTGATGGCACTCAGTGATAAATCACCCCTTCTCTGTTCAACAGGAAGACACAAGGGATCACAAACTGGCTCATATATAACCCAAAGAAAGTGTTTGATAGGTGTTACAAAACTGCTGTCATGGGGACAGACATAACAGAAAAGTGGTGGTGATATGGGATAATGGAAAGTAATGGTTGTGCAAGTTTGTGGACAAACAGAAGTTTCGGCAGGAGTCACTTATTTCACGTCATTACATTTTTAGCTCCTCTTAAACTATGCAAGTAAAACTAGCAATATTTCTAATGTTCTTATACTGCTTTAAACACATTTCCATTTTCCTTCTAAGAGAATATTTCATGTATTACTGTTATTTGTTTTTAAATACTGTAAAATGTAAGTCACTTTGTAAATCAGTATTCTAGGAAATAAATACCCTATTGATGTACTGTGGCTGTATTCTCTTTTCCTAATAAACAATCATCATATTCCTAACATTTTTTTTTACAGCTAAACTCAAAAGCCTTCTACTGCCACCACCATATTTCATTGTGGGAATAGTATTTTTATAATGTGCAGTGTTTGGCTTAACCTCTTTAAGCTAAACATGCCATTAACTGTACTCCAAGTAAGGATCATTTTGTTAATGACAATTGTCTTAAAATATATATTCGTCAAAAACGTTCTTTTCCATGATGAAGATGAGACGATGACGGGACAAAACTGACTTACTTCAACAATGAAAGTGACTAAATCTCCATACAATATTGTTAATAAAAAATCTGAATTTAAAAACTAAAATGAAATATTTCTTTAATGCTGAGGGTTAGATATCTAATGACTAAATATGACCAAGACTAGGGCAAAATCTAAAAATAGCTGCCAAAATGAACACTCCAAGGGGTCTTCAGTGTTGTATGTTGCTTGTATTTTGCCATATTAAGTCACAAAGAGTTGAACCTTTCAGACGATAGGTGTATTTATACTCTAGTGAAACCCCTTAAATAAACACACTCCATTTAACTCATTATGTGACTTCCAAAACCAATTAGCGACACCAGTGATTTGGTGTCAAATATGAATACTTATGCAAACATGTTTTTCTGTTACTGGTTTAGATCACTTTGTAGAGAATTGCTTTCACTCTCAAATTAAAATGTGTTTTGCTGTTCAGTGTCAAAAAAGCCACATTAAATCTACTTTGATTCAGTGTTATACAACATGAAAACTCAGGGGATTCATGCTCTTTATAGGCTGTACAGTAACAATTCTTCAATTGAAATATTTATTTAAAAGTATGTCATCTGGAAGGATATGTCACTCGCTGCTGATTGGTCCGGGAAAAAAATAAAGTAGCCTAACTCTCCCTCCCAATCAGAAATCAGCAAACAAAAACCTCCTGGCTGGAGGAATTAAGTTAAACTAAATTGGAGTTCACAGTGATTATCAGGCTAATGTGAAAGCAGAACTACATGTAATACCACATGGATCAATTTAAAACTATGACGTTATGCGTCATATGCGTAACTCCAAGTGAAGTTAACGTAGCAAATGTACTGATTTTAACCCAAACCACAATATTCTTCTAATCTTAAGACGGTAGTTTTTAAACTGTGACTGTTTCACAATGTTAACATGTTTTAAGCCATGACGGCTACGTTTCGATATGAGGACGGAAAATGCTCCTGCGTGTAGTATCTTCTGCCACCACTAGGGCTGCTAATTTATAAAATACTCCTATGGGTTGTATTGGAGAGTAGGAATAAACCTACATTGTTGTGTCTCAGTAAGCCATGACAGTGAGTTCTCTCACCATAGCGTTCAATGACAATATCAGCATTGTAAACACAAAGAATGGTAAAGAATATAAAATGGGTAAACCCTGCACTGCTATGACCCAACTGGTTCTTCACACATAGAAAATTGTTTGCCACAAGCAAAACTAAATTGTCCCACCTGTACTAGAACAGCTGTTTATGTGAGACACTGATTAGAAGCAAAATTAAGCAATCCAGCAATCTATGTACATTCTACAACGTACATTTCCAGAAATGTCTCTTCTCTGCTGTGGTGAGAAGCAGTAATCGGAAACAAGCACAAGTCTATACAGTAATTATTGCTGATTGCAGATGGACTCTTGGTTTGCTTTGTAATTACGAAAGCAGAGAGCACCACTTGTCAGGGTGAATATTTACTGAAAACTGATACTTAAATTAAGTCCCAATGCTTCAATATATGCTGCTCACTTGGCAGTGTAATTAAAGGTGGTAATGAAAGTATGCAGCATTTAAGAATTTACAGCACTTTACTCCACCAGCATCCCTGTTATAGAAAACATTTTATATCCTGACATTTTGCCAATGTCCGTAAGACAATCCCAGCACTGATATCAGGGGTATATACTCAAATCGAGCTCTGTCAGACACAAAGATTTCTGACTTTTAAATTGCTCTGCCGACTAGTAATTGGACAAGCAAGTGCAACTTCTTTCCACAAACTGTGCAGTTCAGCTATGCATAACACATTATTGTGCAAAACTATACTGATGGCCAAATGAAGCTTCATGAAGCTTCGTTAGACATTTTCTATGGTGGCCCTGAAGTGCAAACCATGGCAGCAAGTCGCACAACACGACAGCAATTCTCACAACACAACAGCAATTCTCACAACACAACAGCATTGGTGAGACTGAAAAGGAAAGAGTAGGTAGTACTGGACACTCATCCTCGTTCTGATTGGTTGTGTGGCACATACAGTATATTTTGGGGTATTTACAGTGTTATTCTTTATTTTATGTATTATTTAATTTTGTATATTTGCAAAAATGACAGATACCCCGATTTAATTGATTCCTTATGTGAGTAACGTTATAAAGGCACGAGATCATCCATTGGTACCGTAAACCTTCTTCTTCATCCATAATGAATGTTTGAGTAAACTTGCAACTAAAGACCAGCCAACTTGTTTTTTAGTTATTTCTTTGAGGTAGGTAAATGTCACTTTGTCTTTACATGTGTTTTAGTCTGTCTATTGTGTTTACATGTACATTATCATTGTGCTTTGCTAAATATGAAAGCAGAAACAGTTGTCAATCATAATGCTAGCAGAGTTTCCCAAGGATTTGGGCTTGTATTGTTCTAATCTGTAGCTTACATAACAACTTGTTTGATGGTAATTGTTGATTTTGTTTAGATGGGCCAATTATACAAGTGTACACAAACCTCCTGGGCTGTAGCGGACCAGAGAGTGGAGAGAGGATGTTTGGAGCTCTTGCTAGCATAGCTTAAGTTCAACGATCCAACCAATAATCACTTATATATGTACAATTTGGCACATCTAAACAAGCAACAGTCATACCTAATAGTTAGTATAGTTCATTATGGATGTTGGGCCAACTGAAGAATGCAGTGCAAACCAACAGTTTACGGTACTATCGGATGATCTTGAGCATAATAACGTGACTCACATAAAGAATAAATGAAATAGGGGTATCTGTAATTTTTGCAAATATACAGAATTAAATAATAGAAAACATACTCCAAAGTATACTATGTGCCACACAACCAATCAGGACGAGGATCAGTGTCCAATATGCACCTTCCCTTTCCGTTTCAGTCTCACCATTGCTGTCTTGTGTTGTCGATTTGCTTCTGTGGTTTGCACTTCAGGGCCACCGTAATATATTTATTTTCTGAGCCCACTAGATGGTGCTTTCTGTTCAACAAAAGGTTAAAGGCACACTGAATTTGCCTTTCCTTTTTCTTTAAAACAACAGCGCCATCTAGTGGGCTCAGAAAATACAGAAAACGGTTCACGAAGCTTCATGAGGCTTGGGTGGGTGTGGTCAAAAGTACAATAAACTTATGTGGCGGTCACACCACAATGTGACATAGCTGAGATAGTTGGTCAGCACACAGTTTAAAGCTTTAGTGCGTAACTTTTTTATATTAATGCACGTCCGTTACATTCAAGCCATGGCCAAATGAGTTGCTACAAAGCTAATTAAGACTGTCAGCTCCTCATAACTCTCTCTGTATTTCTCAGTATGGCTATGTTCAGAAGATTGTGTCGTCCAGCGACTTCCGTGTGCAGAAACTCAAGTGAAGATAATTACTTCTTCTGAAGAGTCCATCATGTTTTTTCAATCCTCCGTGTCTCCTTGGTTACAAGCAACTGTGTGGAGAATGGGTGGTGGTGTGTGATCATGGAACGCTTGTATCATGTGGACGTGGTGACAGTTTTGTTGTCATAACTTAGAAATCCTCATGGGGGCAACAGAAACTACACACTGTAACTTTAAGGATTTGCCCACTGATACCGTCAGATCCTGCTGCTTTCTTGGTGTTTACACTTGAGAGCCCTTGTGACGTCAGGCTCAGAAAGAAAGACGGGTGTGAGAGGTGCACCCAACCATCCATTAACCTCTGCCCCAGCTGTTTCTGCTTGTTGGCTGCAGATGGCCTCAAAGCGAGCGTAACTTGTTTAGCTCACTTGCTGTACTTGTGCACTGGACAAGAAGGAGAGGGTGGGCTTGTAATCTGTTATAGTTCTTAGACCTTGCCACATGCTTTTGGAGTTGTCCTCCTGGAATTGTAGTTCCACTTTCTTCCTTTAGACCCTTTTTGCTCTTCTCACATTGTAGGCTGCTGCTTTAAATGTGTCCATGGTTTCAGACTGCAGTCCTAATTTGTAGGCAGCAGTGTATGTGTTTATGGCCTAGGGCTGGGCGATCTGGACCAAAAATCATATATCAGTAATTTTAGGGCTGAATGGCGATACACATATATATGGATTTTCTACAGTGGGCTAAATGTTCAGTTGTAAGGCAAAGCCACATGTGAAATGTAACAAGCTTTTTTATTAAAACAGCCTATCTCTGAGAATGATCCTTCAGCAACAATAACAGACTGATTAAAAGAGAGAGAGAGAGAGAGAGAGAGAGAGAGAGAGAGAGAGAGAGAGAGAGAGAAGAGAGCGAGAGAGAGAGAGAGAGAGATGAACTGAACTGATAATCGCGTCCAAGCACCATCTAACCAAATACTAGTATTCAGGACAGGCCTAAAATGTTCCCTAAAACACACACAGTTCACATTTCCAGTGCTGCTGCTAGCCATTTTGGTGCCCTAAGCATAATTCCTTTATGATGCCCCACACACACATAACACACACACACACACACACACACACACACACACACACACACACACACACACACACACACACACACACACACACACATACACACACACACACACACACACACACCCCGAGAAAAAAAACATTTGTTTTTGCCAGTTTAACTTTTTATTACCAAACATATAACTCAATACCAATAACACAATGTAACACCTAAGAACAATAAAACGAAAAAGGAAAATCAACTTTGTAAACACAAACATACATAAACACAAGTATGTGCAAAATCTTCGTAGATATTAAATAATCATCCATAAATACAAACTTAAAAGCAAAAGTATACAAGTAAGCAATCTTCTTCAATAAAGCAAAGATTTAAGCAGAAAAGTCACACAATTTTACTTTACTTTGTACACACACTATGTAGAACAGCTAAAACACACACATTCAAGTATTGAGAAGTGTATAATATTATCAAAATAAACCACAGATTTTTGCTGTGCATCTGTCCCTAAACTGCTAGTTGAGGGTGGTTGATCAGGGCTTGGTACTGTTGTGGAGTCTACAGACCTGCTGGCCAGCTGGGGTTGATGTCTACAGACCTGCTGGCCAGCTGGGGTTGATGTCTACAGACCTGCTGGTCAGCTGGGGTTGATGTCTACAGACCTGCTGGCCAGCTGGGGTTGATGTCTACAGACCTGCTGGTCAGCTGGGGTTGATGTCTACAGATCTGCTGGCCAGCTGGGGTTGATGTCTACAGACCTGCTGGCCAGCTGGGGTTGATGTCTACAGACCTGCTGGCCAGCTGGGGTTGATGTCTACAGACCTGCTGGCCAGCTGGGGTTGATGTCTACAGACCTGCTGGCCAGCTGGGGTTGATGTCTACAGACCTGATGGCCAGCTGGGGTTGATGTCTACAGACCTGCTGGCCAGCTGGGGTTGATGTCTACAGATCTGCTGGCCAGCTGGGGTTGATGTCTACAGACCTGCTGGCCAGCTGGGGTTGATGTCTACAGACCTGATGGCCAGCTGGGGTTGATGTCTACAGACCTGCTGGCCAGCTGGGGTTGATGTCTACAGATCTGCTGGCCAGCTGGGGTTGATGTCTACAGATCTGCTGGCCAGCTGGGGTTGATGTCTACAGACCTGCTGGTCAGCTGGGGTTGATGTCTACAGACCTGCTGGCCAGCTGGGGTTGATGTCTACAGACCTGCTGGCCAGCTGGGGTTGATGTCTACAGACCTGCTGGCCAGCTGGGGTTGATGTCTACAGACCTGATGGCCAGCTGGGGTTGATGTCTACAGATCTGCTGGCCAGCTGAGGTTGATGTCTACAGACCTGCTGGCCAGCTGGGGTTGATGTCTACAGACCTGCTGGCCAGCTGGGGTTGATGTCTACAGACCTGCTGGCCAGCTGGGGTTGATGTCTACAGACCTGCTGGCCAGTTGGGGTTGATGTGTGCCTGAACTGCTTGTAGATGGTTGCTTGTCGTCTGTATCTTCCTCTTGGCCACGTGCTCCTTCTTGTACGTATCTCGTATCTCAGAATTGACCCTGCATTCATTTAGAAATACGAAGAAAAAGGATCAGTATAGAAAGAGACAAAATATTCAAACAAGGAACTCTATACCGAAAAAATTATAAACATTTAAAACTGAAAGCATGCATTATTTAACAAATATTTGATAAATCTAATCTAATATAAAAGCACAATAGAATGAGTTGCAATACTGCACACAATTTAACAATAATCTTTGCTTTATATCATTCATAATGACATTTTATATTTATATCTTACCTACAGGAATAAAAGCAAAATGATAAACCTTACACAAGACTACATTTCTGAATCTTAAACATTATTTTACCATTTAATTGAATACAACTTAAATATGGTTACGAGAGCATTTTGTACTACAAAACGTTTTTCTATTTCACCGGCATGCCTTTGCACCTTGACATAAATGCAATCAAAACGCCAGTTCATTTTGTCATGTAGCTTCTGTCACATTCAGATGTAGCTAAGCTAGCTGTAGGAGTAACACTGAAAGTCTGAGTTCTTCAGACATCACATTATCAAGAGCCATTTAAAAGTAAACTGAGTTGGTGAAGTGCGTGATGATGATTTTTAGAGCAGTGTCCAAAGCTTGAAATCAATTCTACACCAAACACAACAACTACCAAAAACAAAGACATGAACATACGTAGTGGTGACCACAGTTTGATCTAAAGAGCCGACTTGTTGACTCTCCCTTCGGAAAAACAGCTGATCAATGATCTACTAGCATAAAGGGGTTTTTATGGTTGTGCGGAGGCTCCACGCAGAGCTTTCGCCGTAGCCTACGTAAATGGCCTGAAGTTTATACTTGTGCGCTGGTGTGTGCGTCCAGCCGGCATGTGTGTGTGTGTGTGTGTGTGTGTGTGTGTGTGTGTGGGGAGTGTGTTTTAGAGCGAGGAGGAAGTGAGAGAGTGACGGTGATTAGCTCCGGAGCTAGTAGCGACTGTAGAGTCATAGGGAGAGAAACAAAGTGTCTCCCCTGTTCTTTCTGACCACGGTGGGAAACCTGGAGCAGGAAAAGTTAACCCTCTCCTTGATTTCATGTTGTTTATGGTAAAGGAGAATCAGGAAATGAGTCGGGGGAAATGCAATGCTACCAAGCCACGTGCGAGAGACGTGCGTCGCTGCGACGCGTAATTACATTTTTCGAGAGGTGCACGTCAGGCTACGGCGTAGGGTCTGACGTAGACGCAGACCCCTCTGCATCTACCCTACGCCGTCGATTCTACGCACAAGTATATATTAGGCTTAAGTGTAACAGAGCTGTGTGATATTGTAATCAAATATATAAATGAAAATAGGTTGAGTATAACTAACATTTACATATACATATATTTACATGTAGGCCTATACAAATGCGTCATGTCAGAGCGGCCAAAGCGTCCAAAGTCTCCCCGTACTTTCTGACACAAGGCGGCCAGAGCTTCTTTTGCAGCTCAAGTCTGAGTCTGCTAACATTAGCAATAACGTCAGCTAGTTCGAGGTGTATGCATAGGCTAACTATTACATAAGCATCACATTTCCCGTATTTAAGAATGATTAAACATGGACTTACCTGCAAGTGACGCACGTGCATGGGCATGATCTTGCAGTTTCTTCTTCTTTCTTTTCTCTGCTCCTGACTCCTGCTGTCTTTTCGAGGCTGATCCAAAAAAGTTGACTTACCCCAAACTTCGTCAGGCGCAATCCAACAGACCACTGAGATAGGGAGGGCACCCACGGGGAGCTTGGGAAGTTGAGTGTGTGTGTGTGTGTGTGCGTGTGTGTGTGTGTGTGTTTGGGGGGGGAGGCACCATCATTAATTTCTTGAGCAATTAAATTCACTTCACACATTCTAGCTGCTTGTTTTATGCAGTGATGAATTGCTCAAAGCATGTGTCTGCTAGGTGTTATCAATACTGTTGGGAAAATAACAGGATACATGCTGTTACACGAAGGAGACATCTCATAAATATATATAAATGCAAACATCACTGCTGCTTTTCTGTTTCTGCAAACCAGTATGCATCATGTACAGTAGGAGTTACATCCCTGACAGATCGACATCTGTTTGTCCAAACAGACCTATCTAGGACATGATAGCACATATGTGTCTGTATCATCAGGAGGCCGACACAATGTCTGGGTATCAAATTGGGTCAGACAAAATCGGTTGATACCTGCTATCAAAACTATTAACACATTTGCTATAAGCCATTTTCCCAGAGCTGAATGTTTGGAGCTCCAGCAGGGATGCAGCCGGCATTGGAGCGCTGAAAAATAGAATAAATGAGGCGTTTAAATAGAGCATTTATACTTCTGCCAACGTGCTTGGAGAAGTTTGAAAGGGGATATTTGTTAGCTCTAGGAGGATCTCTGTGACTCTTCAGATAGAGGCTGACAAGAGAACATGTTCATGTAAGGATTTCTTTGAAAAGGTCAATGCTCAGGAGGTGTGCAACCTTCTGTCAATATGATCAAAAGCACTGTTGAAAGACAGAGCCAGACAGGAAATGCAATGCCACGTCTTCATGAAGAAAAAGAGTGATTGCTTCAGTTTTTAATAATCCGAGAACCTCGTGGGGTCAATATTTTATACTGATGGCCCACCAGATGTGGTGAACAAATACAGCTGTTATGACCCATGTCTACAAACCGACCAATTAAAATACAATTTGAAATTGTGCATAATACACATAAGCTTCATAAGCTTATGTGTATTATGCATAAGCATAAGCTTAAGTTCAGCTCAGCTAAAAACACATCACAGAATCCGGCAGCATATCGTTCATTAACCCCTAGGTTACCGATGTTATCTTCGCTTCACCTGGTCAACTGACTTTAGCGCTTTTTAACGCTTTTAGCGGTATATTTTGCTTTTTCCGTATTTTCTGTCATATTGACAATGTTATAATGTTGGATTTTCATGCTAAACATGGCCAAAATAATGAGGAGAAATCCCTCATTTTAGAGAAATCCCTGTGAGCTAAAATGTTCAGATTTCCAACTGTTCTGAATGCTACAGTTTCAACAGTTTTTTTCTAGTCTTACGCAACTCCAAGCCGGCTTTCTATGATTGGTCATCTGCTCCAGGTAGGTAGGACTTTTTTCATTTGTTTTTATGCTACTGCAGTGTTAACATTGTCGCATGTAGCTACATGCTAACGGCAGTAAAATATGTCATCTTGGCTGCCAATATTGTTAATTTCTCCCCAATTCTGGATCAAATTACTCCTAAAACATCTCCAGTTATGTAGTATTTGGTTTAGAAGCCTTAATCTGTCATTTTCGATGATAGAAAGTGCTGCTTGGTTCCATTACAATCTAATGTTTAGCTGCATGATAGCTGTAATCTTGGCGGTCAATGCTGGTCATTTCTTTATTAGTGATTATACCCAGTACAAAGTCCTGCTATATACTCCGTTGCAGGAGCTCCATCTTCAACTAGTGAAACAAAACTGGAGGGCAGCAGAGATTCCAGAAATCACGCTGGCCAATCAGAGCAGACTGGGCTTTTTATCGGGAGGGGGAGCTTAAAGAGACAGGCGCTCCAGCAGAGCGTCTCAGACAGAGGGGGAATATGGGAGCAGCAGCCATGGGTAGTATGAGACAAATAAAGTGTTTTTTGAACATTAAATCATTTAAACATGTTCTAGTAGAATCACAAAACACAAGTAAGAACCTGAAAATGCTATAAAATAGTTCCCCTTTAAGTTAGATAACACACTCGACTGTCCTGCTGTTTCATACGTGAACTAACCACAGACAGTTGCCTTGCCCATGGACTCACGGCAGTGCAACGCTGAATGAATGTACGAGAAAACACAAAGTATTAGGGCTGTCAAAATTTTGATTAATTAATCTGAGAAAAAATTGTGCGTTGAAAAAAATAACGCAGATTAATATATTATATTACATATTGACCTTTCACCTGGAGCCGTTCTAACCACCATTCAACTGTAAAATGAAGGAGGGAGACGAGAGAATGCCTTCTTTAACTGTCTATGGAGAATTCTCAACAGAAACATCGCTGCACGTGACGCTAGTTTCTGTAACTGACTATGGTTAACACTACACTCAACAGCAGGTAACGTTAGCCTTCCGCTAGCTAGTAGCTGGATTAAACACGGTTAAAATGCTGACAGCTAACGCTAAATGGTGTAAAGTTTGACTGTGTTTCTGCCATTGTTGGAAAAACACGGACGGAGATGGTAAGTTCAATGAAACTGGTAATCTATAGCCTTGTGGTGCATTCAAAGTTATTGTAAAATACCCTTTTGAATGTATTTCCTCAGCATATTAGGTCATATTGTTGATTGTTATACATATATATGTTCATTATTTAAACAGTAAAAATTATAATAAAAAGAGATGTTTTAACTTTAATGTCACTAATGCTGATTATTCATTGATTCATTTGAATTGAAATATTTAAAATACTTTCACAGCAAAAATTATGTATGCGATTAATTTAGATTAATTAATCACAGAGTCTGTAATTAATTCGATTACATTTTTTAATCGATTGACAGCCCTACAAAGTATATTATATTGGCCTGTACAGTTAGAGGGAAACACTGAAGAGTAAATATCAACAAAAATCATTCAATCATTCTTGTCATGTACAGACACAATCTGTCCTCTGCAGCTTTCTTTAATTATTTGGATGGTTTTGGTTATCACCTAAATTATACTTCCATTATAACTGAGTTTTTTCAAATTATAATCATAATGCTCCCCATTTTCTTGTTTTCAATTTTGCACATTTCAGTTTGTCTGGTGACATTTAGAAAAATGGAATATGGAATTTAAAATAAATGGAAAAGGTAAAAAGAATATCACCTAGGTGTGATTTAATAACAATACTGTGACAGTGAGTCTCAGCTTTGGCTATTGGCACTAATGGAACAAGGGAAAAGAAGAAAAGATCAACCGATAGTCATGAAAGCAAAGAGAGATGTAATAAATATTGTGTAGCACATATTCTGATTATTAGACAGGTCTGTAATCAGATGAGAACATACAGACATTTTCAAGTATTTCATTTTCCCAGCTTGATTTATATACAATATTTGACCACTTTGCATGGTGATAATGCTCATCGCTCATTTCCCCAAGCCTCTTATGCTCCAATATTCTTCACTTGCTTCAGGCTGTTATTTCCCGTCTTCCCCTTGCCAGAATTGATAAAATAGCAGGAGTGCAGAAACTGCTGCTCCACAATCACTTTGAGACATTAGTACCACCTGTGGATGAACTGGTGGTCAAGGGCTGTCACCTGCAAATTCCTCCCACAATTGATATCCTATTCCTTCTTGGGGAGTTATAAGACACTTTACCCAAACCTGCTGAACTGTAAAGGAATATAAATGAAAGTACACGCACGACTCCAGCCTGCTCCTTTTCTCTCTGTCTCCTCTTTAAGGTGGTTTGCTGCATGTGTGTGGATTCATATTCTGACAAAGAAGCCATTTTCAATCACTGAGAGGGGTTTCTTCTGCTACTGAGGGCCAGCTAAATTTAATTAATGTAATGCCTCAAGTCCACAATGATGCAGATTGAATATTGTGGTCACAGAGCTGCTACTGACTCCACAAGGAATGGCTTCCATTCCTTACACATTAACGGTATCTACTATGAGTAACCAATCATTTATGCATTGAAAATAAATTGCTGTGGCTCACATTGCTGCATTGTGAACTGTTTAAAACAGTAACTGTCTGTCAAACGTAGTGTATTGTGAAAGCTGCAGGGCTCAATGTGTCCCTTGTGTCGAAGTAAACATAAAGCTTATCAAATGCCAGCCATTAAAGGGCACCATTAACTAAGTTACTCCTTGTGGAGTTGTTCCCACTGGTGTCTGTATACAGTCACTTTACTTAGAGATTTAGACTATGAGATTCTTTCTCTCCCTTCAGCAGAACAATTTGAGCTGCTATTCTTGTTTGAAGTGGATTCTGCATCTTAATTTGACTCATCATGAGAAACCTCACTCGACACGGAAAGGATTGACAGATTGATAAAAAAGCAGCAGAAACATAAACAGTCAAAACATGTTGGCACACTAAACCAAGACTGGACTGCTCTGTGTTTCAGAAGCTCTCCACTGTGCTCTGGCTGCCCCCCTGTCATCTGCCCGCATCCATTTTTACGTGTCTGCGGCATTTGACACAGTCCACCATGACCTCCTCCTGCCTGCCAATCATGCAGAACCTGGACACTGGGAAACCACAGTTAATCTGTTACTTTGCCAAATTTCCAAAGCAGGTTTCTTCAGCTGCCTGCGAGTATATCCAAAGCTTTAGTATTCCGTTCACTTTTTTAAGAGCAGTGGGGGACGGGATGTTCAGGGGTAGATGCAGGTCAACAGCATTCCACATAGAAGTGGTCTACATTATCTGAAAGCTGGGGATCTGACGATTTGCAAATTGCTCCCAACGCTGCACCATCGGTGTGGTTCTCTGATGAGCAGTGTGTGAGATTGGTGAATGGTGCCTGGTATTGTGTAAAAATGCTTCAAGTAGTCGTAGTGGTCCCTTTTTTCCCATACATGTTTAATAGACTGAACAACATACTCCCAGAACGCCTTTTACCCAACTCACATTCCATACAAGAAGTCACCATGTAAGATAGATAATGTTGTCGTTTAACAACCTATCTGAGCCTGTCAGTGTCAAAAACAATCACTTTTAGTGGACAAAAATCAAGGGTGCCAATTGCCCCTTTAGGTTACATTGTAGTCCAGTTCGCGGCGGCTGGTTACTGTTCAATACTGGACCAATTTCAAAAGATTTTCTATCAGATCAATCTATTAGACACAAATGTATGGGAAAATAGGGTTGAAAAAAGAAACAAAATTACCTTTTAAGACAACAAAAGTGCTTAACAAATGCAGTCACATATATAGTTACAATAATATGGCTACATTTTTCACTGACATCATCACACATGAATACAATTTGGCTTACTGAATCCACAAAGACCCCACTATGTCTATTTGCGCCTGGACATTTCTCCTAAATTCACCAAAGGTTAGCATTAAATAATGCCTCAATTGCACATTTAAACATAACATTTTAAGAAAACTCGTGTCATGTTGATATCTGTTAGTTAAAATGTTTTAACCCGTTCACCTGTAGTGTATCTCCTTAAAATCCACTTTGTCACTGTGTCTCTGTCCATGGTGCTGAAACCCAGTTTCAATCCCATTCCAGACAGTACACCATCACGCTATCAACTCTACCTTTATTGGCATTGCCTTTGCATTGGTTTGGATGACAAAGCCCTCTAGTATTGTCCGTTAGAAGCCAAGGAAGAAATAGAGCCCTATTTTAACGATATAAGCGCACAGCGTGAAGCACCTTGACGCATTGCTAGTATGATGGCGGATTTGCTGCGTAATATTATTATTTCCGTGTGCTGCTGCATGTCCCTGTGTGTGTAAAAATCATAGTGTGCACGTGCTGTGCACAAGCCTAGGCTCATTTTACAAATGCACTGTTAAAATAACAAAGAAATGCTGCGTTATTTACTTTAGACCAGGTTTTGTTGGTCAATGGGGCAATCACTTCCCGCTGCCTCAAGATAGCAATACGGCAAGAATGCACCTGAACACACCTCCCTGTAAGACCAGCACGCCCTAGAAAGACATTTTCATAGCTTGTTGACTGAGGCACACACTCAAACCCTCCTCCGCCATCAACTTGATATTCATTGATGACACTCACAGCTTTTGCAGGAATGAATAAAGTTATTTTTCAGTTGAATACCTGTAGCCATCAGAAGCAGAGATATGTGTGTTGAATCTGAAGTCTCCATTTTTTGATGGTATAGTATAATGTATGGTGCATATACTGCATATGGTCAAAAGACAGTAATTTGATTTATATGATCTATAATACATTTATTAAGCTGTATGCAATTATATGAATTTCAGTATATTACATATAAATATACTGCTGGTATAGGCTACTGCTAAGAAATAAATTTTGGGGGTACTGTATATTTGTCCCCCCAAATCACTGGTCCCCTGAACACCCTAGCAACCATAGCCTCCCGGGAAGTTCAAATGAAGCACTGTGGCCAACATATGGAAGCTGTCCAGTGTGAATTGTACACATCAACATAATGTTGTGTATTGATATAAATAACATTGCATTATAAGTGCTATTTGTAGAGTCACACAACAACAACAACAACAACAACAACAACAACAACAAATCTGTTTTTTTTCCTATAAGATATTACGGAATAAAAAGTTCAAAGAATATCTACATCAGATCATCTGTAATGCAGCAGAACCAAAATAGTGACACCTGATCCCATGAATCGGTATTACTATCTATCCTGCACAAAAAACACACCAAACATATTTAAGTGCAAACTGTTTGAGGCTGTTCCTTTAAAGGAGACCTATTATATACTATTTTCAGATTCAGGCTTTTATTTTGTGTTTCTACTAAAAACATGTTTACATGCTTTACTGTTAAAAAAAAAACTTTATTTTTCTCATACTACCCATAACTGCTGCACCTGTGTTCACCCACTGTATGATATGCTCTGTTGGAGCGTCCGTCTCTTTAAGCCCCCCTCCCGATAAAAAGCCCAGTCTGCTCTGATTGGCCAGCATGTTTCCACATGTCCGCAAGACTCTGGAATCGCTGCTGTTCTTTCACTCCGTTAGAGCCTGAAACTGACTGCAACGGAGTATATAGTAGGACTTTGTACAGTAAAAAAAATCACCAATAAAGGCTTTTAAACCAAAAAATACACAACCGGACATGTTTCAGCAGTAATGTGACCTGACATTGGGGAGAAATGACCAACTATGGCAGCCAAGATTACAGGTTTCCCTGGAGTTAGCATGCAGCTACTTGTAGTTAGTAGTGGATTGTAATGGAATAAAGAAGCATTTTTTACTGTTAAACATTGCAGATAAAGGCTTTTAAAGCATGACTACTGTAGGATAAAATGTCATGTAGCCTGGGAAGGCCTCGGTTTCTCTTCTCATGTCTGGCCGGAATAAGATTAAGACGTGTTCAGATTTACTGGAGCAAAAGTGCTCCTGGTAAATACTTGATAAACATTTGGAACAGAATGACCCTAATGTAGTGCCTTAAAGTAACAGACAATGTTTAGAGACCAGAGGGGAGAAGAGAATGAAAACAATCCCAAGGCTAGTGTGTAGTTTTGCTATCTTTTCGGAGACAGAAGGTCTGAGTGGTATCCAAAATCTGTCCGGCCCAGACGTGCGGGTGAAGGAGGAACCCAACCGGACATGTTTCAGCAGTAATGTGGCCCAAAATTGGGGAGAAATTAAAAACAATAGCAGCCAAGATTACAGCTTTCCCTGACTTAGCATGTAGCTAGTCTTATGCAAACACAGCAGTAGCCTAAAAAATAGCCTGCTTGGACCAATCACAGAAACCCATCTCAGTGTTACGTGGCACCGAGCCGAGAGTAGAACAAAAACGTTCAGAACAGTGAGAAATCTGAGGTTTTTGCTCACTGGGATTTCTCTGAAATACGTTGACCTCACCTTACCTATTTGAAGCTCTGGCCACACTTAACATGAAAATCTCACATTGTAACATCATAGATATGACAGAAAATACAGAGAAGCATAATAGGTTCACTTGAATCAAAACCTAATTAAAAAAAATGTATACAATCTGTGAAACACATTGTTTAAGCTCATGATAAGCTAATAATATACATATTGTGATATGCACGAGTAACAAAATGAGCAATTAAATGTGTGACCTCAGCAGAATACCTATGTTTTGGACATTATATATTCACCTATCAGCATGATTATGTGGAATTTTCAGTCTGGCCGCCGTGGTGATTGAGTAATATTCATGTGTTGCAAGGTATGCATACACTTACTCTCATCTCATTGTCTGGCTCGGTTTGTGTGTGTGTGTGTGTGTGTGTGTGTGTGTGTGTGTGTGTAGATGCACCAGAGCTTGGCACCGGAGTTTGCTTGCACTCTGGCCCGCTGACTAATTAGCGGCTGTAATCTGCAGGCTGACTCTGGGATCTTGGCTCCAGGGCACCTGGGTCCCTGAGCATCGGTGCCCACCTGCCCGCTCGTCTGCCTCCCCACCAACACGGCAGATGCTTGGAGCAGAGCGCACTATTCATTACCCGTTCATTTACAGTGTGTCCAAACATCACTCCATCACGACCATTGTAATACCTGGCATTTAACTCTTCCTCAACGATGAATTGGTCTAGTCTGCTATCCCACTAATTCTGTTGAGGGAAGTTATATCTTCAAAGACAGACAAGTGTCACCCAAAATTTGTCAACTAAAATTCTAACTAAAAATACATTAGCATGGGCGGGGGGGTTCTAAAGAAGCATCCTCACACGTCTCGTCACACGTCTCAGCTGAAAAGAAAAGAGTAAATCTAGGAGAGGGTTAACATGTCCCAGGTGCTAATTCTCTTCTCTTACGGCAGCTCATTATCTCCGTCTGCTTCTGGAGCATCAGTCAATCCCAGCCTCACGTGCCACACTGACACTCTCATAAAGGAATAACTGCTGGGGGAAAGGCTGATAGCTGATTAGAGATGTTTAGTTCATAATTCATAGTACTGTGTCATTTGCTCGAAGAGTAACAACATTTAGAGATAAATCATCCTTACCCAAGCATGTGATGGACATAAGAGAAGAAAGTAATATTCATTTTGAGGTTCAATTTTGCAAAATGATAAAAGCGGCAGTGATGGATGATTAAAGATAACATTCCAACTTGCCTACATCAATGTTTAAGCTATTGTATCCACATTTATTAAAGCCCAGATTGTTTGCTGGATTTGTTTAAGGATAAAGACATTTATCTTAGGAGCACTGCAATATGATGTGGTGATAAAGAAAAAGGTGTAAAAAAACAACCTTTGGTCATCAGTGTTAGGGAAGTAGCCGCAGGTATAGACAAAAAGATTATTGAATTGCACCCCACGTAGGCTGAGTCCTTTGCAGCGGCCAGGGTACGAATCCCACCTGTGTCCCTTTGCTGTGTGTCATCCCCCTTCTCTCTCCCACCTTTCCTGTCTATTCACTGTCACTACAAATAAAGGGAAAAAGACCCAAAAAATAATATAAAAAAAATGTATCCATTTCTGCTCAAGGAGCTTTGTTTCTGCTAACGTTACTGCTGCATTGCTTCCTGATTTCCGAAACTACGGAGCGGCCCAAGGCCCAAATCACAGAACAAGCGTGCATTAGTCGCGCGTCAAACACATTTGTGTCTTTAAAAGGCATTTGCATTAACATCGCGTTCATTTTGACAACCCTACTCTAGGCCCTTTCTCCGAAAACAAAAAGTCCTCACAATTATTTCAACATTGTGAGTTTTCTACTGCAACCAACCTTCTCGTCCCAACTTGTCACATTCTGACACTTTTGCCAGGACCCCTTGGCATTACCCCCCCTTGACGCACTGGGTAGCCCTGTGCGTCAAACTGTGACGCTCCACTACGGTCGCTGTTTCAAACACGGGGGAAAACCTTTTCTTTATTTGCAGTGTGTTGAGCTCTGAGCCGCAAAGTTAAGCCTGATTCAATTTCTTGCCGGATGACCCTGCGTTGTTTTACTGAAGTGGAGTGGGTCCTTTGAAATGACTGACAGGACTGTAGGCAGGTTTGAGATCCAGGGAGCTTGACTCACCTGAAACAGACATGAGCTCTCTCCAGAAGTTCTCATCTGAGAAATTTTGTTTAATTTTTGGTTCCACTATTTTCTTTCTGTATAAATCAATATTTTCTTGTATATTTAGTATCCTGAAATAAAGAATAGGCTATGGATAAAGCACTTGTCAACATGCTTTTTTATTTGCACTTAAATTAAACTTAAATTTCTGATAATTTGTGTCTAATGAACACAGTGCTGTCTATTCCCGCTGTGGCCGTCCATGCATGCGGGCTCACTCTGCACATTGCTCGGTTCGTAATTGTCATGAGATGCAACCCTAGGTATGGTCTGTTTAAAACCGTACCACAAACCACCGCCTGTCAACTGTGTGTTGGTGTTTTTATCGTTTCTCGGTGGAGAGCGATTAAAAAACAACATGGCAACTGCGACAACATTTTCTGTTTCTTTGTTGTCCCAAGCTAAACATTCTCTGTATGATCTGAAATGTATTGATAGTACTGTATATTTTTGCGCATAAACGGACACGTTCATGTATGGGCGTCAGCAGTGGAAGAAGTATTCAGATCCTTTACTTCAACTTCAATCATCTCAGCTGGACTTGTAGGCCGTTATATTGTTGGCTATTTTCATTTATAATATAACATCAGATTGTATAAACTACATGTGTTTTGTGTGCAGACATCTTAATGTGTAAAGTAACTAGTAACTAAAGCTGTCTGATTAATGGGGTGGAGTAAAAAGTAGAATATTTCTTTCTGAAATGTAGCGTAGAATAGAAGTAGAAAAGAAAAGACTCAAGTAAAGTACAAGTACCTCAACATTTGTACTTAAGTACAGTACTTCAGTGAATGTACTAAGTTACATTCCACCTCTGATGGGCGTGCATGTGTACACCCCCCCCCCCCCCCCCTCCAACCCCCTCCTCCGAGAGCCACTGTGTCATTTCAACACTTGCTGCAGGTCTGAATGAAGAAATGACTGAGTCATAATAATGATAATAAAATAATTTGAATAAACTTTTCATTTCTTTACCTTTTTTTGTGAAGTTCCTTCCAAACTATTTTTAAATCATTGATTTAAGGTGTCATGCTTTACTGCAGTATGACCTGGCACAACAGCTTGTGCAACTTTGAAGCATATAATCAAAATCAAAATTTGTATGAAGATTATTGGCCAACCTGTTCCACATTCTATCCAAGCAACAAACAATAAGAGCATGCTCAGACTTGCTAACAGTATCTCTACTGACTCCTTGCATGTAGAATACAAACTTGTGCCCTCCAGCAGGCGGTTTAGAGTCGCTCTATTTTAATGCAACAGGCTAAAGAAGTATTTTAAACATCAGTGTTTCCTGTTAATAAACCAGAATCAGTGTGCTGAGATCTGAATCCTGAGGATATAATGTGATATGTAATAGTCATGGATGTTTTGATGCTTTGCTTTTGTACTTCTATGGACATTGTCTTATTTGTAACTGTTATGTTCAACCTGTGTGTAGTGTAGTGTAAACTGACAATGCAGTTGTATGGTATCCTAAGTAATTGCAGTGTTTTTTTCATGATTCATTTTATGATGTGCTTCTCTTTTTCCCAAAGTCCCAGCCATAGCATGCAGACTATATAATGTTTAAGCATAGTACTGCACCGAGTTTAATATCTAATCTTACTAAGAATGTTGTACAACTGCCTGACTAGTGAAAGAAATTATTGAAAATATACTGTTGCAATAACATTATATTATGTACTGAAAATGTATAAATACATAATATAATGGTATGTATATTATGAATGATAAAGTTTAAAAAGTGGCACTCAGCGGCAGGGTGTAGGGGAAGAAGGCCTCACTGGGAGCCTTGGCTTTTCAAAGTAAAAAAAAGTTAATATACATTGTGTGGAGGAAAAACTATTCATTATCTTATAATCTCAAATATTACAGAGGACATGTCATGACGTATAACAAGACAATAGTATTTCCTTCAGAAGCCAACTCTTATTTGTTGAGCTATTGTCATCATGCTTTACTGTGACTGGCACAGCTATTTCAGAGCTATAGACCAGTGATGTGATTGGCTAAGTGTATTTATTAATCACCACACCCTCTGCTTTATTTTACACTTCAAACAACCCATTTGCACTTTGCGCTGCTGCACCTATAACACAACAGCAGGCATTTAGAGAAGCCCACACAGTGTAATGGTTTCCACGCTTCCCATTCATTGTCTATGTAAACAGCCTGGCAATGCATTCTGGTACCGTTGCAGCGAGTTTTGAGAGACGGGGCGTCGAGTTGCCTGTTCCTTATTTGCATAAAGTGGAGTTCCAGGCTACTTTATGCAAATCAGGAGCATCCAGCTGGGCTTGCCGCTTCTCGAACACTCCTGAAATCTGACCGCTGTCAATCTAAAATGAAGACAGATTCAACAGCTGCATAGCCTATTTCTCGCATAACATGTTTTCAAAAACACATTTTGGTGAACTATTTATGTGAAATAAGAGAAAATTTCCAAACGAGCCGCTATGTTGGTCTGTTTTGAAATCCGGGAGCAGACAGCCCACGAGTGAAGTGTTCGTCCAATCAGGTGCAGCCATCGCGGTTGTAGGAGGGTGGAGCCTGTTTTCTTGTCTGGTCAGTGTAGAGACACTGATCACTGCTAGTGGTGAGAACATCAAGCGTCCAATGCTGGGAAGCGGGGCGATCCCTGCCGTCAAAAACGCCCCTGTGGACACGTACCATAGGACCTACCAATTAGCATTGGCCATTGTGCTTGTTGTAAGTTAAAGTAGGCCCCTTCATGTTCATCACTATGAATGACGGGATGGAAAAGAACACTTACAATGTCCTGATGAAAGACATTTAAAGTGTCCTTCTGACAAACTTGCATGCAGCCAACTGGCAGCTCTGACTATTCATACATCAGAGGTAGGGATGCGCCGACATTTTTCAGTCCCGATACCGATGCTTTGTGTGTCTGTCGATACCCGATACCGATCTGATACCGTTGTTGAATTAATAATAAACTGTATACCTTCCACCTTATACCTTCCTTCCACCATGTAAAGGCACCAGACTTTCCTAAGACAAAATAACATAGATGTAATGTATTGAATTCTTATTTATTTGTTATTCAAAAAACAAGTGTGCATTCAAATCGAAAATAGAATGTAATCAAACTTCTTAAAATAAAGTTAAATAAATAAAATGTAGCAGTAGAAACAAAATAGTGTATTGGTAAACATTATTTTTTATTATTATTGGTATTGTTTTTTATTATTATTGGTAAAAATACAATAGTAATCAAACAGTAACCAAACATTGTAAACATGTAAAAAATATATGAAGTGCAAAGTCCTGCAAACAGGAATTCAAAATAAAACATAGCAGCTGAACCTGAGACTAAACTAATAGAAAGTTGGTCAAACAACAACTTGGTCACACATACAAATAATAACTAAACATTGTAAACAACATGTAGTGCAGTGTCACACCACTCATGACCTGTGAATGCTCACTTACTGTAATCAGCAATGGCAAATTATTTCTCATGAAGACAAGCATTTCGGCTCTCTCTGCTGTAAGTCTATTTCTCTTTTCATCCACAATGTTGAAAACTATGCTGAACACTCTCGCTTTCTACACTAGTGCAGGGGCACAGAGGTATTTTGTGGCAGTGGCAGCAAGACAAGGTAATCTGTATTTGTTGACTCCCCAGAACTGGTGTGGGTTTTCTGAGGCAGCGATGGTTTTCTCTGTAAGATATCCATGCAGTTGGATTGCAGGGCTCGAGCTGCTAACTGCACTGGGATCTTCACACTCCTCCACAATTTGGTCAAACTCTTGCATAAAGCTGCTCTTACTTTGTGCTGCTGCTGCTTCCACCCCAGGGACCTTTTCTTGTGGCTCTGCAGCCTCTGATGCTCCAGCTATGCTGCTCCTCAAGTCTTCCTCTAGTTCCCCTGTCAGTGCATCTTTTGCACACTTTGCAGATTGTGAACTTGTAAAGTATCTGAAACAGAAATAAAACACAGGTTAGGCTAAATATGGAAAAACTTGATGACACTAAAGCTGTTTAAAGTAATATACAAATTAATATACAATATATATATATATATATATATATATATATATATATATATATATACATTTGTATAAACTATATAAAGAATGTAGGCCTATATAATTTATGTTCTACATGTTTTAAAATGTACAGCATGGCATCTCATCAATTACAGTAGTAGTGTTACTGTGGAGAGTAAAACAATCTATAATATAGACCTAATGTAATTAGTTAGTTTACAATCTTACCTGTCTTTATATCTCAGGTCCAGCAGGGTCGCAAGTGTCGAAGCGTTTGTTGACAGCTTCAAGCAGGTTTTATTCATTGTTTTGATGCCAGCATCTGCATCGCCTTCTTTCAGTGTTGGGAGTAACGGCGTTTAAGTGTAACGGCGTTTAAGTGTAACGGCGTTATTTTTTCAGTAACGGAGTAATCTATTTAATTACTTTTCCCATCGTTGTAACGCCATTATCGTTACTGAGAATGTAAAGTGGCGCATAATTACAATTTGGTTGAATGAAGCGCGAGGTGTCAAGCTTTGGCTACACATCAGCTGCCTGGAGAGAGCAGTGACGTTAAAAAATAACGTCACAGTTACTTTGCTGAGTAACTGATTACTTTTACAATGTGGTAACTGAGTTACTAACTTAATTATGTTTTGAGAGAAGTAATTTGTAACTGTAACTAATTACTTTTTTAAAGTAAGATGACCAACACTGCCTTCTTTAGCCAGGATGCGTTTGTGACAGCTGGAATGACGTTGGCGGTGGAGCCAGTCGATGAGCTTGCTTTCCTTGTTAGCTCTTCAAATGATGCTAGAACAATGCTCGTTTTTTCTAGCAAAGCCCACTGGTTATCGGTCAGTGTACTGGGTAGGTCATGCATCGCTCACACTCCGTTGTGACAGTAGTCCCTCATTGACTACAATCTGCAATCAGTCTAAGCTCCGCACCGCCATGTTGTCCGTGGCCTTTTTCAAGTTACTTGCATTGTCCCTGAGTATGACATGCACTTTATTCAAAGGAATGTGCCACTGGTCAAACATCTCCTTAATTGCAGCTGAAATGGTATTGCTGGTGTGTGAACCATGGAAGTTTTTGGCTTGAAGCATTTCACTGTGCGGTGTACAGCTCATGTCCAACTAGTGGACAGTTAAACTTAAAAGCAACATTTGACACACAGCAGTGCTCCATATATATGTAGTGAAGCTCATTGCCTTTACATCTTTAATCTCTTTTGAGATGTGTTCTTTTGAGATGTGTTCGCACACTTTTTTTTTTTTACAGCAGTGCGGTCTCGGAAAAATACTTGCGTGATGGAAGAGAGGACCAATATCCGATCCTAATATCGGATCGATGCATCCCTAATCAGAGATCTTCAGAAGAAAAAATGCAATATACAATATACCCCCATCTGATATGTATTGGATGGGGAAACAGACATTCGATTTATGGCTCCATGTTCATTTTTTTTTGTAAAGATTATTTTTTGGGCTTTTTATGGCCTTTAATTGACAGGACAGCTTGAAGACAGAGATGAGGGACGACATGCAGCAAAGGGCCGCAGGCCGGATTCGAACCCAGACCCCTGCCAAGGCCTCAGCCTACATGGGGCTCACACTCTACTGGGTGAGATAGAGGTCACCCCATGTTCTCTTTTTTATTTTATATTCAACATAGCTCCCTAGACACCTTTGCCAATACCAACCACTGGCATGTGTGCTGTCTCTGCATCTTTTTTCTCCTCACTTTTGCAAATGTATCGGCCATGATATATTTTCCATAAACACAGTGTGACAGCGCTGATTTCCCCAGAGTCATATTACATAATGTGAAATTGGTTCAAAGTCCCCTGAGTAATACACCACTAGTCTCCTTGAATGTTCATCCCCACCCTCACCCAATAACAACTTGTGTGTGCACACACAATGCACACACACACACACACACACACACACACACACACACACACACACACACATACACAAACGCATGCACACATTAACACATGCACACACAAATATACACAATACACTTAACTCAAAGGCACACAATCAGCATGCTGTGCCTCATTTTCCCAAAAGTTCACTTGAAGTCTGCCTTCTAAAATAGAAAACTAAACAACCACATCAATCATAATCGGCATTTTCTAAACATTTTCATTTTTTATAATCTTCTAAAAGCAATTTAAAAGTATACTATTGCTTAAGAAGCATATTTCGTTTATATATTATTATACATATCCAGCCATAGCCTCAGATGTTGAATCAAGAATTATGTTACTTCATTTACATTAAAACAAAAGTACATATTTCTGTACATTTTATATAATAACTACCTTAATGATTAGGTATTGTATTCAATATAATATGTCCTATACATGGCAATATCACAATGTAAAAACCTAAGTAGAACATATTGTACACATCAGTACAGTATGACATAGGGCTTAGAATTGTAAAAAAAAGAAAGAAAAGAAATTAGACATTTGAATGTGTGAATTATTTTTGTATAATGGGGCTGGTGCTATCGGAAGTAAATAGAAGAAGTAGACACCACAAACACAGCAATGAAAATGTCTGAGAGAAAAGACGAGAAGATGATTCAGCAGCTTCTGTCAGTAAGGTGCAACGCTGACATTGTCAGACTAATTCAAGGAACGGCAAGAGATTCTGTTGTTTATGACCAAATAACAAATGGGAAGTGTGATTGCGGTGTAATTCACGTCATGTCCTGTCTCCTGCACGCTCCAGAGGGAAGAGAGAGAGACGTCTACGGTGTTGTGATTCAGTTTTACATTATATAGGAGATTCTTTTAATTGTTTATTTTGTAATGTGTAGGTATGCAGATCTTTTAAAATACATGTTTATGTTGAAATAAATAACAAATAGCAAGTAGTTATGTCTCCTGTTGGAGAAATGGATATTCGACAATATGTGGTTTTAGAAGGACATTTTGAGAGCCCTATTATGTCATATATTCATACATACATCCAGGGCTTCAAATGAACTTTTTTGATTACCAGTCAACACAGCTAGTAGATTTTTAAAGTTACCAGGCAATCAGATTTTCCACTAGCCACGTTTGTTTTTTCCTAACTTACTTTACTTTAATTTCAGCTCTTGTTTGTTTGGTTCCGTTCGTCTTCTCTGTTTCAGAGTAGCTCGTAATCGATACCACAGACACTAGGCACATAGCCAACAGTTGTATGAAACGTCACAACATAGTGTTCATGGGAAATGTAGGATTTGTGGTACAAGCAGTGTTGGCCAGATAAAGATTACGTTTCCAAGCCAAAACACAAAAACCTGCACACCAGTGGCGGATCTAGAAAATTTTACATGGGGTGGCAAAGGGGTAGCGAGAGATCTTGGCAGGGTGGCAGGGGAAGGCGGTACATGAGAACCCCCATATGTTAAACACCCTGCTACGCCCTGAACTGCTAGAACTATTATTTCTAGTCATAGTTCCATTATCTTTATTGTGACTATCATTGCCACCGTTTATCATACCAACTGCTATAATTATTATGAATCATAATTCTCCATATCTGTATATCTATATCAGTGTCTCTGTGTCCCAACCGGCAGCAGCAGATCACCACCCACCAAGAGCCTGGGTCTGTCTAAGCTCAGGTTTCTGCCCAAGAGGAAGTTTTTCCCAGCCACTGTTGCACCAAATGTTTGCTCTTGGGGGAATTGTTGGGTCTTTGTAAATTATAGAGTGTGGTCTAGACCTACTCTATCTGTAAAGTGTATTGAGAAGAGTGAACTCTTGTTACGATTTGATACTACAAATAAAATTGAATTTAGCTGAAATTGAATTAAATGGTTTGATTATATTTACTGATACAGACAAATAGAACAGAACATAATGTCTTATTTTATCAGTAATTATGATCAAACAAAATGTCAAACAAATGCTATGATAGAGAAACTGTAAAACATCATTAGATAATATATATATATATATATATATATATATATATATATATATATATATATATATATGTAAATCTTCCCTATAACATACAACCAAATGGAAATAGCCCAAAACTGAAAACATGTCATGTCACTGAGTGACTGTACTGCAATTTATATGGAAGGAGAATAAAAACATACCATATGGTCCAGGGGTAACTGCAGGCCTCTTCCTCCCTGTCATCTTCCTCTGCCGCCTCCTGATCACTCCCTGCCTCTGTCCCTCTCTCTGAATCTGCAGCCTCCTCTTCATCCCTCACAGTCAATTCTTCCTTTCCCTCTTTCACTTATTTCTGCATCTCCTTCTGTGGTCTTCCCCTGCTCTGACCCGCCTGGTCTCTCCAGTTTACTGCCTTCTCCTTCTTCATTTGCCTCCTCTTCCTCCTGTGCACTACTCAGAATTTTCTTGGCTGGCAATATCCCCACTTTTAGGCTTCAGCTACTATCTCCAGTTACTCTGGCCTGCAAAAGTCAAGATGTGAAAAGCTCTGGTTATCCTTGTATTACATCACACTTTAGGGCCCTGTAGCTAATAAGCAGCCTAACAAACAAAATCAGAAGAGATTTATTACATGCACACAACAGTTGTGTTTAGACTAGCCTTCTTACTCCCATTGTATTTGTTGTTTTCCCAGTTTGACAGTAAAGGATGTCACCTGGTTTAATGTGTGCAGCCTTATTGCCGTGATATGTGAGAGGAAGTGGATTGTATAGTACTCCTTAACTAATGACATACAAATGATCGGTCTCAGCAGGGCTGTGTAGTGTGTTGTAACGTAACTCCACCGAAACGGTTGACCCTCTGTAAATGTTATGAATTCAAACATGCCAGTTTGTAATATTTGGTATTATACTCTTCTTGTCTTTACTAAAATCAAAACTACAATAATCAAAGGGCCGAATGCTCTTACAAGTCATGAGGGAGCGATTTGACTTTTGGCTAACGTAATAGACGCGCTGTTGTTCATGCTGACTCGCCATTACATTTATTACAAATGTAACTTTAAATTAAACGTGTGTTTAAACTTCACCTGGGGAAACTGACTTCACCTTCAGAGGCACAGGGGGGGGGCAGCTAGTCGCTCCAGTCTTTGCCAGGATGCAGGGCCACCACACCGCAGCAGACTCGCTGTGTGCGAGCCAGGCTGTGCGATGCGAACGCCGCTCTACACGTTTGATGCAGGGACGTAGCTAAGTATTTGAGGGGCAGGGGGCTAAGATTACATCTACAATTATTATAAATATTATTAATTAATTGTTTGTTTCAATGTTTTTAGAAGCGTGTGGACATAGTGGCAGTTTGTTTTTACAAGCACAGTTTTTTGAACACCAAAGTTAGGGGGGCAGCTGGGGGGGCAAGGCCCTACAGCGGGGGGTCAGCTGCCCCCCCTTGCCCCCCTGTAGATCTGCAGCACACATTTCTTTTAAAAACAAACCAATCTAGAAACATTTCTGTGGCTGGCTGATTCAAACAGATTCTGTGTTATTTGCTTCATTCATCACCGGCCAAATTGGCTAGTAACTTTACAATGGTACCTACCAAAGTACATTTTTACCTGCATTTGGCTGGTGTCAATTTAAAGCCCTACATGCATCCCTTCATGTACATAATGTGTATTGAATTTTGCAGAGGCTGGACCACTGATAGCTGTTACACACAGATGACTGTCTACTGTTACATTTCAGAAGCTTCTACAGAAAACAACACTGCCAGGACAACAACAACAACAAACGTTTTGAAGCAATGTTCATAAGAAATGTATAATTCCATCCACAGCCGTTTCTCCACAACGACAACAACCTATATAGGCTTTGAAAGACAAAGAGGGGCCTGTTTTGTGAAGAAACATAGCGTCCTCTGAGTTACGAATTTTCTTGAGGTGCAGTGAGAGTGTTTTCTTTGCCTCTGACCATTTTGGCAACTGGAAGAAGAGGTGTCATAAGGTGTGTCATTGACCGTATCATTTGCACTGCCTCCAAGCACGTGCCATGACCAGGTGAACTACATACTGTACTAGGCACTTTCACATCCAGTCAGGTTAAAAAAACAAGATGTATTTGGCCATATGCTACAAAACAAGAGTAATGGCCCATTCACACGTATGGACTCAAAAGCTGGGACAGAGAGAGGCTGTTATTCATTGTGGATGGGACCTGGAGTTAAAGAGATATACCTGCACTGCATTTCAGGTGAAAGTTGAGAAAAACTCAACTTTATGGAAATATTAAATATTCAATTCAATTGTATTTATAGTATCAAATCATAACAAGAGTTATCTCTAGACACTTTACAGATATAGTTTGTCTAGACCACACTCTATAATTTACAAAGACCCAACAATTCCAGTAATTCCCCCAAGAGCAAGCATTTAGTGCAGCAGAGACAAGGAAACAACTTTCTTTTAGGCAGAAATCTTGGACTGACCCAGGACACAGAGACACTGATACACTGATACACTGATAGAGACATATGATTCATAATAAGTATAGCAGTTGGTATGATGAACAGTGGCAATTATAGTAACAATAAAGATACTGGAACTATGACTAGAAATAATAGTTGTTACAGTTCTGGGTGTAGCAGGGCATAGCAGGGTGTAGTAGGGCATAGCAAGGCGCAGCAGGGCATAGTAGGGTACCAAGTAGGACCATGGCGACGTGAGTGACAACCAGACGAGAGCCAGTCATGCTTGTTTTGATTCTCACAGAAACTGAGAGTTTGTTCACTACTCCCAAACCCACCAGCCTTCATGTACTTTCTGTTTTGTCCTAATAAGCCAATCCTAGCATGCTATCATGCTAAACTAAGATGCTGCACATGGTAATTGCATTGCTTCTTAGCATCAGCATGTTAGCCTTGTCATTGTGAGCTTGTTGACATGCTCAGTCATGCTTAGTCATGTTTTGCCTATGGGTGTTAATGAAAGCAGCTGTGACTCAAATCTGCAGTATGTATGACAATAACAAGGACCCAAATGAGGCTAAATATCTTTGGGTGTCTTCTATCAAGATTTCTCTTTTCCAACCACTGTATTAATGCCTTTCATTAGAATTCACTGAATGCCTACCGTCACATGAATCACTTCGACATAACACCGAAAAAGGTGAAAAAAAAGTGTCAATGTGACGAGAGTATGCTGTTGTAGTCAGGGAATTATGTATTCCTGTGGTATGCTAATTGCGTCCCATGGTTGTTTGTCAAATTGAATCTACTAATAACAACACCTGTAAACCTTTTGAGACTTCTCACTCACTGAAAGCTATAAGATGTCTCACCTTACACAGCACAGCGTGGCACACATCCAAACTCTGTAGCGTGTTTTTTGACCCTGCCTTTTCTTCAGGCATATTCTCTTAAACTGAGCACTCTCAGCACTTTCTCTTGGGAAACAGATTGTCAAGAACGCTGGCGTTTTGTGACAAGGTCGCACAGACTGTGCTATAGAGAGACAACTCGCCACTGCCACATTTCACAAATCAAATGTTCCTTTTTTCAGATTTATGTTGCATAATCGTATTTTGGCAAGTGAACACCACCAATGAAAACCTTGAGAACAGAAACCCAAAGTTCATTGGCACCAAGTCTATTTCTGCCGAACCCTTTGGCTAAAAGTTGACATATTCTGCTTTTTGATTGGGGGAGTAGCATGGTCACAAACAGTCATTTGTTCTTCTTCCAACAACAGCAGTGGTACATGCTTTAACAGACAGCTTGGATCTGTCTTTCAGATGCCATTTATTTTTGATTGATTGATTCAGTGTCTAAAATGTCTTGTTACCATGTACTCATGTTTTTATTTCATCTTTTTTGTATCTATTGTTGAATGGGTATGAGTAGTCTTTTACCTGGATATTGGATCCATTAGCCAAACTAGACTAATGCCAATGCCATGACTTTAGTACAATACACATGGGTTGTGCTTTATCAAAGTAACGGGCCATATTCTTCTACCGTTCTCCAATGCTCACACAATCATATCCACCTTGTCCATCATGTGCCTTCATAGACAATATGAAAACTTTCCCTTCTAAGCAGTCCAGCCCTCCTCTCTCAAACTAACACTAATGGCAGGTGCCTTGAAACACTTAATCATTTTAACTCATGTAATCACTGGAAATGTATTACGTTTATACAAATTACACAGTTATAAAGTTTCCCCCTAATTCAACAGCTCACAATAACAGGATGATATTTAAAGGAGTCTGGGCACTTTCTCCCCGGGATCAAACTTCTAAAGGCTGAAATTGTGGTCAGCCTACTGTTTACTGTGTGTTCATCATAAGTGTATGTAGAACTGTGAATACAGTAAATGGATCAGCAAATCTGTTTTTACGCTTAAATCATCCACCCACACCCACCCAAATTAATTATTTTCACTCCCCCCTATACCAGTCCCTGTAGGAATTTACCTTTTGAATTATGAAGGCCTAATTATCTTGGCAATTTACTTTAGTGATTGATTAAATGGCTGTTTGGTTCCCTCAGTGAGGTGAACAAATCAACAGAATTATGAAGATGAGCAGGGAAATCATTGGACAATCCCAGACCACTCCCACAACCATAATTGACAATCAGACCATTTGGGACCCCACCCATGACCTCAACAACCACTACCATCTGTTAGCTTCAGGGAGGAGATTATGTTCCCTGCCCCTAAGATCCAAATGAGCCATTTCCATCTTCATGCCAGCATCCATCAGATTGTTGAACAAACAATAACAATAGGTACTATTTGGAAATTCTCATTATTGATATGTTGATAAAACTTACAGAAACGGATTTCCTTGAGGTTAAAATGTTGTATGCATGTTTCTTCCTCATACAATATTCATGGAGCAGATTTTTAGGAGAATCTGAAACCTGCATTGTCACTGTTTGCTTACTACTGTAGAAATCTTCTTATTTTAATGGCTTTATTGGCGCAGTGTATTTCTTGGTCCATTACCGCCAGAGTGCTACTAGTGTTAAAAAAAACTCTGACATTACCTGTGACACAACATTTATCCTAAAATCTTTCTCTAAAATCAGAGACTTTTTTTAAATCAGGAGAGTTGAAGTGGGGGTGTGAAGAGAGAGAGATGTGAGGCAGAGGTACTGTGCGAGGTGAAAGGGACAGGTGTATGCCTGTGTTCCAAAACAACAGGAAGTTATTGTAGTGTGGTCACACTCCTATCACTGGATCCTTTACTTAAGTAAAAGTACTAATACTACACTGTAAAAATACTCTGTTACAAGTAAAAGCTCTGCATTGAAAATGTTATTTAAGTAAATGTATGTACAAGTGTCATCAGAACAAATGTACTTAAAGTATTAAAAGTAAAAGTACTCAATGCAGAAAAACCCTCCCATTGTAGAAAGTGTAAAGGATCCAAACAGTTGTGTGTTTAATGGTCTAATCATTTCAGCTGGACTTGTAGGCCATTATATTGTTGGCTAGTTTCATTTATAATAAAACATCAGATTTTTATAAACTACATGTGTTTTGTGTGCAGACATTTTAATGTGTAAAGGAACTAGTAACTAAAGCTGTCAGATAAATGAAGTGCAGTAAAAAGTACAATATTTCTCTCTGAAATGTAGCGGAGTAAATGTGCTTAGTTACTTTCCACAACTGCATGACGTCACAGTTTAATTTGCATCAAAATAACTCCTTCCTTCTCTCAGTAAGTCAGTCAAATCTAAACGCACAGACATGCGACACAAACGTTTTAGATTCAGTGGGACTAACACTTATAATGCTGTGTGATGTTGATCGCGAATAAACTAAATTCCCCTAGAAATTATGACAAATACAATTGCAGAACCTGAATCAACACCTTGTTTTTCTTCAATATGAAAGTAATCCAGTCTGTTCATGAATGGGTACACTGCAAATAGGAACTGCAAATATGTAATGCGGCATACCTCACCTCATGGTGCGAATTTGCTCAAATGTAAGAAAATTTAGGGCTAAAAACTGGGATTAAAGTTGTAGCCCGCAGCTGACTCCATGGCAACATTATATGTCTAGTTTACATCCCCCAAATTATGGGGATAGTAATCCCAACAAAATAGAGCTAGTAATCTCCCAAATAAAAGAGAAAGAAATGATGTGTGAATGCTTCACACTGTCAGACTTCTAAAAAAAACCTCTCGTAGATGATATAATACCATAAACTTATCATTAATTATTGCCTATAACCCTTAACAATTCCTAAATTTGTATTTAAATTACAATAATTGTTAGTTTCAGGTTATTCTACACTAATGAAAACATAGTCTATAGACTATTATATTTTGCCAATAGATCGGCCTAAATCATACACACTGCTTTGAAGAAGTTTTGACCAGTATTGGATAGTGGTCACGGTCACTTTGTCCAGATGTTTTCAACATCCCTTCCCAACCTCTCTAGCCTCAGCAATATTTTCTTTCCAAACAGATAAAGGCCTTTTCATCCCTGGCATAAACGACTCCTGTGAAAGTTTCATCTCATCAAACTTTAAAAAAGATGATGGACATTAATCCTCTCTAATGTGCTCCCTTCAAAGCATGTTCTTGACATAAAGCACTTCCAGATGTGATTCCAGCTCACAGCAGAGAGCTTGGCCCGCTGCCATAGGTGTTTCAGAGCTCAGCCGAATGGAGGCTGCTCTCCCATGAGGAGTCAAACATGATTAATGAATCCACTTTCTGACAAGTGTGACAGGTCAGGTTGACAGCTGATGTCTCCTTTACGATACATCAGTCACTTTAAAGACTTCTGCGCACAAGACAGAGGCATTAGGCGCCGGCCTCCCAGGAGCATAATTTTGCATATGTGAACTAAATATAGGCCGACTGATCTGGCTTCATCCATTAATTGGTTTCTTGTCTGAAGCTCAGAGGTAGCTAGGAACTTGATTGTTGTATAGACAATGTATGACTATTGCGGCTGTATATCATCAAGTCCATCCTCACAAAATGTGAACAATTATATTCTACATTATCGTGACTCTGATACTAAGCTACTTGGATTTAAAGGTGAACTGTTATGCTTTTCCTTATTTCCTGTGATATCTGTAATATCATAATGTTGGATTGTGTGAATGTTAAATGTGGGCAAAATGTCAAATAATGAGGTAAACATATTTCAGAGAAATCCCAGTGAGTTAAAACTTTCAGATTTCCTACTGTTCTGAATGCTCCGTTTTCAACTGTTTTTTTTCTACTCTTGGCAACTCCAAGCCTTTCTTCTACGATGTAACCATGTTCTAGTAGAATCACAAAATACAGGTATGAACCTGAAAATGCTATATCCACTTTAAATTAACTGTCATTAAGAGTCCTTTATGAAGCAAGAAGGCCAAAAAGGAGTTTTTTCTGCCTTTGAAAATATAATATTGTATGTATTGTATTGTACTGTTGGTTGAAGAGGTGTAAACACTGCAGCAACACTGGTAGTATAGAGAACGACTTTAGTGCGAGACCACAGCGCTTCAGCTTGTGGCTTCTCTTAATGCTTTGGTCTCACGGAGCTGGAGGAACATTGGAGGTCAGAGAAGTTGCGCCAGAAATGCTACTCTGACTTTTTCCTCAAAATATGCAGTTGTTTTACCAATGGAAATTATTTCACGAGTCCTTCATGAAGGCAATTTATTTTGTAAATAATGTAACAATTGAGGAAAATTACCCACTGACTAATTATTGCATTTGAGGACTGTCATAAAACCATGATCTGCTTATGCTCACTAGTATGCCATCATTATGCGTGTCCCCATTTCTTTCTTTATTTATTTGATTGTTAAGTTTCACACTGGGTCATAATAGTGTCAAACATCCTGATTATCGCTGAAGGTGTTCTACATCTTTTTCACTGACAAGTGTGAAATTGAGGATTTTTGTACAAAACCAAACCATAAAAGACCACCATAAAATGCGCCTGAGCACAGAGCAGATCTAGCTCTTCTCAGGTTTCTACAATTACAGTATTACAGTTTTTTACAATCACTTTGCTACTAATTTCAGAACCTTGACGTCATTTTTCAAAACTCTAGACACAAAACGATCATCACGTGTAACACAGGCTGTCCAATGTTCAAAACATTGCATTGTGCATTCATATCTTTAAATAAATCTTGCACTTGCACAATCATTGGTTCAAAAAACACTAATTTATTGTGAAATACCATTGAAACGTTACTTTAGATCACCCACACACAAGCTACCCATAGTTTCACTGGGTCATCGTTCGTACAATCATTAAATATTGTAGTACAAAATAGGTGATAGATGTTTCATTATGGTACTAGATGTAAATACATCCCTGTAAAGTACTGCAGTAGTAGAGAGAATACTACAGACACAGTGGAATCATTGAACAAAACCCGAAATGTATTGATGAAACAATACAGTACGATCACAACATAGATTTATTTGAATCAAAGCAAAATAATTAGCTACCAAACAGAAAAGAAAAGACAGTACTGTAAAACATCAAATGCAGTGTTCCTCAACTTGCTTGTACTGTAAAAAACAAAGAAGTATTTACTGTACTTCTACATATTCATCAACTCTGTCTTGTGGATTTGGCTGCAGGCTCTCATCTACATTGTAATTAGCCAAACATCTTGGAAAAAACCTTTGGGCATGGCGAACAATGTGGTGTATATGTATATGTATATATACAGTATATATATACTATACAAATATATATATATATATATATATATATATATATATATATATATATATATATATATATATATATATATACAAATTCCAATCAACTGTGTTGTTGATATGGCAATAAATTACTTACTTATATAAAGCATATATCTCAATCATCAGTAACGAGTTGGCAGAATTGGACAAGCAATTCCAAGGGTCTGCATGCATGCAAATATTAAATCCATAGATAATGTAGTTTGTTCATGCTCCACACTAATTGGTGACAATGAATGTCAATGAAAATCTAAACATGGAACATTGTTTGTCTGTTTCCATACAACTATGCACTAAGAGTAATGCAACAGTTACTTATCATTTTGAGTAGTTGTATTGATTGACAGTTAGATCATTGTAATGAAATTAATAGACAATCATCTGAAATGTAATGTATGAATTGCTTTTTGAAATAGTAGTACTGTGATGTTAAGTTGTGTCATGTTGAACAGGTGATCTTTGTTAAATGAACAAATGATCTTTGGTTTATGTGGATTGTATCCAAGCAATTGAAAAAAAGTGTTTGAGTTTTGAAAAATGTGTATTTTGATCATTGGTTGTGAGTTTTGTGTCTAGAGTTTTGAAAAATGACGTCAAGGTTCTGAAATTACTGCCAAAGTGATTGTAAAAAAACTGCAATATTGAGTGTCCATTCATTAACTTATACAAAGTATATGCATCCTTTGTTGGCGTTGGAGTGACATGGAGCGTGATCTGTGCAGAGAACAGATTGGTGTGTAACGAGTGCCAGATTAGGCAGCGCATGAACAGCATGATGGATGGGGAGTTGGAGCGTCCTTTGTTGACATCAATGACTGCAAGTTTGTCTGAGTAAATAAGGATGGACTTGAGAGACCATTCATTGCCCCACAGAATGGCTGCGGCTATTATGGGTATTGTCCGTTCTGTGAAATGGAATTCCTTTTTGCTTTGACGCGACTCATGTCGAGGCTGTTTCATAATAGAAATTAAATCATAAAAGTTGTACAAGTTGTAAAAGAAACAGCCACAGGAATGGCTCTGTACAACCCCTATGCATGTTCACATGCAACCTGGAGAGGCACATTTTATCCTTTATTGTTGTGTATTTTCGTTCCTACCCTCACCTATGGTCATGAAGGCTGGTCATGACCGAAAGAACGAGATCCAGGGTACAAGCGGCCGAAATGGGTTTCCTCAGGAGGGTTGCTGGCGTCTCCCTTAGAGATAGGGTGAGAAGCTCAGTCATCCGTGAGGAACTTGGAGTAGAGCCGCTGCTCCTTCGCATCAAAAGGAGCCAGTTGAGGTGGTTTTGGCATCTGGTAAGGATGCGCCCTGGGCGCCACCCTAGGGAGGTGTTCCAGCCATGTCCAGCTGGGAGGAGGCCTCGGGGAAGACCCAGGACTAGGTGGAGGGATTATATCTCCAAACTGGCCTGGGAACGCCTCGGGATCCCCCAGTCAGAGCTGGTTAATGTGACTCGGGAAAGGGAAGTTTGGGGTCCCCTGCTGGAGCTACTTGTCACGATTGTGACTGTTCTGTTTATGTTCTGTTTCCTGTTTTATTTTAAAGTCTGGTTTTTCTAACTAGTTATGTCTAGTTTTACTTCCTGTCTTGTGTTTCCCGCCTGTATGATTAGTTCTGTTCCACAGGTCCTGATGGCATTTGAACAGACTAAACTATGTGAAGTAACATAGTGTTTTTAAATCACTAACTGCCTGGGGCTATTGGAATGTAAGTAATATGATGAACTACTTTACTGACCAAACACTGAGGATATACAGTATGTCCTGATTTCTTTGCAAAAAATAATTTAATTTCAGATTGACTTAAATCATTTGTATTTATTTTCTCTGAGAGTGCAAGTGTGACAGGTATCTTTCAAAAGAATAAATAAACATAACATCATTTTCAGTCTGTTTGATAAAGTGGTATAGATCAGTTGTTGTATTAAGACTGTACTTTTTCTGACATGTTTACAAGAAAGAAGAAGTCGAGATATAATTTTTTTTTTAAACAGTCAAGAAACATATATCAAAATGTTACACTCAGAATCACAAGCATTCGTAGGGCTAAAAAGCAAGAAATCATTTTGAACGAATATGATTCATATTTCTACTTTGAAGCTGCACCTCAAGATGTAGGACTGTTTCAAGGCTGGGGAGATTCATGCAGATGTCCACATACATATTTCACTGCTGTTCAGACATAACTGGATTTAAAGCTCCTCAAAAAGGCTCAGGGACATCCCAAATCATGCGTGTCACTGTTTCGGTGTCTCAGCTTAATGAGAACAGACTGCAAAGGAGAAGTTAAGCAAACTGTGCTCTGTTATGCACTCTCTCATTGGCATTGTTTCCTGTCATTAAGAACGTACATAGAACTATTGCTTATGGGTAACAGCATGAAACATTCTTCAATATATTTTACATTGTGGTTTTTATCATCATTGAATACATCCTGGGATGGTTATTATGTGTAAGATTGAGCTAGAAAGGAACATTTAAGTTCCTATCATCATACATTATGCAACCCCCATGAATGAGAAGCAAATGAAAGGAGAATACAAGATTTTGGGACATCGTACAAATGATTGGCCTGGGAGATATAGACTATTCACTGCCAAGATTTGCTTGCCAAACATGCAATATGGAGTGAAAAAGAATCCATCCAGACATATTTTATTTTAGAAGTATGATTGCCACTGTTGGCAGGCAAGAAATTCAACAGGATTAACATGATCACATCACTGATATAAGTTATTAATTGATCTTCTGGGTATGCCAGGGTTACATTTTCAGTATGCTACATGTAGTCTCTCATTGGCAGCTCTATCTCAGCACAACTGTGGAGTAAGCAAGGGGGCAGGCTTATCTCCTCAGAACGAAGCCGCGATGGCGCCATTTTATGCTAACCCTATCCATCACCCCCCGTTAGCATTACATTGACTGCAATTCATTTTGGCGTAACTTTGACAGCCAATAACTTTACATCTGAAGCGTTTAAAGACTTCATTTGTCCATCGTTTATTTCTAAAGAAACACGACAATGTATAAAAGCCTCCATTACCTTGTACCTCAAGTTATGGCTCCGTAGCAGACGTTTTAATAAAAATAGGCTAACGACTGTGTCATAACCACACGACTTACTGTCGCATAGTAGAGGAATTACCGTATAGTACAGGAGAAGCTCGCAGGCAGTTTCGACGTACATTAGCTGTTTAGTTTAATTACTAATGTTAACTAGCATTTTAGTTAGCAATAATTAGCCTGTTCCTATGTTATCTCCTTACATATACCTACGCTCTCCGTCTGCAAGATTGGGAATGATTGAGATTTCTCTCAACGTTCAGACACGTTGCTCACGTCACATCTACGTTGGCAAGCTCAGTTTGCAGCTGCGCAGTAATGCTCAACTATCACCGGAAAAGTGCTTCTAATAGACTTCACTTGTCTCCGTCAAAAACAGCGGAGTCATTGGGTCCATTTTATATACTATCTTTGGGAGTAAGGTCTGGCTACACCACAGATGCATTCTGGGATAGGAAACGAAAACTCTCTGGGTTGTTTGCATTTCTTTAAGCCAATCACAATCGTCTTGGGCGGCACTAAGCTCTGGACGCAGCAACAGTGGCTTTGCTAAATAGTCTCGGGAAGGAACTTGTTTTGGTGGAACATTTGCACCCGATTGTGACTTTGGCAAGTGAAGTTAACTGTTCACACATACAGTAAGGTGAGCTATTTAAATTAGCTGATACATGGTTAAACCTGGAGCTGCTTCCCCCGCGACCCGACCACGGATAAGCGGACGACGATGGATGGATGGATGGATGGATGGTTAAACCTCATTGTCTCTTACCAGGGTATCACCATGTGTACTTCATCCACAGCAATCCCACCAATCGCTCCCAAAACGTCCCAGTTAGAGAGGAAATGCCGTAAAACATATTCTTTGTAAATCTTAACAATCATTCCCTTAAAGAACCAAGTAGGCCTGCCAAATTTACTTCAAAACTTGATTTTCAGCGTGTAGCTCGCTAGTTTGAAGCTTGTTGTTGTTTCCTGGAGAGCAGAATGTGAGGGACAAAGCCTGACATCAAGTGGACTGATTTTCTTTTCATGATTTCAGATTCAGAGTCTCTGATGATTTTGAAAATACCTTCAAAACTGTTTTAAGTATTGTTACATGAAAACATCTGATGCTTAGTTCTTTGACTTGGATATAATGTTAATACATATATATATACCTACAATAGAAGTAAAGCGCTGTAACGTGAACAGTCTATAGTGCCATAGAACGGTAAAATCAGAGCAGTAGTTGCTGGTTGTATTTAGCTGCTACAGAGCTCCGGGACGCTGGCTACCAGCGGCAGTTGTTTAGCCACCAACAGGTGACTGCGAGCCGGCTACAGGCACCGCCAGGTGACGGTCCTTTCAGGGGCCGTGGTAGTGGAGTTTAGCTAGAAAAAGTGAGCCTCATGTGGCGATGACAGTTAAGTTGAGGCACCAAAACAACTAGTTACATTCAAGAAAAAGATCGTGGTTTGGATTAAGACATTCCCGAGGAACAAACGAGCGTTTTCTGGGTGAAAGTATTTTGTTTTCACCACTAAGTGAACTCCGCTCTCCGGCTTGAAAACGCAATGTTTTATGTTGACACCACATTGTGCTATTTGATTTTGAGATGATTTTCCATTGGATATTGAAGTTCATAAATAACTGTTTTGACATTGCCAAGTGGCACTATATCCATGTTATAAAAAGGGGGATTTAATTCTTGCATGTTTTTTGTTGTTGTCGTGCATTGTCGTGCATGAATAAGTAACATCCCCCCTCTGCTTCCCTGGTCAAAGGAAATGTATTTAGTGCTTATGTGTCATGAAAACACACAACACTATGAACAAAGCTAAATAGTAAGTATCCCGGGAAACAATGTATGTCTAAGCTTTAAAAAGAAGGGTAAATCAATAAATGGGTAAACTTCTATATCTGTGAATGTTGCTCCGCTACAAGCCAATATGACCACCTAACTAGCTTATAACCAAAACTACACCATGCCTGAAATAAGCCTGAGCTAGCACGTGCATTAAGATCAGTAGCACTTGTTCCAAAGCCTTCAAATCCACTGGGTCATCCTTTCTGACTTTGCCCAGTGGAAGATGTTCCTCTTTAATGAATATGACCTCAGCATGGCCAAGAGGGAGTCCGAGCAGCACCAATAGCAGCAACACATTGTTGAGGGGCCGGTGCCTGCATTGCTAAAGGCAAGATAACACCAAATGAGATGTGACAGCTGAAAGAGAAAACAGGCCCAGCTGATGGGGCTAAAATGAGAACAGAAGGTCCTTTGTATCATATGCTTTAGTATTTTCACAGAGGGGGTATAGTATGAAAGACATGGGTTGAATATTTGTGAATTATGGAGAGTTTCAGTGCATAATGATTAGGTTGATGTGGTAAATCAATATTATTAAAGTTTTAATTTAAATCAGAGCTAACTACTCTCCTGCCTGGGACGAAGAAGACTTTAGGTGGGTCTCAATTCAGATACTTCCGAAAGTACACTTATATGTAGTACACTGTGTACCCTATGTACAAATTTCAACAGGGTAGTGTCTCAAATCGCGCACAGCCGTTATGCACTGACCAGAAATGACTCTTCTTCTTTTTAATTGTTGTTTAGTTGTTGCCTGCCAACATATATACCGGCTTGTTTTCTCATTATCTGAATACAGAATAGTGATACTTATTTAAAAAACACGTGTATAAATTATCTTTGTATATTTCTGTGTTCTACGTTTCAACCACTGCAGCTTCTACAGCTGCCACATTCACAAGTTTGAAAATAAGTTGGTGGTCCCGTAGATACCGCTCCGTGGCAAAGATGGCGACTATTGAGTACGAGTAGCGTCCAGCGTTCCACACTCAACGTTTTGACCGTTTTGAGTTCAGAATCCGGGTACTCGTGGTGTCATAAAGTTCAGGACTGGTGATGCTGACTTTTCTGTTAGTGATGCGTTGACATAAGACAGGAGCGAGCAGTTCACCGCTGTACGATCCTGCAATCCATAACTTTTCTTTGGATTACCTGGCATGTTTTGTCGTCTTTCCTGTGTGCGTGAATGTCCGATAAATCGCATACCTAGGCTACCTTTGATGCATGTCATAACTAGGTCTACTGTATCGCTGTGCTATATTAAAGGTGCCCTGCCACACAAAACTGTTTTTACTTGCATTTTTTGAAATACTGTATGTTAGTTCCATATGTGTTTGTGTTATGTTGTGAATGTGAAAATGAACTCCTACCTCCTGTCAGCCACTGAAAAGAAATAAGTGGAGAAATCAGGCCAATTACAAAAGCTGGTCAGTCTGACATCATGTTGCCTGAGCTCATTACTAGTCATGAGCTCACCCAGTTGCGCTGGGTAAAGGATGCTGATAGCCAGGCTCTCATTGGCTAGCTGTTAGCCAATCAGAGTCAAGCAGCTTAGCTTGTTGAATATTAATGAGAACTGGCACAAATCAAGTCTTCCTGCAGGCTTTTTCTATACCACGCTAGAATGGCTTGAAACAAAGTAACCAAGGCATTTTTCCACAACAAATGTTACAGAGTCCATGGTAGAACTTCAGACATTAACACAAAGTAATGAAATACGTGTGGCAGGGCAGCTTTAAGGAAACACTACACAACACCCCGGTTCGATTTCTATTATAAATATTCCTTCACCACAACCCACTTTCTTTTACGTAGTCAGTGTGAACGCATTATGTACTCAAAATAGCAAGTGCAAGTACAGTGTGCGTGATTTGAGACACAGCATGTATTAGGGCTGCACAATATATCGTTTTTTGTTTTTTTAATTGCAATATCAACTGGAAAATATCAGTAGAAAATTACAGTTTAAAAAGATTACTGTCATTATTTTTTAGTGGTGCCTTTTATATTCAATTCAATGTTCAATTTCTTCAATAAAATAATGTTGGGAAATATTTCCTTTCGTTTGTTAAATTCAACAAGCATTTTTTTTTTGTTTTAGCAGAATACTGAAAGCAGTAGAAATGCAGAACTGAGTACACTTTAATATCTGTTTATTTATTGCAAGAAATATCATTGCGATATTCAACAACCTTATTGCATATCGCATATTTTCCTCATATTGTGCAGCCCTAGCATGTATCTGTCCAGTGTTCTGCCACAACTGCCCTTCAATGATCTTGTTATTGTGAGAAATAAGCAGGCTTACATGCAGCTCAGGGCTCGCCTGTTAGTACAAGATCTGAGCTGTCCTGGTGATGTAAAAGGGATAAGTGTGTGTGTGTGCGTGCGTGTGTGTGTGTGTGTGTGTGTGTGTGTGTGTGTCGTTGGGTGGGGGGGGATTGTTGTTTCATCAATAAATAATGGCAGACAGAACTCTGATGGCCACACAGCGTCTCTGATCTCTGATGAAACAGAAAGCACTGTCCTGCTCGCAGACTACAAACACAGCCACACGCTATGCATCAACGCATCGACACACACACACACACACACACACACACACACACACACACACACACACACACACACACACACACACACACACACACACACACACTTCAAGCAAACAGTTAGAAAACTTAACAAAGCCCTTCAAATCTGAAGTGGGGTCATTTCTCCATCATATTTCCTATAGTTCCATGAGTTTTCCCATTTGCTTCGCAGCTTTCTTTACATCTGCTGCTCGAAGGTACTCACAAATCCTTGTGCTTCTAGTGGGCTCCAGGCAGTTTTCGTGCATTCAGAAGCCAAGTGAGTGCTTGAACCTTTTCTTGTTGGAAGCCATTTCCTGGCTTTACTCCGCACACTCGGCTCAGTCCGGACAACTGCTCTGACTTCTCTGGATCTGAATTTTTTTTTTCATCTTCGTTTCTGATGTGTGGAGTTTTGCTGCAAATCTATTTGTTGCCACTCAGGGAATGGTTTTTAGACAGGTTTTTACCTCCAGACTTTTGGTTTCCAGCATTTCTGCCAATTCTGTTGGTACCAGCTTGTGTAACCATCTGCATTAGTCCCATAATAAAAAAATAAAACATGAGTTATATTGTGTGCTGATGGTTCTGCACAGCATAAAGGTCTGCTTAATGCATTTTACAGGGGTACGTTTTATAGATGATTGATTTTCAATGGCAAATACAATATTCTGGTATTAAATCTGCCAATACAAAGTGTTATGTGGTGCTATTATTCTTCTCTCTTCTCCTTTAGTCAAAGAAACCTCCATCCATATACTATTAGCAGCAGATCACTACTGGCTACAATCAGAAATGGCCCAAAATCCCACCAATCTAAATTAACAAACACATCATAATACAACCAGATCTCTGCAAAATTAGATTTATATATAATTTTTTCCCCAAAAATGTGGTAATCGCTGCATTGGTATGTATGTATAGAGGGAACCTTTTTGTATGTGTAGGAATGCTACATTTATTTACCACACCACGGTCCTGAATGTTGGCATTACAAAGCGCAGGGCTTTGACACTAGAGATGGTAATTTGCTCATTATGTAAATAAAAAAAATCATAATCTGGTCTGCCTTTTTTTTTCCTACCAAATGTATTTGCTGTTTCAAATAAGATAATTTCTAGGGGACAGGGTTGTATTTACTGCCATTTAGAATAACACATAGTAAGGTTTCCAGATCTGATTTCACATATTAGTTTGGTAAGGGTTAGGCACACAACCACTTGCTTAAGGTTAGGGAAAGACCGCAGTGTAGGTTAAAATAATTGCATGGTTATGGTTCAGGCTGTTCTCATGAAAAATGTGTACAAATAGCTACGCAAAGTAAGGGACTGTAATCCGTAAGCATTCCACATATTTTTTGGTGTATGTGCCACGATGACAACTGCTGTATAGGAACACTGTGGGCTGTGTAGGGATGAAGTCAGGGTGAATGGGTTGGTCAAAAGAGCTTTCCAGCCACGGAGCAGAGTTCATGTCCCGGGGAAAACAAAAGGCTTTCACCCAGGAAATGGGTGTTTCTTGGGACTTTTTTTAATCCAAACTACAATCTTTTTCCTAAACTACTCATTTTGGTGCCTAACCATAACTGTTGTCGCCGGATGACGTTAACTTTTTGTCACCTAAACATAACAGTAATGTCCGCCGGAACGACTCATGGTGCCCTGTACCCGGCTCACAGTCACCTTTTATCAGGTAAACTCAACTACTAACTGCCGCTGATTCGTCGACATCTTATGGAGCTCTGTAGCCAGCATCACATGACCAGCTGGCGGTCGCCTATTTTCATAAGATACCATATGTATTGGTGTGCATTCATTTCGAAAGATTTCATACAAGCCCATTCATGTGAATGTGTTGTATGGTTAGGGAACAATGTAAACCAACATTGACTGCTCAGAATTCCTATGACTGCTGGAGTGCTGAACATAAACAGATGTGTAATATGGCAGATAATCTACTCAATAGATCTGGAAACCATTGGTTTAATCCTAGCTCTATTTGGGACCATTGAGTACAGTTTTGAAGTCTTGTTTGGAGATTCTTCTTCAACATGGACAGGTGTCTTCACTGTTGGTGACACCTTCCCATCCTGTCTAACCTCCCACCTCTCCTTCTGGTCCTCGTGTTAAATGTCTCAGTATAAAGCAGAGTTTGTTTCTTGACAATGATCCTCTGGCTGCCTTCTTTACACTTTGCTCACTGCTTCCTGCTGATGGCACTGACTTTTTTCATCCTGGTTACATCTCTCTTCCTCTTCTTCCTGCCTGCGCGCACCTGAATATCAACATGCTGGGTGTCTGTAGTTGTTCTGTAAAAGGACTTCTTTGCTGGCTCATGGCGGTATGTTTCAGTTTGAATATGAAATGAAGCAAAGTCTCTCCATCTTTGCAAAGATCATGACTCTAGAGGTGATAGTCACAGTATTGAAACAGGTACAGCTCATTTCATAAAACTGAAGTTATTTGAACCATATCAGGCCAAGGCAGTACCCCCGTATGTAACTACATTCCAGCAGACATCTGCTCCTCTGCGCTTTACTTCTTTTGCTGTTTTCATTTCTCTTTAATGTGGTAACATCCTCAAGCAAAGATATTTTCTTTCAGATATCTGTTCAGCTCAGAAAAGGTTCTTGTTCTTGACCTTTTGGATTCTCACACTCTGCTGTGCGCGTGGAGAATATTCATGCATCACCTCTGCTGTGTTGCTTTACTGTATCATCACAGTGTGTCGGCTACATATTTTTCAATTTATTTTACAGAAAAATGCAAATGTGCAGGCAAGACTGTGGATTGAATAAAAATGTTTTTCCTAACCTTTATCCCATCCTTTTTAAAAGAAGTCAGCCGCTCTTACGTAATTGTGTTTTTCAAGCATTATGTTGCAGATTGCTGTATATTTACTGCTATTTGTAACATATTCCTGGATGGAATCAGGATATATGAAAGTACAGAGAGGAACACAGGAGTGAAACTGAACTCCGAACCACAGAGAGAGCCCAGTACTGAGAGCTGAACAGAGACTTGAAGACCTGAGTGTTTTCTCTCTAGTATCAATTACAGACACACAAGTTAAGCTGCTAAGGACACACCATGCTGTTCCCATAAACTATTCGTTCTTATACTGTAGCTACGAAACATAAATCACTGTAATTCGTATGTAATCCATGTAGTTATTGATGTGTGCACCACAATAACTGGCGCTGTATTAGGCCGCTGTGGTCCGTGTAGCAAGGAGGTCGGTGTAGATGGGTAGGTCCTAAAACACAGGACTTTCAAGCATGGGAGCGGAATTTGTGTCCCAGAAGAAGAAAACGGGGAAATACAAGACTTTTACCCAGGAAACAATGTTTGTGTTTCGGGAGCATACTTACAGTACATATATATATATATATATATATATATATATATATATATATATATATATATATATATATATATATATATATATATATATATGTGAAGTTTAATGAATTCATACAAACACATAAGAACCCTTTAATGAGAATGCATTGACACAGCTAAGGGGAGGCCGCTACCAAATAGAAACACAGCAGTGCGGCTTGGCACATGAGACTTCTATGAGGCTTATTATACTGTTATCACAGTGGACCAATCCAACTTCTATATGGTCCCTCTTTGGACATGAACCAGGGACATTGAGGTTAATAGTCAGTGCCTTAACCCCTTGGCCATCAGCAGCCCAGATGACACCTAAGAATTTCAGATAAAATGTGATTATGTTGTCACATCTGTTGCTGTTAATTAGCAATATATATATATATATATATATATATATATATATATATATATATTTAGAAAGACGTTCAACGTTCAAGTTTTATGTCCCCTGAGTCATTAATGCTTATAGGCTCTCATCACAAAATAGGTTCATGTACCCCAAGGGAAGCACTTATAAAGGTCACTGCCATTTCCAAACACACAAAGCATTGGTACAAAGCTGAGTTGTAAGACTAAATGTAATCTTTGCAGGCATCCACTGAAATAGGATAATAAAATATTAACTTATTCATTAAAAATAACGATTGCTTTATTTAATCAGTATAGGTTGAAACCACCATTCAGGAACTTGGTAATGACAGTTATTTAGTTCTTGCTGTTTTCTGGGGGAGTAGATTCCAGTACTTGTGTAAACAGTGAAACAGTGCCCTGACCTTGCTGTGACTACTTTCAAAAACACACTCCTGGCACCTAACCAATGTGAGTTCTTTTTGAAGGTTGCACAGAGTTCCTTTTGTGCAGTGTGTAGCACTGTGTTGGTAGGCAAGTCCGACACTCACTGGCCTAGATACAGTACTAAGCTTTGGACCTGTTTAGTGTAAGGCAATACCTATGGCAGGTGGCTGACCATTGTTCTACAACTAAGAGATGTAGCTCTTTAATACAAGTCTAACATCCAGATGTATTAATGATTTGTTACATGGACAAACTTCAAAGTATGACATTATTATGGCATATTTTGCAGATTCAGGCTAATGGTTTAAACTGTAGAAACTGTGATTAATTTCCAAATTGACTAAAATGGAGCACCATGATGTTTCTGTATAAACTATTCTGTATAAACCATATAAATTAAAATCATTCATGGCCTTAATCGAACATTATGGGGTTATATATGTGCCTCATTCCTGAGCCAGTAATTGTATGTTTTGAGCACAGAGAACTAGATTTTCTCGCAAAAACTTATTTTGTTTGAGCAAACAAAAACCTATTCTGTGCTCAATAAATGTATTTGCATGTCTTTCTCTGTGCACAGGTAGACACTGCTGCGCTCCGGTCATGTCTCCCTCGCTCTCAACCTCTTCACTCTGCGCGCTCAACTCTAGACACGCTCACTCAAATTTTCACAGTGTTATAAGTGTGCCACAAAATCAACCAATGGGAGAATCAAAGGTCAATTCTGATTGGCTGTTCGTCTCCAATTAGATCGCAAGCAGCAGGAAACACATATCTACAGGGAAACAGTCTTTGACACAACACCTGCAGTGATTCCCCAGCACGGGGTATTTCTGCTGTTGCTAGGGGGTATTTGGAAAGATTGTGGAGCAGGGTCCGTGTAATGCTTATCAGTTCAATTTTCTAAGCACAAACCGACATTTGGAAAAACAGAAAAATGGGTTCAAATATCCAATTTTTCTTTTTTTTCCGCCTTGACAAATTAAAAAATTGGATCTTTAACCTGTGTTTTCAATTTTCTGTTTTTATTCAGAAGATCAGAAATTTAGAAAATTACAAAATTGCGTCTGGGCTCCAATTATTCAATACTGCAATGATATTCTCTCCCTTGTTCCGCCTAGTTATCAATGATTGGTTGGCTATTATTGTGGGTGTGTCTGGATGTGTTTAGGCGGGCATTCAAGAAGACTCAGGGCAGTCATGTCAATACTGGATTATTACGAGAATATAATTCGGAATCTTGTTGAGAAGAAGGGAGATGAATGTTCGGATGGTGAGTGAATGAACAACACAGACAGCATAGCAACACAATCCCTCAGCGCCACATTTCCCTTTTCTTTTTGGCTTTCCATCATTAGACATTATTGAAATAAGAGGCTGCTACGGCCCGCCGTACGGGTTGAGCAGAGGCTGCACAATTTGACCAGCGGCCGGGCAGCGGATGGTGTGGTTAAGAACTTGCAATGTAGCCTATAACTATAATCAGACCGGCCCTCGCGGCCTCGAAACAGACACTACCGTCACACCGGGAAAAGTCCTGACTCTCTCGTTTGCCTCGGCCTCTGAGTGGTCCTGTGTCTGGGCGGAGGATGACACTTTAAATATAGACACTAGGCGATCTTGATTCAAGTCTGTGCAGGATATTTTTTCGTTATTCGACTTCCAACACATCATCCATTCTCATTCTGTCTTTCGGTCTGGCTGTTGACTGTGCTCGAATGGGGGGCGGGGTGGGGCGGAGCTAGGCGGAACGAGGGAGAGAATATCATTGAAGTATTGAATAATTGGAGCCCAGATGCAATTTTGTTATTTTCTAAATTTCTGATCCTCTGAATAAAAACAGAAAATTGGAAAAACAGGTTAAAGATCCAATTGTTATATATATATAATTTTTATAATTTTTATTTATATACTTTCATTTATATATATATATATAGATAGATAGATAGATAGATAGATAGATAGATAGATAGATAGATAGATAGATAGATAGATATATAATATCTCCTTGTGTGACTAACGTCATCCTTCACAAGCAATCTAACGTTAGCCCAGCATGGATAAAGTCTATGCATCCAACATGTCATCCGAACACACCTAAAATGTCACAATACAAGTTTGTAATACTGGTTACATAGTTATCATGTTTTATTAACCTTAATTCTGTTTGCCAAGGCTATATTTTTATTGGCTTGCAATGTAGCTATCAGTTGCTAACGCTAACGTTAGCTAATTTATGTCAAAAAGCAGTAGCTAACTAGCTAACGTTACTGCCAAGATATGGTTTCATTTTAAATGCATTTAAAAGATAAATAAGGATATACTATGCACAATGCAAATACATGACAACACTTGACGAGTCTTACAACACCTCTCTGGTCTCTAGTGAAACCATATCTTGGCAGTAGTTATGGTGCGTTCTTTTTGCCTCGGAAGTCAGAGGTCGGAACTGGGAATGACGTCACACCCAAGTTAAATGTGTTCTATTTGCAAGTCGGATTTTCATTGTTTTCATTAGCTCTAGCCAGGTTAGCCATTGTTAGCAATGCCAGTTTAAACAACGTATACGCTGTTTTTTTGTGCATACCAACCGCGTGACAACACAGATAGAAGACAGCGCTGCGTGTACGACTGATTTAGTGTGACACAAATAACACAGAAGTGCTTATAACTATGTTACTACAGCTTTCACAACCGTCGATACAAGGGGCAGCCATGTTGGATTTTCAGCTCGGGGTACTCGGTGGTTGTACAAACTGCAGCTTGCACTTGCATTGTAATACAATTTTCAGGTGATACATTCCAAAATGCTCTATCGCATGAAATCAATCTTGCGTAGCTCTAACAGTGTTGCCAGATGGGAGATGTTAAAATATTGTACTATAGGCTTAGGCTTATAGTAAATACTGCATATAAGTTATAGGACTATATTACAAAAGAGCGCATAATTTGCACACAGACCAAAACAAACCATAGGTCCTGTACAATAAATATAGAGTATTAATCAAAGTACAACTATGCTTCAAATAGTGATTATTGGCATCTGACTCAGGTAGTTATCATTTTGATCTGAAAAGATCTGCACCAGTTTCTCTATTGTTTCTCTGACAATTCCGACAGAGGCATGGTCCACGGTGTCGCAAAGGTCAGCTTGTTTACTCTGTATATTTAGCTGCAGAATGTTGGACGTCCCGCTGTTGGAATTCTTTCCAGTGAAATACAGACACATGTTGTCAGCGAGTGAAGCTGAAGTGCCTTGATGCTTCTATTGCCTTTAAAGTCTATTTTAGAGTTCCAGAGAGCAGCACAGGTGATTAAGTGGCACCAAAATGAGGCACTAAAATTTGAGTTGGCATTCGGTCTGGTAGATACCAGTGGTTTAGTGGGTTTTGGTACCCAACCTAAGTTTTAGGTTTACTCTTTGGCTGCTTCAACAAAAGTCTATATCCTTGACGTTACACTTCTGAGATTGCTCCGGTGGCAGGAAAGTCTGCTGGATGCATATATGTCTGTCTCCTTCTGCTTTCTTTGTATTGGAATTTTAAACCCCAGTGGATTTCTGAGGACTATGGTTAACTGCTCCTCAGATCTCTGCAGGGTAAATCCAGACAGCTAGCTAGACTATCTGTCCTATCTGAGTTTTCTCTCGCACAATTATTTTACAGCGGATCTTAGCGCCGCCCATGATGATTATGATTGGTTTAAAGAAATGTAAATACACCAGAGCATGTTTTTCTCCCATCCCAGAATTCTGTGTGGAGTAGCCAGACCCTCCTCCGCTCCACAGCATGTGGATGATCTGGCAAAGCGAGACTACTTCAACAATTACTGCCCCCCCCTCTCTCTTTTCTCAGCACTCATTTCTCAATCTCTACTAATCACATGGATGCAGCAGTTTAGCTAGCTTTGGCTTTCTCGTGCAATTTCTCTGAGCTGCTTTGAGAGCGGGAGAGCGAACAACAGCCATGTCATTCATCATACCAAGCATTATTGGCTGGAAAGAGGTCACATGAGTGATCACAGATGTAGAAGAAATGAATGGAAGTGAGGCAGCACAGACTAAAAATGATTGTAACCATCACAAAATGATCAAATTCTAATAAATGATGTCACTTTTGGCATTATTATGGCATGCAGATACAAAAATATTGTACATCTGGCAACACTGAGCTTGAAGCATCTGTGGTGGCGTACTGGCGTGGACCATGTTTCTGCCCTTACTCTCTTCTTCTTCTCAACACAGGGAATTATATTGTAATGTAATTGGTTGCAACCAGAGCGAAGGATACAAATGCACATAGATACCATGGAAACCAATTCAATGCCTTAAGGTTAGAATAAAGAAAATGACATTGAAAAGAAAATGACAATGACAATTAGCAGCCATCAAGTCACTCAAAACTTTCATATTAATTATATATTTTGAATTATATATTATGTTAAATGATCCTGAATAAACCTCATGTTCCAGTGTCAAATTCTACATTTTATCTATTAATGCAGCTCATTTATTCAGAATACTGAACAAGCTTTTGGATATGATGTTTCCAGCATGGCAATCACTCTGTTATAAATAATTTGTAACCACTAGTGCTGTCAGTTTAACGCGTTATTAACGGCGTTAACGCAAACCCATTTTAACGCCGTACATTTTTTATCGCGAGATTAACGTTCTTTCAGATCTAGCTAGACCGGAAACAAAACAGACACGCTGCGGCCGCACACACTTGTTTGGGCTTGCGAGCCGCGTAGCTACTGTAGGCTCGTCACGGCGATTAGCTTTGGAGCGAGTAGTGACTCTACAGTCAGTGAGAGAAACTAAGTGTCTCCTCTGTTCTTTCTGACCACGGTGGGAAACCTGGAGCAGGAAAAGTTAACCCTCTCCTTGATTTTACGTTGTTTATGGAGAAGGAGAACCAGGAAATGAGTCGGGGGAAACCATAGTCGCTATGACGACCAGCCATGAGGCATTACTATCTGCAATGGAAAATGGAGGTAACATTGTGTGACAGATTATTAGCTCCAAGTGAGAATGTTAGTGTGAAATTGAACATTAAGTTTATGCCAATGTTGTTTTCAATAAAAAAAAAACATTTGCACAAAGCAAGTCGATCCACTTTTCCATGTTGATAAGAGCATTAAAATGAAAAACAATAATGGGACAAAAAGATCAAGGGACATTTAGAATAGATAAAAAATGTACGATTAATTGTGATTAATCGTGAGTTAACTATGACATTAATGCGATTAATCACAATTAAATATTTTAATCGTTTGACAGAACTAGTAACCACCCTTTAGTCTATGAATTTATGTATACAACTAGATACTTTAATAAGAATAAATAGAAATGTATTTAAATGTGGTGTCAAGGCTGTGTTTTTGTATCTCTAAACCCAAGCAGGGAGAGATCAAGGCATCTTCTCCATGGGGAACCGTGGAAAAAGAGCTTGCAGGCGGATTCTAAGGTAGAGGTGGAGGCGTGACATGCATAGGCAGCAGCAGCTGTAGAAGCTGCGTAAATGAGCAGCTAGTTTTTCATAGTTTGTCAAACAGAGCGCCCAATAGGTACCAGCAATAACTTATAAAACGTGTTCAGGTTATGTAGCTCACAGCTTAAGCACATAGACTGTATAAATTATATGGATGTAGTTTCTGTGACATTGCTAAGGCTCCCGGTGGCTCCGGCTGTTGCCATCTTGGCAGTGCTGATGTCGGATAATCCAAATATGAAATATGAGCAAAGAGGTAAAGCGTGGATGGAGCTGAGGTGGGCTGAATGAAGCCTGCAGTCCATGTTAGCCTCCTGTGACGGCACTCATTAAAATTGGCACGCCCTTAATTATGCATAACTTTAAGCCTGAAAACAATTAAACCGGTGAGTTATAATTGTTATGAATGGGGACCTGCTAAAGATGCCAAGGTTTTATGTAATGGGCTGGTTTTATGTAATGGGCTGTAAACATATTTAGTTCTACTGTAAAGTTGTGAAGTGCCCTTTTTGGCACTTCCGCATTGGCTTAACTTTTTTGAGCACCAAAGGTTGCTGCTTGGTTTAGCCTCATTATTGCTCATCTATGTAGCTCTTACCTTAACTGGTCCATGCTGAATACACATTAGCCCAGCTGACTGCATAAATATGCCCCTATGTAGTTCCTGCTCTTGTTTGCACTTTGTCTCTAAGACAAATAAGTTCAAAGGCTACAGGTGAAGAAGACTTACTTGGAGAAGTTTCACTAAGGTGAGATCTATACTCAGGCACGGATTTAGAAAGCAGAGGCCCCTGGGCACAAAATCTTAGAGGCCCCCCTCCCAGAACTCGTGGCCCAAACTCACACAGTATCTTACATTTTAGAAACAGTAAAAGGAAGCTGTGGGTTTTTCTTTAGTTTAAAACAAAACCACTTTCTCCAACTCCATTTCTTGTGATGTTAACTGTAACAGCAAAGGAGATCTATAAATATCTATAAAACAAAATACAAAATGGGAATTATCACAGAACAAAATTACCAGAATGTATTGCAATAAAGCAGATTAAAATCTATGAAGATACAGCCTAATAACATAACTAACAATAACTACAGTCATGGGGATGTAACAGTATGACCTCACGGTTATAGTGACCAAAATGATCACAGTTTTTATTTACTATTGAAAACTGGCTACTAAAACACTGGCCGGCTGTAGAGTGCCCAGTAAGAACTTGAACCTGTCTGACTTTGAGATTTATTTACAACTCAAACATGAAGATGGATGTATAAGCAAATAATAATAATATAATAATATAAATAAATAAATAATAATAAATATAAGCAAATAATAATGCACATTAATAAACATCTGACTTACTATGAACACATTTATTTATATTTCTTTTATTTCCTAATGTATGTTTTATAGGCAATAATCTATAGGCCTTGTTAGTTTCAGGTTCAATATGTGCAATAAGTTTTCAATGAACGTTGAACCAGTCTGGCCCCTGACTTTAATCTCGGCCCACTGTGTATTTGAGTTCGACACCCCTGACTTACAGGAAAGCTGTACTTGTGGCAACTATTTTATTCTATGTCATAATTTCCTGAAATGTAATGACAACATAACATTAAAATAAAAAAATAAAAGAATACAGACTATCAGCAGCATTAACCTTTAATTGATTAGTAGTTTTTATAGACAGAAAATACAGATTACTTTGTTGCTGCATTATAACAATACAATCACTATCAATATCCCTAAAAGCTTGTTTTGGGTGTATTTATATCAATATGGGGGTAATACTCAGGTGTCCACTTGTATATGAATGATATGAAAATGTACCCCAACACATACAGTAATGCTATGCAATGTACCAAACTGAGAGTAACTTTTTTCATGTAAAATGGGAATATTTCAATGCATATTCCAAATATATTTAAGACTTAACCTATAATGAACTAATGTGTGTAGCTAATTCTCTGCTTTGGTAGGACGGGCTCACACCCACACACACACACACACACACACACACACACACACACACACACACACACCTCGTGCCGAACCCCGTGTGTCCGCTTCGCCCGAGCCAAAAACCGCAACCGGCGACAGGCTGCTACTTCTCTGCAGTGAACTGACGGCAAAAGACGAACTTTTAAAATATTATGTGAAATAGGCCTATTACGTGAAAGTACACTTAACTAGAGAATCAGTCCCACATATGCCTATTATGTATTGATAAGCCTAGACCGCGTATCTGATAATAAAAATGAACAGTCAACATTAATACAACAACGTTACATGATTTAAAAGGCAACATATCATACAGGACAGGTCAGAGGAGCTGGACTCTAGCTAAATCAGAAAAACATATTTATTTAGGTGGGTTGGTGGACGCAGATTCGGAAGGCTTCGGCGCCGATCCAGACATCTATAAATTGCCTATCAAGGTTTTTAATAAGAGGAAAAGTAGGCTAACAGATTCGCCTACGTTTTGAGGCTGTGAAACTGGTAGTGAAGCCTACGTTAACCTACCCGTCACCGCCGGGTCTCTGCCGCCTTCAGCGGTTTCGGTCTCAAGGGGAGTCGGGGACTGTGGTGGTGGTGGGGGGGGCACTTGGACCGGTGTCTGTCACTCCAGCCGCGCCTGTGGTTTTCTGTATTGTCGTGCGACTCGTGCTGGTGCTGATGTTCAGGTAAGACAGGTTCATCTGAAATATTAGCAAGGCTCTTCGCTAGCATCACAGCAGGCGCCGCCAGGCTCTTTATTTGTGTCGAGCCGACTTTTGACTCTTGCCGCTATCAACAGTTTCCGCGGTAACCTGACTCATTGTCATCATCAGACACAGCCGACAGACAAAAACTGATCATGATACTTTTTTTGTGTGTAAATAAATTATTGCTAACACACATACACACAAACACACACTCATTAATGAATTTTATTTTAATTTAATAAGCAAAAAAAAAAAAAAAAGCCCACACAGTTTGTGGGGTCTTGGAGGCCCCCTAGAGGTCCGAGGCCCCTGGGCACCGGCCCAATCGGCCCGGTGGTAAATCTATACTTTATCGGAAGTAGTTTCAAACAGTGTTTTCACTTTCACAACAAGCACCACACCCACAACACCAATCCCACCTGACAAATGTAAGGCTAATATTTACTCTCCTTGCTCTGGTTTAGTCTCCATAAACACATGAGATAGTCTGGCTATCACCAGACCAAGCTCAATCTTTTAAGACTGAACATTAGTCTGGGGAGTCTGCTCTGTATTTTCTCTGCACAAGAGGTGTGATTAATGGGCATAGTTCAAATGACTCTGTACGCAATTGGATAGTCCTTCAACCAATCAGACCAACGATCCGGGTGACGTAGCAGCGACAGCGGCATCAACGGGTTGCTGCGCTTCGGTGGCCGGCTTGTTGAAACTAAAAGCTGCTCGGTCACTTCTCTATCGTCATCGTGTTAAACCCGCCAATAGCGCACCAGGTGGATAAGCCAGTTTGTGATTGGTTCCCGCAAAATTGTTACAGAAGCAGGATAGATACACGTACAGGTTTCCAGCCTGAGCTGCAGGGCGAAATCAAATCGCCGGCAGATTGGGCGGGGTTTACCCAGTCTACACGTGAGATGCATATTTGTCTCTTTAGCTGCATAGCTGTGCTGTACTCACTAGCTAGTTGTTACCTGTGTCTGTCTGCAGCTTCATGCTGGACCAGTCAGAGCTTTTTACTAAAAACAGCTGCCTGCTGCAGTGGGAAACACCCCTGACCAGAACCAAAACAGTAAAGTGTGTGCTGTAAATGGGAAAAGAATGAGCTAAACGAGGCTAATGAGCTAGGGCTGAAGGGTACTGCAGAGATGGTGATAATTCATTTTGGGGTTTGGTCACTATATTTGGTTATTTGACACATTCTTCACATGAAAATATTGACTGGTGCAGCTACAGAGACTTCATCAGCTGTAAGTGGACTTTAATACACTGGCTTACTGATGTCCCTGTGGCTCTTTATACTGCTGCCCAACAGACTGGATCAGTGAACACACATACTCCATCAGAGCAAACTATTGGAACTAGCCAATGGCAAAACATTTTCAAGTAGTTCATTACAGTAATGAATGTCTTTTACAAGCATTGAGCACATAACCAAATCAATATCAGGAAGAGACTTGAAGCTTGTTCTGATGGCTTGCTTCAACATCACTGATTTTGATTGATTCCAACAAAAACCCACTGAGTCAGCTGTATTACATGAAAATAAAACACATAATGGAAACCTTGACTGACCTGATAGTATTATCACAAAAAGCATGCATGTATTATCCACCATGGCAATAATGTGACCACTTCCCCACCACACTGGAAAACAGTATCAATGTTACTTTAGAAATTATAAAAATTACCATCTTTAAAGTCAAATCAACAAATGACTGCTACCATTCAGCAAATCCATGGAGGTTGTTGCAGTAGAAACGAGCCATTGGCACACTGATTTCCTTGTACTATGAACCATTTTGTTTCAGTAAATAATGGATGAATGAGCCAATGAAGGTTTGTTCTAAATGAAACTGAGCACATTTGTATGCAACAGGAACACTATCATACTGTAGTACCAATACCTTTTAAACCAATTGGATTCTGGCATTAGAGCCCTGCAGCCTCCTTACACTTGAATGCTTGTTCTTGCTTGTGCCATCCTTCGCCTATTCATCTATTACTTCCATTCAAAGACCGCTATGCTCCGATTTAGCCACCAACGTTCAGTGAATGCTCACTGGGGATTGTTCACTGATGCCAAGAGTCAGTGTTTTTACAAATGTATGGCTCCTCCAATGAATGTTAGCCTGTGTTCTCTATTGTTACAATACTGTGACTGTGTGTGTAGTGACTCACGGGTTCCGCCATCCATTCCCACATACCCCCACTCCGGCATTGACGCCTAATTGTCGGAGTGGCGGCACTTCCATTGTTTTCAAACGTCCCACCACTCAGACAATTTTTATTTCCATTAGGGTTAGGGGATTGGCAGCATGTCAGAATAGCTGCATGTCTGAATAGGAGCATGTCGGAGTGGCGGAGCGTAAACTACAGATAGATTAGGATTTATGTTAAAGCCACATCTCATGTGAGTTTATATGGTAAAATATATTGGTGCATACTTTCTTTAAATAGAATTATTGTATTACATATTTTCAAGCAGGACAGGTGCAGGTACACTTTACTGCATCTCAAGAACGAGACTGACATAAAATACTGCAGGCAGCTTTGCCTTTCATTGGGGTTAACAGCTAAAACTGTTTGCACATTTGATATATTTCTGGAGTTTGAAAAGCCTTGCTTCACTTATACTGACAACATATGTGCTATAGAGCTGCATGAGTGATGTGATCCCCAGGAAAGGAGTCAAGGTGATACATTGTCACACTTTCAATCTCCTTAACAGACATAAGTTGTGTCAACTGTGAGTAATATGAGGCCATAAAATTTGACATATCATACATTTCAGTGAAAGCAACAACAACAAAAATAACTTTAACTGTGCTGCGCTTCCAACTGTTTTCTAACAGGGCTCCCTGGGTTCTTCTGTGTGATGAAGGGCACTGTGGTTAGCATGATTTACAATCCCAATTTAGGCTAAGTGACATTTGATGGCATAAATATTAAGTAGAAGCGGATGCATACACTGATCATCAACAGCTAATAAACTGAAGCTTCATTTTCACAACCAATTTGACTCACTGATAATTGCAATCCATCATTTTGAGTCCTTGAGATCAATGGGCAGAACCAAGCAGTGATGTTGTCTAGCCGGCTGTAGGCATGTCATTATGATAAATGGCTCAATCAGCTGGAGCTGAGGAGGCCATACCTTATGAGTCACACACAGATCAGAAAAGTTGAGGGAGTTTTGCCCACAACTTTATCTTGTGCCACTATCAGTTTGATAAATGTGCAGCCTCGAGGGAAGCATCATGTATTGAGAAGGAATTAGTGTGTGGAGAAGAGTCTGCCCCGAGCAGCAGATTGTTGGAAGGATAACGCTGGTGTAAAGGGTCGGCCACACCAAGAACAATAACTATGAAGATAACTATACATTTAAAAATCATTCTAACTCAGTGGCGTGACTTATAATAGCTCTGTATAATTTACTATTTTTCATCATTGGTACTCTGAAAGTATTTCTCATGTCACAGAAACCACTAGGAGTGAATCTTGTGTGTTGGATGTTATTATCATACTGTCTGTCTCCTCAGATCTCTGCAGGGTAAATCCAGACAGCTAGACTATCTGTCCAATCTGAGTTTTCTGTTGCACGACTAAAACAATTCTTGAACGTACACATGTTCCACCAAAACAAGTTCCTTCCCGAGGCTAATTTACAGACACACCGTGGCTCCGTCCGGTGCTTAGCACCGCCAATGACGATTGTGATTGGTTTAAAGAAATACCAATAAACCAGAGCACGTTTTTCTGCCATCCCAGAATGCTGTGTGGACTAGCCAGACCCTCCTCCGCAGCGCTGTGGAGGAAGGTCTGGTAATGCGAGACTATAGTTATAGTTATGGTTATAGTTATCGTTCTGGACGGCCCTTAAGTCTTTTCCTATTGTTATACATTCCCATGAAGAAACTAAACACACCAGTGTACTATTGTGTTAATACAGATTTGCCTCACAAAGCAATTATGTTTCCAAAGGAACTATTCACCTACAGTCACTAACAGAGACAAAGTACTGCCCTCCCTAATGTAATACATCATGTTGAGGAGCATAGGCACATTGCAAATGGAAAAATGAGCTTAATTCGGCTGGACTTGAATGTGAAGAACAGATTACCGATATTACTGAACAAGATATCATCATCGTCATCATGGTTAGCAACTGTTGTTTCTGTTTCATCCATTTGAATCCATCCACAACATCATGTTTACTGTTGGCAGGAATGATTGTGGAAATCTTCAGGAGACTTGAAATGGCTTAAGAGGACAATTACGCTCACAGATGCAACAGTTTGTCTCTCTGAGTTGTTGCCTATGACTTTTGAGGGTTTATATAGACATGCTGTATGAGTGTGCATGTAACCGGAGGTCAGGCACATTATTCAACCTTCGGAGAAAACAAATGGTTCAAAAAAACAACTAAAGACGTAATACAAAGTTATTAACAACAATTATTTATTAATTTAGTATGATTTTGTTGAACATAGTGGATGCTCAGAAATAATATTAGTTTGGTGATGTCACATAGCAGGTTGCATAAGGAGATCAATGATCTCTAATTATGGAGAGAACATGAAAAAGAAAAGTCAAATGAATTGCTATTGCAAGAGAAGAAATCAATAAACACAACTGGTTTGCGAGTTCTTTACATTTTTATTGTAATATTATTTTTTCTCTTTATAAACCGTTGCCCCTGCTTTATATATCATGTGCTCAGAATACAAAGGTGGTATTAAGGAACAATATTCTATTATTTTTAACTAGTACAGTGCCTGTTCAAATGTTCAAAACGTTTTCAAAATTGCTTGGCCTCCTGTATTGCTCCTTGTAGTTTTCTTCAGAACCATTCACCCCGAAATAACTTACAGAAGGCCCTCAAAGCCCTTTATATGCAAGCCCACTGTATACCTCTGACTTACTGTGTACTAATCCAAACAAGTTCATTTAGCCTACTATTTCAATTTATAAGTGATTTCTTTCTTATACGACAGGCTTAACGTTTTTTGTCATACCTTGACAATTTTGAATGCTGACTCTGCAGTCATCTCCAGAAGCGTTACGTGATGTTGCTGTGACGTCTACTATGGGTGTGATATATTTAGTTTGTGTCATTCCACCTGTGTGGTGCAATGACGCTGTGCCTCCCGCGCCCGGTTCCCTGGGGGTCGTTGGACTCTGGCCCCTTATTTACATTCAAAGTACGGAATTATCCGTACCCCTATCCATAAATTAGTTTCAGTATCACTGCTGTAAAAAACCCTGCAGGAATTCAAATCAACTAATCTTTTCTTTGTTTTATTTATTTATTTATTTCAAGTTATTCAACTTAACATTTTTATAGAATAATGTATTTTCAGACCACTTCAGAATTTATAAACATGAGTTCTACTGACTTGAAATCTTTGGACTTAAAAACATGAGTTGAAGTTGAAGGAATGTACTGCTGAGAGTTAACTCAACTCAATAAATCAATTTTCTGAAAAAACATGGTTAGCATATTAGCAGACTTCCCATCATGTATTGTTGGAGAATTAAAACTTTCCAAAGACACTTGTGGTTTGTTGCTTTAAGAAAACAAACGTGATGGAAACATGTTTGTCAGTTTGACTGAACAGTTCAGTTCAAACTTCATTCAATTTAATATCATTAGTTTACTGAACCTGGTTTCTCAAATTGAGTTAGTTGGTTTTAGATTGTTAAAGCTCATAAGATTACTTTGAACTAATTATTCAACCTAAGTTCAGTTAACTGGTTTATTTAAATTACCAACAGGGAACCAACTTCAACTGAGTGACAGCGCAGTGTTCATTGATTTGAATGTGTAACTGATAACCTGCATTAACATATATATAGGAGAGTGATATATATATATATATATATATATATATATATATATATATATATATATATATATATATATATATATATATATATATACAAATATACCAGTACATACCTTGCAGTCCTAAAGGACTTATTAAGCCACCATCACTGTCTTACATTGTAGAGAGATGAAGTAGGCTATATAAATAAGTAAACATAAGTCAAAGCTGATGTTCTTTCAGATGCTCTCAAAAAGTGATATTACTGTAAGTGTGCAGAAACATGATCAGAGTGTGTAGGTGTCAATGTGCATTCTGTCTGCATAAGTGGCCATTACTTGTAACCTGTACTTGCCTTTATAATTGTGTTAGTTTGGCGTAATTAAACCAGAATCTAAAGGTATAAGGCTTCACTATTAAAACAGCTTAAAGCAAAAAGCAGTTGTGCTCCTTAATGGTACTAAATTAAATGAAAATGAGCCGATGAAGACATTTCGTGTGACATTCTTTTGAAATGTGGGGTTCTTTCAAGGTATTCAGTATCAAAGGTGTCAAACACACAATATTCAGCAATTCCTATAAATTGGACATTAGCAAGCTTCTGCTCAGGGATCATCAAGCATCCTCATAATTACACTTTTCCCAGACTAATGGAAATGAGAAGGTCTTAGTGCTTTTATTTGGACAGGCTCACTTAAGAATGTTTAATTTGAGATAAGAGAGATTCCTTCTTGTGCAAGCCAGAATACGGAAATAATTTGAACATCTAAACTTGGTATGACTTCACACACCTGTCACATGTATTCTTAGACAGCTTAATTTGCTGATGCAAATGAGTGTCGTGGAACTTACTCAACCTGCCTGAACTCCCAATGCACAGGCTCATTTTTCTCTGTTCTTTGCAGACATTGAAAATGAAAGCAACGCTTATACATGCTCAATAACAGTCAGAGTGACAGTCCAATTAATCCCAAAAAATACAAGATAAACAAAACCAACAGCATGTTTCAGCCAGGCATGTTGTTTAGCAAATACACACCCTGACCTGCATTCTTTAACTCCTAGGAACACGTTTGCACCGTTTCATGTCAAAGTCAGCTCTTTTTCTGTACTTCCCCAAAACACACACACACACACACACACACACACACACACACACACACACACACACACACACACACACACACACACACACACACACACACACACACACACACACACTTTTTAAACAACCTCATGACTAAAATAATACAGCTTCAAAACTTCACAAAAGAGGCAGTCTCTCCTATCACTCTCCTTTCTATCAGCTACTGACAAGGTGCCCTTGAGCAAGGCAGGTAAGAGGCAGCTGCTCAGTCAGTAGATGAGATGAACGGCAGTGGTACAGGGCAGCTCCTAGTTGTGAAGGTATGTACAGAATGTGTATGAATGTGAAGCAGGGCAGCACTGAAAAAGAACATGCACACTCAGCAATTCCCTTCCCTGGATGAATAAAGGAAAACACGATGTTGTGTTGGTACGGACAATTTTCCATACTCAAAATCACAATATGTTAAAAAGAACATATAACTGTAAAAATAATTATTAATACCTGACAAGAGTACAAGGGTACATGATAACATTGTAACAGTAAGATGTTTTTACGTCACTTGGCCAAAGCCACGCCTGTACAGGTCGTCGACGGTGCTCAGAAACCGGGATAAGGTGTATACATGCAACAGTATAGTATAATATTTGGAATAATCCAGCTAACATGTGCAGGGTTCACATAAATGGGAGACTTTCTACCTCCGTATTTCCGGTGCCCTTGGTTGGATTTCTGTTTTCTACATATTGTGTTTCATTCTTTTTATCTTTGAGTTACAGCCAACCTACAGCACATAAGCAATCGGTCTTATGTTCAATTAAGCTAAAACTGTGGTTTGCCAAATTACTTTGATTATGCCATCTGTTGTGGATTTGATGAGGGTTTCATACTCTACTACATACTATGATATAAGCATGTGTGATGTGCGTTTGTCGGGCATTAATAATGTGAACAACAAGGCAACAAGATAGCCAAAGAGAGCAAGCCTTAAAGGTATAATGGAGGATTTTCTGCTTTTTGAAAAAATGCACATGCACAACACTCTACCTGCTCCCGAGAGGGAACGCCTATTAAAAGTGTGCACGAGAGAGCATGCACATGCCTAGTTCTCCTCGTGCACGCTCTGTTTCCAATGTTTCCAAAAGAAGATTTGCACTTTTTCCACTATGTCAGACTCGCCACCGGTAAGTGAAAATCTATTTACGACAAGCATCTCTATAGCTAACTTTAGCATGCTACAGGCCAACAAACAAGCTATCGTCTAGCATCTAAGTTGTTGTTGTTTTTTATTGCTGTTGTGTTTAGAGCTTTCAAGAAGAGAGTCTTGTGGAATCTGATATTGACTACGAGCCCGTGCCCTGTTCATCCCGACCAAGATCCTGGGGGGGGGGGGGGGTTGCGCCTAGTGGCCGAGGGAGACCAGGTCAGGGCGGCGGCGCAAGAGCCAGCACCAGCCGAGAGCGGGGAGAAGGCGGTCGGGCCAGAGGCCGCAGAAAGTGAAAACTACCTAGGGACGAGCACGTACGACGGCCTTACGTAAACATATCCCAGAATGATTGACAACTAGGAGGACCAATAGTCTTGATGATCCACCCGGAAAAAGAAAATCCTCCACTATACCTTTAAGCAATTTTTATTGTTTACAATGCATAAACAAGACAAGTAGTGCTACTAATTACTTTTTGATAAGGAAAGTAATTCTTTACTTTTTTTTAGAAAAAGTAACTTAGTTTCCCATTAACAGCCCCAACACTGTGCATGTGCATGACTTACAATTGCACCTGAGTGAGTACATCTACTTACATACAGTAGTACTTAAAGAAGGCTAATGATCCTTGCCTGATTTCCCTATAATGTAACCCGCCAAATTCATCAGTGTTGCAACAACTATCAGGCACCAAAGCCAGTCTGTCATACTCCATCCAGCCTGGTATGAGACTGCTATGTGTGATACAATGACTGCCATGAACATAATGTAGCCATTTGGAATGCATCCAAGCCTGTGCAACACAGCTGTTTGTGTGATATAAGTACAAACTGTGAAACTGAAATCAAATTTGTGGCCGACTTGTATGTTTCTCTAACATTAACTTAATTATATGATGATAACTAATTGGGCATACCATCTTTAAACACTTTGTCCTCACCTGTTCACAACACATGTATTTAAGGGGTCATTTTGAGTTTTTTTTCAACCTGGAACCTTTATCCCATGCATTGGTGTCTTTAGACAAGAAGATTGTAGTCCACATTATTCACTTCTAAGTGTAAAATCTTTTAAATTGGTCTAGTGTTGAGCGAGGACTCTGAAACTGGCAGCCGCGAACCGGGCTGCAATTCGTCAACCTTTTTGTTAAAGAGAAAGATCCTTTTTGATTAACCAGAACTTCTCCGACATCGCTGTTGCCAAATCCACCAGACTCGATTTAAATAAACCATACTTTTAGCACGTATAAAGTCAGCATATTTCCACATGTAAATGGCTAAATTATGTGTTTATTTCAACCAAACCAGAGCGGTGATTGTTGGAACAGTGGGACGATGAAGCAAGGTGGCTTTTGATAGTTTCATTTTGTTTCTGTCCACTTTGAATGAAGTGCATTTTACAATGATAAAATTAAAGTTTATTCAAATGTAGTCTGGTGGGTTTGGCAATTGCGGTATGGGGAATTTTTTAAAAAGGATCTTACTCTAACAAAAAGGTTTATCTCTGGGATCTTTTCCATAATGTTGTCAGACACGTAGAATAATATTCTGAGCCTGTCAGTTGAAGAAACAGAACTGTTAGTGGATGCAAAGTGAAGGTAAGCAATCGCCCAATAAGATTCAGGTTCAGGTTCAATTTATTCACAAAAATTAAAAGACAAGTACAATCATAAAACATAATGAAGATATGTGAAATGGAACACCCTGGTAAGCTATTTAAAGCTTGTGTGAAGGGGCCCAGACACTAGCAAATAATACATATTATAAATACGGTCATATTGTTTGATCAAAAAAGTAAACATAAGATAAGATAGACTTTGTTAATCCCACACTGGGGAAATTCCTGTGCTAACATGTATTATACAATAACATTTACAACCTACACTAATAACTTACATTGCAGCTTGTTTCGACACTGCAAACTGCAGCTGTCATGCTTAATACTGGACCATTTTAAAAGATTGTTGTTCCCATCAGTCACTTAGACACAAAAACATAGGAAAACAGGGTCTGGGTTGAAAAAAAGGAAGTTACCCTTTAAGGTTTAAGGTTAAAGAAAGGCTTAAACCTCCCTCACAGAACTTTTTTGCATTAAAACCTGAGTTGGTAGAATGAAAGGTAAATGCATACACCAATGCATCACAATTCCCCTGTCAGACTTCACATAATCTCCTTCACATAATCCCTTTGAGGTGAGAAATCGTATTTCTCTCACTTCAGGTGTGTCGTGCACAAATTTGCATTTTCAGACATCAGGCTCATTTAACATAATATCAGGACATCGGGCTCCCCTGTGACACCAATGCAAAGCTGTTCTTGTGCCTTGTGACCAAGTCCAGTTTTCCCTGTCAGTCAGTGTGAGGATATGGAGCATAAAGGTTAAAGGGCAATGCTGGCATTACATCCATGCATCAACACACAATGCAAAGTCCTTTCAACAAAGCATTCTGTGCTGCCCGCTCCACTGATGAACACATCTTGGTTGCTTTCACATGCTACTTCATCATGGACATAATTCTTCATTATTATCGATTATCTGCCTACGTTGTTGGGATTAACTGATCAATATTTCTTTCAAATGGCAGTTAGTCCAAATTGATTTGTACAATAATGCCTAACAAATAGTGATTTTATTTTACAATCTTGAGCTTTAGAAAATGCAGCAGATGATGTAGCTGTAATCCAATTTTGAATTGACTCAAACTAAAGATTGATTTAGTCATTCCTGCATGAAATCTTTGGCATCAGGGCGTGAGATCATCTTGCTAAAGACTGACAAGTTGACAAGTGTGTGAGGTGGAGGGAACTTTTTCTCAGTCCTTGTGGGAGAATCCTTGGCAGGACTGAACCAACACCAAAAGCATAAAAAATACAACTTCTCATCTTTGGATGTCAGCAAGCCTCACAGAGTCAGATGATTTGTAAACAGAGAGCGTAAGAAATAAAGCGTGTATAAGGCTATATCTCAACAATAGTGCACCACTCAACAGAGGAGCCACAGACAAGAAAGAAGGATGTAAACATAGACTTACAAAGAACAGAGACTGGGGAATAGAAGAAGTCTTACCTGGGAACACAAGGACAGCAAACACCCATGACAGGATGATGAAACAAACCGAATTATACATGCTTCCTAAACAGAGCTGATTCTGATCTGCTCGTTCGTTTTAAAGACACTCTTTTTGTATTTTCCCACAGCAGGGATTCAGAGAGCTGCCCACTTTGCTTTCTTTCTCTTTTTCTCTGCCTTTTTTTTCCTGAATGTCAGTTTGGATAGCTTTTCATCCCCACTGGTTGTAGTGAAGATGCTTTAAATCCAGTGCAAGTAGTAGCTGGTGGCACACACACACACAGAGGCTGGCTCCTCGCGCAGTCGATCTCCCTCTCTTCCACGTACTACAGCACACAGAGGGACCAGCACTCTGCAAGGCTGGGGGGAGAGGAGGGGGCGGGCACTCTCTGCTCAGCTGCCATTGGCTGAAGCTTCTGTCGATCACCCATGAACAGTCCTAGCTCTGTTTTTTTCTGTTTTTTTGGCTACTGTGAATTCTCAACCCTGCGTTTCTTTCTCTGCCCTTTGACAGAACTAGAGCAGGATTAAAAAAGATGAAGCCAGATTGATATTCAATAAAGGCTAAAAATAAATTAATGCAAAAGATAATCTGGGAATGGGGCAATTTTATGAAAATCATCCCTTGATGTGATTTTTTTTGGTGTTGTCTGACATGTCTTGAATGTGCTTTAATGAGGCATTTTGATGCAGTGTTCTGACAGTTGGGACTGCGCTAACCGGTGGAAGCACATAGTGTTCGGATGGGGAGACTAGAAACACTGCTGGACAGAAAGAACCATAATGAGGTGCCACTCAATGATTGTTGAGATTCGTCCTCAAATTCTCACTGCTGCTATTTTAAGTAAAGTCAATGGTGTTGAGGTGTGATTCATTTTAAAGCTTGGCTCAAGTTCCCTGCCACAGAAGTGTAATATATTCTTGTGCTAAAACCTAGCCATACCCAGCAAGGTGTTGTAGTTAGAATGTATCTGCATTTATATATATTTCAAGAACTACAATGAAAGAAGTTCTTAAAGAAGTGTTCAGCCCTTTACCTAATGTTAAGGAGTTTGCAAATCCATCCTATCCACTGTGTGGGAAACAAGAAAAAAGAAAAACGTACAGGTCTACGCTGCTCTTAATCGGCGGTGGGGAAATTAACCAGTTATACATTTGCAAAACCAATCAGTAAGTCTTTATCCATGAAGTGTTTTCTATTGCAAAACCCAAAAATACTGTTGGAAACCCCTTCTTAGGCTGCGTTCAGACGGCCTGCGTTCAGACGGCCTCCATCGTCCATTCATTTTGAATGGGGCTAGTGCATTTAGGTTGCGGCGGGCTGTTTATCACAGGGCGGACATTCAAAAAAATGCATCGGGCCTGTTGCGAAAAGTTGAGACTGACTTTTGCAGAAAGCAACCCCACGTCACGCTGCGGTGGCCAGTCATGTAACCGGAGATCAGACTTGTCAGTGTGGTTTGAGCTTTTATTTATTTTTTACGGATTGGTCGCGGAGGCCGTGGTGCATCTGGAATGCAGCGCGGGCACACCTGGTGGAAAATAGGGATAAGACTGCCGGGGGACTTCCTATGACACACTGAGCATCATTGTCTCTCTCTCCTGTAGTGGGCATTCATGTCCCAGTAATGCATGTTAATAACTTAGCTTCTTCCCCTGAGTCTTGTGCTTTCTTATCTCGCAGATTTCCTCGGATTACGGTGGCACCTGGATGGTGGTTGCAGCTGCTGCATTGGTCCTGGTATTTATTGTAGATAGGTATCACTGTTTCTCTCTCTCTCTCTCTCTCTCTCTCTCTCTCTCTCTCTCTCTCTCTCTCTCTCTCTACCGGTCGAGACACATGATCGCCCACCTAGAGCCAGGTTCAGTAAAGTTTTTCCTCGCCGCCACTCCAATAATTGGTCTTGGGGGAATTGTTGGGTCTCTGTAAATTATAGACTGTGATCTAGACCAACTCTATCTGTGTCTTGAGATGACACTATAAATAAAATGCAGGTAAAAACTGAATATCTTACGGGCACAGCAATCAAAATGCTACAATACAGGTTTGGCAGAAATGGCTTGGTTATTAATGCCCATATGACCAAATTTCCAGATCTTAATCCTTAAATTATATCAAAGCCCTCAGATATTTATAGGATAACTGTGAAATACAGATTTTGTAGCGTGACTTTGTTTGGGGCAAACGAGCAGGGAGGGAGCGAACAGGTGAAAAGCATTAGGGACAAATCAGACACAAACAGGAAACACAGCTGGTTTTCTCCCATTCCTTTTTCCTGTGTTTTTGTCTGTCTGTATGTGTTTGTCTCCACCTGTGACGGCGAGCAGCAGTTTCCATTTAGAGGATCCTGGTCAGGGGCGTGGCCATTCACTCCCGCTTTGTCTTCCAGCTCAGCTGCAGCTCATTCCATTGATCACACTCACAGTATATCAACCCGGGGTGATCACCTAGTTTTTTGCCTGTCGTTTTTTGCTCTCTAGTAAAACTTTTTCCTCTGTTCAGATTCCTCTCTGAAGCCTGCAACCTGCTGTGATTCCGCTCGCCTGCTGCATACTCACCTCGCTACACTGCTCCAACGCTCGTTGGACCCCCCTCCACTGCACAATTTACCTAACTGTTCCAATAAATTGTTAAACTGTACCTCAGCATTTGACACTGGGTCAAAACCAAAGCCCAACAATCATGATCAAGAGTGCAAAGTACAAGTAAGGAATATGAAAAACAAACTCACGGCACGTAGGAAATGCGCACAAAGCCCCACTAAATAATGACACAATTTTTGCTTCATGATTCGAATTAAATAGACAATTTTGTTTTTTCTGTGAGCAATATGACCACAAGTCTCAACAGCGCAATGTGATGCCTTTGCATGAAAAGCGAGATACGTTTTTGATACAAAGATGCTTTGTGTGTTTTGGAACCAGATATGTTGCCAAGGATTGTCGCACAGAGGCATTTCTTGTGAGAAATGTAACCGACGACATCACAAAACCTTCTGCTCCTGTGATGGAGCGGAATCAACAGAGGTAAATGAGCCGGCAGATGCAGTGATTTCAACGTCTCCCAGTGAAATGTAAATGAGAGACAGTTCTCCTTCTGACTGCTACTGGATAGAGACTCCGGCAAAGATTAGATGTTTTAGATAAGAGATCTTCAACAGGGGGTCCTCAGAGTCACTGCGCCAAATTATTGTTTAATACTTTTTAAGTTCTTTTCCCCCAAAATGAAAATATGTCTGAAAATATACAGTACATTAACATGATTCCAACATATTATTAGCAAAGATAAATCAGCCTATTCGTAAAAAACAACCTCAACAACATTGATGATACGCTTACTGGCCTACAAGAAAGGTATCCACTATGGTAGACATCCACAGATACAGTTAAGCTTCTGGATTCACTGTGCCTTCCACATGTATGTTTGACATTAAAACATGATGACATATAAATACGTAAATATAAGCGTAGTATTGTAGGGCACCATAAAATAGAATGTGTATAGGCTTTAGGCCACCCTACATGTTATTGTAGGCCCAGTTTATTATGCAACTCAGTTTTATCCAACATAAATGTAGTAGGTGGTCCCTGCTCTGTCTCTCTTTTAGGTTAGGGGTCCTTAGCCCAAAACACATTGAAGACCCCTGGTTTAGATTTTAGATGGAGGCAGCCTGTGAGTTAAACCTCCCCAAATTAGGTGAAGAGACTAAAACTACATACATTTTGCTTTGGTGACCCAAAATACAGCACCTGTAATAACATAAAATTATGAATAAGCAATATCAGAAATGGCCAAAGTAGATCTAATTGTAATAGAACCACCTCGACTGTGCGCTTCTATCATGAAGGTAGTGGGTGAAGAAATACGCAGAGAACTGGAGCATTAAGGCATGCAACTGGCTGACACAGCAATGAGTTGAATGGAGATGCAGGCGCTGGGAGTATTGATTGGAAGTGGAAATTGGATCACTGGTTTCACTGGACAGTAAGTTTGGATGGCATATACAAGGAACTGCATGCATGCTTAATATCGCCTCACAAACAGAACCAGCAGATGTTGGAACTCTGCATGTGGAAGAACAAATAAATCACACATGCTCCTTTTGGGAAACTGAATCCATCGGGATTGGAAAAATGACAAGGAGACAATGCATTTTTTTTTAAAGTGTGTCCAGTTCAAAGGAGGAAGATAGGTGAGCTTACCTTAGAAAAATGAAAACAATAACTTTTGACTCTTTAACTATGACGTAACCAAGAAAGGTTTTGATCAGCTCATTTGTTTAAAACAAATATGCCACTATATGATTAATACAGTGATGTTATTCAGGATTATGTCAGTCAGGGCAATGTGGAACATTTTCAAAATGATAACCACTCAGAAAACCAAAAATATTTTGTCCTGCACAGAGCTGTGATTAAAGAGGAGTGTTTAACCACTGACCTCAAAGTAGTGTTTGATGCTTCCTCGCATGCTACAGGTTAAATGACTGCTTAACGAAGGCACAAATCTGTATTGTTAAAGTTCAGACAACATAGAGTGGAATTCATGGCTGATATCACAAAAGCCTTTTTGCAGATCTCTATTCGAGCACAAGTCAGGAATGTATAAGGTCTGGAGTGATGACATGGTCTTGCTCTAGGCCAGTTGGCCTTTGGACTTTTAGTTTGTTTCATTAGACCATGTGACAGTTTTTGAGTTATTTCTTCTTGTGTTTATCTGATATGTCTTTGTTTTCTTCTTGTTCTATCTAGGTGTTTGATTCATGCTTAAGTTTCCTGTTTTACTTTGTAGTGTCTGTTTCTCCTGTGTTGTGTCTTGTTTTACTTCCTGCCTTGTATTTTCCCACCTCTGTGATTGTCTGCCACGCCCTGATGTGTTCCACCTGTTCATCAGCACTCATGTCACCTGTCCCTTGTTACTACCGATGTTACCTTGTGTATTTTCTTTGCTTTCTTTGTCTCTGGTCGGATCATTGTCTTTACTCTCTGCGTTGTTCCCAGCGTTTCTTTCCGTGAGTTGTTTATGCTTCTCTGAGTTTTTAGTGTTCCCAGGTTGTTGGTTTTTGTTTGGATCTCGGTTGCCAGTTTCCCCCCACCTGCTGCCTTTGTTTGTAAGCTGTTTTACTTACTAAACCTTTAAAATCTAGCTGCTGCCTCTTCGCCTCCACACTTTGCACTTTTGGGTCCAAGCCTGATATTCCCTAGATGTGACAATGACTTACTTTAACCCCATAAAGAAGTCCATATATGCATTATGTGCATGACCAGAATACCTTTTGGAGCATCCTCCAACATCATTCCTTCCGCTTTCTTTTTGTTGGAATTTTAATCCCCGGTGGATTCATGAGGACTATGGTTAACTGCTCCTCAGATCTCTGCAGGGTAAATCCTAGACTATCTGTCCAATCTGAGTTTTCTCTTGCACAACTATTTTACAGCGGCTCCATGCTGAGCTTAGCGCCGCCCATGACTATTGTGATTGATTTAAATAAATGCCAATAAACCAGAGCATGTTTTTCTCCCATCCCTGAATGTGGTGTGGACTAGCCAAACCCTCCTCCGCTCCACAGCGTGTGGATGGTCTGGCAAAGTGAGACTACACATGATCAGATGGAAATTTGAACAAAAGCATCCCTGCATTCTTCCTGCAAATGCAACATTGTCTGCGTTGACAGTGAAAGAAATCACCAAGTAATGCATTCCGGTGTCCAAGACACCGGATAATCAACTGAAGAGAGATGCTGGATAATAAAAGGAAGATAACTAAAGAAAAGAGTTGTATGTGCTGGACTGGTCTATTCAGTCGTAAATACAAAGTGAAGCCTGCTGAACAGATTTCAGCAGCCTTAAACCTGCACAGCGCATCGAAGAAGCGCCTCCTATTGAAACCACAGAAGTAGATTTTGCTGGACCTCTGTATTGTAAATCTCAAGACAAAGTTTATATTACTCTCTCTCTAGCATTAGTGACTGATAATGACAACCGAAAACGTTCTGATGGCGATCTGACATTTTTTAAATACAACCCCAAATCAGAAAAAGTTGGGACAGTATGAAAAACACAAATAAAAAAAGAAAGTAGTGATTTCTAAATGTACTTTGACTTGTATTTCATTACAGACAATGTGAATACAAAATATTTCATGTTTTGTCTGGTCAACTTAATTTAATTTGTAAATATACATCCTTTCCTGTCATTCAGACCTGCAACACATTCCAAAAAAGGTTGGGACAGGAGCAATTTAGGGCTAGTAATCAGGTAAATTGGTTAACTAATGATGTGATTTGAAACAGGTGATGTCAACAGGTGATTGTAATTATGATTTGGTACAAAAGCAGCATCCAAGAAAGGTCTAGTCCTTTAGGAGCAAAGATGGGCCGAGGATCGCCAGTTTGCCAACAAATACGTGAGAAAATTATTGAAATGTTTAAAAACAATGTTCCTCAAAGAAAGATAGGAAGACATTTGCTTATTTCACCTTCAACAGTGCGTAACATAATTAAAAGATTCAAGGAATGAGGAGGAATTTCAGTGCGTAAAGGACAAGGGCGCAAGCCTAAGCTGAACAACCGTGATCTCCGATCCCTCAGGCGGCACTGCATCAAGAATCGTCATTCATCTATAAGCGATATCACCACATGGGCTCAGGACTACTTTGGCAAACCTTTGTCAAGTACCACAATATGTAGTTACAGCCACAAATGCCAGTTAAAACTGTACTGTGCCAAAAGGAAGCCCTATGTTAACAGTGTCCAGAAGCGCCGTCGACTTCACTGGGCTCGGAGGCATCTGGGATTGACCATCACACAGTGGAAACGTGTACTGTGGTCAGATGAATCAGTATTTCAGGTATTTTTGGGGAGAAATGGACGCCATGTGCTCCGGACCAAAGAAAAAAAGGATCATCCAGACTGTTACCAGCAACAAGTCCAAAAGCCAGGGTCTGTCATGGTATGGGGTCGTGTCAGTGCCCTTGGCAAAAGTAACTTGCACTTCTGTGATGGCACCATTAATGCTGAAAAGTACATAGAGATTTTGAAGCACAATATGCTGCCCTCAAGAAGACATCTTTTCTAGGGACGTCCATGCATATTTCAACAAGATAATGCGAAACTACATTCTGCACACATTACAAAGTCCTGGCTGCGGAGGAAGAGATATGGGTACTTGACTGGCCTGCCTGCAGTCCCGACCTGTCTCCAATAGAGAATGAGTGGCGCATTTTGAAGCGCAAAATGCGACAACGAAGGCCCCGTACTGTTGCCCACCGTAAGACTTGTTTGCAGCAAGAATGGGACAAAATTACACCTGAAACACTTCATCACTTGGTGTCTTCAGTCCCTAAACATCTTTTAAGTGTTGTGAAAAGGAATGGCAACATTACAAAGTGGTAAATGTTTTACTATTCCAACTTTTTTTTTAAATGTGTTGCAAAAATCATGAGGAACACATTAAATGATGTGCTGTTGTATTGTCTGCAATGAAATACAAGTCAAAGTACATTTAGAAATCACTACTTTCTTTTTTATTTGTGTTTTCCATACTGTCCCAACTTTTTCTGATTTGGGGTTGTAGAATAAACTAAAATAGAGATTAGAGAACCATAACTACAGTATAACTAAAATAAACAGTTTTGACTTGGAATAAAGTTGGTAAAAATGTCAAAAGTAATCAAAATAGTTTTGATGTAAGCTAGGAAATTACTGAATGAATGAATAAATAATTGTATTACTGTGTCATGAATTAAAAGATGCCGAGCCCAAACAGGCTTACAAGACACCATTATTTACAGCAAGGGACCACGTACCAGAGTAGCTACATAAATTACATGTACTGTATTAATCAAAAATACCTTGTCGTTTCTCCCATGCTTTAGAGACAAAGGTCCCCAACTTATATACATTAAATCTAAACAACCACTCCATTTTGTCGTCATCAGTACACCAAAACATTTCAGGATTTTGAACAGATATTTCAGTGAAGATGGGTGTTCTTAACTCATCATAATGAAGACAATATAAAAGAAAATGGGATTCATTCTCAACAACTCGTTTGCACAACCTTTTGTCCTCTTGGATGTTTTTAAATCTAACAACTTCAAGGGCAAGGGAAAGATTCCTGTTCTTGTTATGTTTGGTTTGATTTACATATAAATTCGTAATTTTGGTTTTTGACAAATTGCTTTTGACCTCCTTTTTTTAATCTTACTTCTGAATATATATATATATATATATTGTAATTTGACTTCTTCAAAAACAGCATCAATCTTTGTAGTCCATGGAGAATTGTGTGCTTTAGCCCAGAGAAACACCTTTTAATTAGTCCTGTTATTTAACATTTTAAGCAAACGATTCCACAGCCTTATCATTTCCCAAATGTCTTCTTATTGAACCAGGAATCCAACCCATATCACCTTGAACAGCCAAAATAGGAGCAACCTTATGAACTCCAATAATGACGATGATCACTTCTAGCCAAATCATTTGTAACGATAGACCCAGCATTTGCCAAGAAAATGCACTTCCCCAAGTCTATTTCAGATAGCTTTCAACTGTTCTGCAAATGTTTTAATGTATTTATTCTTTGTGAAAAAGTCTGGGTCGGGACATGTGTTTAACTGAAATGCGGCACATCAACAGGAAAAGGAAAAGATGGTGGGTGGGGTTACAAAATGTACATTTCAGACACATGGGACAAGAACAGGACACAGACCCCGGTCTCCTGGGTTACAGTCCTGTGTTTGACCCATCCACCCTGACCAACCTCCTTATGTGGATTTGCGGTCTTTCATACTACTCGCTACCGTTGTCGCTCTTAATACTACATCATCTTACAGCGCTACGGTTGAGCTGCTGCTCTGCCCAGTGTATTCCATACAGATGCTGAAGGGTGATTTTTGCGTCGGTATCTGCCGCTGAAAGACACTGACCAAGCATCAGTATTTTACAAGTTGGGAGTGAGAACGGCTTGGCCATTAACGCATTGAATCGCTGATGGACTGTAATGGCCGATACTACTTACTGTATTTGCACTCTTGAATGAGGAAGAATCAAACTGCTACATAGTCCTATTACCAACTCTTTTCATCTGTGAGACTTTGTACACCAACAATATAATTCAATTTTGAATAAACTATATTGGATCGGGGGGGAAATGCACTTAGGAGAACGAGTGTAATGACTTGCAAAATTGTTTGCAAAATAAAATGACTGCTGTGCCTTTGTTTTCAGGGCACAGCAATTTGTTCTTGTTCGTGCATGCTGGGAAATGCCAGGCCGCCAGTCTTAATTGGATCCTGATCCAAAAATGTTTTCAGTGACGTACCCAAGAGGCAGTTTATTAAAGAATGAATAAATTAAACAAGTTAATGAAAAAACAAAACAAATATTTATACTAATAAAAGCATGTTTCAAGCATATAGACGGGATGAGAGCTATTTCTTGCCATTGATGTAAAAACAGCACACAATATAAAATCAAACAAACCAATCGAAGAGTAACAAACTGATTATAAAGCAAAATACTATAGTTCTCTCCTGCCAGCTCAGATTAGGAAGTGTCACATTTGTTTTGTAAATGAAATTGATCCTTAGTGTCACATCATTCTTATGTACAGGCTTGTGATGAGTAATCAACTTTCTTGATTAAGGATTTGTTTGTTGTCGGCTGTGTTGTCTCTGCCCTTATTTTGGTTTATCCACCAACGATGAAAACAAGAGTGCTTCCCACAGAGAATACATATGCATTTCCCAAGGTGCTTTGCTTCCTGTTCTTGCCCTTGGCATAAACCAACTGTGATCTGAAAAACAATGTTTGTGTTTTACAGCATCACTACTAACAGTGCTTTGGATTATTGTGCACATATTCCACTCAATGTTGAAACTGTGGCACATTTCTAAAAGAATTATTTCAGAAAGGCCATAGGTGTGTCCCAAATCGCGCACTTCCCTTAGTGCACTCAGAGAAGTGCACTTTATGCACTATGTACTTACTTGCATAGTGCGTAAAATTTGACGGTGGAGTGTTGTCTCAAATCGCGCACTGCCTCATGTACTTACCGGAAGTGACGATCACAACATCTCAGTCCTCCTCCTTCTTCTGCGAAATTGTGAATTGTACCCAGGGCAGAGCATTCCCACTACCTTTTGTCACTCGCGAAAAATACATTTCTGCTTTGTTTATCAAAATTAATGTGATTGATTTTATTGTTGCTTGTATTTGACCTCTGTTTTATGCAACCATAAACATACCGGTTTTATGATATTCATACTTTTGCTTTTAATTCATTGTAAGAAACCAAAAATGGCCATTTTGAGTTATTTTAGCAAAATTGGAGCAATTAAAATGGTGTCCAACTGGCATATAACGTTAACATAGAAAATAGTCATATTATATGTTTATATAAGGGTGTTTATTGCAATAGCTATTAATTACAGTGACAATACAAGAATGAAAGCAGAGGCAACCCAATAGACATTTCAATAGATCCTATTCATTAATATCACGTATGCTTGCTACAGTCATGCAACGCTAAAGATATCACATACTATTAAATACATTCAATAACATTTTATTTTAAAAGACGGTGCCATTGCTGGGCCTGTACTTTGATGGGGAAAGTGATACGAGGGTGGACTTCAGACTCTCCAGGGGATCCTGTAACGGTACATCCTCGGCACGGCGTGTGACCACGGCTGGGGACCCGTCATCGAGGCCCTTGTCTTCCTCTTTCGGCTAGCCAGCGGTACCTGTTATCGTGGTTTAGCCAGAGCCTTTGCTCTGCCCCGGGCCACTGTGCACCGTGCTGTCCACAAGACCAGCAGGGAAATCCTCTCTCTCCTCCCCCAGGCCGTTCGCCTTCCAGCAGAGGAGGACTTCCCTCAAGTTGGCAGCGTTGACGGCTGCCACGTCCGTGTCCCTAACGATTATATAAGTCAGATCAGGACAGAAACAGCACTGTTAATACGTTATAACACAGCATACATTAACGTACTGTAACATTACTGCTAACGCTCGCAGCTTAGCTGATGTATATTGTATACACATGTATACGAGATCACACATCTAACGCTAAAATGTCTACAGTGAGGACGCTAGTTAAACACAGTAAACAGTATACCACAGCACATGTAACGCTAGCTAGCTAGGTTATCACTTATTTGCCAGTGGTTAAACCAAAGAGTACCGGTAACTTCTATACTCGTTGGTTAAACTGTGCCGCTGTTAGCTAGCTAAGGTTAGCTAAAGCTAGCTTGATAGCACGTCAAATTACGGTACATATAAACGTTATAATTTGCGGTAAAAAAAATCATCACCGATTGCAAAATTAACCACATATACATAAACAGGTGGCTTATATTTTATTCAAGTACAGCAAAAGATGAATGTTCAACTTACATTTGTGTTGTTCGGTCGGTTTCGCTGTCGCGTAGAAGTCCGCCATTATCCAAAGTTTTTGCATCGATGCACACTCAACTTTCTGACCGTTTTGAGTGCACCATCCGGGTATTTGCAGTGCACTGCATTTACCACACTTCGACAAGTTACACTTTGAGTGCACTCAAATAGTTAGTATAAGTACAGAAGTGCGCGGTTTGGGACACACCTCATGTCTAGTTCACCTGATGGATTTCTGTTTCTGTGCTCTGGTAGTTTCCATTGGATTTTCATTCTATTTGTCTTCTGCTCTTTACAGTAACAACTCCTGACAAGGTGAGTGCAGTTCAATAAAAACTGCTCTGTTACTTGTAATTTATGTAGTTAAAATAAAGTAATTATTTTCATTCCAACATTTTCATATCGATAATCATAAGTATCAAAACATTTTTACTGTCAATCAATACTGTGTTATTAATTTGTTTTGGCACTATTTGGATTATTATTAAATAAACAGAAAAATTACTGGTATAGAAGCAATAAATATCCATTTGAATATTATAACTGTTGAAATGTGAATACAACACATAGAAATATTTTATTTTGAAAACTATTTACCTGAATTTATGATTTTTACTTTCCCTCTTCCAGCAGGAAAAGTTCATAAATTCTGATGATTGAAAACTTCAACAACTGGGCTACCATGGATAAATAATGAAGCCTGAATGGAAACCATCGGATCCAAAAAAAAGAAATCAAAGTTTCTGAAATGGCACCACTAGTTATTGCCCACTGGAAATTTGAAATAAGGGGAATTCCAAAAAATCCAGACAGGTGGTTTTCAAAGTAAAATATTCCAATGCAGTTCTGTGGTATTTACATCTTAAAGGTACATTGTGTAATAAAAAAAATTTAAAAGGGAAAACCAAGGCACTCTTCTTCAAAATTATTTAAAAAGCCTTTATTTTGCTGGCTATTTCATAATAGAAAATTTAAAAGACATAGGAAGAAGCAACCCACACGTAGCGGCACATGCTGCCTTCTTCAGGGTGTGCATTACATGACAGTTCATTGTGTAATGTTTTGAGTTGAGTCTTAGCAAAAAAACCTTTGTTCTTTCACAAATATGTGCTCATTCATGTGTAATTACTTCCACCAACTAATCACAGTATTCTCGTACACGTAGAATCTGCCATTTAGAATCATTCAGAATACATACGAGCAACTCGCTCGAATGATGGCCGCCATGTTGCGCCTCCATCTTTAAAATACATTAACCAAAGAGGGACATACCTCCTACCTGGTGTGGATTTTCCAAGATGGTAAGAGCTGATGAGGAGCAAGGATTTTAAAAGGGATGCCGGAGTCGCCTGTTTTCTTCTCAACAGGTAATTCTGCCTATTTGTCTAAATTCAAAGTTTTATAGTTGCTTGGCTAACTATAGCATGGCTGTGCATAATGTCGTGATTTCCCTGGCAGACAACTCACATCATGCAGTTGTAACACAGACTAGCTGCGTGTAAACGATGGAGACATTAAGAGATCATTTCAGTTTCATTGACATTGTTCAAGCTGCTCAGAGAAATATATTAAAAACACAAACCTTTGTCTTTGAAGGGCTTCCACTCTCTCCTCGTCATCTTTGGAGAGTGTCTCTTTAGTTTTGCTTTTGTTTTTAGCTTTGCCTAGGAGGTCTCACTGATCCACTATCTTTTGGTTTTCTTTACCTTTCCCTCTTCCTTTAGCTTTCCCTCGCTAACCGTCGCATCAACTTATCTCTGACTCTGACGGAGAAAAATATGTAGCCTACGCTGTAAACATCGCCTTACACTACTAATCTCGTACAATATACAGAATAACGATAGCCCTGATACTCGTACTGGAAGCCATGTTAATCTTGGCATATGGCCACCGTAGGAGTTAAAACATGTTCGGAATGGGAGGGGCTAGGAAGTAATATTCAGGTGGTTGTCATATAGAAATTCTTACACAGTGTACCTTTAACATTAGGTTTCAAATAATCACAGCTATTATTTGCTTCCATAAACTGTCAAGTTGGATGAGCAGAGATGGATGCCAAAGGAAAGAGCACCACCTACAGAAACTGAAACCTCACCAACACAATACAGAAGACAGACACAGGTACACAGAACTGTTGCCCATTGTCTATCTTGTTTTGGTGGAACAATTGCACCCCACAAAAGAATAGCAGAGATAGAGAACAACGTGAAGGGAAAGAAAGCATTATCATCTACAGCAAAGACATGAGTGCTAAAGACAGAAGCAGAGCAACTGCAGAGACCACACTGCTATTTTCAACTTGTCAGTGTAAACACTATCTGAACAAACATTAAAGAGTACGGTATATGAAAGTTGTGCCCTGTAAATAACTTTGGAGTTTTGGGGAACAGTGGTGTGTGGTACTATGATTGCCACTGTTAATCAAACCAACTGCTATAATTATTATGAATCATATTTCTCCATATCTTTATATCTGTATCAATGTATCTGTGTCCCATTTGGCAGCAAGGAGGTTTTTCCTCACCACCAAATGCTTGCTCTTGGGGGGATATTGGGTCTTTGTAAATTAGAGAGTGTGGTCTCGACCTACTCTATCTGTGAAGTGTCCTGAGATAACTCCTGTTGAACTGTGTATTCTGTATCTCGAGGCGAATGCAGATGAGCATCAGTAAAAGCAGACTGGAACAAAAGACCAGGAAAACCTTCCTGATGCCTTCAGCACAGAAAATAATGAACAAGGAACTGGGTCAAGAACAGAAAAGAAACTTTTCAGCTAATCCCAACCAGAACAATCCAGCGTAAAACAAACAGGGATGTAGTGGAGTGCAAAGCCTTACCAACTCAATGCACCCACCTTAACATCTGCAGAGTATTCACTCACTTCTTTTAGAGCAAATTACGACTTAGGGAATTTTAAGTGGAAAAAAAAGATAAAATAATGATGTATAAGAATGTACACTGCCGTTCAAACGTTTGGAATCGCCTGTCATAAAAGCTTGATTGGGTCCAGTCAGACTATATATTTTTGAATAGTATTTAATGCTTTAAAATTTCAAAAAGTCCCCAGCTGATATTCAAATTGTGCTAACCTAGACTAACCTTCTATATCTTCTACTTGTTTGGCTCCAGTCCGCCATGACCCTGTTTCTTACATCACATGACATATTAAAGGAATATTTCACTGCTGGAAAGCTGAAAATATCTTTAAATTGGGTCACTTATGTAGTAGAAATGAACTACATGAAAATGAATTTTGTTTTAAATTGGTGCCTTGGATGAAAGACACCAAATCCCAGAATGCACCTGCTTCACTGCTTTATGAGTCCACTCCCAAACCACGCCTACCATTTACAGACAGACAGACAGGCATTCAACTCAACTCAAGTGTGTTTTATTGTTATTTCAACCATATACACGAAACAACGTTTCATCGTGGCTCAAGTGGTGTTACACATTTAAAATATATAAAAACGACATATGAAACAGGCTAGAATTAGTGCACACACATTATACGCTCCGTAAAGTTCAGCTAACCCAGATTTTAATTCAATTCAATTTTATTTATAGTATCAAATCATAACAGGAGTTATTTCAAGACACTTTACAGATAGAGTAGGTCTAGACCACACTTGATAATTTACAAAGACCCAACAATTCCCGAGATTCCAGGAATTCCCGCAAGAGCAAGCATCAATGCAACAGTGGCAAGGAAAAACTCCCTTTTAGGAAGAAACCTCAGACAGACCCAGACTCTTGGTATTGAACCATTGGATTGAACCGGTGGCCTCGCTTCTCTAACCTTTAGGCCACCACTGCCAGTTAGTATTAACCCATGCACTTTTCAAATTTACATCTGCCCTCCAACAGACAATTCATTACAACCGCACTGCTTTGTGCAAATATCTGCACATAAGGAAAGCAACAGATTTACATGATTCATCTTCAGTTCAATTCAAAACTAAAATCATATGTCATCATACATTCATGGATGAGCGTATTGAACACTGAAACCACTTAGAAAAACACCAGTTCTCCATTATTGAGAGATCATAACAAAACCTGTTCCTTGAAGTCGATCTTCAGCTGCATCTGTACCTCGTGTTATCTTGCATTGGGTGAGGTTCCCTGCTGTGCAAGTGTGTTAACATAATAGTAGATATTGTAGTTTTTTAATAAAATGGTTGACTGCCACATAATTAGTGAGCAGGATTGCACAGGATATATGTGGGGGGATTAATTACGACAGGAGATGCAGAAAGAGAGAGTTGGCCCCCTAAGATAGCCTGTTAAGCCTACAAGATAATTTACAAGCTCGATTTCAAATTGAACCCTTTGAACTGTCGAATGCAGTTTTCCCCACTGCTTTCTCTTTCACATGGACACACACCAACTTTCAATTTTAGAAATTCTTGGCTGGCACTCTGAAAATGGCAATTCTCTATTTGACGCTGGCGAGAGTAAAATCTGTCTGAGCACACACACACGCACGCACGCACGCACGCACGCACGCACACACACACACACACACACACACACACACACACACACACACACACACACACACACACACACACACACACCGGCCATGGCACAAACAATCTTCACAAGCAAACACCATACTGCAATATTCAGTTTGGAAAACTTAAAGGCTTTGATAAGTTAGATATAGAGGGCAGTCTTTGAGACAAGTACTTACCGAATAAATGAAAAATATATTGAATGTTGGATTGTTTCTTCTTTACAGATGAGTATAGATGAGACCAAAAATTCCACTGATCTCGCTTTCTTTGATTAAAAACTGTAAAGAGAACCAACCGTCAGCACGTTATATCTACTTAGCTGAACTGATAAGCACAGGAACCTACTCAGCAGTGAGATGACAACCTTAGAAGAGCACCCCAATCAGAAAATGAATGTTATTAAGGCCTGTGAGAAAAAAAATAAATCCCACAAAACAATTTTCTAGCACAAATCCTAATAAATATTTAAGTTTGGTTTTAAAGTAAAAATTAAAAATGCGTCTTGCGATGGAATCCCACTGGCTGGGATGCCAAAATCAGGCCAGGGGCATAAAGTGAGTGGGCCAATGAACTCTAACTACTTTCTACCCCACTATTTCCAGGGCCCTTGCTCGGACCACACCTATTTTCGAAGCCGTCCTTCATTTTGACTTGAACTACACACCTGTAGATTTTCGTTACTGTTTCTTCTACGGTTGTGACGCTATCGCAGTACCAAAAGTGGCCGCAGACAGACAGACAGACAGCTGGCAAAGTACTCAAATCCTCTTCTGTGGTATTTCATGCTACTGTAAATGTAAATGTATTGTATTTATATAGCGCTACTCAAAGCGCTTTAACATAGTACAGGAACCATTCACCATTCACACACATTCAAATGCTGAGGCTGTGTCTCCAGGGACACATTTTGCCATGATAACACACACACACACACACACACACACACACACACACACACACACACACACACACACACACACACACACACACACACACACACACACACACACACACACAGACTCACAAGGCAAAGCAAGGCAAGGCAGCTTTATTTGTAGAGCACTTTTCAGCAACAGGGCAATTCAAAGTGCTTTACATGAAGACAATTAAAATACAAGAATAAAAGTTACAGTGCAGTATAAGAAATTAAACATTAAAGAGCAGTTAAAAACAGTTATATAAAAGCAGATAAAATAAGCAACGAAAGTATAAGAAATGGATAGTTATTTAACGAAAGGCAACATCAAAAAGAAAGGTCTTCAGCCTTGATTTAAAAGAACGGAGAGTTCTTTTAAATCAAACTGAGATAGTATGTGGTAACTATATATTCACTATACAACAGGGGTGGCTGGTGACTCAAAATCCTGGGGAAGACAGGAGGAAAATCAACCCACGGCTTTGTGTATTTGTATACTAGTTGGCTACTTATCCCTACTTTCTTATGTTAAATGGAAAATTAAGCAGTTAAACAATCACGATCAGAATCCTGCTAATTGCAATATAGTTTTTCACACATTGGTGTTTTGGTGCATAGACAAGATTTCTTAAAAACAATCACCACTAGAGCATCAAGATCATAGCCTGCAAATTCCCCACGCCAAATTTGGATAGAACGTGTGTGTGTGTGTGTGTGTGTGTGTGTGCGTGCGTGCGTGCGTGCGTGCGGTGTCAGAAGCCTGTCAGTCCAACGAGGGGTGATGCAGCACCCAGTAAGTTTTAAAGTGATTTAAAGTGTTAAAAACAAAGCAAAAATAGAGTATGTTCTGAGTTATTCTGCCTGTGGGAGGGTTCCAGTAACTTTACATGTTGGGAGATTATCGTCATAGGTGCTGGAAGGCATGTTGTTGCTGGGAGGCCTGTTGTTGCATCCAGTCTTCCAAGAGCAAGATACAGGCAGCTTTGTTTTATTTATTTAGAAAATAACACCCCAAATCCCAGAAAAACTGACTGAAGTTAGAGAAACAGCTATCTGGTGTGAGCCTCACCTACCTACTGAGCATGTGCGACTCACTACAAAAAATGGTAAAGAAGTACGATGTCTCATTCTGTTGCTAAAACAGAGAGCTGAACACAGGCGGAAAAGAGGGTGAAAAGATAGAGTATGTTCTGAGTTATTCTGCCTGTGGGAGGGTTCCAGTAACTTTACATGTTGGGAGATTATCGTCATAGGTGCTGGAAGGCATGTTGTTGCTGGGAGGCCTGTTGTTGCATCCAGTCTTCCAAGAGCAAGATACAGGCAGCTTTGTTTTATTTATTTATCCATGTATTTAGACAAGTAAAGGCTGGTTTCAGTGGATTTAGTAAGATCAGAAGGAGTCTAGTCAACACAATTACCGATCTGTTTCTGCTATTTCAATTTTCAGCATTCAATTTAGGATTAGTTTTAGTCTGGTTTATTTGCTGGTTTAAATTCATGATTACAATTTATAAATCCCTTGTCTGTTCTGTTATTGAGATAATATTCGATGAATTGTAATATAATTGCAATGGTATATTCCCTGTTTCGTCCAGCGGACCCTCGTGTCCCTGGACCCAAACCCTTGATTTAGAAGTGGTGTGTAGTTTTACCTTTGTCTAGTAAAGTCATCCCAAAACGCTTAAAATTACTAAAAATCAACAGAAAACTCAGATTGGACAGATAGTCTAGCTAGCTGTCTGGATTTACCCTGCAGAGATCTGAGGAGCAGTTAACCACAGTCCTCAGAAATCCACCGGAGGTTAGAACGCCAATGGACATCTGGCCGAAAAAAAAAGGACATCCTGCGGAATTTCCAGCGGCATCGGAGCAATCCCGGAAGTCGAACGTCATGGATATAGACTACATGGTTACATGTTCACTCAAATGAAATAAAACAACTATTTTAACTCATTCGCCCTTAAAGTGCCCATATTGTGAAAAAATCTCTTTTTCTGGGATTTGGGGTGTTATTTTGTGTCTCTGGTGCTTCCACACGCATACAAACTTTGAAAAAAAAACATCCATGTTGTTTTGAGTGAGATGCAGGTTTCTGAATGTGTCCTGCCTTCAGTCTCTGGGTGAGCTGTTCAAAATCTGCACAGCTTTTTACGTCAGTAGCCGAAACGACAGGCTAACCGTAGCATGCTAGCGCTAGCATGCTAGCTCGTTCTCAATGGCAAAACACTGCTACAACACACACTAGTTCACCATAATCTATGAAAGAACTACAAACATGTCCCTGTTCTGCAGGTATTCCACGCAAAGTTGGAAGTGCGCCCTCGTTTAGAAGAAGTCTCCCTGCTAATCCTGCCTTGTAACTGACTGAAGTTAGAGAAACAGCTATCTGGTGTGAGCCTCACCTACCTACTGAGGATGTGCGACTCACTACAAAAAATGGTAAAGAAGTACGATGTCTCATTCTGTTGCTAAAACAGAGAGCTGAACACAGGCGGAAAAGAGGGTGAAAAGAGGAGCTGCAGCAATGTACAAAAATATGGTGTTTTTTGAAAATTAAACCATGTAAACCTATTCTGGCACAACATCAAAATACAATTATGAACCTGAAAATGAGCATAATATGGGCGCTTTAAAGGTCCCATGGCATGACAATGTCACTTCTTTTTTTTTAACATTAATATGAGTTCCTCCAGCCTGATTGTGGTCCCCCAGTGGCTAGAAATGGCGATAGGTGTAAACCGAGCCCTGGGTATTCTGCTCTGCGTTTGAGAAAATGAAAGCTAAGATGGGCCAATCTGGAATCTTCCCTTTATGATGTCATAGGGGGAAAGGTTACCTCCCCTTTCTCTGCTTTGCCCACACAGAGAATATGCCCCACCCATGAGAAAGAGAGAGACATCATGGCTTGAAAACAAGCAAAGCATGACAGTTGGTCAACGCCACACCCCCACCCTTCACCTTGCCCCCCCCCCTCCTCAATAGCATTTAAAACACAGAAATGGCACGTCCTGAGTAAAGCTCATTGTGGAACTGGCTCTAGTGGCTGTATTTCTGCACCAAGGCTGAATTTCGGGAAAGAGACATTAGATATAGTGTTAGGGGACCACTAAGGCCTATATAAAAGAGACTTCAGATATAGTGTTAGGGGACCACTAAGGCCTATATGAAAGCATCCAAAAAGCACCATGTCATGGGACCTTTAAAATGTGTTTCTTTCACAGTGTGGGTCTAAAGACAGTAAACCATAAGCAAAGAAGCCAGGAAGAAACCACTGTTTTAAAGTATGTCCTTCCAGTCACATCATGCAGTTCCTGCTTCCATGTGGGAGGTATTGTTTAGGATCTCACTGGGTTAGGTTGTGAAAAGGGAAACTATACTTCAGGGAAGCACTTTGTGCTTTTAGTCTTTTAGTATCACATCATCAACACAGCAAACCAAGGGCGTATTAATAGAAGAAAATAAACTGTATTTTTTTCAAACTTTAAGTTCTTGTTCCTTCTTGTTAATCTCTTTGGATATTTTGGGGTGGAATTGGTGCTTACTTACACAATCCTAGAATAAATACAGTTTTTGCATGACTATAAGGTGCTTTGTATTTTTTTGTATGCAATCCTGTCTGCTAGCCTGGTTGACACCAGACCCTTCTTCTCAGTTGTAACTGAGAGTGGGTCTGGGGAAGGTTCATTCACAGCTAATTTCCAAAGGGGCGTCACCAACGGACACCACTCAGATGCCTCTGGGAGCAACTGGATAGTCCTTCAACCAATCAGACCAACGATCCGGGTGACGTAGCGGCGACAGCGGCATCAACGGGTTGCTGTGCTTCGGTGGCCATCATGTTGAATGTAAACAAAAAGCTGCTTGCTGTCTCTGCGTTATCGTCATCACGTAAAGCCCGCCTCAACGGTTGTGATTGGTGCCTCGATTTGGAAAAATGGGCTCTTGGCCAGATGGACTTGCAGAGCAAATCTCAAATTTGCCGGAAGTTTGTCAGAGTTTTCTCAGATTAGCTGTCTGCTGCAAATACTGCAACATGGAATTCTACTAATTCATTTTGCCAAATAGGCCTACAGTCAGGGCATACCCGGTGGGCCGACGCACTTTTGGGCCGAATCGCCGATATAATTTATAGGCCTTTTTATTTTTTTTGGGCCGCGCCGGCCTATAGATAACTGACAGCGGCCCATTGGTTAATATTCTTTATTGGCACTGACCTAACCCAATCAAATCCAGGAACACCCTTCCCCACTCCCGGCCCTGAGACACAAGCTGTAAACGTTATAATATGCTGGAAGTTTAGCATCCATGTTAAAATGGACAAAATGAATCCAATACGCAAGCGATGTGTAGCCTACATAAATTACGGGAGAAAAAGAGAGGTGGCTGGCTATACAGAGAAGCAGAAACAACATCATGATGACAGGGAAGAAGCCGAGGAGGAGAGCGACCATGACAGGGCCACGGGAGAGAGGGAGTAACAGATGGAAGAGAGAGTAGTTGACGATGGTAAGAAGTACGCAAATTAACAGGGACTCTCAGGAAGGGAGGGAGGCTGTGTGTGTGTGTGTGTGTGTGTGTGTGTGTGTGTGTGTGTGTGTGTGTGTGTGTGTGTGTGTGTGTGTGTCCGCGCGCCTCACGTCATAACGACAACAAGCAGTTTGGCAGTAACATTAAAGTTAGTGGCTGTCAGGTAACCTAACTGTTTAAGGGTTGGCCTGTTGGGTAGCTGAAGTCTGTGATCTATGCAGCCTGTTCTACTAGACTCATGTATACTATGTATACAGCCTGTTGTACTAGGCTCATGTATACTATGTATACAGCCTGTTCTACTAGGCTCATGTATACTATGTACAGCCTGTTCTACTAGGCTCATGTATACTATGTGTACAGCCTGTTCTACTAGGCTCATGTATACTATGTATACAGCCTGTTCTACTAGGCTCATGTATACTATGTGTACAGCCTGTTCTACTAGGCTCATGTATACTATGTGTACAGCTGTCTCTCTACATTGCCCAGAGATTTAAGCTAAATGAATTATACCTTAACTTAGCTGACATTTCTCTCTGTTTCTTACTCTTTAAAAGGTTACCTTGTTAGAGTAAATCTTTCTTGTTCATTGGTGTGGGCCAAGGCAACATTTTAATTGACTTTACTGACAATACACTTGTATACTTAAATGTTGTTAAATCATTTCAAATTATACTTTAAACTCTTTATCTTTGGCAATGCCTTGCACTTGAGTATGGACATTGTGTAGGCTACCCTATGGCCTCCAGGTCGCCAATCAAAAGTGAGTGAGTACACTGCTTCTCCTTTCCAGGGCATATACTACTCCCAGCTTTATTGTAGCTTTTGGGAAGGGTTATGGTTATGGTTATTGTAGTTAGCAGACACTTTTGTCCAAAGCGACAAAATATGAATCTTACAATGGTTAAAATTAACAGTAAACAGTTTTTAAAAGTTGCTAAGCCAATATTAAGCAAAATAGTAATAATAACAATAACAGCAATACAATATCAAATATCAATAATAATAATAATAAAAAAATACCATAAATATACAAATCATAACTCTAAGAATGAATGAATTATTTAAGTGTAAGATCAACAGATAAGTCTTGAGACCCCTCTTGAAGGATCCAAAACTATCACATGAATACAGAACACTAGGCAACTCATATCATAGAATGGACGCATATTTTAAGAGGACTGTCTGCAGGGAATGTCTCTGAACAATCACGGTGGGTGTGGGCCGCCTGGGCCAAAAATGCCCGGGCCGATTTTTTGTCCCAGTCCAGCCTTGCCTACAGTAACACACAAAGTAATTGCTGCCTGGATTATGTTCAGTGGCAAAGCTTTTTTTTACCCCAGGGACGAAAAGAAAGGAAGGAAAGTGGCATAGTTTAACATGATGCCTTTTCGCTTACTGGCAGAGTTCGATAAGGAGATAAAAATGTGAAGCTTAGTTTGGCATATAAGACTGGAAGTGAAATGCCCAGGGTGCAAATTTAATTTTTTGGATTATCGGCCAACGTGGCTGGTAGATGACAAACAAAGTCAGATTGTTCTGCCAGCCAAAAATAATAAAATGCTTTTACAATTGCAACTTGCTGTTATTGCTATTAAGCATGTCATCTTGGTCTCATATGTAAAAGAATATAGTAGTGTGCAGTAATATTGCTAGTAACACTAACTGCATGCATGCAGAAATATTAATTCAACTGTTTCAACAGTTTACAAGTTTAAAACATTTGAATTAATAAATTATGTGGTATTCACCTTTAAGTGCATTAAGGATCATGTATTAAGGAGTTTGAGAATATAACAATATGGAGAAATTAAATAAAGAGTAAGAGAGGCAGTGAGGCAGTAAGTAAAAATAAGTAACAGTAATAAATTCAGAGTAATCATTTTCCATTTTCCAAAATTCCATTTTCCATGAAGTCTGCTGAGGATGGTGTCGGTGTGCCTCGGTCAGTGGCAGCGGAAGGGTCTTACCCCCAGCTAAGTAGTTACAGTATGTGGTGAATATTCTCGTTCAAACCTACTCGGACCATAGACCTATATATAATATGGACCCAGTCACTCCGCTGTTTTTGACGGAGACCAGTGAAGTCTATTAGAAGCCCTTTTCCGGTGATGGTTAAGTGTTACTGAGCGTTACTGCGCAGCTGCAAACTGAGCTTCCCGCCGTAGATGTGACGTGACCAACGTGTCTGCAAGTTGTAAGTCTTCTGGTAGCTGTGCCAAGAGAATTCTCAATCATTCCCAATCTTGCAGAGACGGAGAGCGTAGGTATATGTAAGGAGATAACATAGGAACAGGCTAATTATTGCTAACTAATATGCTAGTTAACATTAGTAATTAAACTTAAACAGCTAATGTACGTCGAAACTGCCTGCGAGCTTCTCCTGTACTATATGGTAATTCCTCTACTATGCGACAGTAAGTCGTGTGGTTATGAGACAATCGTTAGCCTATTTTTATAAAAACGTCTGCTACGGAGCCATAACGTGAGGTACAAGGTAATGGAGCCTTTCATACATTGTCGTTTCTTTAGAAATAAACGAGGGACAAATGAAGTCTTTAAACGCTTCAGATGTAAAGTTATTGGCTGTCAAAGTGACGCCAAAATGAATGGCAGTGAATGGGATGCTAACGGGGGGTGATGGCTTATTAGCATCAAAATGGCGCCATAGGAGGCTTCACTCTGAGGAGATAAGCCTGGCCCCTTGACTCTGACACACTGAACAATCCTGCTGCATTTCCTGGATCAGCCCAGTTGCTGAGACTTGATAACTTGGTTTGGGCACACACTCGATCATTCATGCTTTCTCTGAGTGTGTGAGCAGGCTCTCCTCTAAATATTTGTTCTCTTCTCAAATCCTTGAGCAATTGACTGAATTGTTTGTAGTCACTCACAGTATATTTGTGATTACAAAGAGCACAATGACACTGACAAACCTAAACCAAAATATTTTTTTTTCTGGCTTTGGGGAAGAAGCTCCGGTTAAGGCTGTTCCCTCAGCCATATGTTCCCTCAGCCATATGTTCCCTCTGCCCTATGTTCCCTCAGCCCTATGTTCCCTCTGCCCTATGTTCCCTCAGTCATATGTTCCCTCTGCACTATGTTCCCTCAGCCCTATGTTCCCTCTGCCCTATGTTCCCTCTGCCCTATGTTCCCTCTGCCCTATGTTCCCTCAGCCCTATGTTCCCTCTGCCCTATGTTCCCTCAGCCCTATGTTCCCTCTGCACTATGTTCCCTCAGTCCTATGTTCCCTCAGCCCTATGTTCCCTCTGCCCTGTGTTCCCTCAGCCATATGTTCCCTATGCCATATGTTCCCTCAGCCATATGTTCCCTCTGCCCTATGTTCCTTCAGCCCCTAACCCTAACTTGATATAAATAAGGAAACATAGTGCTAAGGGAACACAGGGCCATATTTGGGGGGAAATCCTTGAGGGAACATAGGATATCCCCTCCTAGTGACCTGTACCACCTGCCAGAGGGGAGATGCTGAAAGAGGCAGTGAGCCAGGTGGAGAGGATCATTGTTGTCTGTTTTGGAGCAGGCTACAGAAATTATTGAAAAGATTTTCAGTGCTGTGGCTCATTATTTAAATAATTTCGACAATATGGATGAAAAAAGCGGCATGCCAACCCATTGTAATGTCTATTGGCCATGCAGGAGCTTGCACGTGCGGCCAACGAAAGAAGCACTGCTGCTTATTCAGTGAGCTGCATATCACGGAAGAAACCCGGAAGCAAGATACATTTTCATTGGATTGAATAGCCACCATATTGGGGTCCGGTATCCAGTATCTAATACATCCATGTGTCAAACATGAGTGAGAGAGTTGGATAAAGTAGTGCCGTGGAAAGTTTATTGTGTTGAACATTTTCAATAAAAGCAATGGTTCATGTTTGCGCATTTCCGAATTGCACTAACAAAATGTTGAGCTACAGTTTGCTCAGCTTTCATAGATACTTGCCCATCATCTTTATAGGATAAGTGGGATTTTAATAATTAAAACACAAAGGCATATCCCAACACAAGTTCAATAAATGAATGAAAAGGAATTAATATGGAGCGTTTAAAATATTGACAATGCAATCTAATTTTCCCTCTCCACAACACAGCTGGTTTGACAGCAGAGCACCTGGTGCTCTGCATAAGAAAGGCACACCACAGCCTCACAATCAACACTGTCCTGATTTCCCATCAGCTATCATATACATGACCACAGACAATAGGTAGTCAGACTTCACCAGAATCATAATACCACCATGAAATGACGATGCACCTTTTTGTGTGAATGAAGCCTCATGTTTCATCTGTGGCTCCGACGCTAAAAAAGTCAAAAACCCTGACAAACACTGGTACGAGTACTGGAAAATTACTTTTACTAGTACTCATTCTATTTGTCTGCCACAGACACAGGGCTACTTCAGTAAGCGCATGGATACAATTGGAACTTTGTCAGAAGGATTTTGGTTTCTCTTGGGATTTGACTGTAGGAGGGCTTGCCAACCCTTCCCCTCTTTCCTTTAAACTTGCCAGCAACACATTGGAAGTAAATGGTTTGTCCAACTGAGGAGGCCGTTTACGACTTGGCTCTCCTCACAGGGTTAAGAGTGAGGAGTTTTTGATCCCTTGTGTGAAACTATTAGCTTCCCTCTATCCGCACTGCACAGATGGTAGTGTGCACTTCACTCTCCATTTGGCCACAAAATGGGAGGCTGGAGGACAACCACATGAAGAGGGGAAATTGATGGCGTGAGAGAAGGAGGCATAAAGAGAGTAGGTGCCTTTCTCTGTCACCTTTGACATGGCAGATTCATCCACACTGATGGGACGTCTTCCAAGGCAGGACGTTGATTAGCAGGAGCAGAAGCTTAAGAGCGGATCTATCATGTCATGGTGCTTTGAGCTTTTTCCTGCCAGCTACCCCATCTGTGTGCGGGATATTCTACTCAAAATGGCCAAGCCACTGCCAGGACTTTATTCTCAACCAAAACCCTGCCTGATTTATGTATTTCAGATACAGTAATTAAGACATCAACCAACACAAGCTGCCTGACAGCTGTAGGAAAATGAATAGCAGAAGAGATGATTAAAATGTCAACACCAGCCTTAAAGACCTTTGTTAGCACTATGAGCCAGATTGCTGTAGATTTAAACTTTGCTGGTTCTGGCTTTAACAAGGTATCATTCTCTAACAGATCTGTTGTTGAGATTTACATAATTCCTGAAAAAGAACCATCCCAAAACACGTGATGTTTTGAATATGTAGAGTTTTGAACAATACAGGAGAACAATTATTTCCTTTACATAAATAAAGATATTTACACCATCAATTGTAAAATTCACCAGAAGGCAGGAAATTAAGTGTTTTGGTTATATTGTGCCCCCCCCCCCCCCCCCCCCCAATGTTGAAATGTTGAGGATTAAAAAAACATGATGGACTTTTCAGCTCGATTTTCTGTGCGTGAAAGTCACCAGACTACACCATTTTGTGAACACAGCCATACTGAGAAATACAGAGAGAGTTTTGTGGAGCTGATAGTCTGAATTAGCTTTGTATCAACTCATTCGGCAACGTCTATTAATTTAAATAGTTGTGCACTCTCTAACGCTGTATTTGCCCGGTTCACTCCTAATAAAGATTTGCCCTGCATGTGAGACTCTTATTCAACAGTCATGTACAGCCGTTGTTTATGCCTGCATGCAGAGCTTAACTGCTGTCATTATGGTCATTTATTCATAGGGTCATTCATTAAGGTGTGTTATGTTTGTGAGTAATGGTGCTCAAGAACTGCTGATGGAAGACAATGGCAGACTTGACAAAGAAAGTGCATTTGGAGGTCATGCCAATTTGCTGCTAGGAGAATTTACTTTTATTTCAAACACATTCACCTTGAAGCATTTGACATATTTTCTTTTCTCAGCGGTGCCGGCTCTAATCCCTGAAAACAATATCCTCTTTTTTTTCTCAGGGCACAAGAGGTAAGCTCCTCTTCAAAGTCATTGATGTGTTGTGCTTGTCTATGCTTAATGCAATTTACTTTTGCAGTTTTCATATAAAATGTGAAATATAAAATGAATGCACTAAACAAAGAATTCAGTGTTAATAGGCTTTTCAGCAGCCTGTTTGTATTTACTTGGACATACTTCCATGATGAGTTTTTCAGAAGAAAATGCTGATTTAGTATGTAGTATTTCATAATCATATCTTAATATGTATTCATGCTTGGCTTCAGTTTACTGACAGATGCTCAACTCATTCTGAAGTAGATAGCTGGAAGGAGAGACCAATCAACAAGTCTTGGTTAACATTCTAACTCTGAGACACTTGCTAACTAGTCTTGCATTGGCAGACCTTTCTCCACAGCGCTGTGGAGTAAAGTCTAGCTACACCGCACATACATTCTAGGATTGGATTTTTTTTTTAAATGCTCTGGGTTGGTTGCATTTCTCTAAACCAATCACAATTGTCTTGGTGAATGTCAGGCTTTATCTTGGAAATGTACTTCTCTTGATCCAGGCTAGGGGTAGCTGTGGCTCAGATGGTAGAGTGGTCTGCTACCAATTGGAAGGTTGGAGGTTTGATCCCTGGTCCTGCATTTCCATGTTGAAGTGTCCTAAATATTCCTAAGCAATACTTTTTTTCAATACCAATTTTAGAGAAATCAATTTTAACAAAATTAAATTACAACACTACGGGCGCCTGGATAGCTCACCTGGCAGAGCACCCATATATCAGTTGCATACAGAATCTTGAATTCGGTGCCCAGCCCTAAGTGTATTAAAGGTGAATGGTTCCTGTACTATGTAAAAGCCCTTTGAGAAGTCGTTAAGACTAGAAAAGCGCTATATAAATGCAGTATGTTGACATTTACTACTTGCTAACTCAAGTTAACATTACCAAAACGTTTTGGAGTGTATATGGGCTTCAATTACTGGAAAACACACACTTCTGTATAGCAATGATCTTCTGTGTTTGAATGAGACTACAGTTAGCTTGGAGTGTTGTGCAGTACATAGTTAGGAGAAGACTGTAACAATATGTTGTGTTATTAGATCAGCTTGAAAGCATATTGCCTGCATGCCACTTGAAGTTAAGCACAAACAGTATGTTTCCCTTCCAATTTTCCAATAGCGCTCAAAAAGAAATTCTAAATTGTTAAGGTGGAAAAAAACCTTGCTAGTTGTACTTTAGAATGTAACACGCAATGACACCGTTGCACTATGACTACAACATCTGAATCACTGCACCATGTAATTGACCTTGCCTGCTCAATACAGTTTGGGTCCAGCGTCTGTGTTGAATGTTTTCAGAAAAAAATGCCTGTGTGTTGGAGTGCATTTGAGGGGATCCTTATATAATTACATAAGGTTTTGTAACCAGTGAAAAGCTATACTAAATCTCAAACTAGCGGTTATTAATTTGGATACAGAAAACAAGGCAGATGGAGCGGGTAATTGTAAAGAGTCGCTGAGCAGACAGCAGAGTGGTTAATGGAATTAAAATTAGATTTTACGCTGTAGGCAATACATCTTTTCTGGTTTCAACAATATCCACTGCAGGGATGCTGCATGTTCATGTGTGTACAACTCGGTATGTTTGTGTTTCCTTTGCACAGGCTAAATGTAATGTAACAGCAGCAGCTTTGTAATCCGTCTAACATACGTTCTTAAGGGCTCAATGGTGTTAATTTAGCAGAGCATGTGATGGAGGCAGTATTCAGATCCTTTACTCAAGAAAAAGGAGTAAGCCTAAATGCAGGAGTTAGTCAACTGAGGTCCATGGGTGGTTAGGTAACACAATCCCTTTGGTTAAGGTCAGGGAAAGATCGTGATTTTGGTTAGGTGTTCATAAATAAAACTCATCTTGTGACTTTTCCAATATGCAACTAATACCAAACTCTTTCTCTAAACATCTAGTAGCCTATTGTAGTTGCTAATAGAAAGATGGGCTGCTGATATTCGTTTTTTTTATTTAGATCCCAACCCATAGTGACCAACAGCAATGGTTGCCAGCATGGACATTCATAAGCAAACAAAGCAACACATGTGATCAATATAATTGCCAAGATGGCATAATATTTGTAAGACTGGTTTCACAAACTATGATATGGACTTCCCATACTTTTTTTTTTAACAAAGATGACATGAAATATTAATTCCCCTATTATCATGAACATATACTATACAACAAAACATCCTTTACCTAACTATGGTAAATGTATCAAGGTTGTTTCAGGCACATACTATAAGCAAGAATGCTAACTACCCATGAGATGTAACACAGAACAACCCTAGAAACTCAGTGTGTCTTACCTTGGCTGGCTCAAATCTTTTAAACCAATGATATGTGACGTCTGTTATTTTTTGTATGCATGCAGTCCAATCCAATACCATACAATGCAATATCATCGCCCAGAGCCAGGGACGGACTGGGGCTAAAAAACAGCCCTGGACTTTCTCCCAAATAGGCCCATCATGCGGTCATTTACCCCTAGTCGTGCACGACAGACAATAGCCAGGATGTCCTGATACTATGCCATAATACTGTAGCCTATCAGACAATGTATTCACAGCAAGTAACATTTCAAAACCTATGATGATAATTGGAATTGTGGTTCTTTTACTTTTTCCCATCCACCTTTCTCCTTACGTTTTCTGCTAGCTATTCTACTGGTGATTTGATGCTCAGGCTGGAAAACTGTAAATTTTTCTGTCCTGACCTACTCCAGTTACAAATCTGCCTCTGCGGCCGGGGACCAATCACAAACTGGCTAGTAGGCCGACTCTTCTTCCTCAGTTTTTTTTTTTACACGTAGCGTATAAGTGATCGTATTAGCGCCCCTGCTGTTGGCTGTTCATATTGCTTTGTTTAGACTTTTTTGTGTGCTGACGGCCGTCGGTTGGATGTTGGACTTCTCCAGAACGCACAGATTGTCAGTCCGTCCCTGCCCAGAGCACTGGACAAATAGACACCCTTTAAGAAGCAGTTTGGGCTGAGGATGAAGGTCTGTAACAATGGACTGTCTGGTTTAATGTGAGACATCTGTGCAGTGACTGCCACACTGCATACTTCACTTAATGAAGCTTAGCGTAAATTCTTTCAGGAAGACTTCCTAATGTATTCCTTGTCTCTCTCTTCTTAAACTAAACACCTGGAGAGGTGCGCACTGTCTTTTAACCAATCAGAAGCGGCCACAAATTTCACGAGCCAATCACAGCATGTCTTCCCTGTTTTAAACCTGTCTTCTCTCTCTCTCTCTCTGCCGCGGAGCTGTCATTCAGGCAAAGAGTGCGATGCTCCTCCTCCCCTTCCACCTCCGGTCTAGGTCGCACACGGCTCCCCGGGCTTCCCTCTGGCTGACCATGCTTGTTACTAACCTAGCTCTGGGGAGTCCCCTTATGTTTTTTCTCGCCCAGCATGTTTCCTTGGATTAGAGTGGCACCAAGATCATGGATGCAGCTGTCGCTGTGGTCCTGCTCCGAGTCCACGCCCTGCTACACCCTGCTACACCCTGCTACTCTTTACGGTGCCCTGCAGTGTCCTGCTGCACCCTGCTTCGTCCAGCATGCCCTGCAGTGCCTGATATTACATGAATTACTACGACTACTTTTCTAGACACTGATCCATTATCTTTATTGTGATTATTAATGCCACTGTTCATAACACCCCCAACCGGCTCCGTCAGACACCGCCTACCTAGAGCCTGTGTTTGCCGAGGTTTCTTCCTAAAAGGGAGTTTTCCTCACCACTGTCAATACTTGCTTTTGAGGGAATTACTAGAATTGTTGGGTCTTTGTAAATTATAGAGTGTGGTCTAGACCTACTCTATTTGTGAAGTGTCTCGAGATAACTCTTGTCATGATTTTATACTATAATTGAATTGAATTGACTGCTCTCATTGGCTCCTCGGTCTGGTCCTCGGGGCTCCCTCACACCACTGCCAGTGTCTAGACTCCATCAGGGGGATATCTTCGGCTTCCTACCCCCTTTTAATTAATAAATATTGTATAACGATGGAGTCGTTATACAATATAATAATATAATCTCCAAATAGCTGTACATGTCACATTGAATTTGTACAATACATTTTGCATTTCTGCAATGAAGTATCTCTGATTGAAATATTTCCCAGTAGACACCCTGTCTAAACTGTCTTCAACAGGACAGCATTTCTTTTTGGAAACATGAAATGGGCATCAAGCAGCTCAGAATGGCAGGGATGCCTGAATTAATATTTAGGGCCCAGGTACCTAAAAGTTCTGTATGCTAAACCTTTTCCCACATAACTCCGAGGAGCTTTCAGTAGTCGACTCAAAGACTTCTGATAGCAGGCTAAGTTACTGGGCTGGTTTTGGTTTTACAATATGCTTTTCTCTGCTGACTTGGGCCAAGTGAACTCACTGAACCACAACAAGGTTTTCATACAAGGAATACAACTCAAGTATTTATTACTGCTGTAGACTATTGATTAAAATGACCAAATATGAACATTTCTCAAACTAAGATTTCACCCTGTAATTAAGGTATAATGTGGAGCTGTTCATTAAAGGCAGGTTTGGTAACTATTTCCAATACACTTTTTTTTTAATATATATATATATATATTGTTTGAAATGTTCTCTACACCCAACCCGTTCTTATTTCCAACTCGTCAAATACTGACACTTGGACAGTGGCTCTCAGCGTCAGGTGTTGGATGGGTCAAACAACACAGGGCTTTCACCCAGGAGACCGGGGTTTGTGTCCCGTTCTTGTCCCAAGTGTCACTGTGTAACCCCACCCACCATCTTTCTGTCCCGTCCTTGTGCCGCATGTCAGTTAAATGTACATTCTTTAAATGGTGCCAAATGGGTCTCAAAAAGTGATGCCAAGAGTCGCTACCAAGCGCAAATTAGTTGAAATCCCCACAGCATCTGAGTTAGACGCTAAAGACTAAGACTTTTTGCGTCATAAAAAATGCCAAAGGCACTTGACCAAGTGTCCCTTTTTGACACGCTGGGAGTGAGAATATGTTATCCGCTCTGCTCTGAAGCAGCGAGGCAGCGGTGCTCATGCATGTCTTTGTGTGGGCGGAGCCCAGAGGGCAGGGGGAGGGGTTAGACAAAGCCCCAAGGAGATGCTTCTTTCAAATTTTGCTAGCTTTTCTACATTACCAACCCTGCCTTCAATGCCTTCCAGACAGGGGTAACACTAAACATATTATGCACATAAGTTGTTTATGAGAGAGATCCCATTATATTCTATAACTGCTCCAGATAACTGCACGCTGCATGCATACTGTATTACTTTGCTTGAAATAAATTTCAGTTGAGGATGGAAGTCATCAGGTGAAACAGCCATACTCCTTTTATCGGTAGTCTCTTAGGTTATTTAAGCTGACAGCCACAGGCTCAGCATAATGCATTGCTAACGTGTCCTGCATGAGTAGTTTTGGGACAGGAGTCAACTGAGAAAAGCAGCAGCAGCGTGAAGGTGCAGGATGAATGAGCTCCACGCATCCCTCCACAGTATCTTGATACAAAAGAAATTGTGTCAACCCACAGGTGTATCAAATGAAAGGTTTTCTAAACTGAGATATCAAAGTCCCATGCCTCGCTATCAGCAAGCTCACTGGGACAGTGGCACATTGACAAAACATGCTAATTAGATCTATTTGCTTTGAAGAGGAAAAATAATGACCATCCTGGCCCTTCAGATAAATACAAGTCTACAAATCCAATTAGAGCTGGCTTTTATGATGGATGAAAGAATCTCACTGTAATGGTTTGTTAATAAACTGCCCGTTTGCACAACAATGGTATAATTAGGGGAGACTGTTGGGATGTGACCCATTTGTATAAAACATCTGCAGCCGCTTGCCATTGTTGTGATTCACTGGTGTTTGAAGCGCCCAAATTGTGACAGATGAGTGGATATAACGGTAGGTAGCAAAGCAGCCCTGTGACTGAGTGCTTGGCATTGTGGGTAGGAAGTCATGCGTGTGCAGTGGGCGGACAAAGTGCCAACATGCCAGAAGGACAATCAAAAGTATAGAGAGAGCTTTGTGAAAAATAACTGAACTTTCTTTTGCCATCGATCAGCTGCTTCTCAAAACGAATGACTCCGCATATGGAGTAACCGGCAATTATCAGTCATTTGGTCCTACTGTGATGTATGGACTTACAGCAAAATATGGAAAGATGACCAAAGTCCAAAACTATCTCTGAAACGTTTGTGCCATTTGTGTAAAATAAATAAATAAAGATATCGAATTTTACATCATATTTGTAAATATGAATTGATTGTCAAATGATTTTGCTCAACGTGTCATGCAGTCATGTTCCCTTCTCTCGCTATGCTGTGGACATGCAGAATCATTTTTGGGATGCTGAGCAGGACTTTTGAGATATTGAGTCTAAGTCAATATTTTAAAGTTTCTCATTACTTTGAGATTCTTAGTGAATATTCTGAGTTACTAAGTCAATATATTGAGATACTAAGTAAATATTTTGAGATATTAAGTCAATATGTTGAGATACTAAATCAATATTTTCAGATATTACGTCAATATTTTAAAGTTTCTTATTACTTTGAGATTCTTAGTCAATATTCAGAGAAACTAAGTCATCATTTGCCGGAAGGGACTACAGGCAGTCAGGTGTTGGCTCGGAGTAGACAAGGCCAAGGCAAGAATCATCGCATAGGAACTGAAATGGCGGAGTCTAATCAGACCAGCGACGTTTTATTATTTTGATGGGCTGAACACCTGACTGCCTGTAGTCCCTTCCAGCAATAGACGTGCGAGATCTCGCGTGACATTTCGGTGCTGAGGATATGGCTGCTGAGACAGTTTGGCAAGTTTTCTTAACAGTCTTCTGTGATAAACAATATTACTGGTTAAAAAATGCGTTTGGCTTACAGCCCCTATCTCGTCCACTGTTTGCGATTTGGGGCTGTAGCATAAGCTGGGCCAAGCTCTGTAGTGGTTGATCAACGAAAAATACTGTCTAAACGGCTTATTTGACATGTTTTAATGCAGAAAAACACCTTCTGGTCAATTTTTGCATTTGCAATTACACTTTAAATGACATCCTTCCTGTAACTTCACATTTCGGTGCTGAGGATATGGCTGCTGAGACAGTTTGGTAAGTTTTCTTAACAGTCTTCTGTGATAAACTCCGGGTTTACTAACTAGGTTGTTGGTGCTTCGTTTTATGTGTAGGGACCCTGAGCAAGTTACTGACGAGGTTTGGTGTTGTTTTGAACAATATTACTGGTTAAAAAATGCTATTTGGAAAGCGTTTGGCTTACAGCCCCTATCTCGTCCACTGTTTGCGATTTGGGGCTGTAGCATAAGCTGGGCCAAGCTCTGTAGTGGTTGATTGACGAAAAATACTGTCTCCACGGCTTATTTGACGTGTTTTAATGCAGAAAAACACCGTTTGGTTAATTTTCGCTGGAATTACACTTTAATACGAAAGCTTTCAAAGAAGCTGACAAGCCACCAGTTAAAAATTCAAAAGAAGATGGGGGTGCTCTTTGTTTGAGCAGGATGTGCATGCAAATCAAAGTGTCCAGCGTCATCACACGGTCTGTGTACAATAGAAGGTCTGATAGAGAGAGGCTGTTATTTGTTCTTTCCGAAGTTCCCAAATGAAAAATCTGCATTGTGAATAGATTTTTCAACTAGCGATTCAAGGCAACCTCCTGCTGGGCCTAACGTACCAGGATCAACAGTCCCTGCAGTCTGTACACTACACCTCCTCCTGAGATTGGCAAATTGCCTTCGACTGCATTACACAGGAGTTTTCTGAAAGAAATACTCTCCTATTTCCTATTCTTTGTAAATCCGGGGTTTGAGACAAACATAAGTACACAGTAATCCCTCAAAACAGACAAACAAGGTTGAACCAAATGATTCTCTGGCTTCTGGGTTGCAGGGAGCCGGGAGACCGATGATTAAATCATGAGGAAAATTGTTGTATATTCCTGCTATGTGATAATGATATGATAATAATAATCTGCCACTTTATTACTTTAATTGATTTCTATATTGATGCTATCTTGTTTCAAGGCACAAAGATGCAAACTCAAACGAAAGCCTATGATTTTGCTGCTATAAATGCTCAATCTGGATTCACAGAAGATTTAGACTTGACACATCCAAAACAGGCATTTTTATGGCCTTTAATCGACAGGATAGATTACAGACAGGAAATGAGACGGGGGGGGGGGGGGGGGGGGGGGGGCTACATGCATATAAATAATATATGGTCATATTGAAAACACTGAAATGGTTAATTTTGGAAGGCAAATGGTAGGATTTAGGACACAGTGTATAGTATGTCTTTTCTGGGAAAAATCGAATGCCGAAGACATGTTTCCTGTGGGAGAAACTTTGGTTTGTGTGGAATATACAGGGAAAAGGTAGAGAAAGCACAGCTGTTGGCTTAGAGGACTAAGATTTGAACACCACCCACATAAACTCCACATAAATGACAATGATATAGATATTCATCATGCTCAAAAGGGACCATATCTGAGCCAAATGCAAACACCTGTATTATAGTCCCAAAGATAAAAAGCTCTCTACTATAAGAAGACAAGATGACTCTTCTCTCTCTCTCTCTCTCTCTCTCTCTCTCTCTCTCTCTATCAATTTCAATATCATTCACAACTACAGTCCATTTTAAACATTTTACCGTACTTCATGGGTCACAATAACTGTCCTTTCAGCACAATTCAGCAAATCTACTTTCAGTAGCATGTATCCGCATTAATTATGTGATTATGTTAATGAATCCCATTCATTTATAAAAGGGAGGAATACTTATAAAAAGTACAATGCCAACATTGTCCCACTGGCCAATGGACTCCCAGCAGATCTTGTTGGACGCTGAGTTTTGACGAACATGCTTAAAGAGTTACAGAGTTATTAATTGTAGAAATTAAAAAAAAAAAATAATAATTTTTCATTCGTCACCCTATGGAAACTGTTTTGATCAAACAATATTTAAAGTGCTCATTTTATGTTCATTTTCAGGTTAATAATTGTATTTAGATGTACCAGAATAGGTTTACATGGTTTAATTTTCAAAAAAACATATTTTTATTGTACTGCACATTGCTGCAGCTCCTCTTGTCACCTTGTGCGTTGAGCTCTCTGTTTTATCTACAGAGTGAGGCATCTCACTTCTGTTCCATCTTTGTCGCACATGCTCAGTACCTAGGTAAGGACTACTAGCCAGTCAGAAGCAGAGTATGAGAGTGTGCCATGCTAGCAGCTAGGCAGCATTATAACGTGTGTTACAAAGTGACCATGTTTGTCTCTGAAGTAAAGGCTGGACTACTAAGTTATTTATTACAGTATGAGAGAGGATTCAACACTCCCCCGCGGTGTGTAGCCACAGTCATGCCGCGCCCTGTTCTTATCTCTGCGTCTCCTCATAGTTGTCAGATTCAACTACCAACCCTGTGTAGACTGGCTCTTTGGACCAGCTCTTAGTTATGCTGCTATAGTTTTAGACTGCCAGGGGACTTCCTTTGACACACTGATCTCCTCTCTCTTTCCATCTGTGTGCATTTATGTCCCTGTAATGCTTGTTGCTATCTTAGCTTCGGGGAGCTTATTCCCCGGAGTCGTTATGTTTCCTCACCTCGCAGATTTTCTTGGATTGGGGCGGCACCTGGATTGTAGGTGGAGCTGCTGCCCTGGTCCTGCTCGACGCCCTGCTACTCCCTGCACTGCTACTACTATTAGTTCTAGTCACAGTACTATTATCTTTATTGCTATTATAATTGCCACTGTTCATCGTACCAACTGCTATAATTATTCTGAATCATATTTCTGTATTTCTGTATATCTGTATCAGTGTCTCTGTGTCCCAACCGGCAGTGGCAGATGACCACCCACCAAGAGTCAGGGTCTGTCCGAGGTTACCGCCTGTTTAAGAACGTTTCCTCACCAATGTTGCACCAAATGCTTGCTCCATCATTCTCCTGTTAGCTGCTATGGATTTACATAGACCACACAAAGACAAACAGTCATTTAGCTTTCCAGCCAATTAATATTTGCAATCTTCCTGGCTTATGTTGTGTTTACCTAACGTGATATGCCATTTAGCACAATATTTACAAGGAAAGACTGATTGTACAGCCCAGCATTGTGTTTCACATGTGGACCAGGGTTTTCAGTGAGAGTGATGAGGACAGTCATCTCTTTGTCTTGCTAACATTTGAGTAGGCAGTCTTGGATGCAAATTAAAATATTTGACAAGAGGAACAGCCTAGACATGACAACGCCAAGTGATTCTGCATTCTATAATATTCACATTGGAATGGGACTGCATTCACCCAGCTGGAGATACTAGCAAAGAAAGATTTGCGTATTATCTTGTTTAAAAAAAGGAAATTAGCCATGCTTATAGACTATTGATTGAGATTAATGCCCAGGCTTATGGGAATGAGCTCTAAAACAATAAGCCCTTACATTGGGTAATTGATCATTTGAAAAATCTATAGCAATCATTTCCCCAGGCAGGAATTAATGTCTCTGTGGACCATATTTCATTAACTGCTTGGCATACTAGTTGGCATTTATTCAAGACTGAGTTGAAATACAAAAAGAGGAACATATTGTGCTGACCTGTTACTGTTAGACATCTGGCATACCCAAAAATGCCCAAATTGTGCACCATGTCTAGTGCAGTGATTCCCAACCAGTGATTTTCAAATGAGGGGTGCCTCATTTGAAAATGTAAAGGTCCCATGACATGGTGCTCTTTGGATGCTTTTACATAGACCTTAGTGGTCCCCTAATACTATATCTGAAGTCTCTTTTATATAGACCTTAGTGGTCCCCTAATACTATATCTGATGTCTCTTTTATATAGACCTTAGTGGTCCCCTAATACTATATCTGATGTCTCTTTTATATAGACCTTAGTGGTCCCCTAATACTGTATCTGAAGTCTCTTTTATATAGACCTTAGTGGTCCCCTAATACTATATCTGAAGTCTCTTTTATATAGACCTTAGTGGTCCCCTAATACTATATCTGAAGTCTCTTTTATATAGACCTTAGTGGTCCCCTAATACTATATCTGAAGTCTCTTTTATATAGACCTTAGTGGTCCCCTAATACTGTATCTGAAGTCTCTTTTATATAGACCTTAGTGGTCCCCTAATACTATATCTGAAGTCTCTTTTATATAGACCTTAGTGGTCCCCTAATACTATATATGAAGTCTCTTTTATATAGACCTTAGTGGTCCCCTAATACTGTATCTGAAGTCTCTTTTATATAGACCTTAGTGGTCCCCTAATACTATATCTGAAGTCTCTTTTATATAGACCTTAGTGGTCCCCTAATACTATATCTGAAGTCTCTTTCCCAAAATTCCGCCTTGGTGCAGAATTACAGCCACTAGAGCCAGTCCCACAATGAGCTTTACTCAGGACGTGCCATTTCTGCATCTGTAGCTATTGAGGAGGAGAGAGGGGGGGGGCAAGGTGGAGGGTGGGGGTGTGGCCTTGACCAACTGCCACTTTGCTCGTTTGAAAGCCATGATGTCTCTCTCTCATGGGTTGGCCAAATTCTCTGGGCGGGCAAAGCAGAAAAAGGGGAGGTAATCTTGCTCCTTATGACCTCATAAGGAGGAGATTCCAGAACGGCTCATCTGAGCTTACTTTTTCTCAAAGTCAGAGCAGGAGACCCAGGGCTCGGTTTACACCTATCACCATTTCAAGCCAATTGGGGACTATAGGCAGGCTGGGGGAACTCATATTAATGTTAAAAAACCTCATAAAGTTAAATGTTCATGCCATGGGACCTTTACATTATGATTGGATCAATAATAATTATAAATAATAATAATTATATAATGTATTAGCTGTAACACCTGAACACTAGATGCTGCAGTTATGTAAGAGTGCTTGAGAAGTAGTTAGCGTGCACAGAAGTAGGTAATTAGGTAAAAGTAATGCATACATGGAATAAATAAATAAATAGCTAAAAGTAATGGCTAAAAAGTTGAAATAGTTAGCAAAAACTATTTAGCCAAAATATTACTGAATATTAGAGAGTACCTGACTATCCCCGCCTGTTCCATTGAACCTGGAAGCACAGGATTTGTACACGGAATATAAAATGTGGAAAGAATCGTATACATTTTTTTTTAAAATAGCCAGCTGATCTGGGGATGTAGAGGATGCAGTAAGGAGAGCTACACTGTTGCATTGCATCGGAGCTCCCACTCAGAGCATTTTTGTTAATCTTCCGGGAGAAAAAGGTACATTTGAGGAGACAGTAGCCACCCTTGACACATATCACACCACGGAGAAATGTGAGAAATGTGGTTTTGGAAAGACACAAGTTTAGACAGAGAATGCAGTGCCCTGAGGAATCTGTTGATGGTTTTGTCAATGCTTTGAGAGAATTGGTGAAGTCATGTGAATTTGGCGTACTAGAAGATGACATGCTGAGAGATCAAATAGTGGAAACGTGTGCAATAAAAAAACTGCGGGACAAATCATTACAGGAAGGAACTCTCCAAGTTGCTATAATTTTTGAAGCGGCACAAGCTGAGTCAAAAGTGTTTTCGGAAAACAGTGGTGAATGTGGAGCCAAAACAGCCAAATGCCTGTACTGTTAGACAGAGATGGGATGTAACGAAGTACAAATACTTCGTTACTGTACTTAAGTAGATTTTTCAAGTATTTTTACTTTACTTTACTATTTATTTTTGTGCCGACTTTTTACTTTTACTCCTTACATTTTTAACACAAATATCGGTACTTTCTACTCCTTACGTTTTACAAAAGTGTCTCGTTACTTACCCACTTACAAAAGCGCGATGATACGTAACAACATTGTTTGTGACAGAACGTTCTCATTTTCATTCATAAATTCACCCCGTCTGTGTTGGGAAGCTCTGACATTTGGACCTTCGGGGTTTCCGTGGCCCTGGATCTGACGTGAGGTCACTTGACGTTACTAAGCAACAACAAGTTGCATTCTTTGCGCGGTCTTTCCTTTCTCGCAACTAGTTACCTAGAGTTTGAACTAAGTTTTATAAGTAACGAGATATGAAACGTTACTAAACAGACCTAAATAACACTACTTCAGTGTTTTCTAAAGTCTGTCCCTGAAGCTGCTGCCACGTCGGGTGATACTGCAGCTGCCACCAACGTTAGCCTACTGTTACCTGGTAAGTGAGAGTAGCCTAGCTTATATGATACCGCGCGCGCGTGTGTGCGCGAGTGCTTGTGTGTGTACGTGCGTGTGTGTGCGTGCCTGTGTGTGTGTGTGTGTGTGCGCCTGTGTGCATGCCTGTGTGTGTGTGCGCGCGCCTGTGTGTGTGCTGTGTGTCCATGTGTGTGTATGTGTGTGTGTGTGTGTGTGTGTGTGTGTGTGTGTGTGTGTGTGTGTGTGTGTGTGTGTGTGTGTGTGTGTCTGTGTGTCTGAGTACTGCAGTAAACAGAATACAAACTTTATATTTCCTTGTTTCAGATGATGAGAGAGACAGTGAGAACTCCCGGCCTTCATTAGGTCAATGACTATGCAATATTAGAGTAAATTCTTAAATCTTAAATATGCATTGCTTTACACAATTAAATGACTATATGGTAATGTTAGTTAGCAATGGTCAGATAATTAACTAAAATAGAAAGAGTGGAGCTTTTTTCTCCTTCCATCTGCTTTTTATGCATTTGTTAGCCATGGTGCTGAAGATTGTAAACAGTTTATTAAATACTTTTGAGTAAATATAGGCCCTTATCAGCAGATTTTACTGCTAATCAATACAAAAGTTGTATGATGATGCTAATTATTAGTCATGGTTTTGTGTGGCAGTGGGGGGGGGGTCGGTTAAATGGCTTATTTGTGTGATGTGATGTCCTGTTGCGTTCAGGTTCGGTTGCGTTTCTCAGAAGTTAAATCTGTCTTATCTTTTCTCAACTCTAAGTGTTGTTTTTCCAGGACTTTAAATTAACGCCATCAATACTTAAACGTCTGTTGCCCGTGTACAGTTCGTATTCAGAAACGTCACAGTACCGACTGTCTGGGGTGTCGCTCTGGGATGTATGAGGCTGGGAGGGGAAAATCACAGTATACTCACTACAACAAAATAGACTACACCACTGGTTAGTTATACTCTAAACGTATGCAGAACTTACATGTAGATTCCTTTAAATGTTGATTAAAAATGGAACTGGATCTGTGAATTATTACAGAATCACAATTGAATTCATATCTTGCTACTCAGTCAGAATCCTATTAACCTGGAGTCCCAGTCTCTGTCACAATAATCATATATGTGATGTTTTAGGCCTTTTGGCAGACATCCATTTAAAATGTAGACAATGGCATATATACATAAAGAGCCTTTTCTCCATGTCTACTGAAGTTTCTCAGCTTGCACTCTAGTAACATTTGTGCTCCAGGTAGCTTTGCATAAAAAAATGGTTGTCATTCGCAAGGCTACTTTTACTTTTATACTTTAAGTACATTTCCAAGCCTGTACTTTGTTACTTTTACTTGAGTAAATAAGTTAAATCAGTACTTCTACTTTTACCAGAGTATTTTTTAACACAAGTATCTGTACTTCTACTTAAGTATGAGAAGTGAGTACTTTTCCCATCTCTGCTGTTAGACAACTAGTCATTATGCACGAGTATGCAGGAAGAAAAAGAGCTAAGAAAAAGAAAAGAAACCAGACAGAAAGTATAAACCAGTAAGAGCAGTGGAGGATACTTCAGACTCGGATGAGTTTATACATGCAATAGATCCACAAGGTAAAGAAACAATAAGAATAAATTGTCAAAAGATCAAGATGGTGATAGATACAGGAAATGGAAGAAACCTCCTAGGTGAACACTTATATAAGAAAGCAGGACAGAAACAGACTAGTCACTATAGGCCATCCACATACACAGTTCATCCTAAGGGTTCACTGTACCATGTGTATGTTTAACTTGAAAACATGATTTATAAAATCATGCCAACAATAAGTATGCTATTTTAATAGCTTAGTATCCTATGCAAAAAGGTATAACGGATTTAGGCTGCCCTACACATTATTGTACGCCCAGTTTAATATGCAACTTAACTTTATATAATATATGTGGTAGGGGGTCCCTGCTCTGGCTCTCTTTCAGTTAAGGGGTCCTTGGCTTAAAAAACGTTGAAGACCCCTGCTTTAAAGCACAACTGGCACGGCAAGAAAATGCCATACCTAGGGAAATGTATGTCATTAAAGGAAATGTGGAAGCACTGATGGGCAGAATGTCATGCTTTGCGTTAAAGATACTGACTCAGGGAGGCGATGTAACTGTAAATGCAGTGAATGCAGTGGATCAGACAGATTTAGTCAGTTGACACAAGAATAGAAGTCACTTTTCAAAGGACTAGGACAAATTAAAGGTTACAGCCACAGAGTAACAGTGGATGAGAAAGTTCAGCCTGTAGCTCAGGGTTTGAGGAAAGTCCCTTATCCAATGATATAAGCTGTAAACCAAGAACTAGACAAAATGCTTGATGATGGTATCATCAAAGAGGTGAATGAAGGTTCTGAGTGGATTTCTAATATTCTACTCATACCAAAGAAAGACACCAAAGAAGTGAAACTATGTGGATATCTCAGAGAAGTAAACAAATCTGTAATCCGAGAGAGACATCCAGTACCAACTGTAGACAGTATATTGCAAGCTGTGCAAGGACCAAACATATTTGATAAACTGGATGCAAGAAAAGGAATCTGGCAAGTGGAGTTAGCCCCAGAGTCAAGACACCTGACTACTCTCATCACACACAGCTGTTGCTACCGATTCAGGAAGGTTGCCTTTGGACTGTCAAGCGCACCTGAGGCCTATAAGAAGGCTATGGACTCAATGCTGGCAGGGATGCCAGGTTTGCTACATGGGTGACGTCATAGTACATGCGGAAACTGAAGAAGAACTGGAACAGAAACTATGACAAGTATTTCAGAAATTCAAAGACAGAGGTCTAACCCTGAACCGAGGCATATGTGTTTTTGGGTTACATCAGATTGAGATGCTAGGACATCTGATATCTGCTGAAGGATTCTCCTAGCATATCGCTCAACATCCTACAGAGCATCAGGACAAACACCATCTAAGCTCATGTTTGGATGAGACATCCATACCAAGTTACCAAACGTAATGAAGGAAAATTTCAATACAAAAGACATTCGAAAACACCACCAACAGTACACAGTCAAAATGAAAGACTATGCTGACAAGGCAAAAAGAGCAAAGGAACACAACTTCAAAGTTGGAAACTTGGTGTACATTGCCAGTATAGACAATGATAAACTGGACTCCAAGTTCAGAGACACTCGTTATGTACTTCTGAGAAACACCTCAGACAATTCCTTAGAACTAGTAAACACCGAAGATGGATCCTGAATAACAAGGAATGTTAAACACTTTGCCACACTCCAGTGGTTATGGACCTTGATGTTGCAGTGACCGCAGAAGCAAGTGAAGACACCAGAGTTGTGGACAGGCAAGATGCTCAGAGCACTCCAGCAGAGTCATCAGAGACCTACAGTATATTGGTGCCAGACAAGCTTTAAACAAGCGTTCTCTGGCCCGACATGCAAAGGGTTACCAGAAGTGGCAGAGCTAAGAAGCTAGTCAGATACAGAGGCACATAAGTAAGATTGATAAAGAAAAGTGAGTCTGTTCACGTTAGCCTTGAAGGTAAAGAAAATGTTGACTCAGTGAAGAATATATGAAAAGAAAGACGACATTTCAATTGTCATAATATTATGAGATATATGTATGAACTTATGTTAAAGTTATGATAACTTTAATTATAGCAAGGGGAAGATGTAGTGTAGAGATTTGAGGACCAGTTAACCATAGTCCTCATAAATCGACTGGAGTTTAAAATTCCAACACAAAGGAAGAGGAAGGAAACAGACATAGGCGAAAAGACATTCATCCGGCGGAATTTCCTGCAGCACCGGAGTGTTCCCGGAAGTGGATTGTCATGGATATAGACTAAGACAGGGATATGTAGACCAGAAAGGGGGAAATCACACGCTTTGCCCCCGGAAAATCGCACCCTGGGCCTACTAACTAAACCATACATGGCTTAAACATTGAGCAATCCAAGTTGACAGTTCAACAAGTTTGAAAAACAAATATCCACTTTTATATAATGAATACTATTTTACATTTGGAACATACATTGGGAATTGATGAAGGGGTGCATGAGTTCATCTGACAGGGCTGTGAGGGTCCTCAGACCAAAAAGGTTAGGAACCCCTGCTCTAGTGTATTCCAGAATGTAGTTATGAATTGCAGGATTCAAGTTACAGGAAGGATGTCATTTAAAGTGTAATTGCAAATGCGAAAATTGACCAGAAGGTTTTTTTCTGCATTAAAACATGTCAAATAAGCCGTTTAGACAGTATTTTTCTTTGATCAACCACTACAGAGCTTGGCCCAGCTTATGCTACAGGCCCAAATTGCAAACAGTGGACGGGATAGGGGTCGTAAGCCAAACGCATTTTTTAACCAGTAATATTGTTTATCACAGAAGACTGTTAAGAAAACTTACCAAACTGTCTCAGCAGCCATATCCTCAGCACCAAAATGTCACGCGAGATCTCGCACGTCTATTGCCGGAAGGGACTACAGGCAGTCAGGTGTTGGCTCGGAGTAGACAAGGCCAAGGCAAGAATCATCGCATAGGAACTGAAATGGCGTGGTGTCTAATCAGACCAGCGACGTTTTTGATTTTGATGGGCTGAACACCTGACTGCCTGTAGTCCCTTCCGGCAATAGATGTGCGAGATCTCGCGTGACATTTCGGTGCTGAGGATATGGCTGCTGAGACAGTTTGGTAAGTTTTCTTAACAGTCTTCTGTGATAAACTCCGGGTTTACTAACTAGGTTGTTGGTGCTTCATTTTATGTGTAGGGACCCTGAGCAAGTTACTGACGAGGTTTGGTGCTGTTTTGAACAATATTACTGGTTAAAAAATGCTATTTGGAAAGCGTTTGGCTTACAGCCCCTATCTCGTCCACTGTTTGCGATTTGGGGCTGTAGCATAAGCTGGGCCAAGCTCTGTAGTGGTTGATCTACGAAAAATACTGTCTTCACGGCTTATTTGACGTGTTTTAATGCAGAAAAACACCTTTTGGTCAATTTTCGCTGGAATTACACTTTAAGTGTTAACCGTAGGTTAGATATGTATTATTCTTCTTGATTAAACTCTGCACAAAATGCATTTCCAGACACTGCAAATCACATTCGAGGTCCCCTATAATTAAAGTATGATGATGGCATCATCCGCATGTCCCAGAGGAGGGAATCTATAATCATGTCTTGTCAATGGTCAGGTTCAAACCATTTCGTCGTGGACTTGGATGACTTGTCTAGTGTCTGGCACTTCAGACCAATTTAACTAGTCCAGATTTCGCTTTCTCTAGGCAGCAATCAAATTTCAAATGTGGGGCACATCCATCGAGGGTGCTGGAAAACATGCTGATGACCTAACAGGTAATATTACACTGTCATTAAAAAAAATCTAATTTCAAATGCTGAGCTGAGTTCTAAAGTTCAATTGCTCCTGATTTCTATTTTAACTTCTACTAACTTTCAAAAGGAACAGCAGAGTGGAGGATAGCCAGCTGCATGGAGATGGAGAGAGCTGATTTAGCCTCATTTGGCATCAGGGAGGCTGGGACTGGACACACTTCTGCAGGCAGCATCGTCGGGAGATCCAGGACATCAATACACCCTGCAGGCACACAAAGGTCTTTTGAAATCTGCAAGCAGGCCAGACACTTCAATCATCAGAGGTGGGAGATAAACAAATGCAGGCTCCGGCTGTCAAAGATGGATTATTAAAAGTATGTATTACTTTATTCTTCGGTTTCTGATGGAGGGAGTTATTGGATTAAGAAGAAATTGCTAGCTTATCCATGTTGCTGTCATATCGTGTGTGTGTGTGTGTGTGTGTGTGTGTGTGTGTGTGTGTGTGTGTGTGTGTGTGTGTGTGTGTGTGTGTGTGTGTGTGTGTGTGTGTGTGTGTGTGTGTGTGTGTGTGTGTGGATGGAGCAGACTGAGCATCAGAGAGAAACTAGTCTTGCCAATAGTTCTTGACAACACCACCAGCAGACTGCGTGAACCATGTGCTGGTACTTTATGTAGCGCCCAAGCAACTGACATCCAAACTGATTTGCTGGCGAGGTTTGAGCCGTTGAATTGTAAATCGACTCAACACGAGCAATCCTTTTACAAGAGGGGAACATTTAGGCCAAGTTGACCAGATTGGCTGAGGGGGCAGAAGAGGAATCTTAACTTTCAAAATAAGACAGTTGCCATTCAACCCTTGTGTTGTCTTATCATCATGCAAGTTGTGTCCTCACGGGTTAAAATTGATTTTTTCAACCTTTTTGGCGATTTCTTTCAACGTTTTTGTCACTTTTTGACATTTTTGGAGCTGTTGTTTTACTACCACCAATATATACACCGCTAACACCAACTTATTGCGAATAGTTCTACACTTATTTTTGGAGTTCATGGCAAATAAACTTAATTTATATGAAATTATGCCTACATTTAGAGTTTAAAGGTCCCATGGCATGAAAACATCACTTTATGAGGTTTTTTAACATTAACATGAGCTCCCCCAGCCTGCCTATGGTCCCCCAGTGGCTAGAAATGGCGATAAGTTTAAACCGAGCACTGGGTATTCTGCTCTGACTTTGAGAAAATGAAAGCTCAGATGGGCCAATCTGGAATCTTCCCTTTATGATGTCATAAGGGGAAAGGTTACCTCCCTTTTCTCTGCTTTGCCCGCCCAGAGAATTTGGCCCGCCCATTAGAAAGAGAGAGACATCATGCGAAGCATGGCAGTTGATCAAGGCCCCCCCCCCCAAAAAAAATAAAAATCAAAACAGCAATTTGGTTGAAAAATAACATATTTCTGATATAAAAAACCTTGGAAACGGGTCCAATTTGACCCAAGGGCAACAGGTGGGTTAAGATTGTGCATTATTGAAATGAACTGTGCCATAGGCTAATGCCAGGGTCGTCGGTGATGTGGCACACCTGTTCAGCCTGGCTCACATGGATTTAAGTTGGCTGCCAGCTATGTTCTCATCGTTTTCCAATATCACCACGCACCACCCCAAAGATACCAGCTCTTCATTTTGACATTATCTTTTGACTTTTCTTTTCTTTTGCACACTCACCCATACACTCATTACAGATTTTCATGTTTGAATTGAAGTTATGTAAATTTCTAGTTTGGCCAAATAAAGCCAATAACTATACATTTGTGTGAGCTTCTTTTGTTTCTGTTACAAGTAGCAGCCATCTTGTAATACGTTTAAGAAAAAGAGCAAGAAGGCAACACAGATTGTTGCTAGAGGAGACAGAAAGATGTTGTGATGCTTGAAGAAAATAATAAAAATTTAAATCAGCATAGGATGACCCAGATGCGGATGTTAAGAAAGAGAAACCAAAGCTGTATTTGAGAAAGTGTCACATGGTGTCACTTTGAGTTCTCAGTCAAGAGAAACACCAAGCCTGTTTTCAACAGAGCTCGTCTTTTACTGCTCAGAGTCCCTTTAATGTGCTAAGGAACACATGACAGAGGCAATAAGCATCACCTATAACGCCGACGTATACAAGTATTCTTAATTCCACAGGACTAAGGTTTCCCTTTCCTGATATGGAAGACATGCCACACAATGAATACGTACAGCGCAAACACTAAGGGTTCTACACTTGCAGGGTTTCTGATGTACTGCTTTTCTTGTTGGCAGGAACAGAGCAACTCCCTCGGGGCCTTCAATAATGTCACATAATCAGTAAAAGTCTGCGAACAGATGCACAAACTGGATGAGGTCCTAAGTTATTTTTGGAGACGTAATGTTAAGAAGGCATAATGCAGGTTCACCTTGAGCACATAAAGTGAAACCTTTTATGGAGATGATATATTCTCCATAAAAAGGGAGCTGTTTAAAGTCAGTCATGGTTTAAACTGTGAGTCACATTGACTTTAAAAAAACAACCATCACATTACCTTCACCTTTAAAATCATACTAAACATTCCAAAGTGCTCTTGAAAATCCCAGGATCATAGGTTCACCATGCATCAATGATGGCTTCAATGGCTGTTTATCCCATTGATGAACTAATATATATACTATGAATTCAAGGACATCAATGAGCGCACATGAACACATACATCAGGGCAGCTGTCTGTTACAAAATACACATAAACACAGCTACATGAATGCGCACGCGCACACACACACACACACACATACACACACACACACACACACACACATACACGCACACACACAGGCACACACACCTCTTTGGCATGTGATGCATAAGTGACAGATGAAATAGATGCAGATGGGCCAACACTCGGCACATTTAGATTAGTCTCCCCTTCTCTCCGTCCTTTCATTTCTTTCTCTCTCTCAAGCAAGTCATCAGTCAACATCTTTCACTCAGCCACATCATGTAGACTGCTCCCCCCCCCCTCCAGTCAGAACAGGAAACTGATTTCTGCAGCATACTTTATTCAAACCACAACAGCCTGGTGTGGAGCCTGGTGTGCCAATAAAATACACTCTATATCAACTGCTCCTGCAAGAGAAAATGAATCGGTCTGACATTTTTTTTCCACGCGAGCCGCCCTACTTGAGTGGTAGGTGAGAGGAAAAAAATGCACAACAGGAAATGAAAATCCAAACTGGTAAATGCCTTATCTTTTAGTGCAAAGGAAAACATAAAAACAATAGCAATCCCCCTAGGCATTTTTATTCTTGTAGTCATTTTCAGTCACAAAGAATACAACTTGAACTTCCAGCACAACAAAACATGTGAAACAAAATCTCCCAGTCACATTTTGGTCGCCTGTTATAAACACAATATGCCAATGGGGTTTGCCATTGTGTGTTAGAAAAACACTATAACAAGATTTGAAGGCAGTGCAGGATATTTCTACAAATTGAGAATCAGAAAACACCAACACTTGCAGTAATCAGAATGAATATTGTATGTAATAACACACCAACCTGTTTCAAGGTGTGACCTTCCCCAGGGTTTCCGAAATAATTAATTGAGAATCAGATAGAAATTCACAAGACTCACAAGATTGAATTCAACATTCACGGCAGCTGAAATAAGAGCCATACCGAAACAGAAAGTTGGTGGGAAAATCATTGTATTTAGCCAACATTTCAACCACAAGCTAAATCACCCCGTTGTCACTCCCAACTCGTCAACTACTGACACACAACGACAATGACGACAATTCTGACATATGAACACTCGTTGAGAGAGGAATTACTGCAGTAAATTGACTTAATTGACTCATTACTCACCACTGTATTAAGCGGGACCATGTCCAGGATTTGTTTTAGCTGTGGTGGCAGGTATGCCAACCCTACGACTACAACCAACAGCTTTATTTGTTTTAGCTTGTTGGTAAAAAATTGTCTATTTGCAGAGTAGAGCTGAGTTTGCCTAAAACAGCGCGGTGGACGAGAGCAGACAGAGCAGATTAAAATATTGCTTTCTACATGTTTACGCCGGTCTATACAGGTGAGTGCATTGATAATTATTGACTTTTTACTCACGAAGGTTTTATCGTAACCTACTTACAGTAACGAGACTAGCGTTCATCTGCCCCCCCAGCGGCCGTTGGTAATCCTCGGTATCGTTCCCAGTCAGGTGCTGCGCGTGTTTCAGATGTGTGTGTGCGTTAACGTTAACGCGGCTGCGTGTGTGTGTGGCGCGCAGGCAAGAATCCCGGCATGTGAATAGAAACGGGGGGCTGGGTTTGCATGCACGCAAAGCCTACATGAACCACAGCATAGCCATAAAGTTCACCCACACTTTATATAAATAAAAAAAGGTTTACAGTGCATAAACTGCTGTTGCATAAACTGTGCACCTAGAAATTTGACAGGCACTACTGTATATTAAAAATTCTGAAATGTCCATGGGCAAAAGTGGCTGGTATTTACACAGTTTGGTGGGAATTCAATAGTGATTTGCACTGTTTTTTTCTAACAATATGACAGCACACACTTATCAGTTTAAACTCTGGGCTGTGCAGGATATCAGCTGTAATTATAGAGCTTGTGGTGGTACCTTGTGCTATAGAGGAAACATCAGCACTGAGAAGTGATGCATCTCTTGATGTTGAGGATGAAGTTGATGGTGTAGCTGGGAAAATAATTGAAAAAGAAAATCTGAAATTACCTGTGAAGTACGTTTTACCATTTCACTGTTAGCATATTGAAAGAGGTCACTGTTAACAGCTCAGCTCAGTGAGAGAAATTCACTCTACCTTCATCAGTGGAGGTATCCTTAGGAAGAGCCTGAGGGCTGAGACATTTAAGCAAAGCACCTTGAGGACATGGAGGCCCCCCCTGAGGTAACGGTAGTTAAAGATGAAAATCATCTGACATCAAACTGAACAGATCTGACACATTGTGCGGCTAGTGAAGATCTGCGTAAAAATGTACTTGTCAGTATGAGCAGTTACACTACCGACATTAACTCATTGGAAAATGTACTGTTGTCTCTTACAGAGAGTTTGAAGCCTTGTACAGTCTTGCTCTTTATGTGTAATATATCATACACTTTTTAGTCAACATTTATACAAGTGTTAATATACGTTATGTGAAATTTCGCCCATATATATATATATATATATATATATATATATATATATATATATAGATATATATATATAGATATATATATACATATATAGATATATATATACATATATATACTGTATACCTGTGCGTGCACTACAAATCTGTCTCAAGTTCCATCAACAGTACATCAAACTGGATTTTTGGGATGTTTTTAACAGCTTTCCCCTGAAGGTATTTCATTGCAATTTTTGATCTTTCAACACCAAACTTTGCACATAGCCTTAGGAGAATACACTTACCATTTACAGACAACCAGTGAAGGCAGTCAAGGAGGTGGTGGTGAAGAGGGACGTGTACTTACCTGCTATTACAGACCGAGACAAGGGGCTGAGATGCGAGTGTGTGTGTGTGTGTGCGTGTGTGTGTGTGTGTGTGTGTGTGTGTGTGTGTGTGTGTGTGTGTGTGTGTGTGTGTGTGTGTGTGTGTGTGTGTGTGTGTGTGTGTGTGTGTGTGTGTATGTGTGTGTGAATTGCTAACACGTATGAGTGTAAGGTTCAAATAAATTGTCGTTCTGCTGCCAGGAAGGTTGTGTTTTCAATCATCAGTTAGTTGGTTGGTCTGTCTATTGGCAGACAATGTCAAAACAGATTTCCAATGAAATCTGGTGGACAGATTGGACCCATTGATTGGATTTTGGTAGTCATCTGGACGTGGGATTTCCGCCATTTAGAAAATGTACCATTTTCTAGCCAAATTATGAAACTAACAGAAGTGGACTTGATTCCAAATCCGAACAACATGTTTGCAGAGTCCAAAAAGATCAGCTCAAGTTAAAAGATAAGCAAGTTGGAGATTTGGTAGAGCTTTGAGCTCCTTAACAGCTTTTGAACTTAAGCTGCATTTTGTACAGATGTCTCAATAACATTTACAAAACCACAAAAAAACAAATGAAGCCGAGTTTTGGCAACTACCAAAACTAGGCATATTAAAACTTTTTTTTAACCTTTTTTTCTGTGTGCATCTAGTCTCAGCACTTGCTCTCACTAATGTGATGTCAGTTCTTTTCTCAAACAACCAGCATATTATTTTGGAGTATGTGGTGTAAATGACTAGATGAATAACTGAGCTGAAACGATGCTGTCACACTTGCTCAATGTTCTGCAGAGGTGGAGAGGAGATAATGTATATCCACCTTTCAGGACATTATCAGTGTCAGCAGTGTGACAGCGCTGACTGAAATACATTGTCAGCCCCTCTTTTTCTGTGTCATCCCACATCCTTACCTGCTGACAGCTGTACTTGACTTTGTCACCCGAGGTAAGCAGCTTGCCAGCACTTTGAGTCAGGGAGAGTGAGAGTGGTGGACTGGAGACAGCGGAGGTCACACTGGCCTGGTGTTCCATAAATGCAGTTTCAATTGCATAAAAGTTCATGTAAGGTAGCATTCTGCAGCTTTTGCAAATACATGCATTGTAGTGCTGGGCGGTATACCGGTTCATACCGAAAACCGGTGTATATTTTGGTCACGATGTTCATTTTTAATATACCGCCATACCGGTGTGTTTAATAACACAATGTCCGGAACGAACGTTCGCGCTGCGCCGCGCGACACTGTTTTAGACGGACCCTTTAAAATGCTGCACTTCTAAGCAGCGACGGTAAACAGCAGTGCACCCATAGACAGTATATAAAAGTTCTCTTAATACATCCATGAGTGCACCAGAGGGACGTCACATGGAAGATGGATGCTGCAGAAGTAGTAGAAACGAACTTGTGCCAAAAAAAGGAGCCGCCGGGTCTGTTGTTTGGAGTTTTTTTGGTTTCCAAAAATCCGACGTTGACCAAACAACCGTTTTATGCAAGTGCTGTCGGGCTAAAATAGTTGCAAAAGGCGGCAACACGAGCAATTTGCTCCACCACCTCAGCTGCAAACACGTCTTGGAATATCAAGAATGTATGAAATTAAAGTCAGCAGGCTCAGCGCCCTCCACATCAGCAGGTAACACGGGGAAAGCAAAAGAAAAGTCGAGCCAAATGTCATGGAGATTATGGATCGAGATTACAAACTCCATCACCAACCACCTAAAGAAATCAGTGTTTCCCCTACGTTGATTGGCAAGTGGCGCACCGCCACAGTCAAATTTCTGCCGCCACGCCACGGTATCAATGTTGATTGTCGGAGAATAGCGCGGATACGCGCTTCACAGGTAGAGCACAAACCCAGAGCAACTTGGCATTCAATGTCTTGCTCAGCGACACTTTTACATGTGGCCAGAGGAGGATGGGAATGAACCGCCAACCTTGGGGTTTATGAGTGCCCGCTCTACCTCCGAGCCACAGCAAACCACATGCTGAAAGAAGAATGAGACATAGCTGCTGTAGGTCCATCTGTCCTCTGTTTAAGATTCCCTGTTCAACAGTCTTCACCTTTTGTAGCCTAAGAGAAAGGGTTTATACTCCTGAGCAAGTCATTTCATTTCTTCTGCTTCACATGTTCTAAAGGGCGACTCTGTAAATGTGGGGTTTTATATGCTTTTGCTTCTGAGACCAATTGAGCCTTGTGGACATACAGTATGTAAGTAATAAACCACTGCACTATTATAATATGAGTTTTTGCTCCTGGTTGATGAGCTACACTGAGCTTCATAAATCAATATTATTTATCTTGTGCTTCTTTATTTATTCAGCCTCAGATGGTTTCGGATCATAATTTTACTGCTCACTCTTGCACATGTTGTATAGCCCATGTATGTGTATATGAGAGAGTGTGAGGATACTGAAGATATTTTTGCACAAAGATTTGGAAGATTTTAAGGAATGAATCTCTAACAACTCAATGGAAGAGTACATACGCAGCAGGTCATTTAAGCTACACGCAGCAAGTGTTAGGTAGGTCTTTTTTCATGAACATAACTCTGTTGCACTTTTTTGCATTTTCTTCAGCAATAACAGTGCCTTGTGTAAAGAGGAAGGACTGGGTAGCACTTAGCATTGGCAGTGTTAGCCAACATGGTTAAACCAGGAAAAGAGGGCCACTCAATCTGAACTTGATGAGCAGAAAACCCCAGGAAAACAGACACGGATTAGTCATCCCTAGGAGGGGAAGCATGCTTAAAAGGAAAACTGTGAGTCAAATGTAGTACAGTTATTCCCTCTCAAGATAAAGAGCTCTCCATGCTGAGAGGGGTCAATAAAGACTGCTGCATGTCTGGCTCTTTTTTAACTTTGGACAAGCTTCTCTAATTAGCCACAGTCTACGGTGAGGCACTATATTACTGAGGATACTGTGTAAAACCACTGAAGCAATGGCTGCTTAAATTAACGATGTTGCTAAAATCAGGCAGTTCTCATGAACCATTCGTGGAAAAAGCTATGTAAAGTAATGCATGCTATGTAAAGCAATGCACTGTAATTCGTAAGCATTCCACGTATTTTTTGCTGTATGCACCACAGTCACTGCCACTGTATAAGAACGCTGTCGACAGCATACGAAGGAGGGTGGTGTGGATGGGTGGTGTCATAGAAAACAGTGCTTTCAAGCCGCAGAGCAGAGTTCACTTCCCTTGGAAAACAAAAGAGGTTCACTCAGGAAATGTCTGTTCCTTGGGAGTGTTTTAATCCAAACCACGATCTTTTTCCTAAACTTATAGGAATACGCCGTGAGTAAAAGTGAGCCACAACAAAAACAAAACCTAATTACTTCTTGTTTCCTGCATATTCACAAGTAGCAATGCACATTAAGACTAGACGATTTCCTAGGCAAATACTGACTTGGGACTATATTGGGGCGAAGCACAGCCACTGCTACTTGGGCACTAACCAATTTCAACAAACGGTGGCGTATTGCTTTAACTAGTGGTTTTGGTGCCTAAACTTAGCTGTCTTAATAACTTAATGTCCGCTGAAACAGCCGGCAGCTCGCGGTGCTCTGTACCCTGCTCAAAGTCACCTTTTATTGGGTAAACGGAACTACCAACTGCCGCTGATTGTTATGGAGCTCTGTAGCCGGCATCACACGACCAGCCGGTGGTTGCCTATTTTCATTTCAATCAGGAGAGACTTGTTTGCAGATATGCAAAAGGTTTTATTGTACATACACATACTAAATGTACAGAGTCTTTGGAGATTAGACTGCATCATGTATACTAATAGTTTGTATAGGGGTAGAGAATCGTCATAACCCCCCGAAGAAATCCAGACACCAGTGCTGGCGGAGAAGGAGCCAGAAGACCAGACCGAAGGAGGCTCCGGAGTGATCGCCGGAGAAAGATGATGACTGGAGGTGGAGGGTTGTACACTTTGCCTGCATCGACAGCTGATAGCACGGGGAGAGAAACTAATTTAAAGCATGGTTGTGATGCTGTGATTGGCTCGTGGAATTTGTGGCCGAGTCTGATTGGTTTAACGGGAAGGTGAACGCCTCCAAAAGCTGATACGGTTTAGGAAGACAGCCGTGATTAAGTGTTAGGTCTTCCTGAAAGAATTTACGCTGAGCTCCATAAGATATCATATATATCGGTGTGCAAACATTTCCGTACGATGTCATACAAACCCGTTCATGAGAATGCATTGCTGAAATCTATAATAGAATTTTTTGAAGGTAGCTTCTGGTAAAGTTGGAAACATTTTAGGTAAACTTATCATCTTAAGAAATATGTTGAATAGCTCTGGGTAGATTTCATTATGTCCCTCTATAATCACATCCTTTCCTGACAGGAAGCTATGGCTTTTCAAGGCTCCTCTAATCACCGTGACAACACAAAACTGCCTGTGTGTGTGTTTTCTGCCCAGTGTGGCCATCACTTTTAATTTAAGGTTCTGTCTTCATTAAGTGGCCATCTGAACAAGGAGGTAGAAGTAGATCAATTGTGTCATGAACTGGAGGTCACCTCAGCTGAGTTTAACAGTTTACTATCAGCTCTTGTTTTGCATGCAGTCACCACTTTAGACTCACTTTAAATTCCTCAAGAATCTCATCTGCAGGCTTCTGACCTTGACTCTTTCACAGCCAGCAATGTAAATAGCAAAACTGAGTACTGGTCCAACCACAACACGGAAGAAGCAATCTGTATTTCATGAAGCTATCACTTGGCATAAACACAGCATCCGTCATCACTAAAAATAATCATTTTCCTCACACATCAGTCCTAATGGTAGCATGCTCAATCTCAAAGCAACCCAGTCCTCCACACCCGTGGCCCTCTTCTCTCTCCAGCTTCTAACACACAGGTTTAAGGTTCAGCTTTATTGTCTAGATAAGAGATCTTCAACAGGGGGCCCGGGGAGCAGAGTTACTTCAGAGGATCCACCCAATTATTGTCTTTTATAAGTCTTTTCAAATTAAAATGTCTTAACATTAATCCAACGTATTACAGTTTTTATCAGTTGTTTACACACACATACTGGTACTTGAGACACAATGACCACAACATGTAACTCATACACCAACCCCCTGAACCAATTCTGCTAATCTACAAGCACAATTCCTGCTTTACACTCAAATTGCAGTTTTAAAACACACTCTTTTCAAACCACTACACACAATTCTCTGCATTTGGCACAATTTTCATGAAGAAAATCTCTTGTTTTCACGACGAACACACTGCCATTCAAATATGCACACTGACTCATCACATGGGCAAACACCTGTCACACAGTTTTACAATTAGCAATCAGAGGTTTAGCATACAAGGGCAACAGGTGAGCTCTTCTGTGTTGTTCTGCTTGGCCAGGGGAAACATTGCTTGTGATGTGGATGACGTGCTGTGGCCAGACCCAAACAGAAGAGAAGATGCAGCAAATGTTTTTTTTTTTTACTGTAACTGTATACAGTAAATTCTTCTGTTGTTTTATATGTAGACCACTGTATGTGCAACTTTGTGTTGGTTGGGAAGTACACTGTGTACATTGTTTTTGTGGGAAAAATAAAATGTATTTGTTACCGTGTATTTGTGTGTTGTGTTGAGTATAAAAATGAGTATAAAAAGAAGATGTATGACCTGTAGAGCTGAGGTTTATGAGAGAGTCATTTATTTACCAGTGGTGGAAGTGGTATTCAGATAATTTACTTAAGTAAAAGTACTACAGTTTTTTGGATTGCTTAAGCACGGTGTTCAAAACAGGGCCCGTGTTTTCAAAACACTACACACAAGTAGCACAACCACACACACAACTAGCAAAACACTACAGATCCTTTGCATAATTAAACACTCTTGTAAAAACTATACACTTCTGTTTAAAAACCACACTTTGTTACCATATGAAACACACACGTTTCACATTACTATACTCTGTTTGCACTCTGTTACACTCTGCTGTGATAAACCTAAAACACTTTTAGCACTTCTCCTTCCCTATTATTAGAGTAGGCTCCCATCAACAATGTACAAATATAATGTAAATTCACCAAACACTACACAAGACCAATGTTGCAGACTGAAGAAAGTCATTTATTTCTCAACACGCCCAAAATGTTGACATGGAGATTCATAACTGTAACAAAATGTCACTTTACATATTGTACTGTAAGTTTACTGTAAAAAACAACAAAACAAAACTAGACATTGTCTCTTCGCCTAGCTGGATCTGGCCAGAGAATTTCATCGCAGGCAATGTTGTCATTAGCAATACACCTTGGAAAGAAACAATTTGAATGTCGAATCCATCCTTGCATTGCTGCTACCTCCATCTGGTCACAGGCCTCCTCCATGGCTTGGATGAGGGGTACCTCAGCCTGGAGACGGAGATCATATACCTTCCACCGCCATGCCGAGAAAAACTCTTCTATAGGGTTGAGGAATGGAGAGTATGGTGGAAGATATAGTAGTGAAATGTGGAAGTTGCTGAAACCAGTTCTGAACCAGAGCAGAGCGGTGGAAAGCCACATTGTCCCAGACAACAATGTATTGGATATGATCGATTTGATTTGCTGCTGTTATGTTGTGCAATTGGTCCAAGAATGTAAGTATGAGTGCTGTGTTGTAAGGGCCCATATGGGCATGGCGGTGGAGGACCCCATTCTGTGTAATGGCTGCACAGAGTGTTATATTACCCCCACGTTGCCCTGGGACATTGACTATAGCCCTGTGGCCAATGATGTTTCTTCCCCTCCTTCGTGTTCTCGTCAGGTTGAACCCAGCCTCATCTACGTAAATGAACTCATGCTGGATCTTCTCTCCATCCATTTGTAAAACTCTCTGACAACAGTGTCAGGCAAAATTGTGTAGTTCAGTGTAGATGTAGTATACATATTACAGTACAGTAAAATATTATGAGACAGTATGCAAGATCACACTGCTAAAGTGAATACATACCTCTGCATAATCGTGCCGCAGTCGTTTCACCCTTTCGGAATTGCGCTTGAAAGGCACTCAATAAATTTGCTTCATTTGAATAGGTTTTTTTTTAGGATGCGTGCCAGTGTTGATGTTGAGACCTGATGGATATCGTTGAAACTGGCGTGGTTATTGACAATGTTAGTTTGGAGCTGATTGAGTGTTATAGCATTGTTGGCCAAAGCCATGTTTACTATCTCCCTCTCTTGCTGTTCTGTGAACATAGGAGGCCTTCCCCCTTGTCGTTCCTGACACGTTCAATCCTATGTAGAGAAAAAACAGCATACAATAGTACAGTAATTTCACAGGAAAAGGTAACAGAAGTGCTGATAGTGCATAGAATACAGTACTGTAAGCAGTTACTAAAATCGTGCAGATGTTTTCGATATGATGATATTTTTACAATACCTATTTTCCAGTCGAAATGTTCTTATCACACTCGCCACTGTGTATCGGCTTAGATTTGGCTGTACTCGCAGTCCAGCCTCCCTCAGCGTCTGGCCGTGGTTGATAATGTGGTCAACCAGTGTTGCGCAGATCTCATTTGTCAGATTCGGTACTCTTTGAACACCTTCATGTCTTCCTCTTCCTCTACCTCCAGCATGGCCTCCATCTCTTCCTCTTCCTCGTTCTCCTCGTTCTCCTCGTTCTCCTCCTCGTCTTACTCTTTCTCTGACTCTTTCCATTGTGCTTGAAGACCGATGAACTCACCTGCTGCTTTTTATAGTGCTTACACACCTGATTGGTGTGTCTACAATTAAGCAAACAAGTGTTTACACACCTGATGACTGTGTTGAACCAATTGGTTGGTCGGTGCGGTAATCAGTCCCTCCAGAAAAACGCGATTATGCGATCGCAGAATTCAATGCATAATCAGCCAAAGTCCGCATATTAATGCGGGGGCCGCATTTTTTCAAATACGCCGCACTTTCGCCGCATAAATTGCCGATTTCCGCGCAAAATATGCGGGGCTTGCATGATTTCATAATCCCCGCATTTTTTCAAATACGCCGCACTTTCGCCGCATAAATTGCCGATTTCCGCGCAAAATATGCGGGGCTTGCATGATTTCATAATCCCCGCATTTTCGTTGCAAAAAAGTCACATATATCTCAGCAGAAAGTTGAAAAATGTTGCGTTTACTTCACACAAGAGCAGCCATTTTCCCCTGTTGCCATGGGAACGTTATGAAGTGACGTAATTTCACCTAGTGAGAACACGGTGTTGGGGGAATCACTTCTTTTCTCTTTTTCATCAAACCGCAGTTTTTGCAAGTTCCCGCAATTTTTGCAAGTTCCCGCATTTTCATCGCATAAAATGGCATAAATATCCCGCATATTCCATCGCATTTTTTAAGAAAACGTGCCGCATAATCAAGGATTTTTGCCCGCAACAATCACAAAAAAACTCCGCGTTTTTCTGGAGGGACTGGGTAATATGACAGTCAGTGCTTTGGTATTGCAAGGAAGTGACTTCATGATAGATTTTTGTGTGTAATGTATGTTAAGTGTGTTTAGTGTTTTGCAAATCACTGTGTGTAGAGTTTTGCAACAAGTGTGAGGTTGACAATGTGCTTATAGTTGTGCAAATATGGGCTGATGTTTTGCTTCTTGAGTGGAAGGTTTTGCTAATGGTGTACTACTTTTAATTTTAGTGTGTAAGCAATCCAAAAAAAACTTTAATACCACACTTTCATTTTCAGAGCCGGCGGGTACATCAACACCGCCATGGCCAGAAGAGAGTAAGGAAACATCTGCATGGAGAATGAGAGAAAAGGGGGACAGAGAGGAGAGGCACATGGAATGGTAGAAAAGATGAGTCACATAAATGAGTTTAACTGACAGATGGAACATGGACACTTGTAGGCAGCAGTACTAATGCCACACAGTAAAAATACTCTGTTACAAGTAAAAGCCCTGCATTGAAAATGTTACTTAAGTAAAAGTATGTAAGTATTATCAGGAAAATGTACTTAACATATTAAAAGGAAAAGTAAAAAACACCCCATTGTAGAAAGTGTAAAGGATCCAAACAGTTGTGTGTTTAATGGTCTAATCATTTCAGTTGGACTTGTAGGCCGTTATACTGTTGGCTAGTTTCATTTATAATAAAACATCAGATTTTATAAACTGTGTTTTGTGTGCAAAAATCTTAATGTGTAAAGTAACTAGTAACTTAAGCTGTCAGATTAATGGAGTGGAGTAAAAAGTACATTATTTCTCTCTGAAATAATAAAAGAAAAGACTCAAGTAAAGTATAAGTAGGTTACTTCAAATTTGTACTTAAGTACAGTACTTGAGTAAATGTAAAATATAGTTACATTCCACCACTGGAGAGCAGGGCTGGACTGGCCATCTGGCATACCGGGCATTTTCCCAGTGGGCCGACGCACTTTTGGCCCAAATCGCCGATATAATTTATAGGCCTTTTACTTTTTTTATTTTTTTTTATTTTTTGGGCCACTGACAGCGGTCCATTGGTTAATTTTCTTTATTGGCAATGGCCTGACCCAATCAAATCCAGAAACCCCCTTCCCCACTCCCGGCCCTGAGACACGAGCTGTAATAGTTATGCTTATGCTGGAAGTTAAAATGGACAAATGACCACCAAATCCTTCCTAACTTATGCTAAGAGGTCCAGCGTGTTCAGAGGGCCATGCAGCCTGTTCTACTAGGCTCATGTATACAGGCCTCCAGGTTGTCAATCAAAATTGAGTGAGTACACTGCTTCTCTTGAATTGGTGCTCTTTTCCAGGGAATGTACTACTCCCAGCTTTATTGTAGCTTATGGGAAGGGTTATGGTTATGGTTATTGTAGTTAGCAGACACTTTTGTCCAAAGCGACAAAATATGAATCTTACAATGGTTAAAATTAACAGTTTTTAAAAGTTGCTAAGTTGCTATATTAAGCACAATAGTAATAATAACAATAATGGCAATATCAAATATCAATAATAAAAGAAATACAAATACACAAATACCATAAATATACAAATCATAACTCTAAGAATGAATGAATTATTTAAGTGTACGATCAACAGAGTCGCAGGATCACATATCCATCTTGTCGGGCTTCAAGTACTGCGTTTGTGTTCAAACAGCAGCGGACCGAACCAGTCAGCATCCGGTGAGGAGCTACTGACAGCTACAGCGTGGTTTAGGTGTGTGTGTGTGTGTGTGTGACGGCCGCAACTCTTAGTTCAAAACAACAATGGCGGACGTGATAGACAGATGGTTCATCCAATCACCTGCCAGGTATTTTTGTTTTTTTCCCGAACAGTTTCTAATGATGGCTTCTCAGATGGTTCTGTGTTAACAAACCATCTGGCGCATCAGGTTAGGGGAAAAGGTTAGGGCAGAGAGAGTTGTCAAACTGTGTAACAGAACAGATTAACTTGGATCCTGCACTGCTGCGCTGTGAGCTGTATGAGTTATGTATTGTTTGGATCTAGTCGTCACCATTATCCAGGCAGGCTAGGATGACAGTGTAGAGCAATCTGAGGAAGCCTTTAATGTCTCATTTCACTCAATCAAATCCTGCTTTAAAGCTCGAGCATTATGCCCGACATTTTGGGAAACACTGGGTCCAAACAGACGAAAGTTGGTTTCCAGCCTGCTGACGTAGCTGAACTCGGTGTGGACTGCCAGCAATTTCTTGATTCCAAAAGGCAGTGCTCCAATCACAGCAACAGCAGCCTCCTCACACGTACTGACTATGGGGAATTGGCTGCAGCACAGAAGCTTTTACAGACTCTGGCAGAGGAGTCTGGACCGGGGAACGCCTGATAAGGCTGATTTGAATGAGACTGCATTCCCTTTTGTTTTGATTACAGGAATTATAAATATCAACACTGACCCCACTTGTGATGCAGCCCTAAATTAAATATTGCAGATATGAAAGCAGTCTAGTTTTAGCATGACTCAATGATGCCCTCAAGTGGCCGGAGCCAGCCAGCTTCAGCTAATACAACGACAATACCATCACAAACTGCAGATATATTTAAGCTCTGAATTAAGTTTTCTCCTCTTCCAAATACACAGTCGAGAGGCTTCATTATCACCATCTGTCTGCCTTTTTTAGCTCTGTGCCAGATGGACGATGATCTGAAATGCATGACTGTTGATGACTAGATTAATCACCAGATTTTCTTTATAAAGTTTTAGACTGGAGCGGCATGGAAGCCCAACAATTATTTTGACATAGAGGACATCCAAGAGCTGAAAATGCCTTGATTATAAAGTGTTCCGTGGCCTGTGAAACATATTTTTTTTTTTGATTGAAATTCTGCAAAACACCTTTGTAATTGGACTTCTAAATTGGACTTCCACTTGTTCATTATAAGTCTCAGATCTACATTGCATTCCTGCTGTACACCAATGGCCCCTATTACCCACCAGGCAAATCGCCTGCCTTTGTGTCCAGGACTACATAAAAATAATTGCATGCTTTACTCTGTGGATAATTCACTGTTGCTGCACAGCAGTCGTTCTGGGGTCATTTGGTAGAATAGTCACACACAGTGACACAAGCGGAACTGTTTGCTACATATATTTTTTTGCCAAGGCTGGTTCATGTAGGACAGGCATGGGTGCCTAATTAGAGTCCAGCGAGGCCTCCCTTCAGATGCCGTTTGCATCACACAGCTAATGGTGGATGCCACACGTTTGCTGTATTAGTTGCTTGCTGTGTTATCTGTTTAATACATGCATTACAAGCACGTTGACCAAAAACAACTCTCAGTCAACTCATTGCCATGTTGAAACGCAAAAACGTATATTTTTAGGGTTAGGGTTGGAAACACACAACCCATGCCTCATTCATCAACGCTTTTGAATGAAAACTACTGTGATGCCAGCGACAGCTCATACAATGATGAAAATAATATGCAGTATACAGTATATTCTTTATTCAATGCCTACCTTTTGTAGAAAGGTATCTGACATCTGAGCACAGAAACAGCATAGTGCTCGACTCCCTCCAGCTCCGAAATTGCATGCACTAAAAATAAAAGCACTAAGAAAGCGAGTGGCACTCTGCCGTCCTTAAATGGGATGGCTCAGTTTGACTTTCTGATGCATTCACTGTATGAACATTGGAAGACTGTTTGTCAGAAATGATACGACTGCAGAAATGTAAAGAAATATAATCATGGATTATCGCGGATATGGATGAGGGAAACACCAGTGACTACACAACTGCATTTATTTAGAATTACACAGAATACACTTTGCTAATTCACAGACAAATAAAAATTGTTTAGTTTGCACGTAACGTAAATAGTAGTAGAAGGAAGCCAACAAAATAAAAAAAATGTAGTACAATAATATCAAATACCTTACCTCTTATTAAGTTCATAAACAGAATATAGCTGTCAATGGAATCTATGGTTGCCACTGAAAATGTATTTATGTCTTTCAATTGACGTACATACTCTCAGAACTCTCACAAATGCGCAATCTAACCCAGTCACAATGACAAATATGTTTTTTGTATGTAGTTATACTTTGCTCCTATGCTGTGTGTTCTCTCACCATAATGACAACAGCCACTTTCTCTTGCATGTTCTCTTTCAAATTCTAGCCTTCGCTGGCCTCCTAAACAATAGATGGGACCGAAGTAGGATACAGAAAGAAAGTCTGTGGCAGCTACAGATGCACACATGCTGAAAACTGACAAATCCAAATACACTGACATTTCTAGCCAGAACAATTTGCCCTGTAATTCCAAAAGAGTTTTTTTTGTCTTCAGACCACAGAAACCATTGATTGATGTCCACAGTCTTTGTGGATACAGTACTCTTGAATATCTACTGTACCAACCCCCCCCCCCCCCCCCATTGTTATCACATTGACTCAGTCCATAGGAGGCCTAGTAATGACTAAATGGTGCAGTCTCCTTCAACTCATGGTAGCCCTGGTGGTTTGGCTCTGTGAAGAGACAGAGAGGGCAGTTAGGGCTAGGAAGTACCACAAATCTATCCCTTCTACATTAGCCAGTGCTCTTAAAAGACTCTTTTAGAAATATAGGCAGTTCAATCTGGCTTCAGAAAGAAAGAGCAAAGGCAATAGAGTTCCAGACAATAAAGAGTAAAATGACTAAACATTGGTATTTGAATTAAAGGAACACGCCGACTTATTGGGACATTAGCCTATTCACCGTAACCCCGACAGTTAGACAAGTCGATACATACCCTTCTCATCTCCGTGCGTGTCGTAACTCTGTCTGACGGCTCCACCGTTAGCTTAGCCTAGCACAGATCCTGGAGGTAACCAGCTCCATCTAGCCTACTGCTCCGAGTAAGTGACAGAATAACGGCAACATGTTCCTATTTACATGTTGTGATTTGTATAGTCACAGCGTGTACAAATAACGTCACTTGAGACACAGCATCTTCTAATTGTATGCAAACTGGGAACTATATTCTCAGAAAGGGAAGCAGTGCTACTTGGGCGCAGTAATACGCTTGCAGCCCTGCTGAGCGCTACTTGGGTGGAGTGATATGCTTGCAGCTCTGCTCAGAGATGAAGATGGCTGTCGACTTGTCTAACTGTCGGGGTTACGGTGAATAAGCTAATGTCCCAATAAGTCGGCGTGTTCCTTTAAGTTGAATTTGCCTGCAGTTGCAAATGTTTCTCAAACTACCTCCTCAGGTCCATGTGGATATAATAATAATAAACATAGCTTTATTTATATGGCCTTATTCTGTATTCAGAGTCTGTTCAGTGAGAACTGCGTATGCTATCTTATATTTGAAGCACCTGTTATTTATTTTCAAAGACTGCATGTGTAGTCTGGAAGTCACTTAATGATTTTCTGTACATCCCAAATGATGTAGACAAAAATAGCCACTAGCAGAATGCGTTTGAGTGTGTAGATAAGTGTTACGGTACCGAGACTCATATTCTCCTCCACCAGAGGCCTCTTCTCGCTGCAGTTTACCACTCTCCCCTGTGCCGCTCCCAGAATGGTCATGATGTCTACTAGGTTGAACTTCCCTTCCTCCTTGGCCTCCTCCACCGCCTCTGCCAGCTCCATCGCGGCCTCTTCGCGCTCCTCCATCTCCTCTTGGCTCAGCATGGCGTTCAGTCCCTGGCCTGCGCTGGCGTTGCCCACCTGTGGCGGCGCCAGCGAACACAGGGCCCTCACCTTCCCGTAGGACATCAGCTGAGCCACGTTAGCGCGCAGGAAGAGCAGCAGGACGTTGAGGTCGTTCAGCGGGCAGCCGAGTCGCCGACGGTTGATGAGGTCGAGGGCCGGGAGGAGCTCGTAGACGGAGATGAAAGATGTGTCCCACACAAAGAGCCGGATCAGGCTGAAGAGGACGATGGGAGCCAGCAGGGCGTATATGGCACCGTTGGCCACGCTTATCACCTGAAAAACCAACTGGCCGATCATTTTGCACTGAACCAGTTCAGGGACCCAGTTCTGGTCCCGCAGCATGCCCGTTCGGACGAAGCAGCTGAACTCGTCCTGCAGGAAGGCAGACAGGTGGAAGTAGGCCAGGTAGAGGCAGGCAGCTGTCATGAAGGTCAGGAGCAGGAAGCCCCGCAAGAAAAGCATGCTAACGAGGAAGTAGGAGTTCTGTTTGCACTGCAGGTATCTCTCCAGGAGAGGGTACTCAAAGTATCGCTTCTTCTTGGCCCTGCAGTTGGACAAAGGAGAAGAAACTCAGCGCCATGTTCTCCGTAGTGTTCATGCAGCTACACACATTCCCAGCTAGGAGCGTCCCAACCCAACTACAATCTCCTACGTTTGGCTACTAGCAGCTGCCCGCCACCACACCCACAGCAGTCCTCCACTGAGCCTGTTCAAAGCCTTGCACGAGGGTGTATCGATGGCTGAGAGGAAATCATCACTCTCCACTTTCTCAAACCACATTTTCGAGAAATATCAAGACAGTTAAACTGACAGCACAAGATCTCTTCTTTAACCTTTGAGCAATATTTCTCACTGGCATATCATCTTCATTTGCTACCTCATTGACCCAATTTCTCTATGGGAATCAGTCAAGTTTAATGTAACAAGGCATATTGTAGTTTGGGGCCAAATCAACACTGATAAGATTGTGTTCCTGAAAACATGGATGTGGAAGCATTTTGTTTGATAGAGACATAAAGAGCAATACATATTCTTACTACAAGCAGTGATGGAAGAAGTATTCAGATCCTTTACTTAAGTAAAAGTATTAATACCACGCTCTAGAAATGCTCTGTTACAAGTAAAAGTCCTGCATTGAAAATGTTACTTAAGTAAATGTATCATCAGGAAAATGTACTCAAAGTATTAAAAGTAAAAGTACTCAATGCAGAAAAATCCTCCCATTGTAGAAAGTGTAAAGGATCCAAGCAGTTGTGTGTGTTAATGGTCTAATCATTTCAGCTGGACTTGTAGGCATATATACTGTATTGTTGCGTTGTTTAATTTATAACAAAATATCGGAATTTATAAACTACTTATACATGTGTTTTGTGTGCAGAAATCTCAATTTGTAAAGTAACTAGTAACTAAAGCTGTCAGATGAATGTAGTGGAGTAAAAAGTACATTTCTCTCTGAAATGTAGCAGAGTAGAAGTAGAAAGTGGCATGAAAAGAAAAACACTCAAGTAAAGTATAAGTACCTCAACATTTGTATGTAAGTATGGTACTGGAGTAAATGTACTTAGATAGATTCCACCACTGACTACAAGCCAACAATTGCTGGTTTCTTACCTTTGCAGTTCGGCCTGAAATGTGAGGGGGTTCTTAGTGGTCTGGCGCATCTCCAGAATGTTCTGGGCCAGTCGGATCGAGCGGTTGTACGACATGTCTAGTTCGTCAATAATGAAGAGCAGGTCTGAGCCCAGTGAGGGCATGACGAGCTGGCGCCAGATCAGAGCCGGCAGGTACATCAACACCGCCATGGCCAGAAGAGAGTAAGGAAACATCTGCATGGAGAACGAGAGAAAAGGGGGACAGAGAGGAGAGGCACATGGAATGGTAGAAAAGATGAGTCACATAAATGAGTTTAACTGACAGATGGAACATGGACACCTGTAGGCAGCAGTGGAAGTATTTAGATCCTTTACTTCAGTAAATAATACCACACTGTAAAAATACTCTGTTACAAGTAAAAGTCCTGCATTGAAAATGTTACTTAAGTAAGTCAAAGTATTGTCAGGAAAATGTACTTAAAGTATTCAAAGTAAAAGTACTCAATGCAGAAAAATCCTCCCATTGTAGAAAGTGGAAAGGATCCAAACAGTTGTGTGTTTAATGGTCTAATCATTTCAGCTGGACTTGTAGGCCATTATATTGTTGGCTAGTTTCATTTATAATCAGATTTTATAAACTACATGTGTTTTGTGTGCAGAAATCCTAATGAGTAAAGTAACTAGTAGCTAAAGCTGTCAGAGTAATGTAGTGGAGTAGAAGTAGAAAGTGGTATATTAGAAAAGACTACAAGTACAAGTACCTCAACATTTGTACTTAAGTACAGTACTTGAGTAAATGTACTTAGTTACATTCCACCACTGCCCGTACGTGATAGCTGGAAAAGAAGAAAAAAAAGTATGTGTATGCATGTGTATATGTGTGCGTAGGTAGGTATATATGCATGTATGTGTATGTTTACATACAGTATATACATGTATGTATACAAGTACAACAGTAGAAAAAGGGGGTAGGACCAGGACAGTTTTTTTTACTTCTTCCTACTCCTTTCTGAACATGGAAACATTTATTTGAATCATTTACAAGAGTATTTTGTTTTTGTTGTTTTTTCTTGCTTGTGCTGAATGTACATGTTGTTATTTTTCTTTTTATCTTTTTATTTTTCACATGTTCAAAATAAACTAAACTAAAAAAACGTCAAATAAACAATAGCTTCACAGCCCAGTATTACGAATGAACAACCACAAGTTCTGGTTTAGGACTACTTTCCCAGTTTGTGACGTGGCCTTAAATGTCCTTTGCATGGGGTCTGAAAAGTTTGTGAATGGTTTATAGCAACACAACATGAACCCTGCTTCTTAATAAAGAGGTACACTGACACTTTCAACTGTTTTGCAAGTTACAGTAAGAAGAAAAAAGGATTCAGCGGTTTAACTTCGTCATGGGTATTGGGGGGGAATAACAAGTCAAGAGCTTGATCAGAATCTCTCAACTTACTTTGTGAACCCAGAGCGAGCGCTCCTCAAAGTTCCCGGCGCTGTCAAACTCATGATGCATGAGAGAGTCCCAGCAGTACGTGTCTACATAGCTGGCCTGCTTGATGGTGAAATTGCTGGGAGGGAAACAGCTGATCTGAGGGCCTGCAGAATAAACAAATGTTGATTTGCAACGTTATCGCTAATATGGGGAATTACTTTCTGCTTTATCAATTTGCCTGCAAGCGATCTCTAAGCTCTTGATATCTCTCTCTCTCTCACTCACTCACTCACACACACACACACACACACACACACAGACACACACACACACACACACACACACACGCACACACACAATGGAGGTCCCCTACCAGACACATACATTTGAGCCTCTGCATGCCCTTTTCTTTTCAGTGGTACAGACTTTTACTGGCTAAATCATATGTTTCCAAATGGCAACCTGGCATTTAAAACCCTGGGTGACGCCATTCCAAATTTGGCCCCCTTCACCTTATATTTAGTTCACCTTGATATAACCACATGTAGTCCAACCACTTGAATCCATGCTCTGCACCCATCTGTCATTTCCCATGGGTGCTCCACCCTTAACAGAGAGAGCTTGGGAGGGAACACACCAAGGGTGTGCCCCACCTAATTCAGAGCCTTCGAAGAGAAACATGGAGCTTCTATTTTTTACAACAGCACCATCTGCCCTGAGGTAGAAACCACCATCTGCCCTGAATCCTGTAAGTAGAAACACACTGTCACTAATTTACTGTGAGGATGTGATTTATCCTGCCAGTCCACTTCATTATAGGCAACCGTTACATGATCCAATTATACTGCAGGCGTGTATATATATATATATATATATGTGTGTATATGTCTGTAATTAATCAGCCACATTTTTAAACATATTGACAGTGACACCTAAAATATAATTTTGGCAGCTAAGGTTATGATAAAGGATACTCATTTTTAAAAGTAACCTTAGATATTTACAGAAAGAAGAGTGCACAGCTTGTATTTTTAGACTGACACTGAACCTATTTTGGTTAGTGCCCCATATGGTTTCACTTACTGCTGGTGAAAGGTACAGCAACGCCCGCCGTACTATGTTTTAAATGTCACCTACTCACCTACTCATATCAAATAGTATATGGAAATTGGCCAAAATGTATCAAATAAATATACCTGATGCATTTGATTTGAGAGTAAAAAAGTATTTGTATGTCATTCAAAACCTTTTCAAAACAGTGCCCTAGATTTACATTACATTTTGGGCCAATTTGAAACCCTGTTCTGAATGAAAAGTAGATTTTATGGGAGGCCAGCATGGTGAGGCCAGATGGTGGAAGAAGTGAGCAGAACAACAGTTGGTTCATCACCATCCATTATTGGCAGCCCCAAAATGAAATTGTGTCACAGTATATCATTTCTAAAAAAGGTTTATAAAGCTGTCTGTCACATTCTCGGTCCTCAAAGTCTCACAAACACTTAAAGTGCTCATATTATGCTCCTTTTCAGGTTCATAATTGTATTTATAGGTTATATCAGAATAGGTTTACATGGTTTAATTTTCAAAAAAACATATTTTTGTTGTACTGCACATTGCTCAAGCGCCTCTTTTCACCCTGTGTGTTGAGCTCTCTCTTTTTTCTCACTTCTGTTCCATCTTTTTTGGGAGTTGCACATGCTCAGTAGCTAGGTAAGGACTACTAGCCAGTCAGAAGCAGAGTATGAGGGCGTGCCACGCTAGAAGCTAGGCGAGCATTATAACGTGTGTTACAAAAACGCACGTTTGTCACGAAAGTTAAGGCTGGACTACAACAGAGCTGTTTGGAGCAGTTTGTGAACAGTGTTTTCTGTAGAAAGATATATAACACAATAAAGGAAAGTGAAAAAGCCAAAAAGCTTAAAAGGAGCACTTTCTAGGCTTCAAGTCGGAGCAATTTCTGTAATGTGCTTCCGATTGTGCAAACATGTTAACACTAAACAGATCAGCGAAAACTGATTTTTAATGTGATTTATATTTGTAGGTTACCAAATGAGCCAAGAGAACATAATGTTACTGAATGGCCATATGCTTTTAGGGCTTCCCAAGAGTTTAATGGGAACACTATACGGATGGAAGCTGCATTAGTACTTGCTTATAGGTTTAAAGTGCTCATATTACACTTTTTGGATTTCCCACTTTCCTTTATTGTGTTATATATCTTTTTGTGCACGTTATAGGTTTAGAAAGTGAAAAAGCCCAAAGTCCCCCCCAAAGGGACTTACCAACTTTACTTCAGAAACAAACGTGAGTCACTTTCTAACACACGTTATAATGCTGCCTAGCTGCTAGCATGGCACTCCCTCATACTCTGCTTCTGACTGGCTAGTAGTCCTTACCTAGCTACTGCGCATGTGCGACTCCCAACAAAGACGGAACAGAAGTGAGATGCCTCACTCTGTAGCTAAAACAGAGCTCAACACACAGGGTGAAAAGAGGAGCTGCAGCAATGTGCAGTACAACAAAATATGGTGTTTTTTGAAAATTAAAAGATGTAAACCTATTCTGATATAACCTCTAAATACAATTATGAACCTGAAAATGAGCATAATATGAGCACTTTAAGTTACAGTGATTGCTGTGGTTATAATACTAACTGACGCCACTGTATGTTCTCATGTAGCTTACTGTGGGAATCTATTTTTCCACTTTGCTTGTGAGTGCATGTGTGGGCGCATGCTTTGACAAGTCAACCTACATAAAAAACGGCAGCAGATGCCTGCTCATGAAATCTTGTAAGATTTTCTTCCCGTCAACTCCCCACCCCTGTGAGCCATTTGGCGCAGTGAACCTACGCTTCTGCCGCTGCTCGTATCTCCCACTCCCACTCCCCAATTATCACTGGCAGATCATCCCCACATTTGTGCTTTGTACAAGCATCCGTGGCTGAGAGTCCAGGTGCCAGTAAACCAGACTCCAGACAGCAGCACAATCAAGCTCTGTTGTGAAACTGACAACCCAGCAGCCAAGATCCATCAGTGGAACGACGTACCCCTGCACCACATCATGTTAATCAACATATCCTCTCATTTGACTCAAATAGGGGGGAGCTGCCACACAAGAACTTTGCCTTGTAATTACAGTGTGCCAGCGTTAGTGAGTGTTGCTCTCAATCATCCCCATGGCAATTAGCATCAGGAGCATCGGGCTGATTGCAGACCAGCTCTGGAGACACAACGTTTAGTTCAAAGTCAAGGGGAGTCAGCCTCCACAGCAATAGACTTGTGCTACAGACGTGCCACGTATACTTTAGATTGTCAGCTACGCTTTTTTGTTCTTTGAATGACCATGGGCAGGCAGACAGGTTATGGGCATGTTTGATTGAAAAAAACACCCAATCTTTTCTAAACATGTTTCTCTGGTCTAAAACTCTTCAGGCAGTAAAAGAAGCAGCAGAACAGTCACTAAACCGATGATGTGATTTTGTGTTTTCAAAAATTCTGTTTTGTCACATCATTACATCTGTTTTGAGGAGGTCTTAATGGAGTCGGCAGTTAATGTCTTCCTGTAATGATCGGTGGTATCTCCCGCTTGCTTTACAGCACGCTCATTTTGTTAAGGAAAGTGCCGTGTAATCACAGCTCTCATTGTTCTCTTAATATTTAGTTTCCTCAAGGGAATTGTAAGGGATGAGGAGATGTATCTTAGCCTGCTGGGAAAGAGCACAGATGTTCAGCTGTGAAATAATAACACCTTTGGGGTCACTTTTTCAGTACATAAAAAATGAGATTAATGTCTAAACCCTGGTGTTAATATTGAAATAAATACCAAGGGCCACAATTATATCCGTATTTGTATGCTATTCTTCCTTATCACAAGTTCAAATAAAGGCAGTTTGGCAAGTAAATAATAATCAACACAAGGACAAACAGTACTGGGTTACTTTACACAGGACACAGAAAAACAGTGGCTCACCCAGGGAGATCTCACGGGCGAAGGCCATGCACACCAGCAGCAGCGGAAGGCCGACTGACACAAACTTGATGACCTTGTCCAGAGGAAGCTCCAGCTCCAGGTGGCTGATCCGGTTTATCCCGGGGCTGCCCTGCAGCAGGGCATCAGATAGCATGGCCTTGGCCGCCGCCTGGGCGATGGACATTTTGAACTCCTACCCAGTGATAAGAAAAAGGTGGATTTGTTGACACAGTCAAGTAGCAAAGCTAAGATATTGGGGTGCTCTCAGTGTTGGGAGTACAAATCAGACTCATGCGCCGTGTCACATGCCACTGCTTGCTTTTCTTTACCTTATCTTCTCTGTGTGCTTCACTATATGTGACATCATAAAGCAGAAATACTTATACATCTACAATAATAAAAGAAAACCTCTAGGTTTAGTGGATTGCTTTTCCAATGTGGGGGGAAATTCAATCAGAAAAGCAATTAGCATTGTTCTAGCGAGATATCCTCAAGATATGATGGAAGCTGTAGCTAACTTACCTTAAGTCTTCCAGGTTTCTTTGGTGATACAATTAGAAAATATGTCCGCAGAGCCGAAGAGTTCCTCTAAAGGCTTGCACGGTGTTGGAAAGCTTCTTAAGTATTCCGGGAGGGCCTCAGTAAATGAGAGGTTGGATCTGGGCTGGACCAGGCCGAGCTGGGTCTGGCTGTAATTACAAAGAGCACATCTGGGAGTATGTAGGCGCCCAGATGCCACTGCAGCAGACCTCCACTACTCAACATTGGGCAATGGTGTGTGTGTGTGTGTGTGTGTTTGTGTGTGTGTGCATGTGTGTGTGTGTGCGTGTGTGTGTGTGTGTGTGCATGCGTGCGTGTGTGTGTGTGTGTGTGTATGTGTGTCCACGCTGTGAAGCACAGTGGCCCACTTCAAACAAGCGAACCATCGACAGTGGCTTTTTCACCCTCTGTCATTCTGAGACTATTTTTACTGCACTGTACTGAGCCTCAGAGTTAACTGCTGGCTGAGATTCTGTGCCATACAACAGGGATGGTCATGTTTCTGCCAATTGCAGTATATATGTTTGAGAGAAAAACTAACAGTGTGTGAAAGTTGTATTTGATTAAATGGATCTGATAGGACGTCTGGATGGGACGAACTCTAATGTGGTGTTTTTTGAATCTATGTTTAATTTGCATCTCCACAAACATCATTTTTCACCAGAAAAGAACAGGATTGGTCATCGGTTCAAATCTGTTTCTGAAAACAGTAATCTCAGGTTAATGTGTAAAACAGAGTTTGATTGCTGCGATCAATCTTTCTTACCTGATTCAGATGTAAGGGATGGGGGACAAAATCCACAGCCATAGTTCTGTGTAAAAATTCAGCCGGAGCTAATATTAGGCTTCAGCAGTGTGAGCTTGACAAATTAAGTGGGTATCTTTGGAAGTCTTCTTCAGAACTAAATTCTCTCTTTGTGATGTTGTTTTCTCACGGAGCTACTGTGGAGGTAATGCAAAGCAGGTATTTGTACTCAAAACACTTTCAAAAGTGATTTACTTCCTTTAAAGGTGCTCTAAGCGATGTCACGTGTTTTTTAGGCTCCAACATGTTTTGTCACATACAGCAAACATCTCCTCACTATCCGCGAGCTGCCTGTCCCCTGAACACACTGTAAAAAAACACAGTCTCTTTAGACAGCCCAGGGTCCACACAAACGTACCAGTCGCTGTTTCACAGTGTTGAATAGAACAGCATTACATATCGAGCATTGTGCATCGCTTTTTGTAAGATATAATATGAACCCTTTGATGAGGCATAGCATACAGTGTTTTTTTTGTTGATAACAGATACAAGCGTCATTAGGCCTTGCCAAGGCAAACTTCTTTTTTTTCAAACATAAGAATTAAAAAAATTAAAATAGACCCAGATCTCATCATCTCATATTATACTTTTTGGCTTTTCCCCTTTCCTTTATTGTGTTATATATGTTTTTTGTGCACGTTATAGGTTTACCAAATGAAAATGCCCAAAGTCCCCCCCCCCCCAAAGGGACTTACCATCTCCACCAGAAAACACTGTTCACAAACTGCTCCAAACAGCTCTGTTGTAGTCCAGCCTTTACTTCAGAGACAAACGTGGTCACTTTGTAACACACGTTATAATGCTGCCTAGCTGCTAGCATGGCACTCCCTCATACTCTGCTTCTGACTGGCTAGTAGTCCTTACCTAGTTACTGCGCATGTGCAACTCCCAACAAAGATGGTACAGAAGTGAGATGTCTCACTCTGTAGCTAAAACAGAGAGCTCAACACACAGGGGGAATAGAGGAGCTGCAGCAATGTGCAGTATAACAAATATATGGTGTTTTTTTTAAACTGAAATCACATAAACCTATTCTGGTACAACCTCTAAATACAACTATGAACTTGAAAATGAGAATAATATGAGCACTGTAAGTAGGCTACTGTTGGTCCTCTGTGTGTCCTTCAGGCAGCAGGAGAAGAGAACAGGAGGAGAGAGTAGAGGAGACAGACATGAGACCAGAGGTGAAGAAGAAGAAGACAGTATGAGATAGAGAGATAAGACACATAGTGAACACAGTTTGGCACGGTTCAAAGTGGCCACGGTTCAAAAAGAGCCCTGTCACACAACAGAAGCAGAAGCTCTGGGACCAGGGTTGGTCAATTTTGAAAATTGAACAAAGCATTGGAAATGTTAAAATGTGATCCTGGAGATACCTTCTGTAGCAGGAACCATTAGTTTGCCCCATAGACCCCCGTGTTAAAATGGTCACCTTTACAGCAGAAATAAACAGGTGTACAACCTGGTACAAAACTCTGTTTGTTCTCTATAGCGTATTTCCCCCTTCATGACAACTGTACGGGGGCTGATTATTTTTGGGGGCATTTTAGGCCTTTATTTGACAGGACAGCTGAAGACATGTAAGGGGAGAGAGATGGGGAATGACAGGCTGCAAAGGGCCGCAGGTCAGAATCCAACCCGCGGTTGCTGCGGTAAGGACTGAGCCCTTGTTCATGGGGCGCACGCTCAACCAGGTGAGCTACCCGGGCATAGACTGCAGGCTTCATTCAGCCCACCTTAGCTCCATCCACGCTCCGCCTCTTTGCTCATATACAGGCGATGCCAGGCACTACCACGTTAGCGATGGCCAGAGCCACCAGGAGCTTCATTTTGTCTCTTCAGAAACCTATGTGTGATGCCACGGAGACTACTTCCATATTTTATAGTCTTTTCATGAAGTTTGGTGAAAGGGTGTAGCATGGGACAGTTCTGTAGCAACCATCCCATGCCACCTCAATTAAAGCTCTATGTACTATGGGATGGATTCATATATTTTACATTGTATCCCACATGCTCTCCAACTAGTGTTCTTACTGTTCAGACAGTACAGGCATATCTATAACTATAGAAGACATGTTGTGATGCCTATACTCTCAAGTTTCTCTGAGTTTTTTTTAATTAGATCACTTTCATAAATATGGTGATTTCCTCCCACATATGAAAGCGTTTGAGCATTGCTTCCTAATGTCAAGTACTAATCACCTCATCACATGTTGCCTACCCCCTGATGTGCTATTTTGAAGCCCGACATTGGCCACTGCAATTCAAATTCCTCCTACCGGAAAATGTGGCTGAAGGAGGAGAAGGAGTAGCAGATGCAGACAATAACAGATATTTAATAAGTGTTGCTGCAATTAAAGAATGACCTTTTATAGGCTGACAGAACACAAGGCAAGGATGCACTTATACAAGCTGTGTAAAAACAATACAATGTGGCTCGTGCAGCAAACACCCACAGGAGTGATTAGCATTTACTCCGAGGGAGCAGTATCCCAGTTTCCGAAGTTGAAACACTGTGGTGGAGAGCTCTGTTGGGTTCTTTAATGGTAGGTGGTGAGAGAGCGTTTGGGCGGGCATCTTCCAGCAAGTTAAATAACAAGGCTAGAGGCTAGGCTGTAACCAGTGGGAGGGAGACTACACATGAGACAGGAAAACGAGGGCAGTTAAACCAATATTTAGACTAAACTAACTCTGCAATCTGGAAATAGGCTACAGTGTAGCAGGGCCTGAGAGGGTTGGGAAGTGTCACACACACATATGCCTTGCTCTATTGTGATCCTGGCTAAGATACGTGCAGCAGAGAACAATGCTCATGTCAGGGTTTTTCCTGCAAAGAGAAATGTATGGCAACCCCCCCCCACCCCCCCCCCCCCCCCCCAAAAAAAGAGGTTTTAGCCAGCCCCAAAGGAAAATCACCAGCACCAAAATGTTAAGATTTGGGAATAAGATAGCAATACAAATCCTTTCTAAATGTGTTTAAGAGTAATTTTTCCAACAAACATCAACTTCAATATGAGAGTCAGGCTGTACCGGACTCTCCCGGTTATTTATTTAAATATTAATATTTCTTTTTATTTTAATATTTACTCAAGCATAATAGACATTTTTGTTCATCAAATTGTCAGAAATAACAGGTAAATGCATATAGATTTCTGTCAAAAAAGGCCCATTAAGAGTCAGGAAAAACCCTGCATGTTAATTATCGGTTACACTTGAAGGCATCTGCATAAGAGTGACATGACAACAGATTCTCACTCCCATCTCATAAAATACAGACGCTTGGTCAGGTGCCTTTGTCGTTGTTATTGGCGCTAAAAGTCCCCTTTAGCGTCATATAACGTGCTTTATCTAAACGCGCTTGGTCGCTGTTATGTTAAGGAAAAGGTCGTGGGTGGGCTTACGTTTCCGTGCCACGCGGGAGACAATCCCCGGTCTCCTTGGTGAAAGTCCAGTGTTAGACCCATCCACCCCCCCAGCCATCCTGCCTATGCGGATTTTCTGCCTTACATACTACTCACTAAACTCTGTGTAGCTGCTGCTCTCCCTGGTACGTTCTACAAACACGCTGAAGGGCGCTTTTTTCGTCGCTTCAGACGCTGACAGCCACTGTTCAAACGTCTGTATTTCACGAGTTCGGAGTGAGAACGGGTTGACATGACACTGCCATGCACGTGTCATAAACATTATAAATAGGTCATAAACGTTTATGACATAACGCTTCTTTTAGTAAGTGTCATTCGTTTTTGTCATGACAAGTTAGGGTTAGGGTTAGAGTTAGGGTTAGGGTTAGAGTTAGGATTAGAGTTAGGGTTAGGGTTAGGGTTAGAGTTAGGATTAGAGTTAGGGTTAGGGTTCATGTGTCATGCAGAGCATGTGAGCGGAGTGGAGCGGGAGTGAGCGGGGAGCACGAGCGGGCGGGTCTTAGACAGAGCGCAGAGCGTCATTTTTAAAAGGACGGAGCGCCGCTCCAATTTCGCTCCGCTCACACCACGAGTCTGAAGCATGCTCAGTCAAGCCTGACCCAGAATCCATCTGTCTTGCACTGTCATCAACAGACTATTTTCATTTCACATATTTCCATTCAAAACTCGGCTCAATAATGGAGTTCAAAAAGTACTTCAAAAAAAAAAACGAGAAATCATACAGGTGTACTATTAAAAAACTAACTAACAGTGATAATGTGGTACAAGAAAACGAATGTGGAGACATCGTTTCAGTAGTAAAGATTCCTTTTGGAATCTAAAAAGGCACATCTCCCGAAAGCATGAAAGTGTGCTACGTGAACACGCTGGGAAGAAAGCAAAAGGTTAGCAAATTGAATACGGTAACTTGTAACAAAGTGTAAATTAAATATAGCGTAATATTCAAACAAATTCGTTTTGTCATTCCAGTAGGCCTAATAGTTCGTTTTATTTCATTTGTGTCGTCCGTAAAATGTTGCTGTTGCTGTTGCTCATTAGTTCTTTAGAAGGTAAGGCTGTGGTCTAAGCTAAAAGTGATATACATGTAGATTTTTTTCCTTTTTTGGAGCGAGCGGGGGGGTGATTTGAGTGGAGCGCGAAGCAAACTACGTTGAGCGATAATGAGCGGAGCGGCCTGATGTAGCTTTGAGCGGAGGGGTGAACAGTTCCGTGAGCGATGAGCTGAGATTCTCACCGCTCCACTCCGTCATATGCTCTAGTGTCATAACAGTGTCAAGTCACTCTTATGTAGATACCTTCAAGTAAAGTGTTACCTAACTATCTAGTGTTTTGTTCTTTGTTTAGTGCGTTTGTCTTACGTCCTGTTTGGGCATATATGGCCCTGGATTTGTTTGTTCAGCCTAAACATATTCACAAATTTCATATCACAAAGTCCAAATCAGTACCTTTACATGTTTTAATTATTAAAATCGGTCTATTGAAACACAATAGATTATGACAACCAAGTGTACAAATGAAATAGAAATAGTCCCTATTGTCTGTCACTTGCTCCGGAAGCTCCATTGAAAAAAAAAAAAAAAAAGCAATCGAGAAAAGAATATTAATGAGCAACATACTTCACAATGAACAATCAGAACATTCAATTTAACATGGGTTTTTTCTTTTTCTAGACATCTTCACATTAGAAACGAGCGACTCCATTTGCGTGTTTTAGTACAAAACAGAGAGCTGAAATTGTTTCACAGTTTCTTCAAAATCCTTCACATAAAACTGAAAGAGACGTTTCCACTGAGTTTCCTTCCTCTCTTTCTCTTTTTCCACAAAAGTGTCCTCTTTGTCTCCTTGAAAACGTTTGCCAGTAAAAGACACTGGATCTGTCAGGTTGGGGATTCCAAAGTCATTGGGCGTCTCTGTGTGATTTCCCTCTGTGTTGAGATGTGGCTGAGACAGTTTGTAGTGACTGGCAGTGCTCGCCATGCTCTTATTCTGTGACAGAATCAAAAGGTCACAAAAAAAAAACACTAGCGATTTTCTAAGACCGACTTGATGGTTGAAGTCAAGTACGTGCATGGCCACCAGCTAACACATAGCATTATTCAGAAAGTTTGCCAAACCTACAGTCAGGGTGCGATTTTCCGGGGGGCATGCGTGGGATATTACCCTTTCTGGTCTACATATCCCCAGTGGGGACAAAATTTAAAGTGATCAATGCTACTTCACCAATAGACCATATATTATATACCTAAAATAGAGGTAAAGTAGTAGCGCTGTAACGTGAACAGTCTATAGTGCCATTGAACGTTAAAATCCGAGCAGTAGTTGCTGGTTGTATTTAGTTCCAGGACGCCGGCTACCAGCGGCAGTTGTTTAGCTGCCAACAGGTGACTGCGAGCCGGCTACAGGCACCGCCAGGTGACGGTCCTTTCAGGGGCCGTGGTAGTGGAGGTCAGCCAGAAAAAGTGAGCGTCATGCTGCGACAGTTACGTTTAGGCACCAAAACAACTCGTTAAGTTCATGAAAAAGATCGTGATTTGGATTAAGACATTCCCGAGGAACAAACAAGCGTTTCCTGGGTTAAAGTATTTTGTTTTTTGGCGCGAAGTGAACTTCGCTCTCCGGCGTGAAAGTGTTGTGTTTTCCATTGAATATTGAAGTGCATATTTAAGTGTGTTGGCATGGCTGGCCGAGTGGCACTATATCCATGGTATTGGAAGGGGGGGGGGGGATTTAATTCTTGCATGTTTTGTTTTGTTGCGCATGATCAAAAAAACACAAAATCGCACCCTGGTTACAGTATATGCAGAAACAACTGTCATCGTCATGTTGTTCCTTGAGCTACCCTCTGAAGCCACGCAAAAAAACAAAAAAGAAAATAGAATAAATATGCAAACCCTTCAACACCAGAAGTCAAACATATGAAAAATCTGATATACATACCTATATGTGCAGTCAGCATACACGGGTCACTACGTTTTTCTTTGCTCGTGGGAGAAGAAAAATGAACCAAAAAAATGAACTAACATTGTTTTAAAGTCATGCTCTAAAAGGTTTGCTGCAGCAATGAGTCAAGCGTTTCGCTCATGAGGAAGAAACACGCCGAATGAGTGCAGTTCGACCTGAGAACCTATGAGTCATTTTAAAAGGTGTGAATGATGTCCCAGCAGTGGAAGCCAAACGCATACAGTCACTTCTGCAGATATTTGGACAGCATTTCAGCTTTCTTTTAGCTCCTCACTCTTATTTTAGGAAGCAAAATGACACAAGGACTGCAAAGTTAACGTGTAGACGGTCAGTTTGGAATTGAGAGTACTTTTTGTAACTCATTTCATGGTGCCAAGATTATATTCAATTTGCGTAGTTGTTTTTCACGTACAGTCAAAAAATCTCACTGTGCAAATATTTTTTTTTTTCTCTCCAGTTTGTTGATGCATGTGCAACTACTCTCCTGTTTTCTCGTTTAACAGCCTCAAAAATGTCATGGCTTTCTGAAAGTATCGGACTCCTTCAACTGTTAACTGTAAAGTGGTTCAAATGTCTTCATTTTAAACTGGCAGTAAAATCTTTTCAGCCTTTGTGCCATTTCTGTCCATACAAAAACAGTAGCTATAGAGTAAAAAAAATGTGCTACTATCCAAATATTTCAAGAGCTCACTGCATGAGAACATACAATAGTAAAAATGAAACAACACATATTCATCGTTACACTCCATTGGTGGCTCTGCATTAGAGTCTCTGATGAATTTGGACAAAACCTAATATGCCACGCGTGCTCTCCAGAGTCACCTCTCATCCGAGCTGTCCTAGTTGAGTTTGAATGAGGCGTATTTTGGGGACAGCTCAGGTCAAAGTTCATACAGTCGCTTCCTGTAGTTGGCCTACTCCAGTTCCTCTCGGTGCTCCATGCGCAGATCTCTCCTTCCTCCTCCTCCTCCTCCGCTGGCCATCTGTCTCCCCGTCTCATTTTCCTCATCTCCGTCCTCCTCGTCCTCCTCTTCCTCTTCCATTCCTTCCTCCTCTTCCTCCTCCTCTTCCTCCTCGTCCTCGTCCTCGCTGCCGTCCATGGAGTCGTCGGCTCCCAGCATGGCTTGCTGCATGGCCAGGGTGGCCGAGTCTGAGGACAGGGACTGGAGGCTGTCCATGCTCAGTGGGTCTGATGGGGAGGGGGGGACAGAGAAGAGGTGAGTAGGTATAAAATGACTTCTCCAGTCATTTTGTGGTGCACACACTAAATTTACTTTAAAGAAGCTAAGGTACGGTGGCCAAGAGAGGCCATTTTAATCATGTAAAACAGTGATTCCCTTTTTCGGTTAGCTACGGTTGCAAATGGTTGGAAAAAATGTATTCTTTCATGTGTGTTAACCAAAATAAAATTATTCATCATCATCATCATCATCATCATCGTAGAGTAGCTCAACTAATTTGAAAAAATATACATTTAAAGAATATATCCACATATTAACATTAACATCAACTGTAACACGTGAACACTACGTGTTGCAGTTCTGTAAGAGTGAGTGAAAACTAGTCAGCAAGCGAGCACAGAGGTTTGAACAGGTAGCTAATAGAAGTAAATAAATGGTAGACATGAAGAGCTAAAAGTGGTGACTAAACAGTTCAAATGATTAGCAATGGTTAAAATAGTTTTAGATGAATGTCCGAAGCATTCAGCTTCACTCGGAGCAGCTTTTAGCTTAGCAGCAGAACGACTGATGCTGATCAAACCGAGAGGAATGGGGGGGGAGAGACGGGGATAGCTGCAGCAAAGGAGTGTGGGTAAACATGGCTGCAGTTAGGACTCAGCCCTAATGGCACCCCCCATACCAGCTACCTGGTGAGATAGCAGGGCGGCCATACCGTCTTAATATGGAGTTATATGAAAAAAGTAATATCTACTTTTATATAATGAATAGTTTTATGCATTTGGAACACACGTTGGGAATCAATGAAGGGGTTATCTGACAGGGCTGTGGGCGGTTGGGAACCCCTGACTTAAATAACAGTGGCACAAATAATGGAGACACGTTTGATTGCACTTTAAGTTGATTCGGAGTTTAAAATGGTGGTTATTATGGATATTATTTCATATCAGTGTTATGCATTTAGCAGTACTTACACTGAATAAAACCAATTTAACTATTCATTACCGCATGTGCAGTTTATTATTGACTGAAAGCAGAGCTCCATTTTCTAAAATATTCCACGTAAATGAAAACTAAAGTAAATTGGTTCAGCTAAAATGATGAGAGTGACGTTTGGTTTTGAGGGTAGTTTGCTGCTCTGTTACTACAGCTGCAGTGCGGAGATAGCAGATAATAAATGACACCCAATGGCTAAAATCTATGACCTAAAATAGGCCTTGAAAAAAAAAGAAAACTGAAAAACTATTTCTTTATCTAACTATTCTCAAGAGAGTTGGAACCCTCGTGCTTTCAAACACAGGCTCAGATCTTATTTAAACCAAGGACCCCTTAACTGAGAGAGACGGATCAGGGATCCCCTACTACATATATTGTATTAAATGAAGTTGCATATTAAACTGGGCCTACAGTAATGTGTAGGGCAGCCTAAAGCCTTTATACATAGCCTTCCTTTGTAGTGCATAGAATACTAAGCTATTAAAATAATAGTTGTTTGCATGATTTTTTAAATCATGTTTTAAGATTCCTGTAGGAAAAATGCAGATTTTTGTCAAGAGTGTTATGCTCAGTGTTCTTGGCTTTTGCCTTCACGTCTTCTCACATACATGAAAGGAAAGAGTCAATAGTGACATCTAGTGGGGACATTTCAAACACACAAGTTTGAGTTGGCTTGGGGTGGGTTTGTCTTTTTTTTTCTTTCTTGGGAAATGTTAGTGTTGGTGTTGGTTACTACTTACTGTCTGAGTTGTTTCCTGATCTGTGCGTCTGCAGAACTCCCGCCACGATGGAGTCTGGCCAGAAGCGCTGTGTCGGACGGTGCTGGGACTTCATCTTCTTGGCTTTAGGAGCTGGGTCCGGGTTACTGGCATCCAACATGGGCTGGAGGATACGCCGGCGGGCGTTGATGAACCTGTGAAAACGAGCAACGGTGGAAGAAGTATTCATATCCTTTACTTGAGTAAAATAACTAATAGCACAATGTTACAAGAAAAAAAAGTGCTGCATTGAAAATGTTACTTAAGTAAAAGTATGTAAGTATCATCAGGAAAATGTACTTAAAGCATTAAAAGTAAAGACAAATCTTTCCATTGTAGAAAGTGTAAAGGATCCAAACAGTTGTGTGTTTAATGGTCTAATCATTTCAGTTGGACTTGTAGGCCATTATATTGTTGGCTAGTTTCATTTGTAATAAAACATCAGATTTTATAAACTACATGTGTTTTGTGTGCAGACATCTTAATGTGTAAAGTAACTAGTAACTAAAGCTGTCAGATGAATGTCGTGGAGTAAAAAGTACAACATTTATCTCTGAAATGTAGCGAAGAAGAAGTAGAAAGTGGCATGAAAAGAAAATAAAGTACAATGCTTTAACATTTGTACTTAAGTACAGTACTTGAGTAAATGTACTTAGTTACATTCCACCACTGAGAACAAGAAAAGGACAAGCGTTGAGGTGGTGGGAGTGATGTAGCACACATTCAAATGTTCGAGTGAAAACAATATATGTTATCATCGATCAAGAAACAGCTTCGCAGATATAGTATTTTAGAAAAGGAAACCAGAGGAAATTTGGAATGAATGTTAGTCTGGCTATCACCAGACCAAGCTCCGTCTTTTAAGATTGAACATTAGTCTGGGGAGTCTGCTGTGTATTTTCTCTGCACAAGAGGCGTGATCAACGGCCATAGTTCAAATGACTCTGTACGCAAATGGATAGTCCTTCAACCAATCAGAGCACCGATCCAGGTGACGTAGCAGCGACAGTGGCATCAATGCCGCTGAGCTTCAATGAGGATCAATCAAATATCATCAGGGTGCTGTCTGATGTATTATATACAGTCCATTGATCAGCAATGGGACTTTCCCTATACAGTACATCTCCATAGATTCCAGTTAACAAAACAACATTACCGTCGTCATGTAAACATTTATTTTTTAAAACCGCATACGCAGGGCTGAAGTACTTGAGTCCGGACTCAAGATGTTGTTCTGACTCGTCTTGGACTCGTTGCTATTTAGACTCGGACTTGTCTCCGACTCGACCATTGGACTCGCCAAATATTTTGTAGCTGGTCTCGACTGAGTCCAGCACTAGATACTTTTTTAACTTCCTTTTTCAAAACAAAACCATTGATAAAGCGCGCTTGTTCAGAAAACAGGTATTGGTTAATTCATAATCCATCTAGAAAGGGCATTGGTGTCGGTCACCTGGTATATGCCTGGCTGCGACAATCATCAGCCATCAATCTTTTATTTAATTAATTTTGGCCAAAGACACAATGTCAGCAAGCACTGTGTACTATGGATTCTTCAAGACAAGTAATAAGTTCAAGAATGGGAACTCTGCACTTTATTTTTTATCATATCACAAATTATAATAGAGCTAAATGATCATCTTAAAATAGAGGATGTACCTGTCACTCACATCACATGAACTATGAACAGGTACGTAAGTGGTCTTGAAGAGGATTCTTTTATTTCTGTCTCGGCCTTGACTGTCCGCAGATTGGAATTAAACCCTCGGCCGCTGCGTTAAGTACTAAGCCTCTTTATATGGGGGCGGGCGCTCTACCAGGTGAGCTACCCTGGCGTCCATATAATATATCATATTTACTCCTAGGGTATACAGAAATGTAAATGATCAGAAATACAAACCATGCAGTTGCAAGCAATTTCAAAATATTTCCCACCAAAAAAAATCCTTTCACAAATACCATCTTTCATTTCAACCTATCAATGGATAAAAAGGTTGAATCTCCATTTCTCAATCAACAAAGTAGCAAATTATGCACTTTCAACCTCAATTTTCAAAAGTCTACTCAAATATCTCCTATCTAAAAAACGAGCCTGTTTCTTGAGAACAAAAATATAAAAGAAGAGTGACAACGCATGCCAAGACAGACCCAATTTGGTCTCAGGTGTGCTTGATATATGAGACCAGCAGATGGCACCATAGTGCCAGCAATGTGCTGAGGAGCTGCAGTATATTCCATTTCAACCAAACCTCTACTCCATACACATTTATACTACAATAATAGAAAGCAGTGTCTATTTTTGTCTAAATGTGCACGTGAGGACTTTATGGCCTTGGTCATTCCTATAGGGACACAGAATCTTACCAGTTGTTGACTTGCAAAAGGGTTAGATTTGTTTGTGCTGCAATCTGCCTTTTCTCGTCTTCTGTTGGGTACGGGTGCTGAAAGAAGGAAACAGCAGCTTAGTTTGCAAACGCTTTTCTGTAATTTATAGCATCTGAGTGCCAGTGCCTAATTGATTCTGACTTCTCATGTGAAAAACAGTGACATGTTCTAGTCTAAGACCAGTCAGTAAACAGCTAGTTTACTCTCAATATGTGAGGGTAGGACCTGAGAAGCATGGCTTACCTATCCCTTTTCCAATGTGTCTAGTGTTATGTTGACATTTTTTTTTTTTATAATTTGTATGTTTGTGTGTTCATACATTATATACCATTTATATATATACAGTATATATATATATATATATATATATATATATATATATATATATATATATATATATATATATATATATATATGAATATATGTATATACCGTATGTATACATATATTTTTTTCATCGTTCGAAATAAAGATTTCATTCATTCATCATCTTTTCCTTCACTGCTTCTACAGCTGCCACCTCATAACACCAACATGTATGACCATTTCGGATGAATGTGCACACACACACACGTATGCACACGCGCACACACACACGTATGCACACGCGCACACACACACGTATGCACACGTGCACACACACACGTATGCACACGCGCACACACACACACGTATACACACGCGCACACACACACACGTATGCACACGCGCACACACACACACTCTGCCTCACCATGAGATGCTGAAAGAGCCAGGAGCGCATGATGTTGGTGGCATGTTTGGGCAGGACCCCCCTCTTATTCTTGGACTTTTTGTCTTCGCTGTCCAACAGGGACGACAGGTCCACATTCACCTTTACAATAAAGACCAGGAAGAGAAGACAAGGGAAGAAATGAGGCGGATGGTAGGGCTTAGCAATTGTTGCCACGGAAACAAAGGGAGACTACCAATTACCTATCTTTTTTTTTTCCGTGGCAAGGGCAGAAACACCTCCTCAAGTGTCACCATGGAAACTGAATTTGAGTAATGATACTTAAAATATAATAAAAAAGCAGCACCCTTGACTATGTGGAAACACAAGAGGGTCAGCGGTCTGTTTGGTGCTTGGACGAGGAGTTTAAAGAGCCGAGGGGGCAGGCAAGCCCTCGCTCCAAAGTTTGGAATTCACCGTTTGGTGCTGGATTAGTGAACAGCTGGTACAAAGTGTGACTGCGTTTGGCTTGCTTTTTCCTTTGTGTTGACCTAAGCGTGTCTTTGTGTTCCGTTAGAAATCATTATTCAGATGTTAATGTTTGGAGTGCTGAAGGACGAGTCAGGCTCTCAGAGTACTGACAGTGTTTTGACAGCCTGCGGTGTACAGACGGGTCTGTGTGAGTTAGGGCTGCACAATATGAGGAAAATATCTAATTGCCATTATTTTTGACTGATATTGTGATTGCGATATGATTCACAATATATGAGGAAATTATCATTTTTGTATCATTGTTCTAATTTTTTTTATTGTAAATGATCATTGTGTGATTTTTGCGAGGATCTGTACCAATCTGTAGGATAGGATGTGTAGGCTGGGACATCTCTGCAGCACCACAATACTTCATTCAGAACGGTTTGACACATTTTTTGCCTTTAACCAAATATTGCGCCCTCGCCTGCGATTTGGATAGTGCACTAGTCCATAAATACAAAACACAAAATACATTCACACATACACACAGCACTCCCACGCCTAATTACTCCAACACCAACTGACTGCCCCCATAAAAGTAATAATAATAATGAAAAATACATATACAGTATATACACAATTAGTTTGTCTTTTTTAAGATTATGTTTTGGGCTTGTCCACCTTTAATTTGACAGGACAGCTAGTTGAGAGAGGGGGAAGACATGCAGGAAACCATCACAGGTCGGATTCGAACACGTGACCTCTGCGTGAAGGCATAAACCTCTCAGTATACAGTATGTGCGCCTGATCTACCCACTGAACCAACCCAGCCACAGTTTGTCTTCTTAACTTTATGAAAACAACCCAAACTTCTTGTGTTCGTAGCAAAGTCTATTTACAGTCGCATGTGGAGACTCTAGGGACCAAATGTCAGGATAAAAAAAGAATAAATATGCTTAAATACATTAAAATAGCAGCTCTGTTTGATGTTGTCACTTGGTTTGGTTGAGGATACTTTTTTAAATACACTTATTGCCAGAGGTACTCTGAAGCCTCCTTGACTGGCTGGAAAGAGGGTGTGTACTACCTGCAGTGATTTTCCTAGCTTTCTTCCTCATTATGTCAGTGTGTATTTGGGTCAAGTGTTTTTGGCGTTTTCCCACTATTTTGCTAGCCACTGACACTATCCTGTTAAGCTTGTTCTTGAGTTTACAGCCTAAATGGCCAAACCAAGCAGAGAGGTGAAGGTTTGGGATAAAGGTTAGCGCCAGAGTGCCCAGAGGAAGAATGCAATTTGATGCAATGTCATCCTTATTGAAAGAAGTGTGTGTCCGCCTGTGTGTGTTCACTACATTACAGTATGTGTGTGTTCATTTCATTTTGAAGAAAAATATGTATGTGTGCACTGAGGCCAATAATATGAAACGCAATGAGCCCTCAATAGCGACCATTACCAAACCCTCTTTGACACTATCTGCACAGAGCTACTCACACTCTAAATAAAAACACATTGAAGATGCATAGGCTACACATACACATTTATCACATGTACTGAATCACATTGCACACTGTATTTTACTGCCTGCATATTCCTAAATATGTAATATATAATGTGAGACAAATCTTTGTAATCTGTCATTATAAATGTTCCAGCGACTTTGGGTTATTTCATAATTTTGTTTAAATGAGGTACCCATTTGTGGAGGCTGAAACACTTCTGAGGGGAACATAATGTATGCATGTAACATGCATAAGCATGTAGGACAAAATGCATGAATAAGTAAAAAATGCAAGTCTGCTTAAGAATATGAAATAGACTAAATGTATGCAGAGTGTAGTAGTTGAAAGAACCCAGGCTGTCTTAGAGATAAATAACAGACAAACCTGTATGCACTCACAACCATGCAGAACCCCCGATAACCCACACAAGGCCTATAGATACACATTCACACACACTCACATCCCCCCTCATACTCCCCACACCAAGCAAGAGTCATTACAGTTGCAGCTGGGTGTCACGTGGGTAACCCTCCTCTTATACCACCTCAGCCCTGGGAGTGTGCGTGTTGCGGGGGGGAAAGTAAGGTTGAATTAATTGGCGGCACCGAGCTGCAGAGTGTGATTACTCGGGGCTTGTCAGCAAAGTCGCAACGGGGCCGTGTTCAATTCCCAGCCCGCATGTAGCACTCTGCTTCGGCTGGGTCGCGGCTTTTCACCGAGGCCTCCTCTGACTGTCAAGCACAGACTGTACCTGCCTGAAACTGAGCCACTCTTCAGGCCACTGCTGCTGCACAGGGATCACTGTTTGAACACCCCTCTCCCAGTTTCTATTCATATCTATAGGCAAGTGTTGGGACTGTCAAGGCCAGACAAAGACTGGCCTCAGTGATGCGCAAAATCCACCTAGCCTGGTGCTTTTCTCAGTCATGTATATGTTTGAAATGTCAAAAAAAGTAAAATATAATTTTAAAATCCAAACTAAATTTTATCTGTAGAAAAATGTTACTCCCCCCTAAGCAGAAGTAAATAACGTTCAACTTATCTTCTGTTGCATATTTTAATATTGTATTGTCAATCTAAGCTGTGCCTTAATAAGTAGTAAAAATAGTATTACATAATAATACAAAATGTTACACCATACATAGACCAAGAGCACGTAAACATTTAAACAAGTTAATCAGGCCATTTTAATTGCACAGCTGACACTTCCTATAAATGAGCTTTGCTTTATGTTTGTACTCATTCTTTGCCTGAAGATGGTCTAGTACCGAAATATTGCCTGCTATTAAACTTTATATATTTTTTAGACAGAGTGCAGGAGTTTTCTTTGCAACTTTAGACCTGCTTGTCCCCCTCCGACGCACCTGTCTCACAATTTAGATGTGAAGTTTATATATATTTTTTGCCATCCCCAACTCCTTTTTACATCAGTGATACTAACTATATTAAAGACGTTGCCAGTGCTACTGCCAAAGGCAGACCTTTTCACTTGGAAATGGAATTCTGTGTTTTTATGTCCGTAAAGAATATTATGTCTGCTCTACATTTGTTGGCCTATTATGTTGCCTTCCGTCTGGTGTCTCAGTCCTGTGTTGTGACTGTCTTTTGATGAGTCAGCGCCAATTAGCCAGGTCAGATTCCCAGTGCTTCCGTTGGACGGAGCCAAACAAAGACAGTCTGTGGTCCCGTGAGCAGACCTAACAAGGGCTCAAGTGGTTGATGGAGATCAGGGTTTCTATTCCCAATACTCTGACACCTCCTTCCCAACAGACGAGGGTCTGTGGCCGGCGATACAACAAAAGGACTGGTATAGGTTTTGGATTCCAACAGTCCTCTCCTTGATTATATTTTAAGGAAACAATTACACTCTTAAAAAATAATTAGAAATAGCTGTTGATGGTTTACCGCTCGGCTGAAAAACATGAATGCAACAAACAACGTATCCCACCGACAGAACAGTTTACAATGAAGTTGTCTTTTTCTTTGATTTTATTCACAGAATAGAATGTCCTATTCCAAATCCTTTACATATGTCAGGGTTTGATTCTATATTCAGCTGTGATGACATGTTAAGAGTGAGTTAAATGTCAAATCACCATTCACTGTATTATTTAAGAGATAAAACAGTGAATGGTAAAACAGTGCACTGATTAACATATGAGGCTTAACATTGGTTCTTTCTAGCCCCCCCCATCCCGAGTGCGTTATAACTCCTACGGTGGCCGAACCTGGAATTAGCGACAACCGTCCGTGAGTGTCCCTTCTAGTGTAATAATAGTTAAACGTTATTTTCCATTTCATTGCTAACATCAGCTATCAGGTTCCCAAACATATGCAAGCTAATGTTAGTAAAGTATCAGTGCTATCGTTATTCTGTATATTGTACCAGATTAATAGTGTAAGGCGATGTTTACAGCGTAGGAGAGAAGCAACGGAGGTTTGTGTTTTTAATATATTTCTCTGAGCAGCATGAACAATGTCAATGAAACTGAAATGATCTCTTAGTGTCTCCATCGTTAACACGCAGCTGTTCTAGTAGCTAGTCTGTGTATCATTTGTTATCGTTATCATGATATCAACTGCAATATACATATGCCGAAAGGATGCGACATATCTCGATAGACACACATTTTTTTGTGTTTGTTAAAAGAAAAAAGACATGCATGCTAGGTAACTAGGACTACAGGTGAAAATTAGCCATCTCACTAACACTGCTGCTTTTACAGAAATGTTGGTTAATGTGCATTGTCCTAATCATAAAAATAAATCTTAAAAAATCAGTATAAAATTACACTTTAAAAATATAATTTTTTTTGGAGTTGCCTGATATTGAATTAGTGTTCAATTTGTTCAATAAAAGAATGTTGGAAACAATTTTCTTTCATTTACGTTAAATTCAACATGCAGTTTGTTGTATTTTAGCAGAATACTGAAAGCAGCAGAAATGCAGAACTGAGTAATCATTAATATCTGTTTATGCATCGCAATTAATATCGTTTTTCTCATATCGTGCAGCCCTATTGACAGCAGCCTTTACCTCTAATATTCTAGATGTGTTGTCCCTTTTCATTATTTCAATCAGTAAACTGTTACAACCTCTTATTTTCATTTTAAATTTATAATTGATTACTAGGAACGCATATGATGCTCATTCATCTCCACTACAACCTAACACTCAAATAGTGCAGAAGCCTTTTGAGCAGGAATAAAAAGGAAATATTAAGACCACAAATGTGTCCTTGTGTCATAAAAAATCCAATTCCAGGCATTCATGTGCGGCTGACTGTTCTAAAGCCTTTCATGGAAAGGAGATAAAACATTTGTGGTCATAATATTTCCTGTCCATAATAATTCTCCAATACTTATTTCACATACTACTGAGTTGTATTTCCTGTATCTGTGTAAACCCCATCATAAAAAACATTTTATATACAGTAAACAGCATGAAGGAAGTTAGTCTTAAGTGCATGTCCTTACATGATTTTCATTCACAGTCAAACCTGACAGGATCATGTAAGCGCCTTAGACATCATGGGAATAAACTATTTCCATTTTGTCTGTCAGCAGGGGGGCTGTGTTCAGACAGAGACAATGAAAAGGCACCCATGGGGGTTTCTGTGAGATGTAAAAAGGCCCTTTTGATAAAAAACAAAACAAATTGAGATGGTGGGGAGGGCACAGGGTGGGAGCCAATGTGTCAGCCAAAGCATCCTCGGTCAGACAGCTTTACCTGGGAGTTCTGGATCTGAATGGTTCCCGGCGGCAGCGCCTGCGTTAACACTTGCCCTTGCGATGTCACCATGGCAACCGGCTGGTACAGGGTCCCACCTGAGGGGATAATTTTCCGTCATGAGTATTAAGTGGCTTCAGCAGCTACTGGCAGCTACATCTCGCACTACCGCCAGAGCCTTATTAACTTCTTCTAAGCCCCACAAAACACAAAAAACAAAAGACAAAATGATCCAATGCAAGGTGCGTCAATGTCCATTTACTCAGAAAAAAAGAAAAAAGGAGTGTGTTTTTGCTCCTGGCTTAATTAGTCTTGATCAAGACACTCTTATCACAGTCTGTTTGTGCTCTTCAGTGTGTAGTGATCAAAGGCAGATATTGATTCATTTTCAGTTAAAAGGGATTTCCAGAGGGCAGGATTAACACTTCACTGTACAGGCTTGACATTGTAAGAACAGACAAGCCCTCTGTGAAGGATGCTATCATGGCTCTACGATACACATATACACAAAACTCTACAGCTGTATATCAACAGAGAATACTAAAATAGTAGCTTTTATTATTATGATTCATTGCAGAATGGTGTGTACTGTATATGCTTTGCATGATGTGGTTTTAAATCCAAAACATGCTTACCACACTGATTCTTTTTAATACTATGCTTTTTGAACAAAATGGATTATTAATGCAAATTCATGATAAATAATCAAGTGGATGTTGCATAGTAGTGAACCATTTTTAATGTTCCACGCCTTCTGAAGTGTATCAATTATGATAATAATATATAAATTGTAATGATAATAACCTTAATTTATTCTGTATAGTACCTTTCTAAATGTGGTTACAAAGAGCTTTACAGTAAAAAACACAAAGCTAACATAATACAAATGATCAAAAATATTAAATTGAATACATTTACTTAAAAGTAAGATATTTGAGCCACATAGCAGCCCTTTAGATAAACTAAAGCAAACAATGACGGTGTCCTTTGGCTATGACCTGAATAAAGGGAATGGCAGTAGTCTGAGGCTACGTTTACATTGCTACGTTTTGAGAGTTATGAGCCAAAAACGATCGTTGTGCACATAAGTGTTTTTAGCTCCAGTAGAAGAACTAATCTCTGTTTAAACTAACAACCCAAACATCATATCTCCTGTTTATGCCCAGTATATGAGAACATATACTGGGCATAAACAGGAGGCAGCATGTATACTCCGCCCATTGCTGGTAGTTGCCATGGTAACGTTAGTAGCTAAGTCTCAGAAAACGAGACGTGACCAATAAGACCCAATCAGGCGGCGAAAAATTGGCGTCAGTGTCGGTGTTGCCAAATGTCTCCATTTGCGGCCGTTGAGACTACAACACAACCCCACAGATTCCAAACCAAAAGGGGTCAGAAGTGTTTTCAAATGTCTCCGGTTTAGGGGCTCGGAAACGCCAGAGCAGGGGGAATGAGAGGGGGAAACGCCAGAGCAGGGGGAATGAGAGGGGGAAACGCCAGAGCAGGGGGAATGAGAGGGGGAAACCCCAGAGCAGGGGGAATGAGAGGGGGAAACGCCAGTGCAGGGGGAATGAGAGGGGGAAACGCCAGAGCAGGGGGAATGAGAGGGGGAAACGCCAGTGCAGGGGGAATGAGAGGGGGAAACATAGCAGAAGATATATGTTTTTAAACCAAAACATATCAATGTAAATGTAGTCTAAACTAGATTGCTAAAAGCATGGAATACCTTCTCGAAGTCTGTGAGAGTTAAAAATATATATTTTATGTTGGTTAAGATCCTCAGCTGGAGAAAGCAGGACCCGTGTCACTTGATTTTCAAACAAAAGTCAGATAAGAGTCAGATATCACTCCTAAGTTGCATGACCTGCCCTTTTATTTTGAAGGACGACAGATGATGCTGATGTGACTGGACAGGAAAGGCGAAAGACGGTGGGCCAAATAGAAAGATTTACATTGGTAAGTTTTTTTTTGACAGCTTTTAATATTCAACAAACATGACTAGATCAGGGTTTAATTAGTTGTGTCACTAGGTCTAAGGAAGAGATGCAGCTGTGTGTCGTCAGCATAGAGACGGAACTTAATGTCAAATCTCTGCACATTGTGACCCATATATATATATATATATATATATATATATATATATATATATATATATATATATATATATATATATATATATATATATACTGTAACAAAAGAAGTCCCTTCATGGATCCTTAGGGGACTTCACAGACAAAGAAGAGGCCCCTCCATTGATGACATGAAAACTTCTACTAGTAAGGTAGGAATGAAACCAGTTGAGAGCCCACAGCCATGAGATCCTACACAGCCTGTGTGAAACGCTTGTTTGAAACCAGAAAAGCCTGCACCATGGATGTTAAATATGCAGATTTTACTATGAGGAGTAAAGCATTGCATTCAATAGTTCAAATAATCCCTACCCCATCTTTTAAATGTGACATTGCCCTAAATATACTAACAATAATCCAAGCCAAAAATGAACATTGGCCTGTGTATGTGTCAGGGTCGTGGTGTTTGTGTGTGGTAATCACATGCTTACCCGATACCACTTGAGAGTTGATGGTAGTCATGGCGACATTGCTCTGTTGCAGACCCCCGGCGGGCACCAATATCCCTGAAGGGTTAACAGAGCTGGAGACAGAGGTCATGGATGGAGAGGAGGTCTGAATTAGTTCCTGGGGGATCACAGAGAGACACTAGTGAGCAAATGTAAAGAGCTAGCTCTACTGTTTGTGCCTGAAAACTCCCAGAAGCTGAATCTACCTGCTGATAAATGACAAAGTCTATCTTGGGGAGTGCTACTGAGAGAAAGATAGCATCAAAGAAGTGTAAGATGCACAGAGATGTTGTTAAATGTAAGACAGAGGACGGCCAATTACTTCATGTCCTGTGGCCCTGTGATAAGGTCCAGGAGTTTTGGACCAGGATACATGATAAGCTATGTCTGATTGCAAGGACCCAGGTTCCATTCAGATTATTTGTTCTGTGAGATGGGTCAATCCTAAGCGGGATGGAAGAGATTTTGTTAAGAGGATGGAAGAATGAAGGGGTGCTGTCAATCCAGGAGTGGGCTTGTGAGATGGCTAGGGTGGCGGCGTTTGAAAAAATGTCATATAAACGGTTTACCAGATTGGATGTCTATACTAGAAAATGGGGAAAGTAACTGAACTTTCTGGAGGGCTCCTAAGAAGCTTTGTGCTGGGGAGAGACGTGTATGATGGACTTATGGTGTTGTCATTTATACATATGTTCATTTATTTATTTTTTATTGTCTATGTTGTAACTATTTTGTTGAATGGTCTTGAATATTGTAGTAACTGTGTCATCTTTTCTTGATTTATGTCTGGTGTCTGATGAAGAAGAGGGGGGGGGGGTGTTCATGTTGCGAATTGTATGTTTTCAGTGGTGGAATGTAACTAAGTACATTTACTCAAGTACTGTACTTAAGTACAAATGTTGAGGTGCTTGTACTTTACTTGAGTATTTTCTTTTCATACTTTCTGAGAGAAATATTGTACTTTTTACTCTACTACATTCAACTGACAGCTTTAGTTACTAGTTACTTTACAAATTAAGATTTTTGCACACAAAACACATGTAGTTTATAAAATCTGATGTTTTATTATAAATGAAACTAGCTAACAATATAACGGCCTACAAGTCCAGCTGTACATTTTCCTGACAATACTTTTACTTACTTAATTAACATTTTCAATGCAGGACTTTTACTTGTAACAGATTTTTACAGTGTGGTATTAATACTTTTACTTAAGTAAATGATCTGAATACTTCTTCCACCACTGTATGTTTTGTGAGTTGTAAATAAAAAAGAAGAAGATAGATAGAGTGTCCACGACTGACCTGCTGCATGTTGAGACTGGTGTGTGACGGAGAGTAGGGTCCTCCGAGGTCATTACGGAGGAGGTTGTCGCTGTGCATCTTGGTCTTGAGGCAGGTGATGTAACGGTTGCAGAAATCTTTACAGAGCTCATTGACCTTCTCTAACTCTAATAGGTGGATTCGCAACACCTGAATGGCCTTCACCATCTGAAGGAAACAGAGACGAAGCATAAGCAGATCACCTTCACAACATGCTGACACTGAATCACTTTATTCATTGTTTTTATTTCATAAACACCATTCATTTACCCATTAATGCTTTTTGAATACATATTATGCCCCTACATATTTACAAAATGGCATTAAGTGAACCTTATTATAATTTATTTTTTGAAACATTCAGGAATAGCTTGTATGTAAATTCTAGGAAGGGTTAAAAAGAGAACTAATAGTCTATCAGTCTACAGCCATGCTAACGGCTCCCTGGGGCTCTGTAAAGCATAGTGCTGCTTTCAGCTAAATGCTACCTAAACAGTCTTAACACGTTGATCATTACAATAGCACATAATGTTTACAATGTTAACCGTCTTAGTTTAGTGCTATAGCATTTAGAAACATTTGCTAATTAGCACTAAAAGCAAAGTACAGCTGAGGCAGTAGGGAATTAGTTTTGCAGGTATCACGTGACTTTTTGACCTCCTGGCAGTGTTATTTATAAAGTCAGAGATCATCAAAATTGGCTGCTACTTTTCCCATAACACAACTGGATACCATCTGTCATGAGATCTCTCCTGCCTCCTAAATGCCCACTTCTTTCAAACACCTCCAGTTTGTAATGCAAGTTTTTTCTTTTAAGAATTTTAAGACCCATAAGTCTAAACACTGGGAAGCTCCCTCCAGAGCCACAGAAGACATGTGAACGTCAAGTGTACATTTGGTGGGGTGCTCCTACAAACAGAGAGGCTCCTTTTATGGCATTTGGTTGATTTTAAAGGCCCTGAACACCCACACAGGTGTTTATAGTTAAGGTGGCTGATTGGACCTTTTCCAGGACTGTGTGGGTGTGGTTAGACTGAGTGATTGACATCTTCCTGAGTCCACTGTTAGGGCATGACAAATGACACCTTTGTCATCCTGACTGGGATAACCATTAAAAACTCTTAAATGATAAATATTATTCTCATTTTCAGGTTCACACTTGTATTATGGGTTTCAGCTAGTTGTACTATGTTTATATGCCTTAATGTTCAATAAACACATTACTTTTCTCATACTGTCTGTCTGAATATACCTGTATCCACCCTCTGTCTGAGCACCTGTCTCTTTAAGATGATCACCTAAGTCAGCTCTGTGTCCACATTAAGTGAAATAAACTCAAAAACAGATTGTGGAACAAGTGAGATGAGGTGTTTACAGGCAGTTGTTAAAGGGTGAGAGATGTGATGAGGAAGTGGCATGCAGCGATTTCTTTTATTGATGAGCAGGGAGTGACGTCCGCTTTTATTATTCATTTCAGCACATAGATTGAGAATATACATGCGGGCTGTAATCCTTTCATCCTTCACTCTCCCAAGGAAAGGATCTCTTCTCTCCTCTTAGGTTTGACTGTTCATACAGTAACCTCCTCCTTTCTTTCTACTGTGGGATGGAATCGGTGGATTTGAAGAGATGTGCATGGTAGATGTGATTGTGAGACAAAGCAGATGAACGCTCAGAAAAACGGACACACCAAATTTCAAGAATGAGCTTGAACTCAACGTGAGATAAAGAAGCAATTTTTACAATCCAACTAAAAAAGCCCAACCAATTATTGGACATCCTCTGATGTTGTAGCTTCTATGTTATAAACCTAAACAAGAGTGATTAGAAATACTAATATAGTGTGCCCATTAGTTTTTATTTTACTGTTGTAATGGTAGTTGCTGAGTTTAGTTTTTCAGTACTTTCCTCACCACGCTGTTCCTGGCAAGTAGAGACTTAGAGACAGCATTCAGACTTTCATGGGGCATGAAGAACCTCCACTGAAACATGGCCTAAAGGAAGTCTTGAGGCTGGGGAGGCAGGTTGCAGCGCAGGTTTTACAGATGAAGCTGTCGAGGAAAATCTCCCCACACCAAAATGGAATCATTGCTCTGAGCAGACATTTTCTAATGATTGAAAAGAATGCAATAGCGGTGGTTCATAGAGGAACTTCTATCATATTAGATACTGATGGTCTGATATTTAACCCCATTTCATTGGAGTCGTGTTTTATTTCCTCACAGCTATTCATATAGTAGTAGTATAGTTAGAATCAAGGTTTTTTTTTTTTTTTAAACAGGAATCATTCAGTTAATGTACAGTATTCATATAGTTCTGTATTTCCGTCTCTTTAGCAGTTATCTGATTATCGACTCTGTGAAGCAGACTATAGTGCACTCCCTCAGAGTCACTACTCAAGGTCAATAGAATGGACAGAAAAGTGCTTGGCCAAGGAGGAGATAAATCAGCTAATTAAACTGCACTCACTTAATCAAGGGACCAGTAACTCTTTGCCCATGGCAGCCAGTCAGGCCCAGTGTAACATTACTGTCCTGTGGAAGAGTTAGGGCCCTCTGGGAGGGATGCCCGCACCCAGTGCCTCATAAAACACACAGATGCAGGGTTAATTGACTGTTCAGCACTTGTCGGCCTGTCGGCCCAAGTACTTTAATGGCAAGAGTGCACTTCTTTTTTTTTCTCGTCTCTGTCTTTGTCTGTGTCTGGCTTCAACTCCTCCCCCTCTTTTCTCCATGACATGATCAGCATCCTCCTTGTCTTAATTTGTAATTACTGCTAGCTGTTGTGCACGGGGAAGTGCAGAGGGAGGATAGGGAAGATTACATGAAAAAGGAGGGAATGATAAGGAGTAGTAATGATGGGAACCACTGCAAATACACAACCTACAGCTTCATTTCTTTTTTCTCTTATTCTTCATTTACAGATGTTACTGGTTCCATTTGACACCCTTGCTGCCACTTCCTGTAAATGTGTTACCGTGGCGACGGTAGGCAGGGGTTTAAATGTCGGCTGCACCTGATACCTGTAGATGGTAGGTGGCAGCAGAAGGCTTGAACCCTTCAGCCTCGATAAAACACAGCAACACGTTTATTTCCTTGGCTGACAATAAAGTTGTATCGTATCGTATTTAAACTGAAACGGGGGTGCGTTGAGCACCCTGCTGAAGTGTTGAAGTGCTCTGCCTTTTTATTACCAGGAGTTCACAGACAAGTTTCTGCTGATTGGGTATCGCCTGTGACACAACCACTAAACAAGAGACATACCCACCAAACGAGAGAAAACATATCTCAAAGCTGTTGCACACCGTTTCTCACCGTTCCAAGGAAATATGTCGTTCAACCAGGAAACCTAGCAAAACGGTGCACACCGTTTTGACATTGAACGGGCCACTTTTGACAGCATGTTAGACAGGATTTAAGGATTTCAGAGTAATACACTCCCCCACCACAAAGTGGGTTGCAATGGCAGAGTGCCCGTTGACTCCGCAGAAGAAACCTTTCTAAATGTAGTCACTTACATATGATAGTCATATAGTCACTTTATGACTGACAGTAACTTCGCTGAAAGCTTTGGCCAAAATATGAGACATCCGCGTCTTGTTACGTGTAGTGAATGTCACTCACAATAATTTCTTTTATTAGATCTGATCTTCATCTTATTTATTCAGCTGTGAAACCAGCTGAGAATTAAAAGACTCATTTTGTAACTTTGTTATGCTGTGATTTAGCAATAGGGAAACTAATGTTAATCAAACATTATTAAAATAGTTGGCAATAAAGTGTTGTCATTGATTAGTTGTGTCAATGCTATAATGCATAGCATCTTACACCTTATACTCCAGTGACTCTCAGAGTCATACCTTATTTCAGCTAATTAATTGAGCAGGTTCCCTATAGCTAACTAATGTTAATATTTAATCAAAGAAGCACTACAATACTACGACTTCCTAAAAACCAAAAGTGGTGTGTTAATGATTACCTAGTCTCGCATTGCAAGACCTTCCTCCACAGCGCTGCGAAGGAGGGTCTGGCTATTCCACACAGCATTCATGAGAAAAAAACATGCTCTGGTTTATTGGCATTTTCTTTAAACCAATCACAATCGTCTTGGGTGCCCCGAAGGACGTAGGAAAGGTAACTCTGCAAAATAGCCTTAGGAAGGAATTTGTTTTGGTGGAACGTGTACGTTCAAAAGTTGTTTTAGTCGTGCAACAGAAAACTCAGATAGGACAGATAGTCTAGCTAGCTGTCTGGATTTACCCTGCAGAGATCTGAGGAGCAGTTAACCATAGTCCTCAGAAATCCACCGGAGGTTAGAACGCCAACACAAAGAAAGAGGAAGGTAATGGACATCCGGCCAAAAATAAGGGACATCCAGCGGAATTTCGAGCAGCACCGGCACAATCCCAGCAAATGGAACGTCGTCGATACAGACTAATGATTACCATGCATGTCACAGCAGTTAGCTTACCAAGTTGTCCAGCTCTGGATCTTCACTGAAGAAGGGCTTGTGTTCTCGCTCCTGCTGATGCACAAAGTTTTCAATGTCCACATCAAAGCTGGCTGATGTGATGCATTCAGATCCCTGCGTGGCCTGCTCACATTTCTCAAACAACAGCGCCAGCAGAGGGAACAACGGATGTCTGAGGAGAGAGAGAGAGAGAGAGAGAGAGAGAGAGAGGCACAGTGTGTGTCAGTGTGTATAGATGTTGTCTCTGATCTTAATTCATGTCTTTTAAAAGTAAATGTTGGTGCATCAAGCCATAACTGTAGCTCTGAAAATATTAATTTCACTGAATTTCCAAGTTCCATGAGAAGGGAATCAATGCATTTTAGAAGCTTTGGCCATTTTGTGTTTTGCAGTTAATTCAACTGGTACAGCCACTATTTTTTATCTTAGTTGGAGGTTTCCTACATTTCCCAGGAATCTTTTTCACAGCCCCAGATAAATGGTGTGAACTCTCAATCAAGGGTGCGTGTACTGAAATAAACTAGCCAACTCTGCCTGTATGATTGTGCATGTCGGAGCGAAGGAGAAACACTGCTCCTTTATTCTGACACCAAAAATACGACATTTGAACTACGCAGGTTTTGTTTAACTTCATTTACCTTAACTGAACAGCTTCGGAGTCTGAATGGTTATATGACTTTTTTCGGGTTGAATGGTGGCCGTCTTGCTTCCCCTTAGCGCCTGTGAGCGGAAAAACCACCCTTGCTACTTTGGGCCGGCGGCCTCAGCATCAGGAAGTATTGTGTGATATCAGGTCTTGCGATGTAACAAATTGCTTCACGGCACGCCACACATACGTCCATTCAAGAACAGGCTAACAAGGTAGCGATGGAGTTTTTCACAGTATCGTCATGGCTGAGCCGGGAAAAAAGAAGTAGAAAGCTAGGAAAGCATTGTCGGAGGAACAGAGAAAGAGGAGTGAGGAGTCAAATATCTATTCCGAAGCTGTAGGTGGAGCTCTATAGAGAAACCCGCGAGCAAAAAGCGAGAAAACAGCAAAGAAATGGCCAAAACTGCATAGCGCCCCTTTAATGTTTAACATACAGCTGATTTTGTGTCTGCAATGAAACTCCACGTGTGTCTTTGTTTAGCTAGTTACCTTTGAGAATAAGACAAAGAGACCAAGGAATTCAAGTTAGTAACTGTAACAGTATATTTTTCCTTTAAAGCAGCATAATACATGTACGACATAAGGTATGAACTACAAATATATTACTAATGGTACATTATTCATCCCAATAAAATATCACTGAGTGCTTCCATTGATGGATTATCATGACCAAGGACCCATACCTACACACACACACACACACGCACACACGCCCCAAGCACAACCTCTCCCAGCGCAGCACAGGGCTGTACACACAGTATTATGCTGCAGTCGTGTTGATTATGTTGCTAGGATACAATAACCACATTCCAGTCCTATTTTGCTCATGTTATGCATTGCAACCTATGTACACCTTGCCTCTGCTATAGCAGGGCCTGCTGTGTGTTTCTCTGTCTGGGTTGTCTTGCAGATCCCTGGGCGGACTCAGTCAATCAGTGCAACTGGGAGCACCTGGCCAGTCTCCCAGGAGCCTTTAAGATCTGGCTCTCTCCAGGAGCGTTTTAAAATAACTTCATCTTTCATTTCCCCTCAGTCTCTCTGACTGGACTGGCAATCCTGTGAGCTCTATTGCAGTAGCCTGGTTGACACCAGACCCTTCTCAGTTGTAACTGAGAGTGGGTCTGGGGAAGGTTAACAGCTCATTTCCAAAGGCTCATGTCACCAACGGACACCACTCAAATGCCTCTGGGTGCAATTGGATAGTCCTTCAACCATTCAGACCAACGATCCAGGTGACGTAGCAGCGACAGCGGCATCAACAGGTTGATGCGCTTCGGTGGCTGTCATGTTGAATGTAAACAAAAAGCTGCTTGCCGTCACTGCGCTATCGTCATCGTGTAAAGCAACGGTTGTGATTGGTGACTTGATTTGGAAAAATTGGAAATGGGCTTGAACGGGCTCTTGGCCAGACTGACTTGCAGAGCAAATCTCAAATTCGCCGGAAGTTTGTCAGAGTTTTCCCAGGCTACTACTGCAACAGAGTATAACAAAAATAGGTTTTACGATTAGTAATCCTGTTTACGTCAAATTCCTACCCTACCTATGTAGCCTAACTTCAGACAATTTCATCTTCATGATTTGTTGTGTTCTGATTTCAGGATGATGAAGAGAGTTGGAGAACAATTTGATACAAAACAGGATGTAGGCTCTACAGGATCATTCTTTTCCTTGGCAAATATTATGTTTTTCCTAAATGATGTACAGACTTTTAGGCATTCTATTATCTTAATGCCGCATCCGATTATCATGAAATATAGTGCACATAGCTTTAGTGAATGTGGAAAAAAATCTCTTTGGGGGAGCTTGCCCCCAGACCCCCCTAGGTTTGGGCTGAGCCCTGAATGTTTGCAATGTCTGGCTCTGCCCCTGGCTCTCTCCATTCTCCTGGCACCACGGTTCTTTTTGGTTGGCTTCGGCCTTGTTACTAGTTTAGGTTCTACACTGTGCAACACCTTTCACTCATCATCCAACTACTCAACTACCTGCTGACACGTTACCTTCTAACTTTAGTAGGCTTTTTATGTATGCTCAGTAAATATATGTTATACCCAGGGTGCAATTTGTGAAAAAGAAATAGTGGGGGGGTGGGTGTTTTTTGATCATGCACAACAAAACAAAACATGCAAAACCATGGATATAGTGCCTCTCGGCCAGCCATGCCTAAACACTTATTTATGAACTAAACTGATCCATTGGAAAATAATCTCAAAATGAAGTGGCACAACGTGGTGTCAACATAAAACACACCGCTTTAAAGCCAGAGAGTGGAGCAAATATAAAACACTTTCACCAAGGAAACTTGGAATTGTTCGTTCCTCAGGAATACATTTTGTCCTCAGCAGAGGCAGGAATATATAGACTAGAAAGGGAAAAATCTCCCCACTGTGCCTCTACCCCCCTCCAACCCCCCCTCTGGAAAATCACACCCTGGTTACATCTTTTAGTTGAAAACTGTGTATGTGTATGTGTATTTTTCATGGCACATGAGATGAGCCGGGTCATGCCACATCCTACTAACAATGAAAGGACAATATGTACACAGTTACAACCATAGTGCTAAACACAGCAGTAACACATGCGCCACCCAGACCAGTGGCTCTGCCTGGCCTTCTGTAAGGAGAAGTCATGGATCAAGTCCTCATTGTCCGAAAGAACAAGTTAATATTCAGTGGCCGTGAGAGACAGCATGTTGATGCATCTCTGGGTCATTTCTTTTTCATAAAATAAGTAAGTATCACACAAGCTCCATATTTCGTCATTTTAATTTATTTTTCATAAATCAATGATATCGGTCACTCATTATGTCTGTCTGTGGGTTTAACAAATATTTAAACAGTGACGAGGCGATAAAATCTGACTGTCACATTTGCCTATTTTTCATTTCAAAGCTACAGTTTTCGACATACAAGGTTTTCGCCCGACAGCAACAATATGTAAGCCTGCTCTCATGTAAACAGACACAGATCCAGTATATGTATACACACATAAGAAAAGTCCTTGTGGCTAAGGACCCCCATGACTACCAGGCCCTGAGTGTCTATGTGGTCCTTTAACCCCCCCCCCTCACTGTACTGTTGACAGTGTGGTGGCTCCATGACAATCCCTAAAGAACATGCTGAACATACGGACTAGGTTTAGCCAGAGATAAAAAAAAAAGATCTTTCAGTGGATAGGATATGGACCAGTGACAACGCTAGGCTCCACAGTGTCACCTACATTGTTACAATCTGCCTTTTTTAGGCAATGTCACTCACATAAGATTCCCCAGATACACTGTGCAATGGTCCATACTGTGCTGCTGTATATAGTACATGCCAAATTATTGAGTATTTCCACTTGGAGGAAAGCTGCTGCCCTAATAGGCCAGGCTGACAGAACACAAACTTAGACAGGAGACTGACGCAGAACAGGTGAATATGTTTGCCCCAAAGACCTATATTTTATGGTTGTGATCTCGGTTCTCTCCCTGTTCTTATCCCATCCGGACTCTTGTTTTGCACTCTGCTTCGTCCATCCTCTAACACGCTTTCCTTCGTGTTACGTCTCTGTATATGTACCTGTCAAATCAATGAACGATGAGGACTCTTGGCAGCTTGGCAGCTGCTTACTAGTGGCATATTTCAGTATTTCCACATCCAGTGGCTTAAGCTGTTTAGGGTATACAGGAGGGCTTCTTCAAGGAATGAAGCCAAGTTTACTTTGGATGTTTTTACCATTTAAAATCAGCAAAAAGAAGTGACATACAAACTATTCTTATATATACAGTAAATTTAGGATTTAACATACAAGACATTGTCATTCAAACACAGCTCAGAGCTTGTGGACATATCAAGGACGGTTTCTTCATATTATTTTGAGAATCGAGCATTTCCTACTTTGATTCTAGGTTGCACGAAAACCTCTATGTGTGGAATTTTAATGTGATTGCCGTATCAAATGTATTCAAATTCAAATGTATCTGATTGCACAATTTTATATTAGTAGGAACATCTAAATAATGGTGAATATTGGTACAGTCTATGTGTTGATTTCAGCCCATTAATATCCTGGCCAGATCTGTGAGGGGAAGAGGTGTCCATTGTTGTCTCATTGTATATTTTGATACTAACATAACCTAAATATCACTTTTAAACAGTTAAAATGGATCCAGCTGGTCATTGGTACTGGTTAACTGTAACCAGTACCAATGGGTTGTTTATCTTATTTTTATATTACTGCTGGGTTTCTGGGTAAAAACAATCCTTGTCCTGGGTGTTTTATTGCCCATGGCTAAGTGTTGACTGTGCAGTGTTAGTCTGGATCAACGTAAGTACATCTCCAGGATGTCTCCTCTCTCAGTGTGTTGCCGTTCATTAAAAATCTGTTCCCTTTGGGAAACAACAAGCTTGTAGTTAGCAAGCTACACGCTGAAAAGTTTTTAAGAAAATGTGGATGGTGCAACAAGGCCTGCTTGGTTCTTTCAGGGAATGAGTGTAAAGATTTACAAAGAACATGTTTACAGCATTTACTCTTTAACTGGGACGTTTTGGGACCGATTGGTGGGATTGCTGTGGACAAAGTACACACAGAGATACACTGGTAAGAGACATTGAGGTTTAACCACGTATCAGCTAATTTATATAGCTCACCTTACTGTATTGTGTCAACACTTCATTCAATATTGTGTGTGGCGTTTTCTTTTGCGGGGTGCAAATGTTCCACCGAGACTATTTAAAGAAATGCAAACAACCCTGAGCGTTTTTTTTCTCCTATCCCAGAATATATCTGTGGTGTAGCCAGACCTTAGTCTACAGAGCTGTGTGGATGTGTGGAAGTCTGATAATAGACCTTTTTCACAGCAGACATTTTGACTTGTCGTAGTAGGAAAAGCACAGCTGGAATTGATAACCTTAACGATGGCTCAATTCCATCAAGTGTCCCAGTAAGCTATTTCAGTGAGTCAGCATTCACAACACCAGGGCTTCTCCTAAGTGGAACGCAGCCATCATTAATGGTTTTGAATACACCTGTGCTTTTGCTACTATGACATGTCAACACGTCTGCCGTGAAAAAGGTCTATGCGAGACTAGTGCTGTATTGACCTCACACTGGGGCAGTTTTTAACTCAGTGATTTTTAGTGTGCACTAAAAAGTCGGAAATCGTCAAATCTAGCTAATTTAAATTACTGAAATGTACCATGCCTTCACATCTAACCTCTTTGGTTCAGTTCAAATGTACTCCGTGGCCTGTTTGTTTCAGTTTGTTTAGGCTATGGTTAGCAACCTGCATATACGCACTGATTTGGGTGGAAAAGGGTATTTTGGAGAGCCCTGGATCACTTTCATACCTGCAGTTGATTGCCAGGTGTGAATATTAGTGTGGAGGAGGGTGTCACTAAAAAAGGGTATTAAATCTACACCAATTAACAGAATGCATGTATTTGTATATAACCCTAGCCCATACAGGAACCGCGGAGATAAATTGACTTGAAAAAAGCATGTCGGAGTAGCAGCATGTCTGAATAGAAGCATGTCGGAGTGGCGACATGTCAGACTGGCAGCATGTAACCATAAAACGGATGTTTGCACGTATTGGTAGTCGTTTGCTTAATGATTGTTGTATTTTCCTCGCATTTTTTGCCACACTGTGCCATCAGTGTGGACATGTATTTGTGTGAATGTACTGTATGTGAGTGTATATTACTGCAGTGTGTATAACTGCACTGACATGGAGGCAGTCTGGGCCCCTGCTCAGGCTCTAACCCATGCCTCTCATTTGCAGCCTTTAATAGTCGCCCATATTATACTCTAATCTGCCTGATCCCAATTTAATGCCGCTCCCCCCAGCCAGACGTGGCAGGAATACTAAACAGGAGGGTCACATGCAGCCTCCACCTCATCTGTTTAATGTCTGCTTGTGGTGGTGGTGGTGAGGGGGGGGAATCCAGGTGGGGGTAAAGGTGTGGGTGCGGGGGGGGGGGGGGCTATAACCGAGAGCAAACAGGGTAACTCTCAGCACTGCAGATGGTGTCTAGAAGTTATTTACTCTGACATTGGGCCTCTGTGTTATTTTTATTAGAGAAAATGGTTCATTCTGCTGATGCATCATTTAACCTTGTTCTTCTTTTTTTCTATGAGTGTTAATTTCTACAAACAAGAAAGAATACAACATGTCCACCCACTAGTGTCAATAAAACGACATTGTGTTTGAGTCGTGAGTTGCTTTATGAAGATCACGCGGGCATAGAACCACTAACTCTTCTTTTCACAGATATCTGCTGTCAAAGTGATGTGACACTGCAGGGCCTGAGGACCCAGCGGCATTGTGGGTAGAGCTACAGAGTACACAATGCCTTTATTGGCTGGAAAATCCATAGGCTGTGTGTGCATGGCAGAAAAACACCAATAGCCGAGGCAAAAACAAAGCAAATACAGCAATTAGAGGTGACAATCCATATAATAGAAGAATATCTTCAAGTCAAAGAAGAAAAGTATACCGTAGAAAAACTGTGTCATGAAAGATGTTAAATATTTGTCACAGATGAATTAATACACATGTTTAGATCATCAACAGCATACCAGCCTACCAACAACATGCCAACTTCTCATGTTATAATGGGTAACGTTTCTTGTTTCAATGAGATAGTCCAACACCAAGAAAGTTTTGTGATATAAAATCAATCAATGTTTCTATAACAAGAAATTGTTCTTGTTGAACTGGGATCATTTGCTACTGTATCATATTTCAATAACATGAAAAGATATTGATAAAATGTATTATTATAACGTGAAAAGCAATTGTTTTCTGTTGTCGCTGCTGCCACATTACGCCTCTTGGCATGTCAAATATATCAAGATCTGGATATGGGTCCCGCTTTTTCTTTTTGTGCCACTCTATAAATTAGTTATTATTATTATTATTAATAATTATTATTATTAATTATTAATCTGAATTGTTTCATTTTAAAAACTGTCCAGTGTGAGTAAAGCTTTATTACCTCAGCCAAGGAGGTTATGTTTTGGGTTCAGTTTGTTGTTGGTTTGTTTGCCTTACAGAAAAACTACTGGCCCGATGTCATGGATTTTCAGCATGGTCCAAGGAAGAAGCCATCACACGTTGGAGAAGATCCAAATCACGGGGCCGATACACTCATTATTTTTCACTTTCATTAACATGTTAAAATGTTAAGACGTTAAAATGTTAATTTCAGTTTTTATTTTTTAACCTGGGCCCCATTCCCCCATGCATTTGTGTCTAATAGACTGATGTGACCAAATAGCAACATTTTGAGCAACATCGTAGTGACAAGCCGGCCCGAACCAAGCTGCCATGTAACCTAATGGGGCAAAGGATTTTCAGTGCAGTGGCTCAATATTTAAAGGTCCAGTGTGTAACATGTTTAGTTGTTCATTATCAAAATCTGTATTGCCATTCACAAACTTGTCCTTTTTCATGAATATTTACCACCACCATCAATTCCAAGTATTCCTTTTGGCTTGAAATGTTACATTTGCATTCGAATGAACTGGGGTAGACGCTCCATATTCAAGCGCCATCTTGAAATACGTTAGCCGGTAAGGGACATACAGGACGTACTGCTCCCCCTTTCACGTTTTCGCTGTCACATGATAAACTCTCAGGTGCTGCTAACGCTGCTAATGGGTATCGTAGCTTCCCGACCCCGGCAAGTTTGAAGAAGGAAACATGAAGGACCACACATATTCAAAATCCCAATTTCAGGAACAGGAGTCTTCTTCTCCACCCAGAAAAAGAAAATGATATTGAAAAGAGCGAGAGACCGGCTTTTTGAAGCATGAAGGCTACCGTAGCTGTAATACGTACTTTGAACTGCGTGGTGTGAGAGAGTTGATTGCGATATATGATCTCAAGATGGGAGAAATTCCTACACATTGGACCTTTAAATGATTTCGACAACATGGCTGAGATTGATAAGGGTGCACTTTTGCCCCACTAGCCTACATTGCAGCTCGGTTCGCACCGGCTCATCACTGCGATCTCGCTCAATACTGGACCAAATTCCTAATTGTATGTGACATTAACATGATCCGAGATCTAAGAGTGAACCATGTGAAACTTGCATCTGTATTTTATTATAATAGCAGCCTGGTATGTTAATGCACATTCATCTCCCCTAAATCCAAACTGCTAAATGTGTAGTTACTTTTTACACGACGCATCTTTAGTCCTCTCCAAATCCTTCTTTTTTACAGCTTTCACAGCTAAAAATACAGCTACCAAGTGAGCCGTCTCATTTATCAGCTATGCTCTTTCTGTTCTTAAACAGAAACAATAAAGCATGTCTTGTTTAATGACGCCGAGTCTGATTAACATTCACAAACTGCGAAGGACATTAAACTCAAAGTGCATTTGTTCAACAGACTTTGTTGAGCTGAAATGTTTCTGAAATCTGTAAACAACGGGTTAACGTACATGATTGATACATTTATGTAGACAACAGCTTTGTAAAAGCTTGATGTGGAGCCATTTGCATATAATATATTTGCCTTTTCTATCTTGCTGCTGCAATTCACTTCCTGTCTTTGCTCATTTATAGATGTGTCAAACACACATTCCTCAAACATGTTATGCCATTAAAACAAAAGTGCTATATTTAAAGACAACAAAAATACATGTTTTCAACCTGTCATTTCACTTCTTCTGCAAAAAACATTTAGTTTGGTGTGTTTTGCAAAAGTGGTGATATACAGCTTCCATGGAGATACTGTACACGGAGAAAGCAAGGAAGAAACATATTTCATGCTGTTCTCTTCTTTCTTGAAAGCTTTCAGCTGAGGAAATCTGACATGATATGTTTAAGATCATTATGGGTTTCTGACATCAGCTGGAGTGTCTGTGCTCTATGGGAATTGTAAGCTCTACCTTGTCATCGGTGCTCTGCGGCTACCAGCCAGATTTGGAATAAATGATGTAAAAGGCTAAAGCTATCAAGGCAATCAGGGTTTGCATGAGGAACCATCTATCCTTGACCACATATTGTGCACAGTTGGACCTTGCCAACTTGGAGCGAGGTAAAAACACTACCTTTCGGCGCTTTCCTATGACCTTTACACAGGAAGTCGGGATTAATGTAGATGGGGTGTGAAAAGGCTTGCATTTTTATGAACGGGAACATAGCTGCATGTGTCTGCTTGTGTGTGTGTGTGTGTGGTTGGGTGAGTGTATGGTCACGCTATATGTGCTTTTTCCAGTCTCCCACTACCTCCTGCAACCATCCTGAGCCCCCCCATGTCGGCTGCCAGAAGCGGCAGGTTCTATCTGCAGTGCGGCGGGGTGGAGATTGCCGGCTGGGGGATCATTACAAGGGCCATAAAAGAGCGATTTACAGGACGGCCAGTGAGTGGAGTCAGCACGGTCCCCACCCTCCAGCACTGCATCGCGCTGGGTCACCAACCAAAAGCCCACAACGGAGAATCAGAGGCCAGCGGGGGAACATGACGACTTAAACATGAAGGTGAGGGACGTGGCAGCTCTAGTGGCATCTGCTTTATGGTCGGTGAGTCACAGGCTGAGGGAGGAAAATAAGCTACCACTTGATTTTGATTAGAGGGCAGTACACTTCAAAAAGGAGGTAGGTGTAACACTGGTGTAACATTTAAAAACAGGCTGTTGTTATGTGAAAGGTGTAAACTTATACTTGTAAGCTCATATGTGTTGTCAGTTTCACCAAAGACGTCAGTAGTTTACTCATTGGCTGTGATACTGTTCTGTAATGAGCTCTCACATCGTTCACCTTCAGAATTGTAATAAAATGCATTTTATTGGTTGGACTTAAATTCTACATATATGCAACGCATGCTCATGAACGTATGATGTTGTAGGAAAGCGTATGCACAACAATTTGTATGATAACATACAAAACTACGGCGACTGCTGGCCGGCCACATGATGACCGGTCACATGACAGTTAAGTTTAGCGGTCTTTACAGTTAAATTTAACCGACAAAAGGTGACTGTCATGCAGCGACGACAGTTACGTTTAGACACCAAAACGACTAGTTAGGATTAGAAAAACGATTGTGGTTGGAACACCGGCCCCCTTAAGTAGTACTCCTGGGACACTAACACCCGTTTCCTGGGTGAAAGTCCCTTAACTTCTTCTGGGACTCTGCTCCCTGGATTGAAAGCCATGTGTTTTAGGACCCAAACATCCCCCCGGACCTCCTCCCAAGAAAGATCTTCACAGTCTTATACAGCAGCAGTCAATGTGGTGCATAGTAATAACTACATGGAATACATACGAATTACAGTGCATTACTTTTCATAGCTATATGTCATCATGCTTCCATCATGAATCTTGAATGTAATTATTTACATAACACATTGTCAAATAGTCCAGGTTAATCTGAAAAAAAAAGCACAATAAATGGAAGCAGGACTTCAACAAAACACACTCAGGACCGAGGGCTATGAAAAATGGACATTTGCTGAGGAAGACTGTGGAAGAAAGCTCCAGAACAGCTACTGAATGGACCGCTTGTTGAGAGTTTTTGTCAACTACTGCTTCCTAGGTCAATTCCAATCTTCCAATCTCTACAGGAATTATTCTTTAAGTTTGTCACCAGGTTTTCTCCCGACAGTGAAAAATGTTAAACCTGCAGATGCAAAGCCAAAGTCTGTGGTATAAGTCATGTTTGCCTGCTTTCGTAATAATCTGGCAGGCCACCAAGGGGGTTGCAGAAAGAGGTGGGGGTGGGGTTTGAAGGTATGTGTTTATGTGGATGTGTATGTGAGTTTGAGAGAGAGAGAGAGAGAGAGAGAGAGATGGAGGTCTCTCACTCCCGCTGCTCCCCACTGTTTGCCAGCTTAATCAGGCCTGCTGTACCCCCGTATATTAGAAGCCAGTTTGTGATGGAGTCCTGCTGCGTTTGCTCCCGACAAGGCCCCTGTTTCCCCAGGCTACGTGTCTGAAGCACACCCTGCATAAGGTTGTGTGTGTGTGTGTGTGTGTGTGTGTGTGGGGGGGGTGGGGGGGGGCGTCATACACACACACACACACACACATATTGTACACATGTGCACACACACACAAAGAACCCCCAGCACTATCTGAATAAATCCTCCTGTCTCCTTATTCTCTACTTTTCAAACTCGCCTTTTCATTCTCATGCCCTGAACTTCACTGGGGTTTGGTTCCTCTGAGGCGTCCTGAGCCAAAAAGCTCCATCCAGTCTGTGGCTTGTACAACATCTCTCCCAACACCAGCCGTAAGCTGCAACGCAGGCTGAGTCTACAGTTGCCTGGGTGAAGTCCACAGCAGATGTGACACGAGTGTAGCTTTCTCCTAACACAGAGTACACTACCCTCACTTTACTGGAACTCACAGTCTGCCTGGTAATGAAATTAATTAATTCCTTAATTCATGTATAATAATTCATACACAAACACATTAACAAATGATGTAGGCCTATGTGTATACAGTATTTTCTCACCTGCATGTGTATGCATGTATGCACACACACACACACACACACACACATCACGACCCTTTTTCGTTGTTATCGACATCATTATATTCATTCATTCGTTATATCAACTGCCTGCTGCCTGTAACACACAGTACCAGAATCATTATCTCTGTGACTTTACAAAAATTATATTCACACAATCCTTTTCTCTTCTGTCTTTTTCTGTTTTTGAATGATTGTTATTATTTGTTATGTTATGTGTTTTTCCTCTTCCAGCCTCCTGCTCCTCCTCGCACATTCTGTACCTGCACATTCCTCTGGTCACATTTCTGCATACACGAACACACAGCACACTTTCATCATTTGCATCCACGCACAGAAACACAGATAGTGCAAATATGACATAATATATGTACTTCTCCCACTAACAACAACAACAACAAAATCTGTACCAAATTCTTCACGCTGTGTCTTTGAGGTATTGTCTGCCTGATTTGTGACCTTTTTGTCCCATTGCACTAATAGACAAACATAAGATTCCCAGCCCTAGTGGTGTGTGTGTGTACACCCGTGCACAAACTAATCAGTGAAGGATGTTAGAAAAAGTCAATCATATAGATTCTGCATCTAAGCAAAAGTTCTTTTCATTGGCGAAACAAAAGAAATAAAGATAAAACTTCAGTCTGAATGACTTCCAGAGGGAATTACTTGACAGCTGTGAAGTGCAAATGGTGTTCTACTCTCTTCTGTGTTTGCTCTAGGCCACTCTTGTGCCAAGAACAGATAACATGGATTACTAAATTGCCCAAGTAAAAAACAAAACTGTGGACTTCCTTTCTCATCCTAAGTCAAGCGGTGAGGAAACTCATAAAAACGGGTATCTGAAAGAAACAGCCAATAAAACCACTTGAGCTTTGACACAGTTTCCTGCATTCAGCAGCGGCTGAGCACCAGCACACGCTGACCTGCTAAATGGAGGAGGCACAGCCTGTTTCAAGCCCGTCCGACAGCCAGAGCCTTTGCCCTGCTGGAAATGCAGCGCAGTGGTCCAGGATGCATTGATGCAGTGTGGCAGTGAGGATAAACAGACTTTATGGTGCATTACAGAGGCAGAATAAAAAAACACAGACGAGCACAAATGTGGCCAACGGCATCGTCGGATGTGTCAAATTAAATGCATTCCCTCCTGTTGTGTACGACATGAGAGGTCTTCAAATCGTCTTTTATGCCATTAACGACAAGTGCATACACAAGCATAAACACACCCGAGGATGGGTAGAGTCCTGTATATCTTGGAGCTTGGCGACTGTCAGCATGACGGCATGTAACCCCTTCCCACAAATACACACAAAACCTTCAATCCAGTCTCAATGCAAAATAGCCAGGGTGGCCAGCATGGGAGAGGCTTTCAGCAAAGACCCACTATGGAGGGGAGTGAATGGTAATATGCACCATACAAGGCTCTGCACTGCAACACGGCAGCTTTGTAAAAGGATCCCACTATACTGTCCAAAACGCAGAGTAAAGCACATTTGAATCCTGTTTTCTTTCACTTTCGGATGTTAGCCTACATATCACTAAAGACTGTTTCACGAGTGCAATATGTTTGATGTATAGGTCCTTCATAATTCATCTAAAGAACAGATTGCGTCCTTTATTCTAGACGATGGTAATAGCTCTCTGTCTGGAATAGTGTGTAGACCATGGATATGTATGTGTATTTGGCTCTTACTGTACACAGCAAGTGTAAAACGTCCTGTGAGCAATTTCAGTATGAAAACACACACTCGTCTTACTGGTTCTGATTGATTATCTGCATGTAAAGCAAGTAGTTAACTCAAACAAGCGGCAGACATAAAAGTGGGACCTTAAAACAGCTCCTCTACCCGAGTTGTTTCTAAGCATCACAAGGACATTTCTGTTTTTTTAAAAACAGGACAATTACGAGGTCTCTTTCAATTAAGTGCATGTTTCCGTCTCTGAGCCGAATCATTTTCCATCAGCTGTGAATGCTACAATTCGCAACCTAAAAAACAAAAGCCTCACCGGATTTTTAATGAGATGCAGAGAATCCAATCCAGAAGGATCTTTATAGTAAATGCCACAACTCATTAGGCTAATTACCCTATCACACATTTACTCCGCTGCTAATAACTAAGTAGGCAGAGAGACAGAGAGAGCGAGCGAGGAAACCAAACATCTCCCCATAAAGTCGTCATTCTAGCAATTAGTGAAAAGAAACATTAAAGCCCACGCAGACTTCCTGAGCAAAATAATTAAAGAAAAATGGCAGAGATGTTGATTCTCTGTGCTTTTCTCTTCTCAAAGTCGACAGCCCCCGTACTGTAGGAGCACTGTGGGTTTTTTTGTGCATAATGTGACTCACTGTGGGAGACGGTGACTTGTGAAGTCAAATTTAATTGCATTTTTAACACAGTAACAAGGTGCGTTTAGTCATTAGCTTGCATGGGTAAAAAAATGATTCGAAAATTCTAATGTCCTCTGCCTCCTCTGGGTACGAACAGCAAGGATTTCACTTATGAGCTACAAATAATCATATTTCAACAGCACATGCTGGTGAATCCTGAGCTGGTGTTGCTCCCTGAGATTGGGCGCCGCCTCTGACGCTGTTGATCACAACATTTTAATTGGCCATCATACACATTTCCAGACTCAGCTGGCTCTATATTCTCTATAGCACCCATCTTATTTTATTCTCATCCTGTCGGGTCACGTGAAGACACCAATAATATACAGCTGTACAGTAGTTGCTTATAAAATGAAATAATATGGACCCTAATACTCTATAAAGTGCTCATATTATGCTTTTTGGCTTTTCCCCCTTTCCTTTATTGTGTTATATATATTTTTTGTGCATATTATAGGTTTCACTTTGTAACACAATAATGCTGCCTAGCTGCTAGCATGGCACGCCCTCATACTCTGCTTCTCACTGGCTAGTAGTCCTTACCTAGCTACGGCGCATGTGCGACTCCCAATAAAGACAGAACAGAAATGTGATGTCTCACTCTGTAGCTAAAACAGAGAGCTCAACACACAGGGTGAAAAGAGGAGCTGCAGAAATGTGCAGAACAACAAATATATGGTGTTTTCTGAAAATGAAACCACATAAACCTATTCTGGTACATCCTCTAAATACAATTATGAACCAGGATTTTGTGAAAGTGCTACTAAACTGCTGGCGTACCCCTTTAAACACACAAATACTGTACATCAGTGCTCCTTCTTTACCGTCCCTTTCACTTCCACTGCCTTTCTCTTTATACATCATGGCCTTCCTCCTGTCCTGTGTACAATGAACAGAATAGTGTTGTGTGGTTTGGTTTGAGTCACTTTGTTTGTTTCCCATTCACACAGCCAGGGCTGTTTATGAACCAAGCAGCAACTTCTGGGTCTGAAAAGTGAAGCAAATGCAGAAGCCAATGTATTTAGAGATTGTACCAGAATAGGTTTATGTGGTTTCATTTTCTGAAAACACCATATTTTTGTTGTACTGCACATTGCTGCAGCTCCTCTTTTCACCCTGTGTGTTGAGCTCTGTTTTAGCTACAGAGTGAGGCATCGCACTTCTGTTCCATCTTTGTTGGGAGTCGCACATGTGCAGTAGCTAGGTAAGGACTACTAGCCAGTCAGAAGCAGAGTATGAGGGTGTGCCATGCTAGCAGCTAGGCAGCATTATAACGTGTGTTACAAAGTGACCACGTTTGTCTCTGAAGTAAAGGCTGGACTACAACAGAGCTGTTTGGAGCAGTTTGTGAACAGTGTTTTCTGTTGGAGATGGTAAGTCCCTTTGGGGGGGACTTTGGGCTTTTCACTTTGTAAACCTATAACATGCACAAAAAAGATAAATAACACAATAAAGGAAAGGGGGAAAGCAAAAAAGCATAATATGAACACTTTAAATGCATGTGGAAAAGTAAAAAAACACCATTGTACATTAAGTTATATCTGCAAATATACCACATCAGGTGTATTTATCTAAGACGTAGTTTCACTGCTTGACACCAAAGGGCTGTGTTAGCACAGTAGCTCACCATAGTTCAGCATTATGGGTCATATTCTTATTTGTGAGTGAGGTGAGAAGATGGATATCAATCTCATGACTGTGTGTTAAGTACAGAGCTGAAATCAGGATGTGGGTAGCCTAGCTTAGCATAAAGACTGGAAGCAGGTGTAATAGCTAACCTGGCTCTGTCCATTGTAATTCCCACTAATTCAAATGTTTGATCATGTTTGATTACACACAGAGAGGCAAATATCTAATGGCCGCAATGTGATTTTGGGAGGCTGTAAACAGTCCTTGTACCCATAAATCAGGATGTGGCCTTTCAGTTCAACTATGGGCCACTTGTCTCTAACATTGTTCAATTAGGGGCCAATGGAGTTCTACAGGTGTGCTGTATTAGGACCCTGTTACTTCCAGTGCCTTTGATTTAACTTGTATTCTCATTCGTTAAAGAGTAACATGTATTTGTAAAAATATTTAAGGGTTGCATCTGAGTGCCGGTGTATTTATTCTCAACTTATGGTACTTTAAAGCATTTGGGGAAAAAATTACTTCAAGACAAGACAGGGGATTTAATTAAAGTTGAGGTAACTGCTTTTGTTACCTTACAAACATGTTGACAGCACGTCATTTCTGTTAGACTACCACCTATTTGGTAGCCTGGGAAATCCCTGACAAACGTCCGGCAAATTTGAGATTTGCTCTGCAAGTCAGTCTGGCCAAGAGCCCATTCAAGCCCATTTCCAATTTTTCCAAATCGAGGCACCAATCACAACCATTTACACGATGACGATAGCCAGAAACCAAGCAGCTTTTTGTTTACATTCAACATGATGGCCACCAAAGCACAGCAACCCGTTGATGCTACTCGTTGGTGTAGGCAGTAATGGGACAGGGCGGCACTGGCCCGCCCACTTTACTCACTGGCCCGTCCAGCCAAGTTTGATCAAAATACGTTTTGTTATGAAAAATATTCAAATGTATGTAAAAAAAAGAAATAATAACAGAACTAGTTGTGTGTGTTTAATGCGTATGTTCTTCTGATTAAAACAAAACTGTTTAAACCATACAATCAAACAATTAGATCAAACACCTTCAGAACGTAGTTGGTTTCTATGGTAACAGGCACACTGAATAGGTTAAAAACGACAGGTTTTTGTCTATATCGTTGTGTACTAACTTTTTAGACTGAGCTTTGTTGGTTGAGCATGTTGTAGAGACAGTGCTGTTATTGCCGTTGTAATGCAGTATGTTGGAAGGTAAAAGTGTGTTTTCAGTTTGTTCTTTTTGCTACTTCTAGTCTTTTTGAAAATGGCTCACTCACTTTTGTACTGGCCCGCCCAAAATACTATTTCTGCCTACGGTCTGATTAGTTGAAGGACTATCCAATTGCTCCCAGAGGCATTTGAGTGGTGTCCGTTGGTGACGCCCCTTTGGAAATGAGCTGTGAATGAACCTTCCCCAGACCCACTCTCAGGTACAACTGAGAAGGGTCTGGTGTCAACCAGGCTACCTATTTGGGTTTCTCAAGGCACAAACCAGTACCAGTCAGAAGCCATGGAATTAAAACTGTGTTGGAATTCAAGGGCTACTTGTTTCATAATTTTTTTTTTTAACTTGTAGGTATTAAACTTGAACATGAATGAGGCCCAATAGCGATGGTTTGCATCCCTCACCACACGTGGGCGCATTGATTATTATGAAATAAATTATACAAGGTCATGTTTATTAATATTTACAAAAGCTTTGTAAAGATATTGTTATTTTCAGTCAATTTATACTAGCCAACAATAAAATGCCCTACAAGTCCAGCTGAAAAGATTAAACTATATACACACAACTGTTTAGATCCTTTACACTTTCTACAATGGGAGGGTTTTTCTGCATTGAGTACTTTCACTTTTAATACTTTAAGTACATTTTCCTGATGATACTTACATACTTTTACTTAAGTAACATTTTCAATGCAGGACTTTTACTTGTAACAGAGTATTTTTACAGTGTGGTATTAGTACTTTTATTGAAGTATATCTATCTGAATACTTCTTCCACCACTGTTCCTAACATGTGGAACTATTTCTTTATTCCACACATTGGCTTCATACTGTACATGTGTATGCTTGTACATTGTCCTCCCATTTGTTGCAGCTCAGTGTAGTTTCCAGCACTTTCACCATACCACACAACCAATACACACTGTTGCAAGTCCTCTTCTACTGTGCATGTTGAAAACGGTTTTGCATTAACACACCCAAAAATGCATACACAGATCCCAGCTCTTATAGAGGCACTCCAATCAAACAGTTTATAAAGGTACATTAGCATTATTAACATTAATATATTCTCTCTAGAAGACAACAAAAGAGCTGGATAGAACCATAGACCACATTAAACTCATCATAATAACCATTATTACTGCTAAAAGTCCTGCTTCCTGTGTATTTGTTTCCTGTATGTGTGTGGCTCAGGGAAGGAAGAGGAGGAAAGTGGAGATCCAGAAAGACTATATGGAAGGGGAAGAGGGGCGGATTTGGGCTGAGACCCCCCCCCACACACACACACACACACACACTACACACCACCACCACCCACACCACCGCCACCACCTGGAGCTGCTCCAAACATGGCTGCTCACATCAAAGGCAGCCCTGTATCTCAGAGGAGATGCTGAGGACTTTACAGCAGCTCGCCTCAGGCCTGAGCACGGAGGCTCGTACCGCCCCAGACAGCGCCGCTGGAACCTGGGGAGCCCGGACACCCGGCCCAACACCGTCTGCAGTGTCATGGTTACAGGACGGGCTCCGCCAGACGGTGCAGGGCAGCAGGCTTCTCATTCCACTTAACTCATCTAGAAAGCTATGGGTTTGCTGCCTACACCCGCTAGATTAAAAATGCCTGTATTTTGAATAATTTACTTCATAAATAGATAATACAAGCTCATTATAAGGGTGCATAAATATTCTAGTGATAAGCTGAGCGAGCACTGAGGTGTTTTTTTTTTTCTTCACTTCTTTACTGGAGTTTTGGGTTTCACCCAGCAGTGATTTTTCTTGCTTATTTTCAACACCTAACAAGATGATGCCTTCCAGGGCTTCTACATGGTTAATAAAAGAATACAGTTTGGAACAAATGTCTGTAGGTGATCGTGATCTGTAAACTATATAAAATATATAAATAAGGGTGAAAAAAGAGGAAAAAAGGCAAAAAGTGTATAGAGTGTGAAAATTGTCAGACAACATGTCACAGTGTTTCTACTAATGTTAAAGACTGTGCACTAAAATGTTTGGTAATTTCTAAAAAGATTCCCAATTGCCTCCGATAAACAAACACAGTATTTGACTGGGCCTAGACAAAGTAGTAAGTATTTGGCAAACTAGTAGTTCAATTCCAATATAAATTCCAAAATATATCTCTACTTCTTAGAGATTGATGCTTACCTTTGAAAATGACTGTTGGCGTGAAAGAGAAATAAATTATTTTTTTTACAATTTAAGTCTGGAACCTTACACAAAACAACTCTGTTTGCCCGATGAACATTTCTCTCTAATGTCACTGTCCCGCATACGACCCACTTCCGCTCAAAATGGACGCTCTATACACTTTGTTATAACTTTTTACACATTAAATCTTCACAATATACGGCCATGCGATACACCACTTGAAAGCTTAGCCTCTCAAGATTAATTTAAGCCCACACACAAAGCATAAGGTGATTTATAGAAGTTATAACACTGTTAAAGACAATAAATTAATTAAGAATTACACTGCGCAGCTGGTGTGTGTGCATTCATACCTTTTTGAGTGTCCCTTTATCCACAGAGGTGATATAATCCCAAAAAACTTTGTTTTCATAAATCCACAAGAGTCCAAGGAAATGAAATATCTAAGCCGTTTTATCCAAAACGAGTTATTCGCCTCAAAATCGTAAAGTTTACAAGCCCAGAGTTACAAAAACAGCTACGCGAGACTCAACAGCTTCGCTCTTCCAGCGGCTCTTCCGCTTCCTCCCGGTCGTCTAACGGCCAATGACCGCGTCCATGTTATTCTCTGAAGCCTTAGGAATCTAACGAGACCTCTCATAAGTCAATCCGTCACTCAGAGCCGGAGATAGACTGGTTTGACGGCCAACCACGGCTCGGAGGAGATGTGGGGTCAGGTGGGATTGATCGACATTTGCTTCAGCCAGTTAAGATTCCATGCTATGAAACGCCCCTAGCCTTGTAGCCAATAAAATGACGATTCCATTGACACCATGAAACCCATTGAAAGTTTAACCCTGTGATGGCTGGCTCTGTGTTTCAGCACAGACAGTGACTGTTACAATGCAAAGCCATACCTGACCAATTAATAATGACTTATTTCTATATATTTATGTATATAGTTATGTCAAGTATATGTGTGATTGATGTGGGTGTGTTTTTGTATTTGAGAAGTTTTGAATTTTGCACTTTTTGGGCTTTTTTCTTTGCACCTTTCAAGAAAAACGCACAGCCATATTTGTAGAAAAAAAATCATATAAAATCAATTTTTGAGTCTTTTGGCTTCTGGATTTTTTCTGTAGTAAGCAGACACATGTGGCTAATGTCCTGGATTGTCTGCTACCTCTCATATTTGTTCACAGCAGTATATTTTAATCATATTACAGATGTATGACTTGGACGGAAATAAAAAACTCTATTCTAGCCTCTGTAGCTCTGTGTCAGTGAGGCCTAGAATCACCCTGACACTTGGAACAAAAACTTGAGAGTGTTTCCTTTCCAATGATATCAGGCACATCCCAGAGTGTCAAAGTATACGGGAGCTGTACCACTTTTAATTTGGGTATGTCGTTGCATGAAATTTCAGCCGTCTGACAAGTAGGCAAAGAGGTTAAATATGTTTTTTGGACTGGAGAGCATTTATTCATTTATGCATGTATTCATTGTCTCCCTAATAATGGCCTTAGGGGGTGGAGTCATAAGAGGCTATCCCAGTTTACAGTGTGCAGAAGTCATAGATAGTAAAAGAAAAATGGACCAAGTGACGGCGTTGTTTTTGATGGAGACCAGTGAAGTCTATTAGAAGAACTTTTCCGGTGATGGCTTAGCGTTACTGCACCGCTGCAAACTGAGCTTGCCGACGTAGATGTGACGTGAGCAACGTGTCTGAACGTTGTAAGTCTTCTGGTAGCTGTGCCAAGAGAAATCTCAATCATTCCCAATCTTGCAGACGGAGAGCGTAGGTATATGTAAGGAGATAACATAGGCACAGGCTAATTATTGCTAACTAAAATGCTAGTTAACATTAGTAATTAAACTAAACAGCTAATGTAAGTCCAAACTGCCTGCGAGCTTCTCCTGTACTGTACGGTAATTCCTCTACTATGTGACAGTAAGTCGTGTGGTTATGACACAATCGTTAGCCTATTTTTACAAAAACGTCTAATACGGAGCCATAACATGAGATACAAGGTAATGGAGCCTTTTATATATTGTTGTGTTTCTTTAGAAATAAACAATGGTCAAATGAAATCTTTAAAGGCTTCAGATGTAAAGTTATTGGCTGTCAAAGTGACGCCAAAATGAATGGCAGTCAATGGAATGCTAACGGGGGGTGATGGTTTGGGTAGCATAAAATGGCGCCATATCAGCTTCACTCTGAGGAGGCAGTCTTACCCCCTTGGCAGAAGTCAGAGAAACAGCCTGACTGTTGCCAGTATATCAAATGTTTATTTTAAAGTAAATGTATTAAATTCAAAGAAAAGGAAATTGAGGGTGCTTCTGCTCGCCTTTGATGAGTGAAAGCAATAACTGAAGGTGCTCTTTGTTTTATGAATGACACTAAGAGAATATTGAAGTAGCCACCCTTCAAGTGCAATTTTCAAAAGCTTTTAAGTCATGGTTAGTTTAAGAGAGCATATTACAAACACCACTAGTGCTTGTGGCCTGTAGAAGTAAGTAGCATATCAAGTCAATTTAGTACAATTTCTTAAAGCTAGCATGGGGCTACAGAGAAAATGCAATCATTATTTCAAACGGAAAAACAAGTGAAGGGAAATTCCAGGGTAGAATGGTGCACCTTGCCAAAACCAGTTTCACAAACAGCCACATGTATTTACCAAAAAGCAGAGTAATTACCAGTTGCAAAACAAAATGGTGTTGTACATCATTCGCCCAAGAAGACGTATAAACATGTGAACCTCTCATGGGAGATTGAACCAACCTGTAAACGGCCCTCTTGTCGGACTCAAGCTGAGCCTGGGGGTCAAGGGTCACACTGACAGAGGTATTTCCTGCTGCAGAGGCTGCTGGGATATGGACCTGTGGGGTCTTGGTGTTCTGCTGAGTGGTGCCCGTCATCTGGGGACACATGAAACAATAACAAAAGGACTTTACATTTAAACTATTTTGTTACAGATCAGGTGGTTTTCAGGTTGGATATTTAGCTTAAAGGGATACTTCACCGCTGGAAAGCCTAATATATCTTTAAATTGGGTCACCTATGTAGCAGAAATGTGAAAAAAAAAATTTAATTGGTGCCTTCTAGGCCGAGAAAAGCCAGAAAATGTGTTTTTGGCTCATATGGATGAAAGACACCAAATCCCAGAATGCACTTCGCTTCGCTGCTTTGAGTCCACTCCCAAGCCACGCCTACCGCTTGACAGACAGACAGTGAGGCATTCGACTCAACTCAATGTGTTTTATTGTTATTTCAACCATATACACAAAACAACGTTTCATCGTGGCTCGAGTCAATTTAAAATATATAAATACACATTTAAAATATATAAAAACTACATTATATAATAACGACATACGAAACAGGCTACATTTACCGTGCACACACACATTATAGGCTCCGTAAAGTTCAGCTAAGCATACCAGCATTAGGCTTGGTGGGCTGTAAACACCGAGTATAAACACAGCCGTGAATTAGCGTGGAATGTCGAATGGTCGCCATGTAACAGTCACAAACTCCAGCGGTTAGCAGTTAGTTGGATACAAATCACCCCATTTCTGCACCAGTCCGTGTTAACACAGCTCACCTTCATACAGAGCATCTCTAGCTCGGATTGTCGGAAGGCTAGCAGGCCTGGTAGCTGGACAGTCCGGTTCACTGTTGTTCAGCCGGAAAGCAGTTAGTTGGATACAAATCACCCCATTTCTGCACCAGTCCGTGTTAACACAGCTCACCTTCATACAGAGCATCTCTAGCTCGGATTGTCGGAAGGCTAGCAGGCCTGGTAGCTGGACAGTCCGGTTCACTGTTGTTCAGCCGGAAAGCAGTTAGTTGGATACAAATCACCCCATTTCTGCACCAGTCCGTGTTAACACAGCTCACCTTCATACAGAGCATCTCTAGCTCGGATTGTCGGAAGGCTAGCAGGCCTGGTAGCTGGACAGTCCGGTTCACTGTTGTTCAGCCGGAAAGCAGTTAGTTGGATACAAATCACCCCATTTCTGCACCAGTCCGTGTTAACACAGCTCACCTTCATACAGAGCATCTCTAGCTCGGATTGTCGGAAGGCTAGCAGGCCTGGTAGCTGGACAGTCCGGTTAACTGTTGTTCGGCTGGACAGTCCGGTTCACTGTTGCTTTCCCACGAAAGCACAAAACACAGCAGTTTCTGAACTCGCGTTTGGAGCATCGTTGAAGTTGGATGTAGTCCAGTTTGTTGTTTAATGAACGGACACTTGCAAGCAGGATTGATGGGACAAGTGGCCGGCTAGCGTTAGCTCGCTCTGGATGTGCCTTTCCCCCGGCTAGCTTTAGCTTCCCACCTATCCGACGTGAATGCCCCCTACCCCGGCTCGGGGTAGGAGCGAGCCCGCGGTCTCCGTGCTGTTCTCCGTGGCAGGCGAAGCTCTTGTAGTGGGCCGATTATTTCGTCTGTAATAACGTTTCCTGCATATTCTCTGCTGTGTAGCGATGTATCCCGGTGGTACACGTGCGGTAGTTTGAATGCACATCATTGTTGTAAAAGTTTGCTGCTGAGAAGTTCTCTTAATACATCCATGAGAGAGAGCCATAGACAGTAAAAGAAGCTCGGATTGTCGGAGGGCTAGCAGGCCTGGTAGCTGGACAGTCCGGTTCACTGTTGAGCAAAAAACACAGTCTCTGAACTCGCGTTGGGAGCATCGTTGAAGTTGGATGTAGTCCAGTTTGTTGTTAAATGAACGGACACTTGCAAGCAGGATTGATGGGACAGGTGGCCGGCTAGCGTTAGCTCGCTCTGGATGTGCCTTTCCCCCGGCTAGCTTTAGCTTCCCACCTATCCAACGTGAATGCCCCCTACCCCGGCTCGGGGTAGGAGCGAGCCCGCGGTCTCCGTGCTGTTCTCCGTGGCAGGCGAAGCTCTTGTAGTGGGCCGATTATTTCGTCTGTAATAACGTTTCCTGCATATTCTCCGATCTGTAGCGATGTATCCCGGTGGTACACGTGCGGTAGTTTGAATGCACATAATTGTTGTAAAAGTTTGCTGCTGAGAAGATAGAGCAGAGCCCTGTTTAGCGAGGATTCAAGATGGCTGACATTTCGTTTTTTTCCGGCCGAGATCGGCTAGCTTCGGGCGATGGGCGGGTTTAAAACATGCGGAAGTAGGTCCTACTACTGGTTGTAGTCTTTTGCTCTGGCCAAAAAATCTTCCGATGACGCAAAAATCGTCATTTTGCGTCATCGGAAGATTTTTTTACGGACCCCCCAATGCAGATATCTCCTGTCTCAGGGGGATATGAGGGAGGGACGCACGGTCATTCAGAAATACTACCGGGTTTCTACTGATACAAAGCTGAATGCTAAATCGGTGAAGTATCCCTTTAAGAGTTGAAGCAGGGGAGAGTGAAACGAATACTTTGGTTCCGAGCTAGTACTAATAAAAACTAAGAGCGTATAGCCATGCTAGATAAAAAAAAAAAAAGTATAGCCATGCTAGCAGCTCTGTGGAGCTGTACAGTAATTATTTACTTAAAGAGCCCCTTTTTTAGATTTTAGTTATATAGGTTTGGTGTATGTAGTAGATGTATAAAGTACAAAAAAAATCAATTTCCCTCCAAATGGAGCTTTCTCTCCCACAGACTGGACTTTTCCTAACTGACTAAAAACACCTCGCCCCCCCCATTCCTGTTTGAAATTCCTCCATTAATGATGTCACTGATTGAGAAAGCCAGCCCAGTTTTTCATGTGTTCCCCATTGGTGCTGCCTGAACAAGCACAGCCCGCCTAATGGCTTGTTGGAATTTGGTTAATCACAACAGAGTGGGCCAGCTGACCAATCAGAGCAGACTGGGCTGAGTGTTTCAGACAGAGGAGCTGCAGTAATGGGCAGTATGAGAAACATAATCTGTTTGTTTTTTTGTTTTTTTTTTATCATCAAAGCATGTACACCTATTCTAGTAGACCCCAAGAGTAGAACGCTGAAAAGTAGTATAATAGGGGCTCTTTGAATGCTAATGTCAGCATGCTAACATGCTCACAGTGACACTGCTAGCATGTTAATGTTTAGCAGGTATAATGTTTACCATGTTCCCCAGCTTAGTTAGTATGCTAATATTAGCTTCATAGCACTAAACACAAAGTACAGCTGAGGCTGATGGGGATGCAAATTTGTATTTCCTATTATGATGAAGGAATGGCCCATCCAACGCTGCCTCTGATTGGCTATTACTTGTTACCTCCGTTGATTAGATTGATTAGATTAAGGCATGAGGAGTGAGATTGGTTAGGGTAAGAATACCAGGGTAAGCCAATCAGAGGCAGAGTAAGGCAGAGTAGAGTGTGAAATTCCTTCTCCATCCTAGGAAAAGCAAATTTGCGATGGGGATGCCATTAGTTTTGCAGGTCTTTGATCATAAACCAAAGCAATGGACACTGGGGCACCATGAATGGCCAGCCATCTTAGAGGTATTTCAGTCAGGACCAAAATAGTGGCCCAACGTTACTACTAGCATAGAAACATAAAGTCATAGAAAGAAATCAAGAAAGAACATTCCTGAATGTCTTTTTTAATGTATTCATGTATAAATGTGTATATATGTCTATACATTTGCTTGTATTCATGTATTTCTCAGAATGATTTGTATATGCGACCGGAAGACGTTTGCTAAATAAGATTGTGGTGTCTTGTAATACCATGTGGGATGGGCCAAACGTTTGGCATGACACAGAAATAAAATTTAACAAAAAACAAACTGTATTCATGTCAGTTGAAACAATCGCACCTGAATGGGAAAAAAATCAAATCAAATCAAATCAAATTAACAATCTCTTAATGAGATTCAGCATGGGCTTATTTCTGCAGATGTTTGTGTGGTTGCTAGTATAAAACCAAACCATTCCGTCACTTAAACATGACCCCCTACTGTCAGTCAGGCCAAACATGAAGATGACATAGCCAAAATAATCTATCAATTCATCAAAGATCCTTACATAGACTCCTTTTGCTTCTTCTAATGAACGAACAGATGTTTGTGAGGTCTAAGTCATTCCTTAATCACTTTTCAAAGTGCAACATGCATCTGATGTCGAAAGACACAAATAAGGACGTATCTGGAACGAATCCCTATTGCTTGACAGGTCAGTAGCCTTGTAATGAAGCTGGTAGGCAAAATGAATGAGATAGGATGGATTCAGTAATTGAACAAGGCATGCTCAGGTCATATATATAGATTCCTGTTAAATGAAAAGTATTCAATTAGTATTTGGCAACTCAACAATGTGTTTACAAATGGCCACACTGCTGAAGCACACATCTTGTATTCCTCTGCTCTAATGAAGCACAGGACCACTGGTGGTTCGACAAGGAATCATTAAAAAATCTGTTCTCTTGTGTTATTTGTGTTGTAGGGTGGACAGGAGGGTGACATGCTTTACGAACACAATTTTGTTGTTTTATTCATCTCTTTTCACCCCACTTTCTTCTCTCATTCGTTCTCTCTGAGGAAATGAGTCTAACAACCCCCACTGCCCGCGTTTCTCTTCCTTTTTTCTTTTTTTTTGAGTCGGGGTGGGAGGAAAGCTTCAAGTCTTAATCCCAGCACCAAATGGGAAGTAAATTAGCTTCTTCACACTTAACTAGCTCTCATTTGCATTTGCAGAGCGCGCAGACTGCAGCTCGGGAGCTCTCCCGTGGCACTCATCCTCTGGGCGAAAGCACACAGAGGTGGTGTGGACGAGGCGGTCGGATAAACCTGCTCTGCATCCCCCCCACTGGATGCTATGCAGTGTTAGACACAGCCTGGGTCCAGCCAGGGGCGATTTCAGGACTTTGTAAATGGGGTAGCACGGGGGGGACCAATAATTAGTCAGGGGTGGCCTTCACTTGTTTTCATTTTAAACAAATTGTATATCCGAATACAATACACATAATCTAAAGGCTCAGCCACAATTCCAGTGCTGGTTCCATGGTATCAACATTTTCGATAGTCGTCATGGAAACATTATTTGGTCATGTGACAAGGGCTGGGAAGATTGGCAGAACAGGCAGCCAAGTGACAGTACTCTGATCCAATGGAAATCACAATTGTCAAATTGACAGCACTCTAGCCCAATGGATTGGGGGGGGCACCATGGGGGGCTAATCATATTTCGGTGGCGCCACCCTGTGCCCCCCTTTCTAGCCCTGCCCCTTGGTCCAGCCTACAGTTTCATCACACTGACCTGTTGGCAGCATCATGTGTTGTGTTGGGGCTTGACCTGTATCCTTACACTTTGACATACACTATGTACTCAAAACTCATGTCTTAATAATGAAATGCAATTCAACCTTATGAAAAATTAATGATAATAGAGACTTCTATTTGGGTTCTCAGAGGGCCCAGCTGTAGAACATAGTTATATATTCCATTTGGATTTTTGGAGTTTTACACTGTTAATAAAGAGCTGAAGACATGAAAGGAGAGAGGGGGGGTGACATGCAGCAAAGGGCCGCAGGTCGGAGTCAAACCTGGGCCCGCTGCGTCGAGGAGCAAACTTCTAAATATGGGCACCCGCTCTACCAACTGAGCGTTCTGGACTCCCCAGTATACATTTTTTGTCAGAAAATTACTTTTTAGCAAAAGGGGAAGAAACAGTTTTTGATCATTATTATTATTATAACATAAATCATTGGTGGTGTGAGAAAGTAAGGCCAGGGTCAACAAAAACCCAAGGGTTTAACTGTAACTTGTATCTGTTCTGGTATCACTGTAACAATACTTTAATATTACCATAGAGTCTTACCGTTTACTGCAACATGCAATTTATTATCTCCCATCAAAGCATTGATAGACGTTACAGTGATATATGTATAATATAGTCATTATCGTGAGTTTACTACTAGTTGGCGTGAGCAGAAGTCATTAACTTAAAGGTGCTCTAAGTGATGTTGGGTGACGTTACTTCTTGTTGACGTTCGAAGTATTGTCAAACAAAACAAGGCTAGCTCGTCCCTCCCTCCTCCTCATCCCGTCCCCTCCCCCTACCTTCCGTACTTCTGCGCACTAACCCCCCAACCCCAAATCCTTTTTATTGGTTATTGGCTGGAACACTGGAAGACTGTTTGTTATGTTTGGTGGTGCAGGTTGGGCCAGTTTGTTTTTCTTGGCGTTTGTGGAGCCTGGGCTGTCTACAGAGACCGCGTTTTTTTTTACAGTGTGTTCAGGGGACAGGCAGCTCTCGGATAGTGAGGAGATGTTTACTGTATGTGACAAACAATGTTGTAGTCTAAAAAACGTGTGACATCGCTTAGAGCGCCTTTAATGGTTTCTTGCTCAAAACAATATTGTTTACCTGCTCTAAAATTAAAAATAATTTAAACCTGTTAACAAGTAAACACTTTTAAGATTTGAAGTTTACGCATTAAATAATCATGAGTAAATAAGCAACAATTTACATTAAAGTTTAGGGGGGTAAAGCATCCTTCATCAATATTTTCATCAAAGGATTTAACACTGAATGCTAATCTGCATAAACTGATTTACTGTCATCAGATTGATTGAGACTTTTAGTTTGTTAAATTCTGATTGGTGCACAGGAATTCATGAAATCACCTTGTTTTAAACTGAGCCTCGCTACGTCAAACCAGTAAAAAGTGCACAGAAAACACAAATACAAAAAACGACTTAATCAAAATAGAAAATACAATAGGACCCCATCCCACACAGTACAAACGTCAGAAATATAGGTTTTCAGGCCCTAAAACTTTTCTATTCTTGAGGCACTAGCATGTGTTAAAGATCCCATATTATGCTACTTTTCAGGTTCCTAATTGTATTTTAAGGTTGTACCAGAATAGGTTTACATGGTTTAATTTTCAAAAAAACACCATATTTTTGTTGTAGAGCTACAGAGTGAATCATCTTTTCTTCTGTACTATCTTTGATTCCACTCGCACATGCGCAGTAGCTCAGATCGTAGATCATGTCAGTTAGCTCCAACTTTGGTTACAAGGCAGGATAAGCCAGGAGACTTCTTCTAAAGGAGGGCGCACATGTAAGTACTTCTTTTGTAGATTATGGTGAACTTGTGTGTGTTGTAGCAGTGCTTTGCCATTGAGAACGAGCTAGCATGCCAACGCTAGCGCTAGCATGCTAACGGTTTAGCCCTTCGTATAGTGACGTAAAAAGCCATTTTGAACAGTTCACCGAGAGACTGAAGGCAGGACACATTCAGAAACCGTATCTCACTCAAAACAGCATGGATAGATTTTTTTCCAAGTTTGTATATGTGTGGAAGCACCAGAGACACAAAATAACACCCAAAATCCCAGAAAAAAGTGTTTTTTTTCATAATATGGGCACTTTAAGTGTATGAGTTTGGCACTTCAAGCATTGAGGTGAATTCTGATGAAACTTCTGACCTGTTGGCTCTCCTGGTACGATGGTGGAGGAACGCTCTGGGTGGCCATCATTGTCACTGAAGGTGCTGGGGACACATGTTGCATCATGGGTTAGCTGCACATCTGGACTAGAAAAGAAACAGAAAGCAAAGAGAGAAATATAAATCCAGTGCAAGTAGTGATTGCAAATTATTTTACAGCAGCAGCCACCAGGTGCTGCTATGATTAAATAATAGGAGATAGCTCAGTTGGTAGAGCGGGTGCCCATATATAGAGGATTAGGCCCCGGGTTCGACTCCGACCTGCGGCCGTTTGCTGCATGTCGTTCCCCCTCTCTCTCCCCTTTCATGTCTTAAGCTGTCCTGTCAAAAATAAAGGCCGGAATGCCCAAAAAATAATCTTAAAAAAAGAATAACAGGAAATGGGACTGTCACGCAGCGTCTCACTCTTCCCTCTCTCACTTCTGTTTCCCCGTCTCCATTTATTAATGCATTGCTCTGCTCCATCTCCCCTCAGTCTCCCTCTCCATGTATTGCAATGAGCTGACAGTCAGCCCGGATGATGTATTAATAACGAGTGATCTAACAATGCTACCAAGCAGAAAGAAAACAAGGCAACACAGACTCAATCATGGAGCCCTTTTCCAGTAACACTCTACATACCATCAGGTTCACAACCACACCGCAAGCAACCCCGACTACTTGTTTACCAATTACAGACACCTCTGCTTGTTTCCTAATTACAGTACAGCTGGCTTTAAAGCAACGCTTGTAGGTCGTATCTATGTGTTGGCTGCTGGTGTTGTTGTTGCGCCGTTACCAAGCCAATCAAGAGGGCTAATTAGGGCTTGTGTCAACGGGCTAATTTGCTATTGGCCGGGACCCCACAGGGCTGAGGGCTGTGCCCTGTGGAACACCGCTGTAACCATCACTCCCACCCCCACTGACGGAGCTAATTGGTTCAGGGGTAGGTTTTACACACACACACACACACACACACACACACACACACGAACACACACACACACACACACACACACACACACACACACACACACACACACACGAACACACACGAACACACACACACACACACACACACACAAAGATATCCCCTACCAAGCACAGCAGGTTCTCCGTCCTGAAGCTACATATAACCTATGTGTATACGCTGCATGAAAATGTCCTGTTGATTATATATTTAACCTAAAGGGTGTTTTAATAAATGTGAGGGTTAACTTTACTAAACCTTTTATTCATCAAACTGTACTGTTTTTAATCATAACATAAATGATGCGCTGTAAACCATTGTATATGGACACTACAAAGTTTAATGTGGTGCTTTTAACACTGATGCAGACTGCCATATCTACGTCAGAGTGGATACCTTGACCCACTGGACTGAATGGAAACATGTCTTATTATTAGAGCTGCAAAAATGTATGTAATAGATTGATCGATTAGTTGTTAACTATTAAATTAATCACTGACTATTTGATAATCGATTAATCGGTTTGCATCTTTTTTTATTATCTGACTGCAGCTTCTTAAATGGGAATATGTTCTACTGTAGTTTCTTCTCTCCTCTGTGACAGTAAACTGAATATCTTTGAGTTGTGGACAAAACAAGACATTTGAGGATGTCATCTTGGGCTTTGTGAAACACTGATTCGCATTTTTTCTGACATTTTATAGAGCAAACAACTAATGGATTAATCGAGAAAGTAATCAACAGCTTAATCGACGATGACAGTAAAAGTTGCAGCCCTACTTATAAAGCCACATAAGAGGCTTCATTAAAGGCGGGCAGCGATTGCAAAGGTTTTACGGTGCGATTACGGTGCACTTGGACTGAAGGGTATCGACGTGAAGGTAAACGCTGTTTTAGGTTAGTGAAATGCAACTGGAACATCTGAGCAAAAACTTTGGATCGCAGCTACCACATCACAAAATAAAGATTTGCATTAAATCTGCCTGACCACTAAAGCCGAGTATTACTGAGTATGTGACTGAGTATGTGCGGTCACGGAATAATGAAAAGAACATTTTCACAAGAACGCCATGCAAGGCTCTCAGAAATACTATGAAAGAATTATCATACAGTGATATCATACAAAATGAAAAAATGCCATAAAGTACACTACTCACTATAAATGTAATAAATACCACAGACACACTACATAGGAATAATACAGGAACATTAATGAGTGTGAGTTTAATTCTGGCAAAAATGAGCACTAGTATTACGCAGCGTTATAAACCCCTGCCTATAGTTTCACACATCTGCGTGCTCCTCCAATAAAATACTCTCTTTTGGTAGTTTTCAGGTTCCTTCTGCCAAACAGGAAGAGATGCAAACATCCCTCTCTTCAGAATCAAGAAAATACATGACAAACGTTCGCTGCCACTGAGCTTAAATCCCCCCACTGAGACCCAGACCCTGGCAATGCCTTCAATGTCAGAGACAAGACAACCAGCTGAGACCCTTCTCCATTTGAGTAGCATCCGAATCCACCATGACTGCCAACATTTTGATGTTAAATGCTGGTTTAGTTTAATTGAAAACTTGTAATTTGGGGTTTTAGCTTCAAATCTGCATGTTTTATCATGCCATACTGTGCTTGTGTGTGCTGTGTGTGTGTGTGTGTGTGTGTGTGTGTGTGTGTGTGTGTGTGTGTGTGTGTGTGTGTGTGTGTGTGTGTGTGTGTGTGTGTGTGTGTGTGTGTGTGTGTGTGTATTCAGTGCAGCAGTATATGAGCATGACTGTTTGGCACTGTGTGTGTTCACACACTGTGAGTCATTTTGTGTACTGATTGCGTCTCCTGGTTTCTGTTCTCATTCCAACTGGTATCAGCTGAAAGGCATCTCCTCTGTTATCAGTCCTCATTTTAATTGCAAATGCAGTGAGCGTGTTAGTGATTAAATGGAAAATTGCACATTAATTGATGAGACTGAAGATAAAGCAATTCCAATTACTGCACAGTATTTTAGGCAGCCTCTCAAGTTTCGCCATCCCTCGAAGGAATGCGCCACCAAACGCCAAATTTGAGCAGGCAATTGTGCATCCATAAATACACACACACACACACACACACACACACACACACACACACACACACACACACACACACACAGTGAGAGAGAGACTGATATTCGCACAAACACATGCCATACAATGGCTACTGAAGCATGAATGTACATACCAGAACAGACAAGAACACTTCAAAAACACCAACAAACAAGACATTTAATTTAAACAATGAAATTAAACACACACACACACACACACACACACACACTCACACAAAACTTGCCCCACGAAACTAAAAGTAAAAATCTCCTATATTGTGAAAAAAAAAGGAGACAATAACCGTCCGGCAACCACTCTGTCTGAACTGTATGTACGGTTACACAGTAAGTCGTAAAATTCATTTTAAGGACAAATTACATGTTTGTTCCTCAACAAAGGCCTTTGAATTATTACAGAGATCATAATGCATATCAATTGAAAAGTGCCTGTAGTCGCAATCAAAATTCAAAAGCAAGCATAAAATGGAAAATGAGAAGTAGGCATAAAATTATTCCAACAAACATCAAAGGGTTTTGTGAATTTGGATTGGAGGCAGTCACACTCTTTCATCGGATCCTGTGCGGTAAGAAAAGCTTCTATTCAGCATTCAATTTTCCAACAATTCTCGGGCATAGAATGGCTCTCTGCTGTATTGATGTAAGGTTAGTCAGTGGCAAAGCTGCAGTTTCACTCCGTTTGCCAGCGGCATTGAAATGAAAATCCATATCTGGACACATGATCAGTGCCTTCCGGCCTCCACACCTCAACCATGTCCAAAGCTTTTTCTTGTCTGCTTAAGTTTGAATTCATTGTACACTGTTGAACTTCTATCAAACGTGGAATGGGAATGCTTCCTGCTACAAATAAAGGCGAAAAGAAAAGTGATGATTTTCCTCGGGTCAAATTTGACCCGTTAAAAAGTTTCTATATCAGAAATGTGGGTTTCTTTCAACCAAATTGTCAAAGAAAAATAACATGGATGGTTCCATACAACACTCTTCACAAGTAAAATGAATGATCAGTTTACTACTTTCATTGAATGTGGGTGTTTTATTCAATTTTATAGCATTTGAAAAAAATATATAAAAGAATGTTGAAAAAAGTGACAAAAATGTCAGAAAAAAGCTTTAAAAACTTTTAAAAAAAAACAACAAAACTGTAAACGAAAGTGAAAAAAAAAATCGACAAAAACATCGGAAAAAGTGACAAAAGTAACAAAAAGGTTGCAGAAAGTGACAAAAACATTGAGAAAAGCGACAAAAGTGTCGCAAAAACACCAAACCAAGAGGGTTAAACAGAAAGTGCACTCCAGATTGAGACCTGGCACGGGATTTGCACCAGTTCATTAATAGCAGTCTTGTGTTAGACAAAGATGAATTATCAACACTTCTCTCTCTGCAAAATGAGACAAAACAAAGCCGTGAACAGAGGTGCTGACAGAGACACACTAGTTGTTGAGCACAGGTGGCGTAACCCTCACATGTAAAACTGAAAATAACCACGGTGGTGAGTTGGCTGTTTGATTGCAGCTGAGACTGTGATGTTTGGATTTTTATAGCGCTTCTGAACCCAGCTCAACTCACTCTCCTGCCAAACAAATGATGGCTGGCGATTGAAGTGGAGGTGATGTAGTCTGATGAGTGTTACAACCATAGACTATATAATATTAATGGACAAAGCATCCGGTTCGGCGAAGTGCTGCAGATGCGGAAGTGCCTTAAACCTGCATTCTATCTGAACTCCAGCAGGGGGCGACACGTACGTTTCTGTAGAAGTCTATGAGAAAGTGACCCACTTCTCAGTTGATGTATTACCTCAGTAAACATTTTCATAATGAGTTTATGGTCTCAATCGCTAGTTTTAAGTCTTCTGCAACACAGAATGATGTTCATTTTTGAATTATGGTCTCGTTGATTTTAAAATTGGCGATAAAGCAGGAGGTGTTTTAGGGCGTGGCTATGATGTGATTGCCAGTGAAAGTGTGTAACGTAACGTAGCTCCTCCCTCACTCCTCCCTCTCATCTAAAATCGCCACATCCGCAACCAGGATGGCTGCCGCCTGTAACGGCAAACTCGACAACTCACAGCAGATCTCCACAAACCAATGGGTGACGTCACTCTGTCCACTGATATTATACAGTCTGTGGTTACAACCCTGCATGCAGCTCTGGGAGGCGCAGTGCCACTCTGTGCGTGAAACCCGATCCCTTTTTAACCTATCTCCTGACCAATGGCCCTGACCCTAACACTTCGAGATCAACGGAGCTCAGCAGTGGCCGCCCACTTTGAAAGGCTCTGGTTCCGAAAGATGAATTGCTCCATTGACATTTCATAAAATGCTTAAATAAACAGTGTTAAGGCTGGAACAAAGCCAACCAGCTACAAGATCAATCGTAACCATAACACCTTTAACTCGGCTTACAAAAAAAAGTGTTTTTTTGGGCATTTTAGGCCTTTATTTTTATAGGACAGATGAAGACATGAAAGGGGAGAGAGAAGAGGATCGACATGCAGCAAAGGGCCGCAGGTCAGAGTCGAACCCGCTGTGTCGAGGAGTAAACTACTGTTATTAGGCTTAATTATCCTGTTCTTTCTTGGCATGACAAAAAAATACATCCGTGTTTCCAAAGCATAAGACCAAACATACACAAAAACAAAACAAGGAGTAAATACATCAGATATAATAATACAAGTAAACAGGATGATTATGATATAATTGCAGATAATGAACTCATTCTTTGCATGTCCCTCAAAGGGTACGTTGAAACAATAATATTATTATTATTATATTATTATTATCTTTCACACTGTCCTTCTCAACTGATGTCATCATTACGTCACATTTAGCTTATGAAAAAGACACACATGTATTGGCAGTCAACAGGTCAGTAAAAGAGGTTTGATCCCAGACTCCTTATAAAGTCACGCCGTTTCACGAGTTTGTTGAGTCAGCTATAGTGCGTAGTTCCTGTCGCCCCCGTGAGGAATTCAACAAAACTGTCGGCACATCCACGTAACACAAGGTCCCAAAACGTCCCAGTTAGAGAGAAAACGCCGTAAACATATTCTTTGTAAATCTTTACAATCCTTCCCCGAAAGAAGCAAGCAGGCCTGCCTTGTTGCACCATCCACATTTACTTCAAAACTTGACATTTCAGCATGTAGCTTGCTAGCTCGAAGGTTGATGTTTCCCGTATGGAAGGGATTTAGAGAACGGTAACACACAGAGAGGGGAAGGAGAGAGACAAAGCCTGACATGTCAGGGACATTAATATCTTTCTTCAAATTTCACAGCAATCCCAATAAAAGTCCGGGGATCATCAAAGTCATTAGGGTTCCTCGCCTGAAGACCATGAATGGTTACGTCAAATTTTGGGGTCGGGATCAAAGTGGACAAAACAACAGACCAACATTGCCATCCCTCGGGTCATGCCACATTCATGTATGTGAATGTTTGATGTGGATTTGAAACATACTTTTTGTGTTTTTTTATGTTTGCTTTTTTATTTAATCCCCATTTATTTATTTAAATAAATCATGTCGTTATTTATTAACTTCACTTAGTGTTTATAACTAACCAAGCTCTGTTCTCAGGGTACTGTAAATTCTCCCTGCCGTTTTCAACAAACTAGTAAAAGCCTCCCACACTGACATGAGAGACAGTCCATTTGCTTTCCTTACCCACAGAAATGCTTAGAAAAAAAAATAATGAAATCATTTCACAAGGGCAGTCTGCAATTCTGAAAGAAATCAATCCCCAATCCCCATGATGCCAAATTTCTTAAAAATCCAAAACAACAACAGTGCGAAGGCTTGTCTGACTTAACTGGTCCTCAATTGGATCTGCTTCACAGAATGCCGAAGCTTTCCATAAATAATATCTTGTGCATATTCATGAAAACGGAAGCAGCGTATCAGTTCTACACTCAAGGCTATAGATACACTCTCCAAATGTTGAAACCGTGACTGATTGCAGCACCTATTCTGATACCTGATCTGATATCGCATGTGCATGCATGAGGGAGACAACCATCTAAACAGCCTTTCTGTGGATGTAAGGAGCTGAGGCGCTGTCATTTGCTCCTCCTCCCATCAAAATCTCATTTAATCGGCACTGTTTGAGTTTGTTGGTTAAGGGGTTGACCTGCAAATGCAATGAATAACATTTGGAAGTGGGTATGTCACCTTGGTCAGATATTATGCATCTTGATGCCCTGCAAGAGAGGAAGATGAATGAATAAATCAGGTGTTTTTGAATATGAGTAGGATCTAATCATCGCCTTATTGTCAGGCCTGATTTACAATGCAAACACCAAGAGGGAAGGCCTTGATGGCGGTGCGTAAAATGGTGGAGGGAAGGGCAGGAATGGTAATGAGATTGGGGCAGGGGAGGAGGGTAGTGTGTACACATTTGTGGTCGGACTCAACACAGGAATTGGAAAACACACAGATCAGAGCGCAAACCCCCCCCACGCACACACACACACACGCACACACACACACAGAGGAATGGGCATGCATGCAAACATAGGCATGTACATTAATGCACAAATGCCAACATTAAACTCAGAGATAGCAAAACTTCAACTAGTGACATCCTGAGGGAAATAACACACAAGCACACAAACAAACACACACACACACACACACACACACACTCAGAGGCGCAAGTGCATACACAGCCGCAGGCGAAGAGAGTCTCACCAGTGGTCTTAGGGCTACAAATCTCCCCCCAGGCTAAAGCAAGCTCCACACGTACAGCAGTCAGGACCCAGTCCACACTCCCAGACCACCTCATTAACCTGAGCCAGCCAGCAGCCGTCCCTCCACCCAGCCCACACTTACAATTCATACCAGCATCATTTATTCACCTGCTCTCGTTGATTGGACTCATCCTACAGGACAGATAAGGCATGGATTTGAAGCTTGGTGAAGGACGCTTCAACATTGTTGTGGACATTGTTAAGTCCGAAGGAGAGAAATGCGTATGTGATTTCTTATCTCGTGTAGTGTTCGGTAAAGTTTCTCAGTGTTACCTTATTGTAAATATTGCAGCCTGTTGTTGAAATAAAACACAGTGCTTCTGTGGTCACCACTTGGCTGAGCATGTTCCCATTTAGATGTAGATCAAGTCAGTAAGAGCAAGAAAGCAACCCCACCCATAAACACTCAACACAATTTTGTGTTGCCTGCTGCTTACAGTATTAACCTTGACCAACTCGCGGCTGAGTTGGTCATAGAGCGAGGGGAGATTGAGGAAATGATCACAAGCTAGAGTCAGCTATAAACTCTCGCTGTGCGCTGTGGAGTAACGTCTGGCTACACCACACAGACATTCTGGGAGTTGCAAACAACTCTCTGGGTTGTTTGCATTTCTCTAAACCAATCACAATCGTCTTGGGCGGTGCTCCAGACGCAGCGACGATGGATCTGCTAAATAGTCTCTGGAAGGGATTTTGAGAATGGCAACACACTGAGAAAGGAAGGTGAGAGGTCAACTTCCGTGGATCCAAACTAGCTAAACAAATCTAAACAAATTAGAATGCTTAGAATTGATTATGTTTTTACAAGGTTAAATCTGCACAAGGTAACTTCACTGAAAGAACCATGTCAAAGATTTGTACTTTGTACATTTAAAAAAAAATTAAAATAAAACAGTACGCTGGGTCATCATTGTCAACACGATGCTAAATATGTCCTTCTGCGTTTTCTTCAGGCTGACTTCACTCAAAGGGTTCCTCTGACTCGTCCTTATCAATTTCCAATGACATTTTATGAATTTAAATCTATAACCTTTCCAGATTATTCTATCATACTGAACTTCTTAATGAACGCCCTTCACATATTCAAATATGCCCCACAGCCATAATGAAGACACAAGGAATTCCCTCCGGTATGGCAGTTTGCAAGATTCATCGCTTTCTTTCTAAGTGCTGACAATGGCGTCAGCGCTCCAATCTGACTGCAATTCTTGTTTTCTTTGTATTTATGCAAATGTTTGTTTGGCTATTACAGATTCTGGTTTGATTGTGTTCCTTCCTGCTTTAAAAAAAAAATGTGATTAAAGTCTCAAGTAAAATGGGTAGTGGTGAAACTACAGTACAGTGGAAATTTTTTGTAATTCCCCAAGGACAAGTGGTTTACATGCAAATAACCTTATTAGCATAGCTAAAAGCCCTTCTTATAATGAGGTGAGTTTCTTTCTGAGGAGGCTAAACATATAAGACAAAGATGAAAAGATTATTCAGGCTGAAGGTAAATGATTGTACCATTTTTAATCATCATCTCTATCAAGAGGTACCTGTTTGTACTTTACTTAAAAAAGTAAGAAAAAAAGCAATGCCAGAAAGTCCATTTGCATGTCTCTATACTGTATTCATGCTGCTTTAATTATTATGCAAATAATGTTTAAAAATCTAAAAAATAAAGAAATGTGGGATTTGACTTATAATTGCTTTTAACAGGTTTCTGCAATAGAATGATGCTTCATTTTAATTGTTTTCCTTTTTTATATTTTTATTTGTAATCTTTTGCATGTGTGTGTGCTGCTGCGCTTCCCTGTGTGTGTGTAACAACATAGTGTGCATGCTGTGCATAAACCTAGGAGCATTTTACTAATTTGATGTTAAAATAACAATGAAATGCTGCGCTATTGACTTTAGACCAGGTTTTTGTTGGTCACTGGCACGATCACTTCCCACTGCCTCAAGACAGCAATACGACAAGAATTCACACGAACACATCTCCCTGTAAGACCAGCACGCCCATGGGCGCAAAGATGGGCGCAGGTGCATTTGCTATTTAAACGACGCGGGCGCTGGATGGGAAATTGACAACTGCGTCAGTCTTAAACTACTTGTGTCGGGCTTTGCACTAGGGCCACAAGAGTTAAAGTGTTGACTAAAAGTGTTTTTATTGTCATAGGGCCACTGTAGTAAAGAAGTTTGAACAATGCTTACAACACAAAATACTAAAATGTTCTTTTTCATTGGGTTTTAAAGATAGTTTTTAATAATTATTCAGATCCTACTTTGTACATGGGTAAGTACTATATTGTTTCCAGCAAGTTGACAGTGACAGTTACATCCTGATAGATATGGTGCAGGCATTGGATCGGATCATTTGGACCACATGCAGCAGAGCTACTTTTTTTATTTTTCAGTTTCAGGTTAAAAAATGAAATCTTTCATAATCTTCCAAAATGATTGTAAATGATTCAAATAAGGATTCCTATTTTCACAAAAAGGAGTAGGAAGAAGGTAAAAAAAAACCTTTTTCTATTTTTATACTTTTGTTAAATACAAAACAATTTGATGCTTCACTTATTTATATATGTATACATACACATACATGTACAGTATATCTACCTACGTACACGCACATATACACATGCATACACATAGACACACACGCAAACATACATGCATTCACATATATACACATTTTCTTCTTTTCCATCTATCTACTTCTTTTCCTTCTATTGACATCAAACTGAATAATAACCCATGCATACATGTGTAGAAGTATATAGACATATATATGTATATGTTTATAAGCCCAGGAACCATACAGTCCCATAATGCAATGACTTAACATGTTGTATAGTACTGCATATCAGATGGATATTGGCCACGTATCAACCAAAAATCAAATCAGTGCATACAAGACTGATTATATGACTGATTCCTGTGTCACAGGATTATAACAACAATTAATGATCTCCTTATTTAGAACACATAATCTTTACTTAACATCTGAGTGAGCAGTCATTAAGGTGAAACTGGCTTCCCATTGGCTACAGCTTAAACATGCCAGCGAGAAGGTTTGTTTCCTCCAAGTATAGGTTGCAGCACGATCTTCATATCTCCCACAAAGAAAATGATAATAAGAACATGGACATGCTCCACTACATATAACGGGGTTTTCCCTGCTACTGTAAGATTTAGGTGCAGCACCGGAGCCGTTTTGGCAGCTAGGCAGCATTATAACGTTTGTTCCAAAGTGACCACGTGTGTCTCTGAAGTAAAGGCTGGACTACAACAGAGCTGTTTGGAGCAGTTGGTGAACAGTGTTTTCTGTTGGAGATGGTAAGTCCCTTTGGGGGGGACTTTGGGCTTTTTCACTTTGTAAACCTATTACATGCACAAAAAAGATAGATAACACAATAAAGGAAAGGGGAAAAGTAAAAAGCATAATATGAGCACTTTAAGCGTTGTCTTTAAGATTTTTTGAGTGTGATTTATTTATTAACTGGGTTAGGGTTAGATAGATATGATGATAACAGTGGTCCAAAATGATGTGAAAAAGAGACCCAAAACAACCACAAGGAAAACAAAATGACCAAAAAGAGACAGGACTACAAAGAGACACATGAACCCGCATAGACAAAATCCCACAAAGAGATACTAAATCTATATGGAAATTCCTTTTTTATTAAAAAGTGTAACATTTTCTTGAGGAAGGATGCCTAAACACTTCACAAAATACACGCATCTAAGTCTTTCCCAACACTGATTTATGACAAGTGGCTAACATGGTGTCTACAGTGTTGTCGGGCCTGCTTCAGTGAAGTTATTTTTTGTTTCAGCTCTGTCGTAGATACATTAACACAAGCTGGCGCTGCATCATTTCCTAAAACAAAGACACACTGATACAGTAGAGGCACATGAACACACTCACTCCTGGGAAGCAGGTGGGTGGGGTGGGAGGAGAGTGCCAACATTGCACTCCCCCCCCGCCAACAAAAATAGCACTGCAACAGCGTCTGTATGGTGCAGAAGGCTCAGAGAACCGTGGATGACATGATGTTAGGTAGAATGTGGATCTCAAGCCATATTTTTGTTGTTGTCAACTAGTCCCTTTAAAAGACCAAACCAACAGTGAATGTATCTACTGACAAGTATTGTGTGTGTATCAAAGACTGATATCTGTTCTTCCTCTGGGCCATAGAGCTCCATTGTTGTCCAAAAACTATTGAAAGCCACACTGCACTGGGAGACATGTCCCTTCATTATGAGCACTGCAGTTTATTTTGACTCAATCCACACACACACACACACACACACACACACACACACACACACACACACACACACACACACACACACACACACACACACACACACACACACACACACACACACACGTCCTGCTGCTGTAAGTGCTCAGTAGCACATCAAATCAGCAGTCCCTTAGCAAAATGCTAACTATTTACTCCTCTTTGAGTACTGTTTGCCCAGCTGTTTTAGGTAAATACTTAACCTGCTAGCTGCTCTGTGAGGCTGTACTTAGGCTGTACAGTGGTGCTTTGAGCTAAATGCTAACATCAGCATGCTTACATATAAGCAGTGGTGGGGCAAATATTCAGATCCTTTACTTAAAGTGACTATATGTAACTTTTAAATGTTTCTGAAACTGTGTAATGTTCCATCTGATCATAAATGACCTGGAACAGCAAACGAGACTGACAGTGAAAAGAACGCTAGTTTCATATAGTTTTTATTAATGCCTCTGCCCGGTCCGATTTGTCCCACGAAGTGACAGAATGATTTACGGCAGGTAGACGGATAGTCTGGCTATCACCAGACCAAGCTCGTCTTTTAAGACTGATCATTAGTCTGGGGAGTCTGCTCTGCACAAGAGGCATGATCAATGGGCATAGTTGAAATGACTCTGTACGCAATTGGATAGTCCTTCAACCAATCAGAGCAACGATCCGGGTGACGTAGCAGCGACAGCGGCATCAACGGGTTGCTGCGCTTTGGGGGCCGTCATGTTGAATGTAAACAAGAAGCTGCTTGCCGTCGCATCTCCATTGCCATTGTGTTAAACCCGCCAATAGCGTGCCAGGTGGATAAGCCAGTTTGTGATTGGTCCCCGCAGATTTGTAACGGAAGCAGGATAGATAAACTACAGGTTCCAGCCTGATCTGCATGGCGAAATCAAATCGCAGGCAGAGTGGGCGGGGTTCACCCAGTCTAGTAGACTACAGAGCTACAGAGCACACATTCTGACGGGTCACAGATTTCGGTGTAACACCAGAAAAGCCTGTTAGTGTATCCAGCCAGGTAAAGGGTAGCAGGAGATTTCTTCATACAGACCTAATTGTATTTAAATTTTATTTGAAGTTATCTGCTGTAGTTATGGCTGGTACTGGGGCAGGACCATCACAGGAAAGAAGGAAATTAAATGAAGAACAACTAAAAGATAAAAGGGAAAGTGAAAGACAACGGGTGTTCAACAGATGGAGACAATTCCATGATTGTTAATAATTAAAAAAACATCTCGAATTGGCCCTCAGGTATGTAATATATCTATTTCATTCATAAAATAACTTCAGATTGCGCGATGCGGTTGTACATCAGCCAACATTAAATTACGTCCCCCTTCCATTTAGCGTGGACGTTTTATTCCTTTTAGTCCGTGTTTGTGTTGGTCTACTATTGTCTTTTCCCTTGTCCACCTGTACTTGTGTAAAGCATCCTTGGGTTGAATGAAAGCAGAGCGTGTTTTTTCTCCCATCCCAGAATGCTTTGTGGACTAGCCACACCCTCCTCTGCAGCTCCGTGGAGGAAGGTCTGTCAATGCGAGACTAGGTTTATAGTGTCACCGGGCCTACTGAAATTGGATTATGCATTGGAGAGTGCCCAGATTAAGCACCTTTGAGGTTTTTTTGCATCACTCCATCACATCTTTTATTGATTATGTGTATATTAATATGTAGTACTTGTATATATGTCAACCAACAAACAAAAAAAACTAACATAACATGATGATTAGGAAGACAGAAGAGAAGTGAACTGATGTTTTAATAAAGCCATCCTGTTTTCTCTGCCAAATAGATCCATGGATGTTATATTATGAAATATGTACATATAAACAAGAAATGTACTTCCGCATGTACCTTGTGACCCATTCAGCTGTGTTCAGCCAACTCCAAGAATATGGAAAGGAGGAAGAATTATGACTAATGAAGTCTTAAAAAACCCATGTCCAGGCACTCTAGGTTGGTCACAAAAAGTGCTAAAAGGCCTTTACAGGGCAAGACATGAAAAATACCTCAAATACATCAAGTATCGGCTTGAGCCTTCCTAAACTCAAAGAATAGTTGCTAAGGCATTTTGATGTTGCAAGCCGATGCAAGGCTGAGTGTCTGCGTCCTGCGGTCCATACACACACACACACACACACACACACACACACACACACACACACACACACACACACAGGAGGAGCATTTCCTTTGCTAAGCTGATAATCATCAGAACTCTGAAGGTAAAAAAATTCAAGCTGAAATTGGAACAGCCGAGCTCATGGAGAGGAAATGTAATCTACAAGAGTTTTCCCACTGAATCCTTTCCAGACTCTTTGCTTTGCTTCGCATCCCCCCCCCCCCCCCCCCCCCTCCCCCTCACCACTTAACCTTCTCTTCCTCCACTGTCATGTTTGCTGGCTACATTGTGAAGCTGATCTGCAGTTGCATCTGGGAGGTTCCTCTTTTTTTTTTCCAAAGATACCTCCTTATCACAGTGAGTGAGTGCCATCCGTGTCACTCTGGTGTGGGGACATGACTGACAAGTGAATGACACAGGATGCAGGGTGGCTTAGTCGCTCTAACATTTAACTCGACACTGAATAAATGATGCATTGGTGTGTGAACCAAGTGTAGTATGCTTTAATGCAAAGAGTTGACAACTCAAAACTCAGCAGTTGAACTAAAAGTGATATGATGACAGTAAATGCATTTTCAATTATTCCTTTCTGAATTGAATAATCAATTGAGGTGGCACTTGGGTCCGTGTACTTTTTCGTTCATTCGATTTTCATTTCATATACAGAAATTGAAAAACAAAAAACGAATGGTTATTTGATTTTCGTTTTAAAATACAAAATTTGAAAATTTAATTAAGGCGTTTTTTCCTTTGGGTAAAAAACGACAACATCCGGTCTCTAAATATGAAAAAAAACAGGCCTTTTTTCGTTTCTATTTTCAAGTGTTTTTTTTTTTTATATGAAATAGAAAATGAAAATTAAAGCATATTTAAATTTATCTCATCCCCTTTAGACCATGAAAATGAAATTGTATTTAAAAACGAAAATCAAATAACCATTCGTTTTTTGTTTTTTAATTTCTGTTTAAAAATGAAAAACGAATGAACAAAAAAGTAGGATACCACTTGGTAGCCACTTGCCTTAAAGTTTTTGTGTAAGAAAGTATTACTGTTTTATCTGAAGTCTGCAGTATTCTGACTATGACCAGCACATTTGAAAGAAGCACAGAGCAGTACACAGAGAGAGTACACCATCAGCTAGTTGCTTTGGCCAGGCTTGGTACACATAGATTTGACACAATGGAATCAACAGGGTTTGGAAACTAAAACATGAAGACATACAAATATAATATAATACAATATCCTGCAATATAAAAACAAAAACTTCAGATAATTTGGTTGACCAGTGGATGGAAACATGTTCTTGTGTCAGAGAGGCTGTAGTTGTGCAGTGCATGCACACTGAACAGTGTCTACAGTAGCTTGTGTAGTTTAGTCTGATCCCAATCCTAACAAAAGCTTTTCTCATGTCTGTGCAGTTCACTGTGCTGTGAAATTCACATTTTATACATGCTAAAGCCAATATTAAAGGATTTTTTATCACCTGGTAATCCCCAAGCTTGCTAATGTATTCCATTGCTAATTAAATACCTGTTCTTAGAGGCTTACTACTACTTGGAAAAAGAGTGTAAAGTTTGTTTGGAGGGTGGCGCCACATAATCAGCTCACCGACAAAGCTCGACGGCCAACCCTGTCTCCTAGAAATGACATTTACTAATTTGTTTTGCCCAATACATTGTGATGGAAACATAATTGCTGGCTGGATAACGTTCAACTTTTTGTGAATGAAGGAAGTGCTACATTTTTGTAGGGAAGTGGGGAAGTGGTTGGGGTGAACGGTGGGCGTACAAAGTATTGGAATCAGAGACTGAGGATCGAATCCCAAGGGAGGTTTTGGCAACACAAGTACTTTGGTTAAAGTTAGGGAAAGATTGTAGTCTTGGTTAAATATTAAGATTATATTTAGAAATTATAGACACCATTGTGCTAAATGTCAGTTGTATCTTTTTTTATCTTTATTTATTCAGGGAAGGCTCACTGAGAGGAAGCCTCTCTTTTGCAGGAACGCCCTGATCACATTCACACAGTTCCACATTCATACCTGGAAGCTGCCCAGTACAACCACAGTCTGATCTGCTGGCCACTGAGCAGCTCCACTGGAGCCGATGTTAGACTGGGTAAACCCCGCCAGATCTGCCTGCGATTTGATTTCGCCCTGCAGCTGGAAACCTGTACATTTATCTATCCTGCTTTCATTACAATTTTGCGGGGACCAATCACAAACTGGCTTATCCACCTGGCGCGCTATTGGCGGGTTTAACACGATGACGATAGAGAAGCAGGAAATAATATTTTCTATTTGTCTTGGACCTCTCTTTTAATAAGGTATTTGAACATCTTTGCAATTATCTAAAGTAATTTGAGAGTAGTGTTAGAGGCAGCACATCCCCCTGGGCCGCTGATGTTTCAGGTTGCATTCTCCTAAACTAGGTGCGAATATGCTGAAAATTGGAAATGTTCTACCAAACCTAAAGTGAAATATCACTTTAAATGGACCCAGGCATCCGCAGAAAGCACCAACAAAACACACACACACACACACACACACACACTCTCACAATGAGATCAGCAGAAGGGAATATTTGAGGAGAGTGGTGGGGGATTAATGAGAAGGGATTAGCAGGTGGGTGCCTCTGTGTGTGTGTGTGTGTGTGTGTGTGTGTGTGTGTGTGTGTGTGTGTGTGTGTGTGTGTGTGTGTGTGTGTGTGTGTGTGTGTGTGTCTGCAGAGTTAGCCACTTGAGTGTCAGCAGCGATCTGGTTGGGGAGGGTGGTGAGTTTGTCTTGGAGGAACAAGGCAGGCGGGCAAAGAGCTGCTGCAGGCCAGACAGAACCAGAGGATGACTGAGCAGACTGGCATGTACGACAAGTCTGCACCGGGGAGCCCAGCCAGGGCAATGACAGGTCAGACTCTTTGAGCATGCAAAGCATGGAGAGAAGAGAAGACATCTGGCAACTTAGTTTAATAGAGGAATGGCTATGTTACATTCAGCAAAACTGTCCAGCATCATATGCATACCACTAGAAGCTATTAAAGGACAATTCCGGCGCCAAATGAACCTAGGGGTTAATAACATATGTGTACCGAGTCGACCGTTCTCTGGGACATGTTTTCATGCTAATTATAATGCTAGTCTTCGGGGCAGAGGGTAAAGTAAAAAGAAACCGCTATTGTATACCACTAAGAAGGCTCAAAATAGCACCACACTTCAACGGTAACATAATGAGGGTCCCTACATGTAAACACAAGCACTGAGAACTTTGTAAGTGTACAGACAGTTTATTAAAAAGATAGTTTATAAAGACAGTAGCGTACGCGTATACAGGCAGGCGCCATCTTGGGAAAACATGACCAGTCGAACGAGGAATGCAACCAGTTATCAGTACCATAGCTCAAACACGGCGTTCGTCATTCAGCGGTTTGCGGTAGCTTGTTTCAAGCTAGAGGCACATTCGATTAGCATAAAAACATGTCCCAGAGAACGGCCAACTCGATCCACATATGTTATTAATCCCTAGGTTCATTTTGCGCCGGAATTGTCCTTTAAGTTTGTGTTTCATAAAAACCTGCTGTAAAGATACTTCTGCTAGTCAAAAATAATTACAGATGATTTAGTATGTTTGCTTGTTTTAGTTTAGTTTCAGTTTTTCAGAAAGGTTTGGGGCGTTAGGATGGCTAAATGCAGCTGACAAATTTTATTTGTCTGTGAATGACAATGAAGGCACCTTTAACCTTTCTCCAGGTAAAAACGGCTAGCTTGTTTGCTTCCTGTGTGTGTGTTATTGGAAGGATGGTACCTGGTCAAGAACATAGCATCTTCCTGAGAGGATCACCAAACATAGCTACCCAAACTGACAGGTATGTGCTCAGTCAGTTCACCACCCATGACACACTTTGTGGAAAATGTGAAATAGTTAATTATTTCAAACTGTAAATCTGTGCAAAGTAATTGTTGCCCCACCATTTCATTCCACCTAAAGACGGCACTGAATGTGAAGACCAAACAATGAGGCCAACACCAGTGGTGTTTGCTGCTCTTGGCTGGACGGTCTCTGTTTGTCTTAGTGTCGGGGGGCAAAGAGAGCAGGCAGCCGAATGGAATTCTTGGAAACACCAAACAAGCCATATTAAATTTCCCCTGAAATGCCATGGGGAGAGGCGTGGAACATGCGTGGCAGGAGAGGACGGACAGAGTGGTGGATAGCAGAGGTATAGAGAGAGACACACGCAGGAGAGGGAGGGAGGGAGAGGAGAAGGGTGGCTGGGTAGAGAGCTCAGAATGAAGGGAAAGCGGGAGAAAAAGTGGGTTGGAAGATGAGGTGAGGCAGAGAAAGATGTGTGCAGACTGTAGGGCGGACATGGGGAAAGTGGAGAGAGGACTGGAGAGTGCCAGGTCATGCTGGAGGTAAAGGAGTTTTTGGAGGACAAAAGGAAGTAGAAGTGGCACTAATAGAAGGGCATATCATATTCTGCAAGAACCTCTCTTTCAGTAAATGTAAAAACAGTGCTATCATAGTGGTTAAGATAACATTAGTTAGTCAGGTTTGAATATGAAACTGAATATAGCACAGTTATTAGCAAGCCCATGTTTTATGTTTACAGCCACAATGGAATCAATGTCTTGTTCATGTGCAACAGAGTCCACTTAGAAACAGAGGTGAAAAGATGCTCAAAATAACTCAAAATAAAAATGAATGAAAAATAGGGCTACTAACTATTAAAACTATATACTATAACTCACAGATTAACTCTCCTGCTCAGAATCTGATCCCTCACAGAGTGACATATGAACATTAGAGCGGATCATGATCTTGCAAGGTGGTCGGCCATGCCTTCACCAATCTGCTTTTATTAACCTTATGCGTTTCAGCAACAAGAACATGGTCTGACTCTGTAATTGTGACTTGCAGAGAGCGCTCCTAGATGCTCACCTGCAGACATAGATCATAAGAACGCCTCAACAGCGTCTGTGTAATTATAGTGCGTTCAATTTGTACTCGGTCAAAGTCAGAAACACGCCCCCCCTGAATTCGGATTTCCGAGCACGGAACCCAGACAGCCACGCAGTACCCCAAGCTCAAAATCCAACATGGATGCCCCATGCATCAATAGTTCCAGTTCCAATTCCAGTAGTGGAATGTAGTAAGTAAGTGATTATCCCGTTTATTCTACTTCTTCCTTGCCAACATAATAAAACAATTCAAATACTTTAATAATTATGCTTTTTCTTATTCGTATTGCATGCTTATTAAATGTATACGCTGTTTGAGTTAATCTCCCTCAAAAAGTAGTCCCCTTTAGAATACGGTGAATGACGTTAGCTAGCTCAGCTGTAGCGAAGTAGTTTCTATAGCAACCACACAAGGCTGCCGTCTTAACAAATCATTTAGCTAGCTAGCTAGTTCTTCGGCGCTGCAGGTGTCTGGGTCAGTTGTCACTGTCAGTCTATCCTTCTGGTGGCTCTTCCACTCTGTGAAAACATTGATAGCAAAGGCAGTTGCCTTTTCCGTGTTTGATTCCAGGACCCCGTCTTCAATTGTACGCAGCTCCTCATCTGTCAGATCTGGAAACAGGAAGCCTACCCTGAGCCTCGTCTTTTTCTTTTGTCATTCTGTCGTCCTCGTCGCTCTTTAACCAGTCCTCAAATGTCTTTCCTACTCCAAATATATTAAAATTGGCAATGAATTCGTCCATTTTTAAAACACTGTGGCTAATGTTTAGAACTACTGCGAATAACGTTAGCAACTGTAGGTAATTAGTTTATATAGCAACCACACAAGGCTGCATCTGATCACTAACGTTAGTTTAATAACGTAGCTGCTACATAAACTACGTATCGACTGACCCTCCGAGAGATTTCCGACACATTTTAGAAACTTTTTTAAACAAGGTTTATTTTTACAATGGACCTCATGTTTGAAATTTCTGTGATAGAAAAAAAAAATACAAGCGGCGTATTGATCTACTATTTGATGACGCTGTGCTCAGTCAGTCAACGGGCAATATGCCGGGTTAATGCCCTCCTCCCAGCCAATCAGAATCAATCATTCTTAAATGAAGTAGAATAACATACAGTTATTAGCACTTCCGTCTTATTTGTGTCTGACTAAAATCAGTCGTACACACAGTCCTGTCCAACATTTATCTGTGGACATATTACGCGGTTGTATGCACACAAAAACAGCGTAATGCGTTGTTATCAACTGGTATTGCTAACAGTGGCTAACCTGGCTAGAGCTAACCCCACAATGAAAAATCAGACTTATAAATGGAACGCATTCACCTTCAACTCTCAACGCCAGAGGGGGGGGGGACAAAAGTTCCGCACCGCAGGTTTAACAAGAGCCTGCATCATCCTACTGATAAGTTATGCATGATGCAGTTTGTCATCACAGACACATCCAGCTAATGTACTGCTGTAACAAACAGGAGGCTGATTAAGAGCTAGCTGTGAGCTACTTTATCCTGGTATCTGCTGTGGATGTGGTGAAGTCACATCATATGAACTTCTTATACAACCGGTCGTGTGTTCCCAGCTTTGAGGAATTTTGAGTTCAGTAGCCCGCAACAGCTGCCAAGTTGAAAAAAATGGGGGCGGGCCGCAAAGGGTCAATACTGAGCCTATCTTTTCTTTTTCTCTGATGATGTGTTTGAAGAAAATTGTTCCTGTACACAGAAACATTTTGGCTTCTACGTCTTTCATCCTTCAGGTGGCGCACTGAGCCAGATTTTCTAGAAGCAATTACATCTACCAGCACATAACGTGATTAATATTTGATACCAAAACATTTTATTTGTTGGGTGTAGTTTCTCTTTAAAAGAGGGGAGGAGGACCGATGGAAAGCCACACCAGACAGCAAGGAATACACAAAGCTGTATACAGACAAAAACAAATGCTATTGGTCACGTTTTAAATGGGGAAATAATAATTCTTTTTAGCTATCAAAAACACAAAACTGCAGGTGCCTCAACATCAACCCCCCTGAGGAGAACCTTTGACAAACCAGAGCTACAGTCAGTGACTTTGAGTACTACAGCCTCACATTCTCCCTCTCCGCTGCCCTCCCCTCTCTCTCTCCATGGGCTGAAGGGACATCTGGAGCGCATTAAGGCACTAAGGACATTGGATCTCCCCAGAGCGCCTGACTGGATGGGTGGCCCACTGTAGCCCCCTTTCAGCAGGGCCCGGCCCTACCTGATTGATAGAGGGAGCCCCACACACACACACTTAACACTCACACACACTGACAAATCCCACACAGTTGACATACAGCATGGATCATTGAAACATTGCTGCGGCTGCTAACATGGATTAGTATGGACACATGTACTTCCACCTTTCACTGTTTAGTTTGGCCTTTCAGTCATGTGTTGGGTGCATGATGCTCTTCTACTTTCAACATGGAAAGTTTTACAATCCCAAAAACACTTCATTGTATCAGTATAGTCAATTTATTTATATACTGTACATATGCCAGCAGACAGGCAACAGCAGGCCGTTTTTTACTCAAAAACACTAATGTCCTAAAACGCTCAGTAGTATATAGAGCGATACAAAGATTCTTTACTGCTGTTATTGACTAAATTAACACAGAAATCAATGTTTTAAAAGCAAATAAAAAAAACACACTGGAACATCATATTTGTAGAATATGTATTTGGGTTATGTTTTTCTGGGTACTATCTTAAGAGAGTCATCAGTGTAAGCTTAAATTCATACAGACACATATTACCGTAGTGTAAGTTTATCATTTATGTTGACAATAACGTTTAATGTTTTAAATGTGGACCCCAGGAAGAGTAGCTGTGCTTAAGGGCACGGCTAACGGGGATCCTGTAACAAACTAAACTAAACATGACACACTATAGTGTGCACTACATTCCTACAATGTTGCCCCACGTGTTACAAGTGAATTGAGAGCAAGCGTGTAGAAGTGCATTGTAATAAAACTTGGTAATCACTAAATACAGACTGCCTTGCTTTTAATGTAAGTTACAACTCCTGACATATGGAAGTAATAGGGGAACATGAATACAACTCTGAGCTTCATTGACAACGTGCAATTTGTACAATGCCTGAAGATTTTCAAAGCATTCCCATGACACATCATTCACACAAACAAAGATCCAATCAAAGGCCATCTTGTTTTCAGGATTGTACTTTTGCATTAAAGCCCGGGGAAGACGTTTCTATTAGAATTTTCTAAGCAGATGGATCCCATGCACTGACAAAACACAAACTTTTTCAAGGGGGGGAAGTTCAAAGAACCTCCTCATTTCCAGTAAATTGCTTTGCCTGATTTGCCATTTCAAATAAATTGCAGTGTTGGCCAAAATTTGCAATTCACAGGAAGTCGTCCCCTCAGCCACACAGAAGAAGTTAATCCATATTTCACTTTTGAATATAAGATGGAAGAGGAGAAAAAAGGGAAGGAAAGGGAAGATAGGTAACTCCTTGCCAGAAGATGAGGAGAGGGAGGGGAGGGGTGGGGGGAGAAGCTGTGGGAGTGGAGAAAAGGCGAGAGAATGGGAAGAAACAGGCGCCATTTAGAGTAAATGGCATCCAAAAACCCTCTCCAATTATCTTTGCCTGCCATGCCAGTGAGACTGACTTAATTAAAACGACTTGACAGGGAGGGGAGAGAGGAAGGAACTGCCAGTGATTGAGGGGGCAGGCAGGCGACGTATCTGCACGGAAACACAAAGCTGAGGCATCGCGCAGGCTGTCCACCACTCTCCCTTTTCAATTCCCGACTTCAAAAGAGAATAAAGAAATAATAATAAAAAAAGAGAGGGGGCTCTCACCATTTGCAGCCATGTAATTGCGCTATTTAAATCCTACATTTTTTATCACTGTTAGAATATTGGTTGAGGGGAAAGTGGAATGTATGAAAATGGATAATAGAACTGCTTCTTTTTTTGTTCTTGTCCGACTCCCCCCCCCCATAATCCTTCTGCCTTTTTTTCTGAGAAAAACTTCTGACAGTGACCTTTTCGCATGAGGTCTGTTTCTATGGAAACTACGTCCAGCCCTTCTATGTTTGGTGTTTTCTTGTCATCGGGCAGCCAAAACTGTCCCACTTGTGACTAAGAGGAAGAAAGCATCATGTCTGGGTTTCCACTCGTGTGTGTCTACAGTACAGGCCTGGGAACGAGCAGAGACCGTCTACTGCTGTAAAGATGTGACGTCGTGCAGAACGTTGTGCCTTTTTCAAAAGGAGATTTGGAGTCGAAGTTTTTGACTAGTGAGCCAGGCCCTCAAAGCATTACGACATCACCTGAGATGCAAACTGATGACTCATATTGGAATCAGACATTGAGTATCATTAAAAAAATGATTCCTTCTATACAAATGTTAAATCATTCACCAATGACTTGTACATAGCAGGTTACCCGCTATTATTGCAACAGCACCTCCGATTTTTGTAATAATAATAATAATAATAATAATAATGATGCATTTATTTTATGCGCTTTAAAGGAACACACGCCGACTTATCGAGACTTTAGTTTATTCACCGTATCCCCCAGAGTTAGATAAGTCCATACATACCCTTCTCATCTCCGTGCGCGTCATAACTCTGTCTGACGCACCACCGCTAGCTTAGCCTAGCCTAACCGGCTCCAACAAGCCTACTGCTCCCAATAAGTGACAAAATAACGCCAACATTTTCCTATTTACATGTTGTGATTTGTATAGTCACAGTATGTACAAATAACAAGGTCACATGAGACACAGCCATCTTCTAACCGTATACATACTGGGAACTATATTCTCAGAAGGCGAAGCACTGCTACTTGGGCGGAATGATTAGCGCAACACCTGAAAAGCACCGTTGTTACTCTCTGCTCCTCACCACGGGGCTTCTCAGGTGCTGTGAGCAAATCACTCCGCCCAAGTAGCAGAAGAAGCAGTGCTTCGCCTTCTGAGAATATAGTTCCCAGTTAATATACAGTTAGAAGATGGCTGTCTGACAGAGTTACGACACACACGGAGATGAGAAGGGTATGTATGGACTTATCTAACTTTGGGGGATACGGTGAACAAGCTAAAGTCCCAATAAGTCGGTGTGTTCCTTTAAAAGGAACTTAGGGCGCCTGGGTAGCTCACCTGGTAGAGTGTGCCCATATATAGAGATTCACCTCTCGACGCAGCGGCCGTGGGTTCGAGTTCAACCTACGGCCCTTTGCTGCGTGTCGTTCCCCCCTCTCTCTCCCCTTTCATGTCTTCAGCTGTCCTATAAATAAAGCCCTAAAATGCCCCAACAAAATGATCTTAAAAAAAGGAACTTAAAGGCAATTTACAAGGTAAAAGCAAAGAAAAGCAATTGCAAGATGAGTATAAAAACATCAATAACAACTACAGATACCTATTAAAAAGGTGCAGCAAAACCACATAGAAACAAATGGAAACAGCTGAGTTGTTTACAGGTTAAAAGCAGCTTTGAACAGATGGATTTTGAGTGTGGTTTTATATGATAGAGTGTTTGTTAATTAATTTTGGCATCCAAATTTGTGTCTCACATTTTGAATGGTAATTTAAGTCTGATGTTTTTCCACACAAAAAAGGTCCGTTGCGTTGTTAAAAAAACCTCACATTTAAGTCATTATATAGTTTTCTTCATGTCTGCCTTATCTCAACATTAATAGAAGCATTACCTATTCACTTTACGTTTTAAACGTTGCATGTAACACTGATGTTGGGCTGTTGTGTCCCTGCGCTCCTTTTATCCAAATAGCCAATACAGCCAAGAAGAAAAAACTTTGTTGCATTGTATTTAAAAAAGGCACAAGGCTTTTATTTTGAAAAGTCGCCTCATATTCAAATGATCCTCCTGCTGGCCACTGTAACCACATTGCAGGATTAACAGTATTTTGCCATTCATGTTATGAAAAACAACAATAACGACCTTATAATAGAGTTCATTAAGTATCAAGTATATCAAATATCACATTATTACCCTGCAATATTATACCACATGGGGTTAAAAAAAACACCATTAAGTGCAATAAGGTTCAGGTGAATGCTTAAAATATGTGCATACATTTACATCCAACAATGAGCATAGAGCCAATTTAGATGTAAAATATGTTGGTTTCCAAATAGTTTTATAACTCACTGTACTTTAAGAAAACATGGGAGTAAACTGGAATTCCATTTGCACCAAACTATGTGCTGCTGATGTAAAGTCAAGCTCTTCTCCACAAACACACACACATTCCCACTCACATACACAAGCACACACTCCTCTCACACCTCGATCAGCCAATACACAGTAACTGCTCATGTGTCACAGCCAACACCTGTTACCATGCTTTTGTCTATCTGAGCTTATTGTAATAAACTGTACAGTATTTCTCACTAAACACAACACAAACTCAGGCTGTTTCATCAAATGTGTTTGCACAGAAGGTTGGTGGGCGCTATCATTTGAAGTTTAGGTGTGAGAATACACTGTAGACGATAATTGCCAGGATTGGGCAACCACTGTATTACTGTAATATATATACATTGGCTGGAAAGAGTAGGCAAAGGCAGCTTGGATATAACTAAAGTTAGACAAAAAAATAAATAAATAAAACTGCAATGAATAAAACTTTGAAACTACCTGTTGTTGCATTTGCGTTACAGTTAATGTACTCTCAAGTCATTGCAAAACATGACATTTTAAAGGAAGAAATCACTTTTGCTTTTTAATTTAAAAACAAACTGTACATCACTCATCTAAAACAACACACTGGTTATTAATATTAGTAAAAACAGTTTCCTTATATGTATTGCATTTGATTAGGCACTGTCCGAAAGGTTTGGAGTGTGCATGTGAAAAAGAGATTATCTGTGTGTGTGTGTGTCGGTGTGTGTGTGTGTGTGCATGTGCGTGTGTGTGTGCGTGTGTGCGTGTGTGCGTGTGTGCGTGTGTATGTGTGTGTGTGTGTATGTGTGTGTGTGTGTATGTGTGCGTGTGTGTGTCTGTCTTTGTGAGACAGAGAGAGAGAGGAGGGAGGGCTGAGTTAGCATGACAACCGCTATTTTGATGGGGCCAAAGCCAAGTATCTCCACATATCCACTTTCCCTCTCCCATTCATCCCCTGTTCTCCCTGCTTTTCCATCTCCAGGGCCCTCCCTCTCCTCTCCATCCCCCCCATCTTCTTTCTCATTCCCGCCATTGCTCTCTCGTCTTTCTTCCTAAACTCACGTTCTCCTCTTTTCACTGATCTCCCTTCTCCCTCACCCCTCCGCCCCCTTTCCCCCCTCTCTCAATGTCTTGCCCTGCTCAGGGAGCTTCACATTCCCTTGTGTTGAGCTTAGAGAGCAGTTAAAGAAAAAAGAAGGAGAGACAGAATATTAATCATTTCATGCTGGTTGTTTGTTGTTTTTTGGGGGGGAAGTGACACTCTGTGCACTGCTTTGACCATGTCCCACGTTGTCTCAGGTTAACAGTCAATGCCAATAGTCTCTGAATTGAAAGAGATACAGATAAAGTGAGGATCGACTGTGTAGCCCTAACCCCCTGGTCCTCTGCTTCTCACTGGCCAGATTGTTCTCCCCTCCCTGCACACGTGCAAGCACACACAGACACACACACGCACACAGACACACACACACACACACACACACACACACACACACACACACACACACACACACACACACACACACACACACACACACACACATACACAAACCCACACACCACTGTCTCAGCTCCAGTTGCCAGGGAGACCGCCATACCAGGGCTCTGACCCAGGAGGGGGGTTTGGGACTGTTTTTCAACCAACCCCCCCCCCCCCCCCCCCCCCCCAAAAAAAAAGCAGGGGAGATGGCAGCTGTAGGACAGCTGTTCCTACCAGGCCCGAGTCTTAAACCACAACCTTCGTCCCACCATCAGTGCAGCCTGGACGGCATTTTAGGGGACAAAAACACCCCGCAGCCCAAATGATTAGACACATCTGCCGTACTTAGTAGATTCCTTACAAAAGTCTGTGGAAAATAACAGGAGTTTCCATCGGCACAATACAGACTTGACTCCAAGATGCGTTCAGCTCCTTAGTTAGTGTGCTGCTTTCATTTCTTCCATTTCTTTCTTCTTACTCAACTTCCCCATACTTATTGTGGCATTCTAGCTCACCTGAACATGGGTCTTTAAGACTGGTTTTAAAGGAGGGACGCTGATATTTCAGAAGTGTTGGATTTTAATTCAATACTATATTACGGAGAGTTGTGGCCCTCAGTTTTGATTAAAACATGTTGAGACATAGTTTAAGCTTGGGAGTTTGAGTCAGGCTTGAAATAAGTACTAATAGTACTTCATTCGTTCTATTATTGGTGTTATTTTAACCTGTATATTTTATTTTTGGCATTGCTTTAAAATCCTGATAGGTTATAAGTGTTGATCACAGCAACTAAGAGGCAGGTAATCATTAACTCTTTGTTTTTGAATCAATACCAAAAATCTAAATTATTTAGTTTTTTGACAGACAGGGAGGAATATAAAAAACACTTCTTTTTAGATAGTCCCATATTTCAACTTTGTACTTGTTTATTTTTTATTCATGTACCATACAACCATCTATATGGTAGATAGTTTGGAGAATGGAGAATGATAGGTAAAAAAAAACATGTTACATACTTAGCTATAAAAATGAGACTGGGTTGGTCTCATGCTGTGCGTTGACAGTCAAATGTCATCTAATTTTATAATGTCAGTAAATGCATACTAGCGTTTACATATGGTAATTCAACGGCATTTTGGCAGCACACCAACCAAGTACACAATTTCTCAAAAGCCACAGCAGAATTATTATTTTGTTTAGCTAATCGTAACATCAGACTGCATTATCTTTCAGTCAAATGTACCTCTGCTCACTGTCCACACAGATATAGCGTATATGGGTAATTGGCCTCATTTCCACTGTGTGTCCAGACAGGCTGTATAATGCCACCTTGTTGTTTATATCGCTGAATTTCCCTCGATGCCCACTCTGTGATTGCTATTTGCATGTTGTCCCCAAAAGAGATAATTACCTCCCATTTGGCCTGACTGTGAAGAAGTAGCCATGCAGAGCCCTAAACGTTTTTTACTGACTAAGGGCTAGATTAATTAAAGGGGAATTCTGCCATTTTTATGGGATGTTCAAATAATATTGGTTTGCACAGGACGGGCGAATCTACAATAGTACATGTAGGTCCTGTGATTTACACAAAAACAGCAGCTTAATGTTGTCTTTGCCAATGGTGCAAAGAGTCAAGAAATAGTTACTGGTAATATTATACCTTGACAACCAATAGTTGGCCCACATGAAACTGTAACACGTATTCTCTCTCTTATGCTCCCATAAACAAACTAGCAGATACATAAGAGCCAGGGAATGAACCTGAGTCAGGGCTGTGGTAGCAGTACAGTATCCATTACCCCATGGACTCTATAATGCTCTCTTCTCATAGGTGAACACGTTGGTTTATTCAGCGTGTAATAGAATTTGGCAGGCCCCTCATCTGCAGGAGCCAAAAAGGCCATTGGGCTGAAACCAACGGCAGACAAACCGTGTCAGCTTTAAGATGTCGCGGCAAATTAAAGTATAGGGCTACTGATCTTGCAACTGCAAAGCGAACATTGTAACTATATTCCAATGGGAACAGAGTGATTTCCCTAAGATGGATGGCTGCCGTGCAGTACATTTCAAGGGCAGACAGATCAGTACGGGATCATTAGATCTGTGAAGGGTTGCTTTAGTGGTCTGAGTGGAGAACTTTGTTAACGTGACTGCACTGAGCATTTGGTGGAAGAGGTAAAAACGCATGTATTGTTTTTGTACGTATTGTACCTATTGTATTTCTAAGACAAAACCACAATGGCATGCATGTAAGAATGGATTCAGGTTTGTTCTGTTACACATCAAAACTAAAGAGAAATAAGATTTTCTTGCAGAACGTTTCTTCCAGTCGTAGCCACTCTTGTCACACATTCTTTCTGTTGATGTTTGGCTGGAACCACATTATCAAAAAGCACAGGTATTTGTATAGTCATTTTGGATCATAATTTATCATCAGGCTCCAACAATAAGGAGCTCTGACGTATTGTATGACCTGTAGTGGGCTTCTGGTGCCATTGTCTGGCCTTCAACCCATATGCAGATTTACAGTATGTATTATTGTCTTGGTCTCATAACATCATGTTGTATTCAAGCCATGTATTCATATTCATCCATGTTTGCACCAATCCAAGTCCCTGTCCGTCTACATAAAGTGTAAAATATGTGGGAGGATTTGGACTGGACTGTCCACTCACTTGTAAAATATATAATTTAAACATATCTGTTGCTGTTACTTTGCCAAAAATGAAATAGTTGCCTTGAGAAAGCTTCCAAGAGCATGGGACACATAAAAATAGCTGCTTTTCATATTCAACTGAACAGCCAGAGGAATTGTGCAAATGTATCAGTTTATCAGTGTGTCTATTTTTCAGGAGTATTGTCTCTCTCTATATTAAGCTAGTAGTCCTCTAGAGAAAGAGTAACCTGTTCTTATTTTTTTCATCAGTGCCAGGAAAAGGAGCAGGCTAAGTTAGAACAGTGGTGATTTGGCTCTCCCCCTCCATCTGTTTTGTTTTCCTTCCATCTCCCTCTTTTTGATGAGCTGGGTCTTCAGTCCCCCTTATAAAATCCCATTAGCTCTTAATGAAGTCAGGCTCCTAGCCTCTCGGCCTCACCTCATTTAGCACGATTGTCTGGCGGCCATTAGCATGGAGGCAATTACAGCCGCACGACAAGAGTAATTGGAAATGCCGACAGGGACCCTGAGAAATGGGAATAAATAAATAAAATAAAAAGAAATATATATATATATATATATATTCCAACTAATAAGCATCCATTCAGATGACGGGGAGGGAGCCGCATGTGTCTAAGTTAAATCAACATAATTACAATTAGGGTTGGTAGGGTAAAGAGCCCGGGTGAGGCAGAAATGGTTATGGATGGATTGGAGGGTGACGGTTAAGCATAGAAGTAGCAAGTGTGATCGAGGGAAATGTGGGATCACACAGTGAAGCTAATAATGTAGAGCATAGGCGTGACCCTAAAATCATGTAACAGAGAGGTCAGAGAGAGTACGTCGGCGGGTGCCAGTTTGCCTTTCCAATCTTCTTTGATTTAAGTCATTCTGTAGCCAAAATAGAGCCATGAATCATGACATTACCTCCGCATATCCTCCTAACACAAGGCCTGACTGCAGGCCTCAGAATCTGACAAAATCTTTGCTAAAGATGGTGTGATATTAACCCACAAAGGGACTACTGCCCCGTGTGAAATTTGAAATGGCAGCCACAATTCCATACCTGTTAAGACCATCAGCTAAAAACGCTAGAAGTTCAGATACAGCATTTTCCAGCACTATGTTTATCAGCAACGACTACATCCAGCTCAATTCCCACAGTTATAAAGTACTTGCGATTAATATAAACTTCCAGACGTCTTGATTTAACTAAAATCTCACAGAATGAGCACATATAAGCCTGGCAGGGCTAAAATCACAACTGTGAGGAATCCCGCAACTGCAACTCAGGAGGAAAGGCAAATGAATTTATTTTCATGAGCACAGCTAAATGAGGCCCTAAACACTTTCCTGCCAGCATTCCACGAGCATCCAATTTGTAATAACATGCTGTGTTCATAAGATGAATTCCTGTGATGAATTACAGCAGGTTATATTATTGTGTTACCTCCAACCTGCAAAGGAGGTTATGTTTTTGGTCCAGTTTGTTTGTCTGTTAGTAAGCAGGATATCAGGATAAAACTTAATAGATTCTTAATAAATACAAGATTTAATAGATTCTTAATGGATTTGGTGGCAATTTAGGCAGTGTCAAGGAGGCACTGGTAGCATACATATAAATATACTTTATATAAATCATTTTTTTTATTTTCCAAGAGTCTTTGTCCCAACCATCGACCCATATACTTACCACACTCACTCCTGCTCAACTAGATTTTCCATCATTTTGAAAACAATGTTCCTACAGTCCAATGTGCAACAGCATTTTCTTATAACACTATGCTAAATTCTTGTAAGCATGGACTTTCTGACATGAACACACTCCCGTTTTTCCCGGATTTCTCCCATTTTTTAGCCCTATCTCCCGGAGCCCTCCCAGTTTGTTATTTCTCCCAGGAATCTTCCGTAATTTGCATGGCCCAAACTCCTTTATAAATAATCGGACCAGTATGTTTGTCTAATGTTGACCAGTTGCCAGATACACATCCTATTCACACAATCCACACACCATATACAATTTTCAACCCGTTTTTCACCTCAACCTGGCAACCTGTAACCCAGTTGCGCAGTTGGTCTCTGTGCAAGCTTTGCGGAAAGTTCAGACCCAAAAGCGAGCCGATAAAAATGGCAGGTGAAGGCGATGCTCCAGCAAAGAAATCTAAATATAGCTGTAAATTTCAACAGTTGGGCGCAACAATTTACATGCATCTTATAGTCATATCGACAACCATATCGCATTTATTTTTTTTATTTTTTTTGTCATTCACATTTTTATTGCCTTTTATAAAAACAGAGACAAAAACCACAGTGATCTCTCGCTAAACGAAAACATGAGAGATAACAACAAGTAAGCGGATGAAAAGAAAATATACACACATATACATACATACACAGGGTAAGCATTGGTCTAAGTCCATATCGCATTGATTTTAATGTATCGCACGGCAGTAAAAATGACATTACCCAGCACATTAAAACACAGTGGGTCTTACAGCACACTTGACTGTGACATTTGTTTAATCTATGTTGGTATTTTGGTATCTGGTCCTTTGTTATAAATAATGGTGTCTTGTAAGTATGTTTGGGTTGGGCATATTTTTTTGTATGCATGACACAATTATAAAATTATTCATTCATTCATTGTTGTAAATACAATGTAACAGATAACCATTATAAATGTAGGCTATCACCTACAGTACATGTGTTGTTCAGTACTCAACCAAAAGGGTTTGACCTGAGAGGCCATGAAGTGCAATGAACTACACTTAATGTTTTGTCTTCTATGTGCTATTCAGAAAAATGGCATTTCATGTGAAATGTCTACTATAATGTTAAGTAAAAATTAGGGGGAAAATGATATATGAAGTTCAATGACTTTATTATTAGATCAAACTGGGAACTCACCACTGCCCGGACTAAAAGGACTACTTGAGAAATCTGGGAGGCTGTGCTGAAACAACAGCAGGTTGCAGGCCCGGTGCCAGATTGCCATGGCATCTCTCCGATCACCCGCCCCCTCACTCCCACCACCCAACACCACTGTTGCCCCCTTTCCTACTTCTTAAGCTGAATGACAGGTGGCAGAAACCCGATCAGCACGGGCCTTCATCAAAGAAGCACTCCCATCTGAACATCCAACGGGCACACTGCCCACTCACCCACCCGAGGGCCATAGCACAGGGGCTTCTGAGGCTGGACGGGGGGGGGGGGGGGGGGGGGGGGGGGTGCATAAATGGGGAGCTGGGCCACAATGGCCACAGAGGCATGGGAGGGAGAGTGGGTTAAGGGGTATAATGGACTTTTTGGCTGAAGAACCAAGCAACAGAGTTGGCACCGGGTGTCCAGGGCTCAAACGGGAAACGGGAGTCTGGCTCCCACAATAGTCAGTGCGAGTGTCCCAGAGGGTTGTCCACAATAGCAGGGCAAGCGGCTGCCGTCAACAATGACCTCCAAGACTTCACTGCTTGAACTGAGCCTGTCCCACCCTTCAGCACTTCCCTTTTAGCACTGCCATGCAGCTAATGCAGGGATTATTATTAGGGACATGAATGTGGAACATGTGTGCGTTTTGTCAGTGAAGTGTCCTGTCACTTGGATTTGCTTTTGAGCTTTTGGCTACTGTGCTACAATGTATGACTGGTTAACAGCAGTGACGGGATATACAGTACGAGGAGTTTAGATTAGGATATAATTGTTTAGAAGGAAACTGCATTTCCAACAGTTATTTGAGTTAAAGCTGGAACAAAATAATCTTCCTCAGTAAACATTTTTATTTGAGTTTATGGTCTCAATCGCAGCATGATGTTCATTTTGTAAATTATGGTCCCATTTATTTTTAAAAAGACGATAAATCAGGGGATGCTTTAGGAGCGTAGCTACACACCGACTGTCAATCAGGACAGAGGCTTAGCAATGCTAACTATGGCACTGTGGACATTAAAATAGACCTGAACTTGTTTTGGGGTGTTGTCTAAGTTTTCATTTTAAACTTTGACCCTCTCACTGTGTTTTCACTTCATCAAAGTTAACTGGAACATTTGGTCACCTAAAAATACCTTGTTCAGGGTTCTGCCAACCAAGCTAGCTACCGCTAGCGTTAGTTGGTAATTCAAAGATTTTCTGTACGGCCGTACATGCAGATGAACGGAGCCAGTACCCAGATGTCTATGTCGACCCACCGGTATAGCTCCACTAGATGCCTCACTTCAAGAGGGTTGACAAATCTGCAACTTTCCCTCTTTAGCGTTTAGCACAGCGCCATTGGAACCATAAACAATTCTGCCTTGGTGGCGTCATCCTCTTCAGCTCCACCCTCTCAACAAAAATGGTCACGTCCAGTTTTAAAAACAACAATATGGCGACGGCCATATTGCCAAACTCAAGGTTTCAAAACAGCAGTCCACAAACCAATGGGTGACCTCACTATTGCAACATCCATTATTTTTAAAGTCTATGCTACTGACATATTCATCTGCACCTCATGTTTACGAGTTTACAAAGACATCTTGATGTACTTGACAACTACTTCCTGCCCTCATACACCAAATCAGATTTAAAAACCTATTGGCTATCACAAGTGCAGCAGAGCATCTTGGCGCGAAATTGGAAAGACACAGTAACACAGGCCTGTCGTTGTGCAACCCACTGTCCCTGTTCTTCATGAAAAAGTTTATTTGTCTAAAATAGCTCTACAAGCAATCACCCCATGGGCTGGAGTGATTGTAAGTGGAAGGAGGGGCGATGTGGGGGGGGGGGGCTCCAACCAAGAGAAGATTTAATTAGTGAAATCTCATTAAGTCTAACAAAATTAAGCGTAAAACAATCCTTTGTGGGGAATTGTGCTGGAGGTTTTGGGTGGGGAGAGGGAGGGTAGGAGTGGGGAACACTTAGGGGCTGAGAGGACATGTAGTCTGGCTGTGCGATTAGTCTGGCCTGTGTGTAGGAAGAGACAAATGGCTCAGTATAACCAGACCTCTGGCAATCGACTTGAGACGTACAGATCCCCCATTGTACTAGCTCTTATTCTGTATACGGCCCCTTTACAAAATTTTACTACAAAGACTAATTAGGATTAAGAAGAAGAATTTAACAAAAAACAACATATTACATGGAAGGGTTGATGTAACAAGAGTTGGAAAATGACAGAGGATAGCACATTTGAATCCTAGAGCCAGCAGGGAAAATGATGACGATGATGAAACAACCCTGTCGCAAGACAGGAACGTTGTAAAAATGTATTCTGTAAAACCTTGGATTACGTTCAACTCCAATAATTTTTACATAAAATGTCATTGTTACTTTAAATTCTTCCTGTTTACAATATCTGTACATGGCAGCTATGGTTATGGTAGTCAATCCAGAATGCTGCTGCAAGGCTATTCACTAGGTCAAATAGACGATCTTACATTACCCCTGCTCTTATAGTAAGTCTCTTCACTGGCTCCCTGTTCCATACAGGATTCAGTTTAAAATGATCACTCTTACACTGAGAGCATTGCACGGTCAGACTCCTGCATATGAGGCTGAGCTACTTCACCCATATTTGTCAGCTAGCTCCCTTTGGTCTAGTATTCTAAATATGTCCAACACACCCGGCTTAAGGTGATCAAGCTATTGAGTCTGTAGCATGCTCTGCCTCCTCCCTTATGGTCTGTTGTTTCTGTGCGTTCTTTTAAAAATCAGATAAAGACCCCCTGTTTAGACAGGCATTTGGTCTTTGGTAGTTGGACCGGTCTGCACTTTAAATATTATTGTGTAATAATACTGATTGTGTATCATGTTCTCACTCTGTATTGTGTTTTTTTATGTTTGACCCTGTAAAGCACTTTGTCACTTATGTCTGTTAAAAGCACTTTATAAATGCATTTTACTTACTTACTATACTTAACTAAAAGATCGGGATCGGTTATGGCATATAAACTAAAATAAAGACTACCTAGGCAGCTAAAACACTTGGTGAAGCTTAACTGTGAGGTGCAGAATCATCCAATGTGGATCCTGTATTCCAATAGCTATATTTCTAGAGATACTTAGACGTGTCAAAAGTGATCCTGTGAAGCTAACCAGTAAGACAGATACTGAGGAACGTAAAGGGACGGTCTGGTAGAAGTTTTCATGGTTCTAAAATTGTGGACACAATCCAAAATGGAAAAGTGAAAACCCTACTCGATCCCAAAGAGTATCAATTATTTGATGTTTTTGACAAAGAGACCCATTATGAAATGGAACTGACAACGGTCAGACCCAACCCAAAGATAGTTTGACGCAATTCAAAATGCAGCATGATGCTCCTATACAACACATTTTCTCCTGCGATGATTATGATGCATGCATGGAGGCATGTCCGCTACAGAACTGTGACTCAAACTCATATATAAATCATTCTAAACAAAAAATAGGGTGAGGAGTTTTCATTAGGCCTTGAGATAAAAAAAAAATCTGATCTATTTTTTCATTCAGGAGGACTGACCACGAATTCTTTTAGCCCTGCAAATCAATTTGCAATTAGATGCAAACACGGCAGAGAAGAGGACATTAAAGTCCTTTGGCTCATTTCAATCTGAACCATAGGGACAGGCAGTAATATTCAAATGCTCCAAACAGCAATTTCCCAATTTCTAATATCATTGTCTCTGGAAAGACTCAGGTCGAGGTGGATATGGGCAACAACAACAAACAACAAGACAATTCTAGCAAACCATTCCTTGATCTAACCCTTCTAATCACCATATAATAATAGTTATATTTATAATAACTGGTTGCGATCCCTAAAAGTATGACCTGTTTTTGTGCAATTCTAATTAGAGCACATATTGTCACTTGCCGCATTAAGTCATCACAGCACGCTACACACTGGTAGTTCTCACAGCTACAGCAACATGAACATTTCATTATCTTTAGCTAAGACAACTTTTCTATTGCAGCAATTAGTTTTCTAAAGTGGTACAATTTCATGCAATAACCAACTTGTCTGAGTCAGTATGACACATCAAGCTCATTTGTGCTGCCTAAGCTTAATGATATGAAAATAGTTTTGCTCATCTGCCTGTCCTTGTATGTATGGACACAGCTTTACCATGAAACGTCCACTTATCAAGCCAGATAAACCAAACCTGCACTGACACATTTACTTCTCTGACTCAGCAGCAAACTCTACCTCACTGACAGTTTTTGTGGAGAAGAACTCGAGTTCCAGTCACGGGGATCCAAAAACCATTCGGGCATTTGGACATGAATGGCCCGTTCTGTCATGGCAATACAATACAGAACCAATATCCACTCCAAAGCAGCACTAAAAACAGACAATTGCTTGTTGGAAACCAGTATACTGGCCTACTTGCACTGCACATAAAGACTCACATAAAACACGGTTCTATAACAGTTTTTCCCCTGCCACAGTCAGACTGATGGCAAAACAAAATAAAACACTGAACAATTCACAGTGATTAAATGTGCAATAATCCTCGGGTTAAATCATCCACCTTCACCACATGGACACTTCACAGCCCCTCTACAGTCCCCATAGGCTGCGTTGCTTTTTAAATGGTGTATTGTAGTGATGTGTGACCACGGTTCTACCTCACTCTACTGTAAAATAGTACTGTGCAACATTTGCAATATTTATGCTTGTTACAAATGCAATATCCACCCCAATACCCCCATAGTTGTATCCTCCAGTTACAGTATTCATATTTTATTATATTTTTTTGCACTCTTTTGTATAGTATCTACGTTATTTGTCTTATTTTGTTTGAATTTAGTTACCTTGTATAATCTTTTTTTCTATTTTAGTCGGTGTGCTTTTCTTGGCCCTTAACCCTTTTTACTCTTTTTACTTGACTCAAAGAGCCTGAATAAGAATTCCTATGTGCCTGGACTGTTTGGTGTATGCACAAATGGCAAATAAAAAGATCTTGAATCTTGAAAAATCTCTTGAATCTACTTTTAGTCTCTGGAAGCACCACGTACCATTGGAAAGGAATGGTTTTCATCTTTCATTTGAGCCTAATTACATTTGCTGTTGGTTGCCATTGCCTGACTATTTCTTGTCAAGACCACAAGCAAGAAGACATGTTCAGTTTTTGGGTTCATCTTTTCTCATCACCTGGTCTTATGGGCTTGTTCAGGTATGGAACATTTGTGAAAAACATACTACTGACAGCACAGTATATAAGTTGTGGGAAAAAACTACATTTCAAATGCCAGAAATAAAATGAAATCACCCTTATAGAACATCGCACCTACATTCGTTTTCATCCTGGGCCAAGATGCAAATTTTCTGTTTGGTGGAGAGTGAATCCCTAATCATTAAAAAACAAACAAACACAGCTATGAATGGAAGTGCAAGAAAGAACTGAGCACAGAAATTGAAATTCCCATCTAAGGGTTGGAGAAAACAAGGCTTCGAGTGATTGAAATGATCATCTGGTTTCAACCTGTTGAAGTGGACTGCAGCAGGGTAATCGTTAGCCGTGCACGGCAACGTGTTTATAGCATGAATTACATTTGATTGTGTGCCCTTAAATGAAATCAGACTGGTGTTGGCCTCCAGAAATAGATTAGCTCTGTCAAATATGTTGTTACTGAATGTCTATGAAGACATTCTGTTCAGGAAACACAGACTTGAAAATTGCACACAGCTTAGTGAATGACACTTATAAACAAACGCAAGCTTAAGCAACTTGGTTATATCATAAAGTTTAAAGGAAGGCAGCTGACAACTTACAGTTGGCTTGCCCACAGCAACGCAGCAGCTTTCAGTGTTGTTCTCTGCTCTGTGGCCCAGTATCCAACTCTCCAAACGCAGCCTGTTGACAGATAACAAGGTTTACGCTATGCAACTTTATAAGGTCATCATTATTATTAAAAAAGGACATGCAGAAAATCAGTGAAAGAATGTTAATGATGTCAATGCAAGCAGCTCCCAATGTCTCCTTCCAGGCAGCGCTGCAACCATTGACTTCAAGGCACCTAACCCTAGCCTAAACCCTAACCATAACCATAACCATAACCATTGCCTAATCGACTTCAAGGCAGCGCTGCAACCGTTGACTTCAAGGCACCTAACCCTAACAATAACCATTGCCTAATCCTAGTGCTGCCTGGAAGGAGACGTTGGGGGCTTAAAACATCGACAAGCATGCAAGCAGGGATGCAGTATATCGTCAACTCCACTTGTTTTACTGGCAGGACAGAAAGTCATCATCACAATACTAATATCACAATACGATATGATTGCGATTTTAAACATATTGCAATATTCTGCAATATATTGCAATTTATTAACTTTTTTTCACGCTTCAAATTTTTCCCAATTTAAAGTGATGTCCCCAAGAGGAAACTTTGTCAATTTCTGTTTTATCTAAAAAGATACATATCTATGTTTGTTCATCTCACATTGTCAAGCAGACAAACTGACCAACACATATATAATAAAAGATCCATACTTAGTGTCTGTAACAATACAGTATTATCACAGAAAATATTGCGATACTATGCTGTATCGATTTTTTCCCCCACCCCTAGAAAGTAGTGTAACTTATAAATCTTACTTAATTATAAAGTAGTATATTATTTTTTCGGTTTTTTTTTCAAGGCTCTGTGATTACCTAAAACAGCTGGGCAGTGTACGTTTTAGCAAACATTACTCAAATAGGAGTAAATACTGCATTTATTGGGGACTCTTTTCAGCCGCAGATTAATCCACATTTGGTGCTCTAGTGAGTATTTGTGGTAGCAGGACAGTGTGTGTGTTTTCATGGTAATGAAGGATCATATCATCCAGTTAACAGTGTGGCTCATTGACGTGTTTTTAATAGTTTTTGGACAATAATGGAGCTCTATTGCCCAAAGGAAGAAGACGTATCAGGCTTTGATACACATCCTTTAATAAAAACGCCCTGCCTAGAGGAGACTGACTGCCGATCATGAACCAGAAATTGATATAATTTGAATTTATGTTACTTAGGCGTACACATTAATCCAGTTGTGGTATGTTGTTCAACAGTGGTAGGATAGCCTACTGTATGTCATTGACACACAAATTAGATTATATCCTAATCACAATGGTGTCAAGTCAAGTGTACAACCTGGGACTTTATGTACTCTTGGCCATCACCCACTATGATAACATGTTATTTTACAGTTTGGTTGCCTAGATCTAGAGACATAGCAAAAGCAGTAGCCCAGGCAAACCAGACAACCAGTTTTTCAACAGGTCTTCAATTTCAGTCACGAAACCACTTTTGATGATATTGCCTTTATTTTATAATAAAGAGTAAAGACTGACAGGAAATAAAGGGGTGACATGCAAGACCCATTTTGGATTCCAACCGGTGATGTTCTGGTAACATGGTGTGCATCTGAGACCAAGGCCACTTAAACCCCTTCTGACAAAAAACAACGGTGTTCCTCAGAAGAAGCTCCGGGAAAATCTAGTGAGCGGATTTTAATGTTTAAAAACTTAAGAAATGACTGTTCCAAAGGGCAAGAATACATTTCCATCTATCCATCCATCCAGCCATCCATCTGTCATTATCTATTGTCTATTGCATTGTCAAACTTTGAAGTAGCTCTGAAAAGTCAAATGGATGTTTTTTATCATACATTTCAATAACTTAATCTGGACTATGGCTTGGTTGAGTACTTGTAGGTTTGTAGTACACATTTCAATATCATTTAATATAAAACAGGTGTTTATAATTTTCAATGACATGGGTAAAAACAGGGAGCTCAGAGAGCCGCTGTGACTCAAATTCCTTTGAGCAATTGACTGGGTGGCCATGTCTGAGCCACGCGAGGCAAAGCGCAGCAGACAGAGTTATGGCGCACATGCAAAAGATTTAAGTTCAATCAAGCATTCAGGGCTGGACACCTGATCTTTCGCTTAAAGCTCCTCCAGAACAGTGGGAGTGTGGTCGGGCCTCACAGCAGGTCGCCTACCTCCAGCAATCTGCTAACACAGAGCCTCTGAAGGGATGGTATTTACCAAGTACTGCACAGCTCAGTGGGGACTACTGTGTGTGTGGTAGGTAGGTAGGTACTACCAGAGGCCCAGAGAGGATTGGGGGGGGGTTGAATGAAAGCTGTGCACATTTGGTGAAAAGAGCCAAAACATTTCTCCTCTTTATAGCAATATCCCTAAAGGCAGGGCAAGTGAAAAAAAAAAACAATAAAAAGTTAATAATCTATCCCACTGTCATGCGCATTTTAAAGAAAGTCAATTAGTAGTGTTTACATCATATGAGATGCAGAGAAGTGGTTCATTGAACATGGGATAGATAAACATCAGAAAGAAAATTGCAGAACCATTTTTTGAAGATTGTTTTCAAGAATTAGTGTTGTACATGTTTATGTTGCTCTTTGGTGTCCACCATTTCTCACACTTTCAACTGAAAACAATAAGACAGAATGTGACTGATGATGTGTACTTATACAATCATTTAAATACACAGAGCTCCAGCGTACATGTGAAAAGTGTTTGATGCTTTAGAAACAGACTTTGGTTGAAATTGTCATTTACCGAACTAATTGTCCAATGCAATATGTCTCACGTTTTCTTTCCAATCCCACATTGTCCATTCAATTCTGTCATGATTCAAATACATGTTCTTTATTTGGAGGGAAATCCAGTCCATAGTGTTTGTTGAACCTGGATTTGTTTCCACTTAGGCTCTTTCATTACAATAAAAGATTTGGAGCTCAAACTCCAAGAAACAAAATAGGCCATGTTAATGACAATACAGACAAGCTCAATTCCCAAGAAAAGGAGAATGTCTTTCGGATGTAGCTTGAGTTACCCTTCCAAACAGCCCCCTCAGACCATGGGAGATTTGGCTGAGAGCATTTCTTAGGTTACTTTCAGCCACAAAGAAAACATTTTAGCCTCTCAGTAATCCTTCCCGAAGCCCTCTTTAAGCTCCGAGGGCCCTTCCTCCCTCGGCCATCCCTCCGGATCCATCGGGGATCCAAGGAGCCCTCCCCACACGCCAGTCCCCGTCTCTCCATGACCCCTCTGGGACTCGGCTGACCTTCCTGTTGACGTCAAAGTAAACCAGGGCGGGAGCCGGTGCAACGAGCGGCTCCACCCAGGGGGCTGGAGGTCTAATCACCGTGTTCCTCACAAACGCCACAGAGGAAACATTAGCATTCCTGAATCTGCCCACCATCACTCACACTGCAGCCTCTGCATGTGTGCATACAGGTATACTTGTACAGTCAGTCATTTCAATGTATGTGGCATACACACTATTTCCATTTCCTGCTACTGTGTACTTCTCCACTAGGAAACAGTTGTTTTTACACTACCCTACATTAATCCGAAAGCTATAGTTACTTTGCAGATTGAGATTTTATATGCAAAACATTTGGACCAGCTTCAAGTGAAGTATTAACATCAACTATTGTTATCAATAAGTTCAGTTCAAATTTAAACTTAATAAAATAAAAAAACATTAAAAACAAAACATACCACATTATCGCTACAAAAGAGTGCAATGAACAACAATAAAAGGTTAATTGTGGGCCTCTGCTATTGGTCACCACCAGAGATGGGAAGTAACGAAGTACAAATACTTCGTTACTGTACTTAAGTAGATTTTTCAGGTATTTTTACTTTACTTTACTATTTATTTTTGTGCCTACTTTTTACTTTTACTCCTTACATTTTTAACACAAATACCGGTACTTTCTACTCCTTACGTTTTACAAAAGTGGCTCGTTACTTACCCACTTACAAAAGCGCGATGATACGTAACAACATTGTTTGTGACAGAACGTTCTCATTTTCATTCATAAATTCACCCCGTCTGTGTTGGGAAGCTCTGAGATTTGGACCTTCGGGGCTTCCGTGGCCCTGGATCTGACGTGAGGTCACTTAACGTTACTAAGCAACAACAAGTTGCATTCTTTGCGCGGTCTTTCCTTTCTCGCAACTAGTTAGTTACCTAGAGTTTGAACTAAGTTTTATAAGTAACGAGATATGAAACGTTACTAAACAGACCTAAATAACACTACGTCAGTGTTTTCTGAAGTCTGTCCCTGAAGCTGCTGCCACGTCGGGTGATACTGCAGCTGCCACCAACGTTAGGTTAGCCTACTGTTACCTGGTAAGTGAGAGTAGCCTAGCTTATATGATACCGCGTGCGTGCGTGTGTCTATGTATGTCTGTGTGTGTGTGTGTGTGTGTGTGTGTGCGCGCCTGTGTGTGTGTGTGTGTACGTGCGTGTGTGTGTGTGCGTGCGTGCCTGTGTGTGTGTGTGCGCGCCTGTGTGTGTGCTGTGTGTCTATGTGTGTGTGTACCTGCGTCTGAGTACAGCAGTAAACAGAATACTATGTTTATATGTCCTTGTTTCAGATGATGAGAGACAGTGAGAACTCCTGGCCTTCATTAGGTCAATGACTATGCAACATTAGAGTAAATTCTTAAATCTTAAATATGCATTGCTTTACACAATTAAATGACTATATGGTAATGTTAGTTAGCAATGGTCAGATAATTAACTAAAATAGAAAGAGTGGAGCTTTTTTCTCCTTTCGTCTGCTTTTTATGCATTTGTTAGCCATGGTGTTGAAGATTGTAAACAGTTTATTAAATACTTTTGAGTAAATGTAGGCCCTTATCAGCAGATTTTACTGCTAATCGATACAAAAGTTGTATGATGATGCTAATTATTAGTCATGGTTTTGTGTGGCAGTGGGGGGGGTGTCGGTTAAACGGCTTATTTGTGTGATGTGATGTCCTGTTGCGTTCAGGTTCGGTTGCGTTTCTCAAAAAGTGTTGTTTTTCCAGGACTTTAAATAAACGGCATCAATACTTAAACGTCTGTTGCCCGTGTACAGTTCGTATTCAGAAACGTCACAGTACCGACTGTATGGGGTGTCGCTCTGGGACAGGCGAGTATGAGGCTGGGAGGCTGCAGAACTTACATGTAGATTCCTTTAAATGCTGATTAAAAATGGAACTGGATCTGTGAATTATTACAGAATCACAATTGAATTCATATCTTGCTACTCAGTCAGAATCTTATTAACCTGGAGTCCCAGTCTCTGTCACAATAATCATATATGGGATGTTTTAGGCCTTTTGGCAGACATCCATTTAAAATGTAGACAATGGCTATATACATAAAGAGCCTTTTCTCCATGTCTGCTGAAGTTTCTCAGCTTGCTCTCTAGTAACATTTGTGGTCCAGGTAGCTTTGCATAAAAATGGTTGTCATTCGCAAGTCTACTTTTACTTTTATACTTTAAGTACATTTCCAAGCCTGTACTTTGTTACTTTTACTTGAGTAAATAAGTTAAATCAGTACTTCTACTTTTACCAGAGTATTTTTTAACACAAGTATCTGTACTTCTACTTAAGTATGAGAAGTGAGTACTTTTCCCATCTCTGGTCACCACAGGCAGAGCTCCCAGCCAATTTACCTAACACTATATAAAGTAGTTACATTTGCTAGAGCTTAAACAATTAGTCGATTTGTCAATCAACGGAAAATGTAATGGCAACTATTTCAATAAGCAGTTATGTAAAAAAATGCAAAACATCACCCAGTTCCAACATCTCAATCATGAGGATTTCCTCCTTTCCTCTGTTTTACATACACTAACTGAAAATTCAATCTCTTTGGAGCTCTGAGAAAAAGTGATGTGCATTGTTAACTAATTTCTTCCTCTCTTTCTTTTGGCATTTAAACCTTTATTTGTTAGCAGACAGTATATGTTAGGTTAAAGGTGCACTATGAGTTCCTGCATGACGTCACTTCTGTTGGCGTTCCAAGTAAATACTAAACTAAACAGAGCAAGCTCGCCCCTCCCCCCATGTTTCCGTAACTGTCATGACTAATGGTTCAGACACACTGACCAGACGGCTGACTCTCAGCAGAAAAGGCAGTTGGACTGATCAGTCTCCCCAAGTTGGTCAAAGAAATGCCTCGGAACACACCAAAGTGACGAGACGTAATACGTCTCCATAACAGCAGATGGCGCTAATCTGTATTGTAGCCCAAAAATGAAAACCGGCAGCTGATTGGATGAACGTGTCACGTGGGTCTGGTTTCTCCAAAAATTCAAAGCCAGACTGTCATGGCATCTTGTTGAGAATACGAGCTCATATTCTACTAAAATAGTTCACCGAAACGTGTTTCTGAAAACATTCTAATTATACATGCCAAAATGAAGGCCGATGGCCCCTCCGACATACGACGGCACGGAACATACCGAACAGACTCGAGTCACTGACCTCGCCAGACTGTCCGGCAGCCGAATATCGGCCATGTGTGTCCGAACCTTAACTGACTAACTGTCACTAACCCACACCCACTTCCACCCAACCATCTTGTCAGTGATTGGCAGGAGTGGTTTGTTGTATTTTGGTGCACAGCCTGTGCCCCTAGTGTTTGTTTGACGTTAACGACCCCTGTGTTGTCTCCCGAGACCGGGTTTTCCCCAGTGTGTTCAGGGGGCAGGCAGCTAGTGGATCTAGGAGAGATGCCTACAATTTGAGACAAAAATGAAATTGCGCTGAAACCATGCAGGAACTCATATTGCAGCTTTAAGTAGTATGCGCCTAAAACATTCTGCTATCAGCACGCCCATTATAAACTATTATAATTTCACCTAGTGAAAACACGGAGTTGGGGGAATCACTTTTTTTTCTCTTTTTCATCAAACCGCAGTTTTTGCAAGTTCCCGCAATTTCATCGCATAAAATTGCATAAATATCCTGCATATTCCATCGCTTTTTTAAGAAAACGTGCCGCATAATCAAGGATTTTTGCCCGCAACAATCACAAAAAAACTGCGTTTTTCTGGAGGGACTGGCTTACAGACTACCAGTACCAGAAGAGAAGCTTTGTTTTTGATACTTGTACTATACTACGCACATTTAGCTCATCATGTAATTTTACTTACGCTTGTAAGACTTTTTACTTGTAAGAGTGACATTGTAGTATTTCTACTTTTACTGAAGAAAAGTATCTGAGCACTTCTTCCGTGGTATATAAGCCACAAAAAGACAGTGTCCACAACCGTGAAAGTCCTGATGCACACATCCACAGTCAGTGAATCGGCAGTAATTAACAGTGGGAGGATGAGACCTTGCTCTTGGGTTACGTTACAGCATTATTATCACTGAAGGAATTGGACTCAGGGAGTGCTACTCCCTGGACAAGTTGTGCTTCTTTGTGAAATGATTGTTTTATTGTTGCACTGTGTACAACAGTTGCTCATATAAATAATGGGTTATGCTCCAATGCATCAGGGAAGCCCTGGGAGAGAATCTAGCCTAATTTGACTCATTTGATTGCACAGCTCGCATTCGTGGCAAAGCAGGTTTTGAGAACACAGATATGATTAAGTATTCACAACTTCCTGCCTTAACTTTCTCTCTGATCATATGGATGCTCTGTAGAGCGGAGAGAAAACTCCAGATGGACATCTTTAAGATTCCCAAATCCTCCTCTTTTTCGCTAGCAGGAGTTTGGGGGTCAAGGTGTGAAGGGAGGACCAAAAGAGCCATTTCCCACAATCCCGCCGCAGCCATAGCCCCCCAGCTGTTCAAGGGCTTCCATAACAACAGCTGCGCAGAGGTTTAGTGGTTCATGTTGCTATGACAACAGCAGGATCAATTGGCATGCACAGACTCTGGGCTAATAGCAAAAGTGACATTATAGCATCATTCCGTTTCAATAAAACACAGGCAGGTTTTTTACTGCACTGAGATTCTGGGAGACATAAAAAAGAGGCAAATAATTAACTTTGCATGATAATGGCCGTGGCTCGTGCGCCCAAAACTCGCAGGAATCTCCCACGCGTAGTGACAACCAACTCAGCAAGCTCGCACTTGGAAATCATTCCCTGGCATTACAGATTAAGTGAGTACAGAGTGTGATTGTTTTCAAGCTCATACAATGGAAGCTAAATAGGTCCTGATGCCCGGCAGCTGTCCGTGCCACAGATCACTGACCGGCAGGATGTGCAACAATCAGAAATATTTTAGTTCTCCTGACAAACAGGATATCGGGTCACTTGGCCACCTTAACAGTGAGGAATAAGACACTATAGGGGGGGGGGGGGTTACACTATTGTACAGGGCCAAGATGAACCAACCGCAGCTATTCGTGAGGTTTACATGTAGGACAATACAGCTCAACAGTGTGGTTCCGGGAAGTAACAATCCCATTGATTTTCTCCATGAGGATTTTGATTATCACGCCATAATGTCTAAACCAGTGGTCTTCAAACTTTTTTTAATAATGTACCCCCCCATTGACATATTTTTTTTTTCATCCAAGTACCCCTAGACCAGCACAAAACAGTTTTGATAGAAAATAAATGCCTAGCTAAAGAGGCACAATACAGCATTCCGCCATCAATGTCTGATTTACTAAACAATGTTATTGGTAGTATTGCACTTGTGTGCTTTCAATTCATTTCTAATATTTAGAATGTATCACTAAATGCATTCATTTGTATAGTATATCATATTTTAGGAATTATGCATCACCAATATTTTTTAAATAAACATTTTTAAAAGATCCAGTGCAGGGTACCCCTGCACTACTCCAAAGTACCCCTAGGGGTACGCGTACCCCAATTTGAGAAACACTGGTCTAAACCATCCGAGGTTGATTGCAATTGCGTGTGAATGTACGCCGTGGTGAGTAGTATGAAATGGCGAAAATCCACGTAGAGAGGTTGGTCGGGGTGGCGGATGGTTCAAACACAGGACTTTCACCCAGGAGACCGGTGATCGTGTCCCGCGGGTCACTTTTCCTTTGTGTACCGCATGTCACGTTTCCTAAACTCAACTGTAGCTTTCTTCTTTTACTAAACCCAACCGGTTCTTCTTTTCCTAAACCCAACCCGTCTGCCGTATACGGCGCTCAAAATGCGTACAGATAACACGCCACTTGGCTTTAGAAAGTGGGCGTGTATGTTTACGTGAAGTCATGATGTCATTTTGCATTTTTAAAAGTTTTTTTAAAAGTTCTTTTTGCCTCGAATAAAATGTTTTATGGACACGATTCCTCTCGTAGCTGGTTGGCTTGGTTTGAGAATTAAAACTCTTTATACAAGCAATTTTTGAAACGTCAATGGAACAACTGAACGGGGGAAAAACACTTCCGTAACCAGAGCCATTAAAAAAGTGGGCGGTCACTGTTGAGCTCTATAGAATCACAGGCTCAGGTGAAATACCGCAAGCACAGGCCTCAAATGTGCTGGAAGTGATAGAGCTCAGTTCTTGCAGCTTTTATCTGGCCAGCCAAACTTCAACCATTTGGGGCTAATTCCATGGAATTATATGTGGCTCCCAATGACAATGGCAGGTATTCCCACAGGAGTAACCAGAGCCGACGCGGCGTCAGCACGGGTTTAAGCCCAAGATTTAACGAGCATGCAGCTGATACAGGCAGCTGGGCCAGTCAAAACACAGCACAAACACACACATTTAGGCTACACACACATACACATACACACACACACAAACACACCAAAATGAGCACTCTATATCCAGCTGCAGCATGCACTATATCTAACTTCCAGCATGGCAGAAGGTTCTCTAACTTTATGTCTCTGCCACTAATCAACTCTCGGGCTGATATTTGGCATTGACTGTCTCACAGAATATGATAGCCCATTGTGAACAGTGTGGAGGGGAAGCCAAACAGGAATACACTGCTAAAAATATCCACGTTGTGATGAGTCAGGATGGATTGAGCAAACAAAAAGAGACCAGTCTAATTTCCTCCAGTCTGGGCTTTGGATAGAGACTTTCAAAAAGAAGTTCCAATCCTCCACCAGTGGATTCCTCAATTTAATGAATCGAGCTGCATCGTGAAGGGGGGGGGGACTGCAGACTAGTGGGATAAAAAGAGATTATCCAAATGGAGGCTAATGATGTGAGACAGAATCAAAGACTTAAAGAGAATAAAGGTGCAGTAACATAAAAGTGTGTTGTACTGAGATGTTTGGGGGTGTTCAGTGGCAATGGATTGCTAATATTGACCAAAACATCTCTACTTCCTGTACGTATATGAGGCTACTTTATAGATGTATATACTTCACACAACATACTTTACACAATCATGTGTATGAAAGACTCAAAACCAAGTAAAGCAAGACTAAACATAAATAGTTTCAAATGGAGTATACCACTGCACTACGCACACACACACACACACACACACACACACACATGCACACAAACAAGCACACACACGCACACACACACAGACACACACACACATACACACAAGCAGACACACACACACACACACACACGCACAGACCCCCCCCCCCCCCACACACACACACACACACACACACACACACACACATGCACACACACACACACACACACACACACACACACACACACACACACACAGGCACTGGACCAATCCCTTCCCTGGACATACACCCATCTCATTATGATAAGAATCAAGAATGAGAATATTGGAAATGTGTTAAGGAAAAAAGTATTTATTTTGTATTTCTTTCCACATTCCATTTGAACTATTTAGCAATACTAACATACTGTATATACCATTATTAATTAATGATAACACTGAACTAACTTGCAATGGTTTTGGGGCTCCAAACACTGGTATGTGTGTGTACACAATGATATGTCATTTTAAGCCTGTTTGCTAATGCCAACATCTATTTCTCCACATATCAACCATTCAACAGTGCTCAAATTCAATTCAATATTGCATATCTCTCACTGTGCAATAGGCTACATTTATCTTTCAGCCCCAATTCCCAAATGCAATAAAAGTAATGTAGGTAGTGAGCTACTACACATAGTATCTACCATCTGAACCATGCTTCTTAAACCCCTTTAGGCTCTGGTGAGACTCTTGCCCTCATATGATCTTTCACTTATACAGCAAAAACAAGGATCTAGTTTTCATGGGGCCTCAGCAGCAAGCTCTCTGTCCAAAGCTACTGTACAGTTTTTTTGTACAACACTATGTTACATATTTTAAATAGTACCACACTGCTTCTTATGCTCTCTTATAGTGATTAAGCCTATGTCGTTATTGAAAGTTTTAAATGACCATTGACTGTTTTTCATCCATATTTGGAACACTGCAGTACTGTTCCTAAAAAATGTTGGATATGAATCAGATTTGAAAACAATACAAACTTTTTTGTATTATAACAAAACATTGCAGAGAAAAGAATATATATCTATATCTTGGCAAGTCATTTAACATTTAACATATCGATGACATTTCATTTCCGGGATTGATCAGGTACAACCGTCACCTTCCTCTTTCTTTGTGTTGGCGTTCTAACCTCCGGTAGATTTCTGAGGACTCTGGTTAACTGCTCATCAGATCTCTGCAGGGTAAATCCAGACAGCTAGCTAGACTATCTGTCCAATCTGAGTTTTCTGTTGCACAACTAAAACAACTTTTGAACGTACACACGTTCCACCAAAACAAGTTCCTTCCCGAGGCTATTTTGCAGAGACACCAGGGCTCTGTCCGGCGCTCAGCGGCGCCAAGACGATTGTGATTGGTTTAAAGAAATGCCAATAAACCAGAGCACATTTTTCTCCCATCCCGAAAATGTGTGGACTCGCCAGACCCTCCTCTGCAGCGCTGTGGAGGAAGGTCTGCCAATGTGAGACTGTTTAACATAGAGCTGTATCTTGTTTTGTCTCAAATATTAAAAAACACTTAACTAGTAAAAATACCTTCAGGAAAGTGGGATCACTTAGATGATTGCACTTGGTAATTGCATTGGTAATGAGACACCTTCGAAACCACATCACGTAGTTCAGTCGCCACCATCACCTACCTGAACAATTGGGTCACCCATAAACCTGTCACAGTATGGCACCCATTTCCTCACCAGCAGCTCCTCATGAAGAAAATAACCCTGACCAGCACCCACCAGATGAACAAGCGCAAACATCCCAACAAGAGACAGATCAAGAAATTGCTCCTTCGCCAACTTACTGCAGGACACAGACAGAGGGAAATCAGACAGAATCTGACTTGGTTCTTGGACAGCTGGAGGGGACTCAACCTCAGACTACTGGAAACCCCCATGGGTGCTTGACCACACTCTTGTCCGGCTCCACTGAGAAAAGCATCACAGCCAGAACCTCAGGAGGCATTGGCACATCATCAGGCTAAACGTTGCTGCTAGCCAGATCATTATCCAGGATAAAAGACACCCCTTCAGAAGGCAGCACAGGACGCACCCCTACGCCAACCTCCGCCTACACCAACTTAAACCAAGACACACTTTACGGACAGGTACAGACAGGTACAGACAGGTACAGACAGGTACGGGCAATACGTGCATCCCAATCCCTCTCATCAGAAGAGTATAACCCTTATCAGACTGCGGTGTAAATGTCAATTCAGTTTCCAACATAAATAAATGCTTTGACCCTGTGTCACGCAAAATTTTAATTAGCACCTTCACCTTGTTGCCACACATTGGCACAAACCTGTCAGTGACAACAGGTTTAAAATCATCATAACTGTCAGATTTCACTACTTCACAACCAGGCTCCCTGCAGTATGAGACGCTAGAGAAGAAACTTTTTCAAAGAACATTTCCGTGATCTCTTTGTTCAGGCTGCAGGCACAGAGAGTTTAAGGACACCAAAACATGGCAACATTTACTGGTGAAATTGTTGCAGAAGTGAGGATCAATCAGATTGGGATCCGTCTTTGACAGATGGGCAGGATTCACCGTTTGCATCATTATAAAGACATGCATGCTAGGAACTCCTGCCATTGCCCTTGACATGGGTACTGGCATTACAACTGGAGTTGGTCCCCGGGTGCCGGGCTACGGCTGCCCACTGCTCCTAATTAGTTTGCATGCGTTAAATGCAGAGGATACATTTCCTGCATGTGTAAAATGTAATTGGGTAATATAGGATATATTATATTATTATATTGAATACAGTGTGACCGAAAAACACTGTTCACCAATGAATATGCGAAACTGCTTTGGCCTCCTGCGATGGAAGCTGCATCTCAGCGGTCGACACGCAAGCCAGCCGTCGCATTTCCAGTGAGGGTTTAAGCATTGACATCATACGTGCTTAATACTGCTGCTACTTTTGTGACTATGGGCAAACCAACCTCCAGGTTACCCATAAGAGGATCAAAGCAACCCAATTCATGCTTGCAGAGACCACAATTAAGAGACTTCTTCTATCTTCTATCAGGCCACTGTCAACAAAAAGCAAAGCGCCATCTTCTTCAAGCACACTTTGCAGACATACAGGTTGCACCAACATGCATAACGCTATCGGATTGGAATGCAGTCGGACGAGATAAGGAGCTCTCAATAAAGTCATCATCTAGCACCTCCCAGCATTAGCATTGTTTGTGTTTTTAAATTTCTAGGTGGCACAGTGGGTTATTCAGTGTTAGCACTGCTGAGTACTGGGTCGATCCCCGGTCTGGCCCTAAGGGACTTTTACATTACATGCCATTTAGCTGACGCTTTTATCCAAAGCGACTTACAATTGCTATATATATATCAGAGGTCACACACCTCTAGCAACTAGGGGTTAAGTGTCTTGCTCAGGGACACATTGGTTGATGGATCATGGTGGGAATCGAACCCAGGTCTCCCACACCAAGGGCATGTGTTCTACTCTTCACTTGACTTTTATGAGTCAAGATATAATCGTCAGCTAAAGCTGCTGCTTCCAGAACATCAGCAGCTTTATGTTCATTCAAGTATGTCAGGGCTGCACTGCAGCCAGGCTTACAGGTTACACTAACCATCCACCTGCAGAGTCAGCAGAGAGACAGGTGAATCGCACAGCAAACACAGGACACAGCAGGGGGTGTCACATCCCTTTTGGCAAAGTTATGGCCTCCATGATGTAACAGTGAAAATTGCTTATTTTATACTTTTATCGATTCAATAGTGATTGTATTTAGTATTTCACTGATTATCCAAGGGGGACGACTACAGTTAAGAGGTCAAGGAGACATTTTAACAATGAATTATGACTGAATTAATTGTGAGATATTGCATGATGATAAAAAACAAATCCATCATCAAAGTGGAAGACGCTGGATTGATTTTCACATTGTGTGCAACCAGATCCAATATAGGGGGAAAACATGCCAGGTTACTTTACTTTAGGAAAGGAGACACCAAACAGGAAGCTGTTCTCCAAATGAAAAGGAGGGCTTTGTCTGAACTGTATTACCCTCAGTCATTTGAGTCGATTGTTCAAATTCTGTAAGTGTGAGAGTGTGAAATGTATCCCACTAGATCAACAAGTGTATTGTTCATAGCATGTACACTACTTTCTGCTAACAATTCCCCCATGCAATATGTTGCATTTTACACCTCAGTAATGACGAGGCTTTCAGTTTCTTTAGAAAAAATGGCTTCCAACATGACATGTCATTGTCTTTGTGACATGAATTTAAAAACTCCTTATTTATATACAGATCAGTTAACACATATGAGATTTAACAATGGACTCATATGTTTCCAGTGAAAATAAATACACTTTCAATGTCCAGGCATGAAACAGACAAGGTAGGCAGGGAAGAGAGAAACACAATGGACTTGGCAGAGACAGCCGAGGAAGAACTCGGAATTCCCCATCAGTGTCTGAAGCGAGCTAACCTTGTTTTTTTTTTTGTTTTTTTCTGATGACTCTTCCCTCCTGGTGAGAATCCAAAGGAAGAAAGTTAACTCTTTCACTGACATGACTGGATGTCTGCTTCAGTTGTTTGTCCAGTGTGCACAGTTCCTCATAATAAAGCATTACATCCCTAAGGACTGAACCTGCAGAATCTACTGACGCTCAGGTTATGTGTAGTCTCTACTAGGGTTATGCTTTTCTATACATTCGAAATGCACCACTTGTTTCACAGCCCCCCTCAGCTCCAAAACCAGGTAGTTAAATACAAAGCACTTTCTGTCCATTTCCCAGGACAGAAAATAGTGTCTTTAAATTTAAGGTGCTCTGCCATCTGTATTAAATGTCTATGGCGGTTTATAAATACCACTGACCACGGCAGAAAGATGAACAGCAGTGTGCCGGTTCACTGAGACGAAGAGAGGCTGAAGGATTCTCACAAACACACAGGCTTTGGGGGGAAAAAAGCGACAAAAACTCAGACATTCTCAATCAATTTATCCCTCTTCTACTCTGTCCCTCCTCATACACACACACACATACACACACACACACACACACACACATCTCTTGCCATAGCACGTCTCACCTTCATAGTCCGACTGACAGCACTCTCCAAGCCACTACTCTCAAAGAAGTGTGTCCCCGCCTCCGTGTTGACCTTTATCTGTTAAAGGAGAACACTGGGATTTTTGGGAGATTGGCCTTTTTGTAAAGTTAGGTCTAAACATTAAAAATAAAAAATAAATAAAAAATCATCCATGTGTCCCTGATGGAGGATTTTGGTGGCGTTTAATGTTCGATCCTCAGGATGCACATGTATTACATGATACCATCTGGCTTAAGTCCATAGACTGTATAAAAGAAGTGTACATAGCCTCTGGGTCTGAATTGTAAAGCCACTAGAAGTGCCTTAAACCTGCCAGCAGGGGGGCGAGTCCACTGATTGCAAAAACGTGTCCGATTGTATAGGTCGATGTATACTTTTGCTAGTTTAAACACATCCTAAATGCAGTATGATGTTCATTTTGTAAATTACAGTTAACATAAATGATGGATGCAACTTGCCAACCAAGGTAGCTAGTTTGTGCTAGCCTTAGCTGGTAACTTAGCATTTAACTTAGCGCTCCTCCCCAACTCCACCCTCTCGTCCATATATGGTCACTTCTGGCTCCAAAGAACAAAGATGATGACAGCCAAAATGCCAAACTCAAGGCTTCAAAACGGTAGTCCAAAAACCAATGGGTGATGTCACCGTGGCTATGTACACTTCTTTCATACAGTCTATGCTTAAGGCTTACGAGAAACTGAAATTAATTCAAAATAATTTTTCCATAAATCGCAATCCACAAAAAGTCACCTGTCTCAGATACGCTTCCATGTTATCAAATTATTACAATCCAACACAGGCCGAGTGATGACACCACATGCTGTTGTTTTTTATGCCATTAGTCCATTTTGTATTCACTGGGACACAAAATGAAGAGTAATCACCACAGGCAGCTGTTCAAATCACACATACTGTATTCTATCTCCTGCAGTGTATATGTTGTGAACGTATAAACTGTATGTAAAATGGTTAATCAAGGCCCTCAGTTGAGCTTCCAGGTTCACTATGGGCACATTATGGCCTTTGAGGGTCAGCATGGAGCATTTGAGCGATCTACTTAGGATACAGATGGTCTCCCATAGACGATAGGTTGAAGCCTGGAAATCCAGAGTTCTTGCGAGAGCACAATTTCAATTTGCTCAGCGAGTCACTCTGGCATTCAGTAATGCTTATTAGGCTTTAACTATGCCCTTGTAGCCGTGCTGCACCAATCACATCGGTGCATCTGATGTAGGCGGGCCAGAGGCGAGCTAAACAGATGACGACAGTTTAATCTAGCAGTTAGCTCTGCTGGTAGCTGAGCGTATGGGGCTCTGTGTATACACCTTGTGTATTGTTGTGATTGGTCCTGGTGTTATCCAATTGCGTGCAGTGTGATTTTTAAATGCATGCTTGGTGCCGCCCCTCGAGTTGGGCCATTTTCATTACTCATTGCCAGACCCTTAATCTTTCGGATTTGGGTCTGGATTTCCAGGCTATTGAGCGACTAGCCCTCCCCCAAAGATGTTTCCTTTAAAGCAAAACAAACACATCTGACCCGCAATCAGCACTATCCCGTTTCAAACTCCCATTTACACCACACTGACACTGTAGCAATGCTAAAGCGGTGCCAGCAGGGAGACGGGCACAGACATACCACAGGGGTGAGACCTTGACCGGAGGGAGGGACGATGGAAAGCTTTCTCTCCTCCCCCGCCGAGAGCCCCGTCATACAGCAGCAGACATTATACTGCATCGCCTCCAAGCTGCCTTGTTTACCACCGACTCAGCAGCTGTTTGTAACTCACTTTTAGCACAGAGCCCTCATCACTCTTTGAGATGAACCTTTGTGAAGTTACACAGGGAGTGGGAGGTGTGTTTCGGTGCGTGGCAGTGTGTCATGTCTATACTGTTTTTTCCTTCTTTTTTTAAGTCTGTGATAATTAAAGTCCTCTGAACTCTGTTATGAATTCCTTGGAGAGGTATCTTTGCCTCTTTGGCTGCAAACCTTTGTATTTAGAGGAATCTCACTGGGGTTTTGATCATTTTCAGATTCTATTATCATTTTTATTTAGAAATGCTGTGTGTTATGTGAATAGCTAGGGTATTTATGGAGATGCATAATGCCATGTCATGTTGTGTCTGCTATAAGCACAGAGCTGTAAAGGAAATCTCTGCAGTGGAGATCTTGCTTTAAACTTGTTCACCTTACAGTCGACAGAAAACTAAAGGATCAGGAAACTTAACTAAAAAATGACTCTAATAGCAGGAATCACATTGAATTTAATTGTATAACCTGTGACAACCATTACTTTTTTAAATGTCTGTCATCACATTCTGAATATGAATTTCTGTTTCTTGTTTCCCCTGAGCAAGTCACTGAATGAAAAAAAAACAAAAAACATCTGAATGCTGGAAATAGCTCATTATGTTGGTGTTTTACAGGCTTTTGGCACAGGTTGGTGAAAGGTGTCACTGCCAAAAATACTGCAGGGCCAAAAAACTGTAACTGAAACATTTGGCATCAAAGAAGTCGTTCTTGTTATTTAGTGGTGGGAAAAAAAAAGCAAGCATCCGAGATACTGAAAACCTTTTTTTGTACTTCAATAATCAGAGAGACTCACTTATGGACACGTGTTTAAGACGCACTAAAGCTTTAAAAGTAGTTTGGTTTAGGAATCATTTCTGAATGTGGGTGGCCGCACATTTCCTCAGGTTAACTCTATAAGACCTTTTAAATGAAACTGTGGACATGCAGAACATAAAGTCTACATCACTGCGGGTTCACATTTCCCTCCATTTATATATACATCACTTTTCACTGGTGTTTAATACACTGTGAAAATTGGACTTTAATTGGGTGGTAAAATTTGAAGTTATTGCATTTTCAAAAATCACCGTCTTCATAGGCAGTTCAGATTAACTCCAGACAAGGCATCACAACCGGACCTGGTCCTGATTGTCCCTCCCCCCTTATTAAATAACCGCTGAAATGTTTCCAAGCAGGGCAGCATTAAACTGGAAACGCATCCAGCAGCAGGTTTACCTCATTAGCATTGGTAGAGCTGCTGTTTTTCGCCCGATAATTAGGACTGGTCTGCCTTCCCCGCGGTTTAAGAAGTTCAAATCAACTTTTGACGAGAGCTGTAGCAATTCCAAATGTTGCTGTACAATTAATTGTCTGAGAAATAATTGCGATGAACAATATAATTGTCTCTTTCAGTCAAATTTAAGAACATTTATTTATTTGTTACTTTTTTAAACAAATGAAGGTCTTGAATGAATCCCAGGATACATCTTTTGGTTATATATTAATGTCATGTGACCCAGATAATGTAATAACACAAGTACACAGCCTATGAAGTAAACCATGCCTCTTTATTATCATAAAACATTGTATTTTTTTTCTTAAATTACCATCAGACTGACAGTTACCACCAACAGTTGTACACCTTAGGACCTTAGCTAATATTAGCAATTCATTGCGGCTAAACAAAGAAACGGCAATTATTTAAAGTGCTCATATTGTGCTTTTTGGCTTTTCCCCTTTCCTTTATTGTGTTATTTATCTTTTTGTGCACATTATATGTTTACAAAGTGAAAAGCCCAAAGTCCCCCCCAAAGGGACTTACCATCTCCAACAGAAAACACTGTTCACAAACTGCTCCAAACAGCTCTGTTGTAGTCCAGCCTTTACTTCAGAGACAAACATGGTCACTTTGGAACACATGTTACCCCTCCCCAGTCTTGCATCTAACAGCGATAGAGTAGCAATGTATGTTCATTTTAGTTTCCTGCTTCCATGTAGGTTAGATGGCACCAACATTATGATTTAGGGAGGTGGTCTGAGGGTCCTCCCCCTGAAAATTTGAGCTTTAAACACTTCATTTCCTGCATTCTGGTGAATTTTTCTGCACCTATTTCTACCTTTTTCTGAATCAATTTATGCTGAAAATATCTTTATGTAAAGGGGAGATTACAGTAGATTACAATCCAAATATAAAAACATAACGGAATATATTGCAGTAAGGCTCTCAGGTATTCTGTATTGCGTTCATCTATTTATTCTCCTGTAGATCGACTTTTCTAATTATATCTGAGTCAGCACACATGTAGCCTAGGCATCATTTACTCTTCTTTCCTCTTTTGCTCTTTTGTTGAGGAAGTAACTCCTTAAATGTGCATATGACAATTATTCACCTCAATGATACATTAATTAATTTTAATGAATTAATAAACCCCTGGACTGTCATATTTCAGATGTGTTTGAGCAAGATTTCTGCTCATGTTCAAAACTTTGTGCACATTCAAAATATAACTCATCGCATGTTCTCTGAGATTTGGAGGAGTCGTGATATTTTGAGAACAATAAAGTGATAATAGGCTATTACACAAATACAGTCAAAATATTTCATAAAATAATCCACCTGCACCATAGTCTGCTGTGCATTACGTGATTGCTCTGCTGATACGGTAGACCTCAGACCTTCTGACAGACTCAGGGCCCCGTCTGGGTCTCTGAATGAGACAAAGTTTAGTGAAGTGGCTGTACGCTGCTCTACGTCGGAGGTGGAAAACCGAAACTATACGGCAGAAATACACGGAGCTAAACCGCGACACATCTGCCGCAGCATCTCCACAGCAGAGTGCGTCCATTATAAACCTGAAGCTGCACAGACCACGGAAGGCGCGCTGCACACACATAAACCTATTTTGATACAACCTCTAAATACAATTATGAACCTGAAAATGAGCATAATATGAGCACTTTAAAAACTATTGTGATCAGACAATTATGTTGTAATTGTTACAGGGACACTTTTGAGTGAACTTATTTATTTGTAAAATGCAATAAAAGAAATGTCTCTCGTCTGAAGTTATTGCATATTTACATAATATTATGGACGCTTTCACAACATTTGAGGACAACCTGTGAACACCTACAGCAGTTTTTCTCAAGCTTTTTTCAATATTGAGCCCCTTTGAATCGTTTTAAGCCAACCCAACCAAAACAAAGTCTATATAAAGAGGTTCAGCACAGCGCAGTGATAGATTTACTAAACAACAACCTTGGAAAAGCATTGAAATGCTAAATTTCCAATGTTCCATTACTGAATTCATTCATTATTATGGTATACTTATTTAACCCTTGTGTTATCTTCCCATCAACCATGCAACTTTTATTTTTCTGGGTCTAAATTTAAAATTAAAATTAAAAAAAATTAAAACTATTTGGTCATCTTTTCTCAACACTTTTGTTGCTTTCCTGATGTTTTTGTCACTTTTCCCGACATTTTTGTCACTTTTTGTCACGTGTTTTTATCCATTCTTTCTGCGCTTTTTTGAAGGTTTTTTCCCACGTTTTTGAAGCTTTTTTGGACATTCTCTTCCACTTTCTTTTTACATTCTTTTATCATTTTTTCCAATGCTATCAAATTGAATTAAAACAAATGCAATGAAAGTAGTGAACTGATCATTTATTTTACTTGTTATGAGCGCTGTAGGGAACCATCCACGTTATTGTTTTTGACAATTTGGCTGAAAGAAACCCAAATTTCTGCTATTAAAAACTTTTTGAAAATGGGTCAAATTTGACCCAAGGACAACAGGAGGGTTAAGGAATTATGCATGACATATTTTTTAATTAGCATTTTTGAAGAAAAAAAAAAATCACCGCACTGCAGTAGTCCAAAGTACCACTAGGGGTACACATACCCCAATTTGAGAAACACTGCTCTAGAGTATTTACTATATGTGTGAAGGGAACATTTCCAAAGGAATGTAAGGGAACACTTAAACACTGCCTACAATATGACTGCTTATGACTGAAATCTCGACTGAAGTGATACACATCTGTCATTTGGATTGGACAAGATCTATGCAGCAGACAGCTGCCAAAGTCAAATAGCATACTAGTCTGTCACAATGATCTCCATTATGCTCCTATATGTTTTGTTAGGTCTACTGCATTTAAACTACTACTGTCTGCTCTAGACCTCCAATCCAACGAAAAATACGTTACAACGTATATTATGAATAATTGCCCCTGAAACTGACAGGGGAAGTAGACATGCATGCAAATACACACACACACACACACACACACACACGCACACACACACACACACACACACTACAAAATTAAGTTAAAAGAAGAATATGTCTGAACTAGCCTCTCGATGTCTCAGGACACTAGAGTGATGGTAAGATCTTCCATTTCTTTCGGCATGTCTCACTATTCAGGAATATCTTGAACAATGCAATCTTTGAAAGAGCAAACTCTCTTATCATGGCACATGTCCTAACATGCTAATTACCCCGCACACAGTTTGAGTTCATTTATTATGCATGAAATAATCTAATATGATGACTGTGATAATTATGCGCACACAGATAAGATAAAAGAGTAGTAACCAATTATGGCGCGGGAGTTGGGGAAAGTAATTATTCTTTGTAGTGGAAAGAAGTCTAGGTTCGAGAATAAAAAAAAAAAAAGAGGTTCAGTCTGCTTTTGTCATTCAGCTCACAGTGCTGCAATTAACATGTGGACTCATGTCCACACTGCCTGATAATGTTTAAGGAATATTTTCTTGATGAAGCATACAGTAGCACTGACATGCCTTGTTGTTGTAAGCATTTTAAGGATGCATAAGTGTTTTCCACCGAGTGATAAACTGCTTCCTGCATAGATTCATTTACGGCACTGTGTCCGTTATGACATTTGTACACTCTGAGACTCTTCACACACTCCATAAATCTGCCATGTTTACATTTTGACTTGAAAGGCGACATGACTCGATGCCTCGGGTCTCGGCAGCAGCGGCAAACCAGAAAGGACTGCGACTAAAACCGACGAGTGGTGCTTAGCGCCCGCAAATCAGACGCGTGCTGTAAGAGTCATTAAATGTTACCACTTCTAAAAATCAGCCCGCGCCACTGTACAAACATACTTAACACCGCACGGCTTTCTTTGACAAAATGTGAGCCTGCCACTGCAAATCACAGGAAACAGAGACGCCACGGTGATTTCATTTGCCTGTGACTGTTTAGGCTTGAATTAGCCCATGTTATGAATCAAACTTGTGCAGTACGTGATGGAATGTGGCAGCCTAGAAACATAGTTTAACCGGCCGGTCCTAATATGTCGGCATGCATTTTGCTTTTGGTGAAGGGGAGAAATGCTCTTGGATACTTTGGATAAGAAGCAAACTTTAAAGATATGAGTCACTGCTGCAGCACATTCAAGAAAGAAAATGTAAAACGTAATTATTAAATAGAGCAATTGGGGGTTATATAGCCACATATAAACCAAATATACTAATGCACAATGTGTACAATATAAACAGACATTAGCTTAAGGATCGTCGCACTGGCCTCTAACTAAAAGCACATTCATCTGACTCAGGAGTACACATAGCATTTTCACACACTCCGTCAGAAACCCTCTGTCCCCCATTAACAGTTGAGTTCTCTTGGACTGCTTTAGTTGACTCACGATTGCTTGCAGAGTGTAAGCTTCAGGCCAAACATGATACTCTGACACCAGTCAGCAAAGCTCAGCGTCGTCCAGAGGACGGCTCTCACAAACAATACCAAATCACTTTAACCCTCTGAGGTCGGAGGGCATTTCTAGATGTCTTCTTTGAATTCTCCAGTGGTGGAGGAAGTACTGAATTTCAGTAAGTACAAGTACAAATAACCAGAGACATATTTACTTTAGTTAAAGTAGAAGTACCACAATGACAACCTACTTAAGTAAAAGTAAAAAGTACCTGATTTTAAATGTACTTGAAGTATTAAAAATAAAAGTACTTGCACAACAATTTATTCTCTTAATGTCTATATAACACACATATATATATATCTATATATATATATATATATATATATATATATATATATAGATATATATGTAGATATATATGAAAAATAAACAAAAAACTAAACTCTGGTCTGTCCTCCATGTAATGAACCACCCTCTCTTTATGGAGTCGCTTTTCGAGATGAGCATTCAGGAAATGACAACCAGGCTAAAAACCATCCGTAAAGCCTCAGAGCAGCTGAGCTCTCATCTCCGCCCGTAGCAGCAGCAGTCAGGGTGCCGCCGGCGGGTTCCGCAGCTCCACTACCCCGCGGAGAGCTACGGGGAGCACCGTCACTTGCCATCCCTGACCTGCTCACCCACTCCCACTTCGGGCTTCGCGTCGGCTCGTGCCGTAGCCTACGTGACGGTCAGGAAGACATTTTGGCAGGGGAAAAAACTGATCAGAAAATGTAAGGAAAATGTAACGGAATGGTGTAGAAATGTAGTGTAGTAGAAAGTATAGATAATTGCTGCAAAATGTAACGAAGTAAAAGTCAAAAGTATGCACTATTGATTCTACTAAAAATGTACTTAAGTACGGTAACAAAGTATTTGTTCTTCGTTACATTCCATCACTGGAATTCTCCTTATAAGGGTTTTTCCATATTAACTGATCCCCATGTGTTTCATATCTAAATGTTCAGAACAAACTCATCTTTCTGTTTAGTGGCACCCAGAATTGTTGATGTTGTATGAAGAGTGTGTGTGATTGGCTGGACATATTTGGACATATATTTCTCAAATCTCTGAAAACATACACTCACTTGTTTTGGTGGTTGAAATGAGTTTACAAAAGTCTTAGATTCACAAAAGTGGTGTAATATATGAATAAAATAGTAAATAAATGTTAAAATTTGTAATATCGCTTCTTGAGTAGGAGTGTTGTTAAACATCGCTTGGACACAGGATTGCCAGATTTTTCAAATTCACACCAAAACATCAGCAGAATTGGGAACATGTTCTTGGAAGAAATTTGCAAACAGGGAATAAAATATAGTTAAAGCAACCCTATGTAACTTTTCCCGCTTCGGTCCCCCTACAGGTTGGAAGCGGAATTGTCCATTACATTACAATGTATACATAATGTAATGTAATGGACAATTCCTCTTCCAACCTGTAGGGGGACAGAGGCGGGAAAAGTTCTCTAGTGTTGCTTTAATGTGTGGATGTGAACAAAGAGACTGAACTAACCATCAGCTCTGTGTGCGCTCTGTCGCTTTAAACTGGAGGTTAATGTCAGTGGCACTCATGTTTCCTAACACTCTCAGCAAAGTCATAATGTTCTGAATGTAATGAAGTGCGGAGAGGAGAAAGCAAGGACGGTGAATATGGCCAAGACCACAATTGCTGCTTCACAGGGACAGCTGATGTTCAGAATAACTCTATGATTCTGCAGAAATGACCTTTTTACAGATATGGTAATCGCTTTGGAACTCTACATAGATTACACTTACTGGCATGACTTAAAAGTGCATTTATATAATAATTATTTGCAGAGGTGGAATATAACTAAGAACATTTACTCCAGTACTGTACTTAATTACAAATGTTGAGGTACTTGTACTTTACTTGAGTCTTATATGTTCATGCCACTTTCTACTAGAAATATTGTACTCTTTACTCCACTACATTCATCTGACAGCTTTAGTTACTAGTTGCTTTACACATTAAGATTTTTGTTCACAAAACACATGTAGTTTATAAAATCTGATGTTTTATTATAAATGAAACTAGCCAACAATAGAACGGCCTACAAGTCCAGCTGAAATGATTAGCCCATTAAACACAAAACTGTTTGGATCCTTTACACTTTCTAAAATGGGAATTTTTTTGCATTGAGTACTTTTAATTTTTATACTTTAAGTAACTTTTCCTGATGATACTTACATACTTTTACTTAAGTCATATTTTCAATACAGGACTTTTACTTGTCACAGAGTATTTGTACAGTGTGGTATTAGTACTTTTACTTAGTAGCTATATGTAACTTTCAGTTTGTGTTGATTTCAGCGGCCACTTTGGACAAAGGCGGTAGTGTTTTTAGCACACCAGGGGCCTCATGTATAAACGTTGCGTACGCACAAAAAGCTTGCGTACGCTGGTTGTCACGGACATTTCCTGATGTATAAAGAAAAACTTGACGTGAGAATGTGCGGGCCGTAACGCAAACTGTTGAGTCGTGAGAATGTCTTGTCTGGCTCTGTAACGTGGCCAATTCTAAGTTAAAAGTGTTGAAAATCAGCAAACATTACACAATAAAGTTTCCACTTCACTTACTGGCATATGTCTGTGACGTTGTCTATGAAAAAACATATTTATATCTGCTGATACTCCATAAAAGTTTGATCATTTATATGGATAATGTTTCACATCTTTCACACTATTAACTGTTTAATCTGCAGGCTACTTAACCTGTTAAACATGAGGACGGGAAATATATTCAGTCATCCTCTGTATTTAGATGAAATACATACTCACTGTGCAACAAAAATATCGGCATTGAAAAATGTAATAGCCTATATTACATCTGTCCGTGGCGATCTTTTTGTTAGTGTCTGTAAGTCAGTAGTTACTGAGGCTCAGACATCCATGGCGCACGGGAGGCGGGACGCACGGCTCCATCTCCCCAGGAACAAACGCTGTGTCGGGTGGGCTAACTCATGTGATGCGTAATTGATCCCTTGGATGATTTGTAGGCTATTAAGTGAACAAGGTGTACCCGGTCCACCAAACACTGGGCCGTCTTGACTGTCTTAATTCTGCACATATTTCTGTTACTGTAGTCCTATTTACTATTTCATTATTTCATCCATGCGTGGCGCAGCGGATCCCACTGTCACCTGCCGTGGAGTACGGTGTCCATTTTAGGACATCCTCAGATCTCAGACTCAGGTGTCATCCTCAGAAAAACCTCCGTCATCCTCAGGAAAACCTCCGTCATCCTCAGGAAAACCTCCGTCATCCTCAGGAAAACCTCCGTCATCCTCAGGAAAACCTCCGTCATCCTCAGGAAAACCTCTGTCATCCTCAGAAAAACCTCCGTCATCCTCAGAAAAACCTCCGTCATCCTCAGGAAAACCTCTGTCATCCTCAGAAAAACATCCGTCATCCTCAGGAAAACCTCCGTCATCCTCAGGAAAACCTCCGTCATCCTCAGGAAAACCTCCGTCATCCTCAGAAAAACCTCCGTCATCCTCAGGAAAACCTCCGTCATCCTCAGGAAAACCTCCGTCATCCTCAGGAAAACCTCCGTCATCCTCAGGAAAACCTCCGTCATCCTCAGGAAAACCTCAGTCATCCTCAGGAAAACATCCGTCATCCTCAGGAAAACCTCTGTCATCCTCAGGAAAACCTCTGTCATCCTCAGGAAAACCTCTGTCATCCTCAGGAAAACATCCGTCATCCTCAGGAAAACCTCCGTCATCCTCAGGAAAACCTCCGTCATCCTCAGGAAAACCTCCGTCATCCTCAGGAAAACATCCGTCATCCTCAGGAAAACCTCCGTCATCCTCAGGAAAACCTCTGTCATCCTCAGGAAAACCTCTGTCATCCTCAGGAAAACCTCTGTCATCCTCAGAAAAAACGGCCTCATCCTCAGATGGTCAGTACCGATCCGTTCCGCCTGCCCGATCCGTTCTGCGCATGTGCATAAGATCTGCGCATGCGCAGAAACTCGTACTCTTACGACCCTACCCGATCGGTTCTACGCATGCGCGATTGCCGGTCCGTTCTGCGCATGTGCATAATTGCGTAGCAAAAAAACACTTGACGGCAATTTTTCTTTTTTATAAAGATATTTAAATTAAGACTTGTTGTCACCGATACAAAACCGCTAGCGACGTCATTGTTGTGTTCATGTTGATAGTTTTACTGGTAATACTTCGTCTTGACCATAGACCATTAATTAATTATTAATATACCTGTCTATGGTCTTGACTAATAAAGTAAGTGTCCTTTCAAAGACGAGACGACAGCTCTTCCAGACACCACTGCTGTATACCACTATAGTAGCTACATGCTAACGGCAGTAAACGTGTCATCTTGTCGGCCATTGTTGTTAAATTCACCCCAATTCTGGGTCTCATTCCTACTGAAACATGTCCGATTGGGTCGTGTTTGGTTCAGAAGCCTTTATCTGAGATTTCTGACGTTAGAAAGTGCTGCTTCGTTCCACTACAATTTAACGTTAGCATACTCCTAGCGGCTAACTATTATGTAGCATGCTAACGCGACATAGCTGTAATCTTGGCCAATGCTGGTAATTTCTCCCAAAATTCCGGTCACTTTGCTGGGACATGGGACATTGTGTAGTATTTGGTTTAGAAGCCTTTATTGGTGATTGTGATCCGTGAAAAATCACCACCGTTAGCCAAGATTACAGCTGTGTTGCGTTAGCATGCAGCTACATAATAGTTAGTTAGGAGCATGCTGGACTCTCACAGAGATCTCATTTGTAGCCCTGTTTTACCTTATATTCTTATAAAAGTAAAAACACATGAAGTGAGAGGTGTATACACATGATTACACTTTATTTAAAGCATGATTAACCTAAAGCATGACGGAGCAAGGCTCCTAGCTCAGGCTAGCTAGCGTTAGCAAATTACCTTCAAAGTTGCAAAGAAATTAAGCAACGTAGCTAAGTCTTTGTTTAATTTGCTACGTGTCGTACTGGATGCCCGGACAACCCTCCGTATATCATTAACAGATACTTTAGGCAACTCCAGCAAACAACTTGTACTGTCAATGTCTAATGTTTTCTTCCAGCAACCGGCGGAATGTTTCGTAAAGATTTAATAAAGTTTAAAGGTAGTGTCGTAAAAGCATGGGCTTCTAAGCATGCGCAGATTTATGCACATGCGCAGAACGGACCGGCAATCGCGCATGCGTAGAACCGATCGGGTAGGGTCGTAACAGTATGAGTTTCTGCGCATGCGCATATTTTATGCACATGCGCAGAACGGATCGGGTACTGACCTGACACCTGAGAACATGAGGCCGTTTTTTCTGAGGATGACAGCGGTTTTTCTGAGGATGAGGCCGTTTTTTCTGAGGATGAGGCCGTCACGGCCTCATCCTCAGGAAAACCTCCGTCATCCTCAGGAAAACCTATGTCATCCTCAGAAAAACCTCCGTCATCCTCAGAAAAAACGGCCTCATGTTCTCAGGTGTCAGGTCAGTACCCGATCCGTTCTGCGCATGTGCACAAATCTGCGCATGCTTAGAAGCCCATGCTTTTACGACACTACCTTTAAACTTTATTAAATCTTTACGAAACATTCCGCCGGTTGCTGGAAGAAAACATTAGACATTGGCAGTACAAGTTGTTTGCTGGAGTTGCCTAAAGTATCTGTTAATGATATACGGAGGGTTGTCCGGGCATCCAGTACGACACGTAGCAAATTAAACAAAGACTTAGCTACGTTGCTTAATTTCTTTGCAACTTTGAAGGTAATTTGCTAACGCTAGCTAGCCTGAGCTAGGAGCCTTGCTCCGTCATGCTTCAGGTTAATCATGCTTTAAATAAAGCGTAATCATGTGTATACACCTCACTTCATGTGTTTGTACTTTTATAAGAATATAAGGTAAAACAGGGCTACAAATGAGATCTCTGTGAGAGCCCAGCTTGCTCCTAACTAACTATTATGTAGCTGCATGCTAACGCAACACAGCTGTAATCTTGGCTAACGGTGGTGATCTTTCACGGATCACAATCACCAATAAAGGCTTCTAAACCAAATACTACACAATGTCCCATGTCCCAGCAAAGTGACCGGAATTTTGGGAGAAATTACCATCATTGGCCAAGATAACAGCTAGCTATGTCGCGTTAGCATGCTACATAATAGTTAGCCGCTAGGAGTATGCTAACGTTAGATTGTAGTGGAACGAAGCAGCACTTTCTAACGTCAGAAATCTCAGATAAAGGCTTCTGAACCAAACACGACCCAATCGGACATGTTTCAGTAGGAATGAGACCCAGAATTGGGGTGAATTTAACAACAATGGCCGACAAGATGACACGTTTACTGCCGTTAGCATGTAGCTACTATAGTGGTATACAGCAGTGGTGTCTGGAAGAGCTGTCGTCTCGTCTTTGAAAGGACACTTACTTTATTAGTCAAGACCATAGACAGGTATATTAATAATTAATTAATGGTCTATGGTCAAGACGAAGTATTACCAGTAAAACTATCAACATGAACACAACAATGACGTCGCTAGCGGTTTTGTATCGGTGACAACAAGTCTTAATTTAAATATCTTTATAAAAAAGAAAAATTGCCGTCAAGTGTTTTTTTGCTACGCAATTATGCACATGCGCAGAACGGACCGGCAATCGCGCATGCGTAGAACCGATCGGGTAGGGTCGTAAGAGTACGAGTTTCTGCGCATGTGCATAAGATCTGCGCATGCGCAGATCTTATGCACATGCGCAGAACGGATCGGGCAGGCGGAACGGATCGGTACTGACCATCTGAGGATGAGGCCGTTTTTCCTGAGGATGACGGAGGTTTTCCTGAGGATGACAGAGGTTTTCCTGAGGATGACAGAGGTTTTCCTGAGGATGACAGAGGTTTTCCTGAGGATGACAGAGGTTTTCCTGAGGATGACGGATGTTTTCCTGAGGATGACGGAGGTTTTCCTGAGGATGACGGAGGTTTTCCTGAGGATGACGGAGGTTTTTCTGAGGATGACGGAGGTTTTCCTGAGGATGACGGAGGTTTTCCTGAGGATGACAGAGGTTTTCCTGAGGATGACGGAGGTTTTCCTGAGGATGACGGATGTTTTCCTGAGGATGACGGATGTTTTCCTGAGGATGACGGAGGTTTTCCTGAGGATGACGGATGTTTTCCTGAGGATGACAGAGGTTTTCCTGAGGATGACGGATGTTTTCCTGAGGATGACGGAGGTTTTCCTGAGGATGACGGAGGTTTTCCTGAGGATGACGGAGGTTTTTCTGAGGATGACGGAGGTTTTCCTGAGGATGACGGAGGTTTTCCTGAGGATGACGGAGGTTTTTCTGAGGATGACAGAGGTTTTCCTGAGGATGACGGATGTTTTCCTGAGGATGACAGAGGTTTTCCTGAGGATGACAGAGGTTTTCCTGAGGATGACGGATGTTTTCCTGAGGATGACAGAGGTTTTCCTGAGGATGACGAAGGTTTTTCTGAGGATGACAGAGGTTTTTCTGAGGATGACAGAGGTTTTCCTGAGGATGACGGAGGTTTTCCTGAGGATGACGGATGTTTTCCTGAGGATGACGGAGGTTTTTCTGAGGATGACGGAGGTTTTTCTGAGGATGACGGAGGTTTTCCTGAGGATGACGGAGGTTTTTCTGAGGATGACACCTGAGTCTGAGATCTGAGGATGTCTTAAAATGGACACCGTAGTGGAGACGCTGGCCTCGCTAACCTCTCCTCCTCTGATTCTGATTTCTCTCGCGCTCTAGCCTACTAACACTTAAAATAAATGTTATTACATCGGTGGGTTCAAACTGCTTATTGTGCGTCATTTGGACTGACACTGAGATGCATGTTGTTCTGTAACTGGTGTGGTGCAGCCTCTATTCTCTTGATTTCCACTTCGACATTAGACATTGTTTTTTAATTTCTGCCATTCACTGCCTGGTCAACATTCGCCACTCTGGGCATTTTCTTATATTGCTTATCCAAGATGACAAACCTCCAGACAGAAAAACATTTCTCGCCTCCACCTCCGCGATCAGCACCTAAACCTCGGTGAAGTTTTTTCCCGTCTGTAGCGGGATAACCCGTTGTGATTGGACGAAGAATGACGTCGGGGGCGCATTTATAGTAATTTACATATTCATTTATGGGAGGAGGCAAGGCGGGGTCAGTGGCTCGTTCATGTGCGCTCAATTTCACGTTGATTGTGATGTATAAAGGAAAGGTGCGCAGGACCTGTCGTACGTCCGGTTTTATACATGTGAATATTTCTGTGCGTATAGGTACCTTTCTAGTTTTGGTCGTACGCCATCTTCTGGTATGAAAGCTGCGCATTCTTTTATACATGAGGCCCCAGGGGTTGCGTACGTACGAAAAGCTTGCGTACGCTGGTTGTCACGGACACTTTGTGATGTATAAAAAAAAAACTTGACGTGAGAATGTGCGGGCCGTCACGCAAACTGTTGAGTCGTGAGAATGTCTTGTCTGGCTCTGTAACGTGGCCAATTCTAAGTTAAAAGTGCTGAAAATCACCAAACATTACAAAAGAAAGTTTCCACTTCACTTACTGGCGTACGTCTGTGATGTTGTCTATGAAAAAACATATTTATATCCGCTGATACTCCATAAAAGTTAGAATTTTTTTTTGGCTAATGTTTCACATCTTTCACACTATTAACTGTTTAGTCTGCAGGCTACTTAACCTGTTAAACATGAGGACGGGAAATGAATGATAAATCCACTTAGAAAATACTTTCAGTCATCCTCTGTATTTCCCAGAGATGAAATATATACTCACTGTGCAGCAAAAAGATCGGCACGGAAAAACCTAATATAGCCTATATTACATTTTTCCGTGGCAATATTTTTGTTAGTGTCTTTAAGTCTGTAGTTACTGAGGCTCAGACATGCATGGCGCACGGGAGGTGGGACGCACGGCTCCATCTCCCCAGGAACAAACGCTGTGTCGGGTGGGCTAACTCATGTGATGCGTAATTGATCCCGTGGATGATTTGTAGGCTATTAAGTGAACAAAGTGTACCCGGTCCACCAAACACTGGGCCGTCTTGACTGTCTTGATTCTGCACATATTTCTGTTACTGTAGTCCTATTTACTATTTCATTATTTCATCCATGCGTGGCACAGCGGATCCCACTGTCACCTGCCGTGGTGACGCTGGCCTCGCTAACCTCTCCTCCTCTGATTCGGATCTCTCTCGCGCTTTAGCCTACTAACACTTAAAATAAATGGCATTACATCGGTGGGTTCAAACTGCTTATTGTGCGTCATTTGGACTGACACTGAGATGCATGTTGTTCTGTAACTGGTGTGGCGCTGACACTATTCTCTTGATTTCCACTTCGACATTAGACATTGTTTATTAAAATCTCTGCCATGGTTCGGTGCATTCACCGCCTGGTCAACATTCGCCACGCTGGGCATTTTCTTTTATTGCTTATCTGAGACGACAAACCTCCAAACAGAAAAACATTTCTCGCCTCCACCTCCGCGATCAGCACCTCAACCTCACAGTTGGTGAAGTTTTTTTCCGTCTGCAGCAGGATAACCCGTTGTGATTGGACGAAGAATGATGTCGGGGGTGCATTTATAGTAATTTACATATTCATTTATGGGAGGAGGCAAGGCGGGGTCGGTGGCTCGTTCATGTGCGCTCAATTTCACGTTGATTGTGATGTATAAAGGAAAGATGCGCAGGACCTGGCGTAGCTACGCCCGGTTTTATACATCTGAATGTTTCTGTGCGTAGGTACTTTTCAAGTTTTGGTCGTATGCCATCTTCTGGTATGAAAGCTATACATGAGGCCCCTGCTGTCCTAAAGCTCTTTTCTTTACGGTGCTGTATTGTCCACTGTAGATTACAGAGTTAGCGTTACAGGGAGGACGTATAGTCACGATGAATGTTTGGCTCAGACAGAAAATCATTCATTTACAATAAGAGAATAAGTTACAGATGCATCGTTTCATTTCAAGTGTTGCATACTGTAACTTAGCCTACTTTGGATGTCTCCTGAGATAAACCTGGTGTCACTGTCACTGGGTCACGAGCCAAAGCATTAAGAGATTGTTGCAGCAACCAACGTAATAATAACTTAGATTAATGTAGCGCATTTCATGAAACCCATGGACACTTTACACAAGTACAGGGGGACAAGGGAAAAGACAATAGTAGACCAACACAAACACGGACTAAAAGGAATAAAACGTGCACGCTAAATAGAACGGGGGCGTAATTTAATTCCGGTTACTGACGTACAACCACATTGCGCAATCTAAAGTTATTTTATGAATTAAACAGACATAATACATACCTGAAGGCCAATTTAGGAAATTTTTTAATCATTAACAATCCCATAATTGTGTCCATCCGTTGAAAGCCCGACAAAGATTTCACCTGTTGTCTTTCACTTTCCTTTTTAGCTTTTAGTTGTTCTTTATTTAATTTCCTTCTTTCCTGTGATGGTCCTGCCCCAGTATCAGCCATAACTACAGCAGATAACTTATACCAACAAAGGCTTTTTCGGTTTAACAAAGAAATCTGTGACCCGTCAGAATGTGTGCTCTGTCTACCTGCCATAAATCATTTTGTGACTTTGCTGGAAAAATCAAACCCGGGCAGATGCCTTACTAAAAACTATATAAAACTAGAGTTCTTTTCACTGTTAGTCTTGTTTGCTCTAACAGGTCATTTAAGATCATTGTATGAAAAATGACAGTTTCAGAAACATTCAAAAGTTACATACTGTATAGTCACTTTACAGCAACACTAGAGAACTTTTCCCACCTCGGTCCCCCTACAGGTTGGAAGCGGAATTGTCCATCACATTACATTATACAAGTTTGCCAGATCGGGTAGCAGATCTGTAGTTTGAATGAAATGGATAATGTAATATAATGGACAATTCCGCTTCCAACCTGTAGGGGGGCCGAAGCGGGAAAAGTTGCATAGTGTTGCCATTGACATAGAAGCAGTGGACCAACAGATCCCGTTGCTCTGGATGGAGACGAGTGTAGTCTATTAGAAGCCCTTTTCTGGTGATAGCTGAGCGTTACTGCGCAGCTGCAAACTGAGCTTGCCGACGTAGATGTGACGTGAGCAACGTGTCTGAACGTTATAAGTCTTCTGGTAGCTGTGAAAGAGAAATCTCAATCATTCCCAATCTTGCAGAGACGGAGAGCATAGGTATATGTAAGGAGATAACATAGGCACAGGCTAATTATTGCTAACTAAAATGCTAGTTAACATTAGTGATTAAACTAAACAACTAATGTACGTCCAAACTGCCTGCAAGCTTCTCCTGTACTATACAGTAATTCCTGTACTATGCGACAGTAGGTCGCTTGGTTATGACACAATCGTTAGCCTATTTTTATAAAAATGTCTGTTACGGAGCCATAACATGAGAGACAAGGTAACGGAGCCTTTTATACATTGTCGTGTTTCTATAGAAATAAACAATGGACAAATGAAGTCTTTAAACTCTTCAGGTGTAAAGTTATTCGCTGTCAAAGTGACGGCAAAATGAATGGCAGTCAATGGTATGCTAACGGGGTGATAGCTTATTAGCATCAAAATGGCGCCATAGGAGGCTTCACTCGGAGGAGAGAAGCCTGGCCCCTTGAGTGTTGCTTTAAGTAAAGGATCTGAATACTTCTTCCACCGCTGCTTATATGATTTGCCAGTTATGTTTTGAGGGAATCATTATGAATGTTGTAAGAATTGTGTTGGAGACTTTATTTTCTAAGGAGCAAACATTATTTTAGCACGAGGCAGTTGTAAGTGGTTGGGGTGGATGGGGCAGGACTCTGACACCCCAGACCAGAGTTCATTCTAGGCAACAGAAGCACTTTGGTTATGGTTAGTGAAAGGTTGAGGTTTTGGTTAAATGGTAATAAAGTAAGCATGTCTTGCCTCTGGCATCCTTGGTCACTACACTTTGCACTAACCTTCATCCTGGACTTTACATCTGCCCATTGCACTTACTAGGCTACATACTATATATTCTTTGCACATTCTGCCTTCAACCCATTTAGCCTCTTTTTCTTATGCAACAGTTATTTTGTATGTATATATTTGTTTTTCTGTATATATTGTTTATTTCATATGAATGTTTAATATGTTTGTTTATGTATGCACCTTTCACTATATGCAAATTCCACATAAGTGAACTTATTGTGGAAATAAAAGCTTTTCTGATTCAATATGTAACCAAGACCATGATCTTTACCTAACCTTATAAGTGCTTGTGTTTCCTAAATATAACCATAAATCACTAATCATGCACGACTCGATATTGAATTGCAAGGGTTATATTGAAGGAAAACTAATTAAATACATCTATTCAGTTACAACATTTTGAACAGATATGTTCATTAAAAGCCTTGCCTCATTCTGTGGATTAAAATAAGTAATTGGGGTGGTATTCCATTTCTCCTAAAAGATATTTGCAGGTAAAAATGAGTTGGGTAAATATGAATATCATTTCTAGGAGACAGGGACGCTGTGTCTGGTTACTTTACAAACTATGGTAAAATGTTCATTTTTTATTTTGTATTATGCCATATTCATCAAATGTGACTTATCAAGTAGCATTAGCAGCACTTACAGTTAAAACTGCTTGGGTAAACAGTCCGGGGTAACATGGGACTTCAAGGCATTTAGATCCTTTGGGCACTGATACAGTATGTCATGATATGAATCCAGCAGCACTGAGGCATCCTGGAGGCCAAAAGCCTTGATACAATATAAGACAGGAATAAAATCAGTGTAGTCCTCCTTTAATATTTGAACGTAGAACTGACAAGTCTTGTGAAAAACCTTAAAAGATGTAACCTTGCCATGGAAATGAAATGCACTTTGACTGAAGCCTGTGCTGTCCTAAAACCATGGCTCTTTTATAGCAGGGGACGGAACTACATAAAGGACTTCATTTGCAGCTAATAAGAGCCATCATTTTAGTGCAAATGATTCGGTTCTTGCAACTGTGCAACGCTTTGACCAAAGTCTGTTGATAAGTCTGTAGAGCCTGCACACTAACAAGTGTTTCATCAAGCATCTACAAAGACCACTTGGAGATTAGCAGCGAGGTATACAAATGGATGAAGAGAAAGCCGTTTTTGTTCAAGTCTAATGTCAAAATAAAGAAGCAGCTATAGACTCAGTCAAAATATCGTCCTTCAGTTTAATTGTGTCCTGGAGTGCAATAGGCTGAAACATTCAGATGAGATGTAAGTGGCAGAAAGAGCAATACCCTTGAAAAATATCGTTGGAGAGCATTCTGAAAAACAGCCTTTTGGAGGTCACAACTTTAGCGCTGTTGTATTTCTATTCAAAGTGCAGCAGACTTCAATGGGCGTCTCAACCAATAATCAAAGAATTTGAAAGGCCATCTACCATTATTTCAAAGAGGCACACTTCCCATCTCTATTGCATACTTTTCACATGTTGCCTTATGTCTTGGGCAACCAAAAAAAGCTCATCTTTGCATTATTACAGCTGAAAATGTACCCAAGTGAAAAACATTATGAAGGTGTAAAAAGTACACACAACCGTATTATAAGTAAGCTTAGCGTTCACAAAAATAGCTTCTGTTCATGTGTACTCTATACGTTGTCTGTCTGTTTTCAACTTTGTAATAAAAGTTACTCTGATTCACAGAGAACTAGGGCCGGGTACCGAATTCAATACTTTTTAGGCACCGACCAAGTATCGAATGTCGAAAAATGCCTCCTCATTCAATACCACATTTCAATACCTAAGGAGTAAATCTCATTAGCGTCAGTGAGCCAATCAGCATGCAGCATGCTTCTTCGAAGATCTAATAATGCTTGTGATTGGCTGTCTAACGTTACACGTCGTAGAGACACGCAGGAAAAACTCGACGTTACACAGAGACAAGCTCAAAGATTTGTGCCGTAATGTGTAATGTTGTCATTTATTTTTGTTTTATAAATTGGTATCAAAAACAAGTATGGTTTAGAGAACCGGTATCAAAGTCACGGTACTGGTATCGGTACCGGTATCGAACATTTTTGAACGATACCCAGCCCTACAGAGGAGGAACAACAGCTTTCCTGCTGGCAACAGTGCTAAACAACATCTGCAACTAAACCTGCAGTATCAAACACTTAACTGAGGTTTAAGTGAAAGAAAAACACAGTAATAGTACAATGGCAATTTTTCCCAAGATGTCAAGCTACAAACATACTTTGCATTTGTCTCAGAGAAAATCAATGCACTTCCAAGGTCTTTATAAGCACATATTAATGCATGGTGTTATGTCGGCATTGATGACATTTCACTCAGAACTTAGTTTTAGAGACAGTGGGGGAAATTTCCAATAGTACTGACACCATTTTGGCCCATGCATTTATTCATTTCCGAGAGGAGCACAAATATGCAGCAGCCACACAGTGCTTGGTGGGATTTTCTCGCTATGATCTGCTGTTTAATTCAAATCAAATATTTTGAACCTCACCCAGCTCAGCTGTTACCAGGACTCTCAAATATAATAAATTCAGGATTTACTGGCAGGCTTCATATTTCTCCGTGTGAAGCTCTACTCATTTATTAGGATTATCTACATTCCGCCAGAGATAAGAAGCAAACGCACAATGAGGTTCAGAGTCTTGTTAAAGGTCTTTAAATGCAGAATATATAATAAGATGTTGCTAATTTGATTTGGTGCTTGATCCTTGAATAATAACTGATGTCTAAAAATAATACGTTTTAATTGTTTTTACTGCAAAAATAATGACATCAAAAGCAATGTATACTAGCAGTATGATTATACTGGAGCCATTAGAGGGTGGAAGCCTACTTCTTACAAGTCTTTGAAATTTCACCCACAGTAAACACTCTATCTGTGTGTGCATCTTGCTGGTGAAAAAGCTCAGCTGTAGTGGAGTGCTCTATTCTTTGCCATGACTTCGACTTAGTTTATGGAATGTGTCCCTGCTGGGTTTTCATTTCCTCTGTCTAAAAAAAAAAAAAAGGAATGCAATCAGAGTACTGACGCTAAAATCATTACCTAATGACTAAAGCCTTTGTATGACTTCTTCCATGCTGTGGCGTTCACTGTTCCTGCACACATCACGTATTATTGTGCGGAGAAGAGCATTTCGAAAAGTGTGTTTGACTGTCTGCATGCCCGATTGATTCAAACGTTCTAAGCCCAATCAATCACTGAATCACATACTGAAGACGAGCATAGACTTTTCTTACAGTAGAATATGTTTGGATGACATACTAAGAGCAAAGCATGCTGTTGTGATTATATATTGTGTAGTAAAGCAAGAAAAAAATGTGATTTGTCCCAAACTAAAAGTATTTTGAAAATAATACATGTTTATTAAGAAGGCACTGAAAGTGAAACTGTTCTACATATCAACATATCACCTGCATACATGTCCTGTACAAAACGTGTTATCATCGGAGCAGTCTTGCATTGCCAGACCTTCCTCCACAGTGCTGCCGAGGAAGGTCTGGAAAGTCCACATTGCATTCCGGGATGGGAGAAAAACGTTCTCTGGTTTATTGTCATTTCTTTTAACCAATCACAATCGTCTTGGGGCGGCGCTAAGCTCCGGACAGAGCCACGGTGCTTCTGTAAAATAGCCTCGGGAAGGAACTTGTTTTGGTGGAACGTGTACGTTCAAAAGTTGTTTTAATTGTGCAACAGAAAACTCTGATTGGACAGATAGTCTAGCTAGCTGTGGCAATACAGCACTTCATTTGCTGAGAATTTGAGAACAAAACCACATTGCTGTTAGATTTGTATTAGCTATATAATACAAATAAACTGAAATGAATTCTTGATAACCAAATTGTATTGATCTTATTTTTTTCGGCCATGGGGGCACTTTTTAAGGTCTGTTTGAAACTGTGGACTAATAGTTGTCAACTATTAAATTAATTGCAAACTATTTTGATAAGTGATTCGTCGGTTTGAGTAATTTTTTATAAAGAAATTCTCTGATTGCAGCTTCTTAAATGTGAATATGTTCACCCCTCTGTGACAGTAAACTGAATATCTTGGAGTTAACAAGACATTTGAGGACATCATCTTGGGCTTTGAGAAACAATGATCCACATTTTTCACCATTTTCGGACATTTTAGAGACCAAACAACTAGTCCAGAAAATAATGGGAAAATTAATTGACAATGAAAATAATAATCATTAGTTGCAGCCCTGCTGGGGACATTTATTTTTACATGTGTACATGTCTACTGTATAACACAATAACATCACTGTCTGACTGCAGTTTTCAAAACTTGTAAACCACATTGCGGTCCTCTACTGCACGTATTTTCATGACATCTCTATGTCCTTCCAGGAACAAAGCTCCGTGATGTTGACAGTATGGAGGATCATTAAATTTGCCTGCTGCTCCTCTTGGAGCATAAATCAAGCCAATCCATCTCTCTCCGACCCTGCTCCCTGGTGGCTTACTTAGAGCCATGCCAACGCAGCACTGGCTGTGGAATGAGCAAGGGTAAGCATGCAAGGGCTGTCCTTAAGCTGCGCTGTCTGACAGTCTAAACAGGCCTCTGTCTCCTCTTGAGAGCAATAGGGATCAAGCAAGCTTAGTGGGCATGACCTGTGAAGGCCCAGACATGGCAATACATGCAACACAACACAATTGTCTTAAGGATTGCTGCTCTATTGAACATGAAAAACTAGCCTACATCACATTGCCCACGGGCCCTGAACAGGACCTAGATGCACTCCGCCGAGGATACCCTGCAGACTAAGGCCTTATGAATAATTCTGAACATCCTCTCTCTTTTTTCCTGCCTGATATAAGAAAGTGAGGCCTTCAAAAACAAATTAGACATCTCAGGATCTGATTGCTAAAAAAAAGAAGAAGGAATCTTGCAAAGTAAGGCATATTAGTCTTACAAGACCCTCAAAATAAAACTTAGATCTTCTCAAAAATGATGTACTGGTTTCTTTGGCACCATGCAGGGGGGAATTAGAGGCAAAAGCGAAGGAAATGACAAGACATTTGCTTGTGGTTTAATTTCCTCAACTGCTTTATGGCCATTCATAAATGCTTAAATTGGTTTGTAACATATGCTCTCCTCGCTCTGTTTACTTCCTTCATTTAGTGTGACTGAATCACTTTATTAGTGATTATCCCCCCAAAAGCTGCAGGAATGCACAGCATCACACCTCATCATGTAATTTACCCATATAGTAGGAATGGAAATATGCAAATACTGTCAGAGTATTTTCGCAGCACCAAATATGCCCCTGGGCTGCTTGTCCAATGACACAAATCATCAATTAGGATCTCAGCAGGGTTTGGGGATAAACTAAATTGGTATTTTCCCTATCTGACAATATGTAGAGCCGTGTGGGGTACACCACAACAAAGAACAAACATCAGCAAGGGTTATTAGTAGTGATGCGTTTCGACTCGTGTGTGTGTGTGTGTGTGTGTGTGTGTGTGTGTGTGTGTGTGTGTGTGTGTGTGTGTGTGTGTGTGTGTGTGTGTGTGTGTGTGTGTGTGTGTGTGTGTGTACTGCCAGAATGCATCCACTTTGAGACGCTGACAAAGGTGCACAATCATTTGAATGATGTAAAAGGTAACAGACCTTCTTTTGGTCTTTCAACAGCGATTCACAGCGACAACAACAGCGCCTTTCAAAGCATTTACTTTCACAGGGGGTGCGAGTTTAGCTCCTCGTGGGATTTTATGCTCAGCACTCTGCACCTGCCAAACGTGTTTGACGGAGGGAGCTAAAGTGGTCCAAATCGCCATTGTGATTTCTCAGGGAAGCAGATGATTAGTAAACAAATGGTTCAGGCATATTTAATTAAACTAATGGGTTGGGGTAGGGGGGCCTTACTTTGCAATGTACAGCTGTAACATTTTTTACCATTGACAGATGACAACAAAGAAACTGTAACAGTAACACTGGAGTTATATTTCCTGGACCTTTGCACATATACTCTGCATATGTTGTGTATAAAAAAGACAATAAACAAATATTTTCTGAACTTTACATTTAGCAACATCAAAACAGCCAAGATGATAGAGGTGTTTGCGAAATCTGTGTACGTACAGGTACATTTATATGGGATATTTGAGGGGCAGAGATCAAAGCTGAAAGCCACTGAACAGATGAGTGGACTCGATTTGACTCACATAAACTACCAAAGGACAGTAAACAACCTGCAAATCTGTGCCTTTTTAACAGAATGAGCATCCAAAACAAATGGAACTAGGGCCCCGCTGTTGAAGACAAGCTGTCTGAGAGAAACAGGCTCCGTCCAGCACATCACACTGACGGCAATTTCGAGCAATTGTGGAATAAACTAGTCATCTGAAATAGAAAGTGGTGAGTGGCACACAAAGAAGGCCAGTGTTCGGTGTATAGAGGCTGGGAGTAAACATTAGAGCTCACTGAGATGCAGATCGTTTGAGCATTAGAAACATATTTACCAAGAAATGCAAACAGGGTTAGACTCCATGTGTGACTTTTTTTTTAAAATATAGACAGAATTAGGAAAACAGCTGTTTTTTTGGGTTTTTTTGGGGGGGGGGGGGGGGAGACATTAGCTCTGTGTAAAAAACTACACTGTAAAAAAAAAAATCGTAAAAAAACGGTAAAAAGTCTGGCAGCAAAGTTGCCAAACACTTACCGTCAAATTACAGTAAAAAACCTTACATTATTTTACAGAAAAATTCTTTTTTTAAATACAGATATTTCCTGTAAATATTTTCTGTATTTTTACAGTCTAAATATTGTAAAATTAAAAAAATAATCTTGTTATAAAACATTTCTAGAATGTGAAAAAAATTTATAAATCTTTATCAAAACTAAGAAATATTGCAGAAATACCTTAAAAGTACACAATTTAACTGAAAACTGCTGTTTTAATACGGTTTTCTTTGGTAAATTCACAAGATTATCCAATCCATCCACAATGACTCCATGTCAAAGTACAGATTTCTGAATATAAAACACACAAAAATGATGTCAAATAACTTTCAATTACCCTCCTTTAGGCATTTATTTTATGATTATCCAATCTATTTACAGTAAATTCCTGTTAAATACTGTTTTTTTACTCTATAAAAAAAGAATATAATGGGATAATACCTTGCATAAACCTAATAATAATAGTCATTACTTTATATAAACAATATTTGATAGTATTTACAAGCAACTCTCCAATATATCTACATACTTTTACCATTAATGTATGGTGTTTACTTTAAATAAACATTGTTTCATAGTAATTTAGAAGCAAATATCCAGTATATTTACATACCTTTACCATTATTATATGAGGTTTACTTTATATAAACAGTGCTTTTTAGTTATAAAAAGCAACTATTCAATATATAAACATAATATTACCATTATTGTATGGGTGTTCACTTTATATAAACAGTATTCAACAGTAATCACAAGCAACTATCCAATATATCTACAGACTTAACCTCGTTATTGTATGCGGGTTTACTTTATATAAACTGTTCTTTATAGTAATTAATAGCAACTATCCAACATATATACATACTTTTACCATTATTGTATGGTGTTTACTTTATATAAACACTGTTTCATAGTAATTTAGAAGCAACTCTCCAATATATCTACGTACCTTTACTATTAATACATGAGGTTACTTTATATAAACATAGTTTTATAGTAATTTAGAAGCAACTCTCCAATATATCTACATACCTTTACTATTAATACATGAGGTTACTTTATATAAACATAGTTTTATAGTAATTTAGAAGCAACTCTCCAATATATCTACATACCTTTACTATTAATACATTAGGTTACTTTATATGAACATAGTTTTATAGTAATTTAAAAGCACTTATCTGGTATATCTACAGACTTTTCCTCATTGAAGGGGTTTACTTTATATAAACATTATTTGACAATAATAACAAGCAACTCTCCATTATATGTACATACATGTTTATTTATATAAACTTTATTTGACAGTAATAACAAGCAACACCAATATATCTACAGACTTTGTGCAAGTGCATGGGACTTGCTTCATAAACATTATTTGACAGTAATTACTATTACTATCCAATATATGTTCACAACGACCTCATCAGTAAATGGGGTTTTGAATGTACAAAAACCAAAAGGACTATGTAAAAGTGCATTTGCATCAACTACTTTTACACTCAATAAATATATCAATCTTTTCTGCTGACATTTTACAGCATTGTCCAATCCATTCACTGCACATCCCTTTTTGAGATGTATGAGATTTTAAGTATTTTAATGTATCATAACCAGAAACTATCATAAAATGACCATTTACTGCTTGCTTTACAAATAAATGCACAATTAAACAGTGATATCCTTAATCCTTAACATATGAATACACTTATGGGAGCAAAAACTGTCTGGTACATTGCATTATAGCAAAAGGGGAACTATGGGCAATTTGGGAATTCATACGTGCGTGTTCAAAATGTCAGTGAACATGAACAACTCTCTCCAAAATCCAAAAACTAAAATGTGTGATGTCATCTGATATAATGTAATGCAATGTATAAGCTTTTCCAAAAACAATGACTTGAGAAAGATTTTAAAGATGACTCTGAGAACAGCCAGGGGGATGTTAGGAGGTAACGGGAGATTTAGTGTTTCAGAATTGAAACACTAACATAGAATAAACCTCTTTTCTTTTTTTATTCTACAAAATTAGTTTCACATGTATTGTCTAAGAAGCAGCTTAGTAACCTGATGACATCATAGTCTGAGTCTAAAATCTCTGGTTTGTGGCTTTGCGAGAGAGTAGCTCTTACTCACAAATATCAGAGGTGAGAATAAAGACATTTGCACACCAAGGACGTTTTTTCCATGCGATTATTTCGCATGTCAATATATTTTGTAGGGCTGCACAATTAATCGCAATATTGTCGAAATCGCAATATGAACTAGTGCAATATCCAAATCGCAGGGGGCGCAATATTTGTTGAAGGCTAAATATGTGTCAAACCGTAAATAAAGTATTGTGGTGCTGCAGAGACGTCCCGGCCTACAAATCCTATCCTACAGACTGAAGGAAAAAATCTTTGTTTTGGCACAGATCCTCGCAAAATAAATCACACTTCAATCATTTTTTAAAAATATTTTTCAATGAAAATAAAAAACATCATTCCCTCCAATATCGTGAATCAAATCACAATCGTAATATCCGTCAAAATAATCACAATTAGATATTTTCCTCAAATCGTGCAGCCCTAATATTTTGTTGTTTGTTTACATTTTTGTGAATGTACCCGAGTCAAACTTTAGTTTAAAAGCATAATTAGGACGGAAGCACCACTTTTAAGGTTCACCGTATTCTTGTTTTTGGTAAACTGGCCTTTTGAATGGGAGTGCTAGGGGCACTACTATGATAGCATAAAATTAGCTATTTTTCAAAACACTAAGAAGGCTCGACACAACATGAGACTTTGCTCCACGTATCACCAGAGGCTCTACACATGAACTCAGCATTGAGAACATTGTTTGTGTTCACAGAGTTTACTAAAAAGAAAGGTTTTGAACAACTCACTGTAGGAGTTGTTGTTTCCGGGCGCTACCATCTCTCAAAAAGTGTCAATCTCCAAATGCGAATGAACAGACTCAATAAGAGGAAATGTAATTATTATGTGAGGCTCCTTTTTCAACTACAAGGTAGATATGGTTTTTCACTAATGACTAAACAATAAATTATCCGTGTATTTATATGGAACTAAGCTTTAGGAGCTTCCCATCTTTACTCTCCTCCCTGTTAAGCTGCATTTGGAGATGTTAGCACCCGGAAACAACAACTGCTAAACTAAGTCGTTCAAAAACCTTTTTTAGTAAACTCTGTGAACACAATCAATGTTCTCAATACTTCCGTTAATGTGTAGATCCCCTGGTGATACTTGGAGCAAAGTGTTGTGTTGAGCCTTCTTAGTGTTTTAAAAAAAGTCATTTTGATGTGATCATAGTAGTGCCCCTAGCTCTCCCATTCAAAAGGCCATTTGACCGGAAAACGAAGATATGGTAAATCTTAAAAGCTGTGCTACCGTCCTAACTATGCTTTTAACCTGAAGTTTGACTCGGGTACATTCACAAAAACACCCATGGTTGCATTTTGCCGAGAGTTACGCTTTAACCTTCACCATCTTGAACAAGTCCCAAGTCACTGTGTTTAGACTCAAGTAAGGCTGTACCAACAAATAGGGGTGTAACAATGTGACAAATACACGTTCGGTTCAGACCTTGGTTTGTTTTTGTTTACAAGCACAGCCCAGGTAAAGCAACTATTACCAGTGCAGATGTCATTCGGTACCTCCTTCAGCTGTATGTGGGTGTTCTGCCTCCTTCTTAGCCTCTGCTGGGCCCCCTCTTGCTCTGGGCTATCCTGTTCTCAGTCTGGTCTGTTGGTTCAGCCTTCATTAACTGGTCATTGGCCTCTTGATCCTTGTCAAACCGAACACAGAATGAGAGCCATATCATGGGTGAGAAAGATGTGGTAAGGTACAGCTGATTACGTGTGATACTGTATGGTGAACATCTCTTTACTTTAGCTTTCTTTTTCTCCTTGGTCTTCTTAATCTTGTATCCTCCTTTCTTCCATCTTGCCTAAACAGGGATTAAAGAATTAGGGTGAGATTTTTTTTAACATTTCAACATTACTGTAACAGTACTATAGCTACATTAATGTATTTGTGGTGGCTTGCCAGCATTGACCACCAGGTAATTATTTATTTAGATTTACAGCAAAAATGAAACTTAAAATACATATTTAATTACATACTGAGTGGTCTGGACTGGAAGGAAAGACACTTCTAAGTAGAGCAGGTAGCCTATATCTTATTTCTGAGTTTGTTCAATTCTCTGTCCATCTACTTTTATGTGGAAAGCGAGAATGGAAACATTCTCTCTGGAAAGACAGAATGATAATGTTAAGTTGGACACACTGAATCATGAGTGAAAATAACGATCACGTTCAAATTAAGATGTTGTGGTCCACAAAGCAGTCTCTCTGCGTAATGTCATGTTGTAACTTGTTACACAATCTTGAATGAAGCAGGGGTAAAACGTTAATTACAACGTGTGGTTCACTGTTCATAAAGTAGAACAAAATTAAAGTTAGTCAGCTGAGATAGCTTAGCTAGCATGTAATGTTAACTACCTAGTGTTAGGAGCAACGGAGCGTTATGACGTTTCTTTAATTACTAGTATTAGTACCTGGCTAGCTAATCAAGCTAACCTGCTAAACAGTCTAACATAACGTTACTTAGCAAGTTAACGTTACTAAGTTAACTGCCACTGTCTTTGTCAGGTCCGTGTTTGCACGAGGAAATAGGAACTTAAGTTAAACATGGAACACTGACGTTAGCGTTAGTCAACTGACAACTATAATATACTTAACTGTTAGCTAGCCTATATATTTAGCTAGCTAACATTACGACTGGTGCATGGTTCACATTCAAGGCTACCGTTACCTAAGGACAGGCATAATGTTGTGCCAGATGTTGATAAGGCACATAAACGGCAAATGCTAACGTTATCCCTGCTAACATTTTAAAATTGCAAGTGTTATCTTAACTCATGTTCAGTTGATATCTCGTGAGGAAACTGCATGTAAATAAAAACAACAGTATTACTTTACCTGAAGTGAAAGCTGAATGTGAATCTTCATGGAAATGTCCTGCATTAGCTAGCTACGTTATCCACTCCACAGTGTCTCTGTGCCGTTGATCTTGACGTTAGCCCCTCCCCCTCTGAAGTCAAACAATACCATTGGTCAAGATTGTCTCGCCTGGCATGATTCATCCAATGATTTCACAACATTCAGTTATTTGAATCTGCGCGCACTTTCTTGATATTTGAAGCACAGAGACTAAAGAGACTAATTCTGTTTACATTTATGTTTTTTCAACCATTGTAAGGTATTGCATCGCTTCACCCCCAGATTACTAAATTCATGTTGATGCTACAGAAGCCTTGGTTGAACTGTTGAGCACTAACATCACTTCCCAGTCTTTCACACATTGCATGTATTGCTAAATTAAAACAATATATAGCACACCAATGTAAGGCTTTATTCATACTTAATGTCTTTATTCACCTTATATTACCTCAGCCCATGAAAAACTCTTTATTCCCTTTGACCTGTAGAAACTGTGGAGAGGCAAAATGATTTGAGGGAGCAGTAGGACTGCACAAAGACCTGGCATTTTGTTGAACACTCATTTTGGGTCTTAATATTAAGAGAAAATAATGTAACAAATGTATCATGCACCTTCATAAGGAAAAGAATGTGTATGCTACATATTATTTCAAGTACACCAAATACATAAAAAAGAGGTTTGTCCCGCATGCATTTATTAGTTTCTGACTGAAAAAAACACTAAAAACTTCCCCAAACTACTGTATTTCTGAATTCCTAATTTTCATTTACATTCACGAGCCTCCCCTAAAACAGTTTGGAGCTTCTTAGGGGGGCCTGCCTCCCACTTTCAAAACCTCTGGTCTAACATATTGTATTGGAAGACAGCCTCCAACGTTTTTAAAGTGGATTAACAGCCTTTTATGAAAGGCCTATGAAAAAACAGATCATTTCTCAAATAAGCATAATGTTGCAGATGTCCATACTGTTTGTCAGTAGGCATGACTTTCATAAGAGGGGACACACTTTAAATGGGCAGCCGCACACAATTCAAGATTTCTTTATTGTTACAGTAAATTACAGGTATAGGACACTATGAAGCAACATCTGGCATTACACGTATGGCTCTGTTGTGTCTGTTATGGCGTATCAACGCAGGGTTGAATTAAACTGTATGAGGGTTGGAACTAGTTGAACAAGTTAGGTTAGGTGGTGTGCAAGTTAGGCAAGCAGGTATGTATTTGAGGTACTGGTGTGCATGAATATTGATTTTCCACCCCTTATAAAAGTGTAGCAGACGTATTAACGTATTAATGTTACACCTAAATGGAACACATATTGCCCAGGCTATATGTGCATCAATGCCTGTGTCAGAGGCAGAGGTGATCAGATCACAGAGGTCTTGTCAGGCGCTGGTGAGGCTTTTGAGGTACTGGACATGCATAATATTCATTCTACCCCACATAAGAGGGAAGCTCATGCTCTGAGCTGTTTGCATGACATAGACAGGAACAAACATCAGAAGCCAGAGTGGACACAGTATAAGGCATCACAGCAGACCTCAGCAAAGTAAGCAGTCAGTGGAAAAAGATGTTGGGCCTTGAATCTGAAATAGCCTCACATGGCCTCCACGGAAGTTAAATGAGGCAAGATCATCAGATGCCCCCTAAAATATTAGGATAGCGAAGATGTAGGCTGCCTGGCTCTCTGTGTACTGTATTGCCATCCTGTAGGCCTATAGGGTTGTGGGCCTATGTGATGTGAACTGTGGCTGCACGATTCTTTTGTCAACTCATTTGTCAGACCAAAACATGATTATATAGTGATGAGCATATCACAGACTTGGACTAAAACAGACATCATGTACATCCAAGGCTTGCAGTTTAGGTTGTCTCTTGTCTCTTATGCATTCCCTTAAATGAAGCTATGGCTTTGTTTCCACAAATATTTAGGTGAGAGAATCTATATTTTTACAAAGACAGATCTGAATACAGCATCTTTGTCCACATAGGCCCCAGTGGTGATTTGGTGCGATACGGCTTTAGCTGGTTGTTTAAGCTTGTGTGCTGCCAAGTTCTTTTACTGTTTGTATTACCATAAATATGCTTACAAAATATTACAGTATTTTAATTTCTAATAGAATTACATTGATCCAACTATACTTGAGAACAATGCTTGTGGGTTTGTGCTGTGGCGTGGTTGAGGCCATGCAGTGAGGGTTCATGTCAGCCTCATTCAATGCATTAAACGGGTCAGGCTGGTCCTACTTGTCTCAGTACCTCTGGTAACCCCTTTAGTACACTTCCATTAGGAGATATTGGCCAGGATGATGTTTGACAGCGATTAAAACACTAACACAGTATGTATGAGACCACATTGAATAAGCTAAAATGGACCCCTATACATTATACCAATATTTACTTATTATTTATTTATTTTTCTGAAGAGTCTCTGATGCATATATTGGATATTTAATTGTAAATACTGTCAAATGTTTTTACAAAGTAAACAAACAGTATATTAATGGGATAAGTCTGTAGATATATTGAATAGTTGTGTTTAATCACTATAAAGTACTGTTTATATAAAGTAAAACTGTTATATTAATGGTTAAAGTATGTAGGTATATTAGATAGTTGCTTTTTTGTACAGTAGAAAACCAGTATTAAACAGGAATTTACTGTAAATAGACTGGATAATCATATAAAATAAATGCCTAAAGCTTTTAAGATACTATTAATGGGCTGTAAAAAGAGGGTCATTTTACTTTCATTTGACATGATTTCTGTGTGTTTTACATCCAGAAATCTGTACTTTGACAGGGAGTTCTTGTGGATGGATTGGATAATCTTGTGAATTTACCAAAAAAAACAGTATGAAAACAGCAGTTTTCATTCAACTTATGTAATTTTAAGGTATTCTGCAATATTTGTCAGTGTTTGTACAGATTTATACATTTGTTTAACATTCTAAATATGTTTTATGATTACAATTCTTTTTAATTTTACAGTAGTTGGACGGAAAAAATACAGAAAATGTACAGTAAATATCTGTATTTTAAAAAGAAGTTCTTTGTAGAATAACATAAGGTTTTTGACTGTCATTTTACGGTAAGTGTTTGGCAACTTTGCTGCCAGACTTTTTACCGTTTTTTCACGATTGTTTTTTAACGTTTCTTTATATTAATTTTAAGGTTTAACTGTAAAAAAACAGAAAGATGCCTCAATTTTACACTCAGTAAAATTATGGTTATTTTTTGTCTTTTTACATAAAATTCAATGTAATTTAACTTTCAAGCTCATTAGCTAATGGAATTATCCTGTTAAACAACTATATTTTCTCATTATATCAATTCACAGACTACAACCTTTATTTAATGTGTTTTTTTTTAAATAAAAGTATTTTTCCGTATTTTTATGGCATTAACACTTAATGTAGAAAAAACGGAAAAAAACACGTAAAATTTTACAGTAAATTCCAGTGAAATAACTTTTTTTTTTTACAGTGTATCTTGTTTTACAAAGTGCTGTTCGTGAACTGCAAAAATTAAGACAGATGCCAAGTTACACATCAAAAAAGGATATATTCCAACAAAAACCTAAGCTAGGCTATTTAAATATTAATTAAAAAAAAGTTAGATTTCCAGCTTAAGGTGACATATGTCTACAGTTTGACATATGCTGTGGTAGCCTAATTTGTTTTTTTATTCACAGCCACAGACTGTACACACACACACACACACACACACACAGAGTATACACACACACACACACACACACACATACAGAGAGACACTACTGTCTATAATTATATTTATTATGAACAAAGAAAACTGCTGAATTAACTTGGATCAAATCTGAGCGTAACTTATTTTACACTGAAAATCCTTTACCGTTTTATTTATTTATTTATTTTTTAACAAACATCAATTTTGCCAGTCAAAATAATGCATTTTTACTCGGAAAAAAAACACACACCACGTAACTTCAAAATTAGGAAAATCGCAGTGGCAGTGAAAAGACAAAAGAATACGTTAATTTCCACGCAAGATTCACACCATCAGATATTCACTGTAGGCTAAATGTACAAACAATCAGAAAGCGAAAAAGCACTCCGCTGCTATAATTGACAAAGCCGGAATAAAAACGCCAGCTTCCTGCAGCTATGTGCGCTCAATCTGTCCTCCTGTCACTGTTATTATGAGGATTCTCTACCCTGTACAGCCTTTAGCACAAAAGCATCCGCCGCTATATACAAAGCATCCTAAAACAAAATACCTGCATCACAAACATTACGGACACACTTTCTTTTTTTTTTTTTTTTCTTTTTTTTAAATCCAAACGCCGCAGCAGGCAAAAGGAAGAAAAAAAATCCACTGGTCTTTCAGTCCAGCACAAAAATGCATCTCCTCTCCTCTCCTTTCCCTCTCTCTTTTTTCTCCCCCTCCTCTTCTCCCCCTCCCTCTCTCACTCTCTCTCTCTCTCTCTCTCTCTCTGACTGTCTTTCTTTCCCTCCCTCTCTCTCTCTCTCTCTCTCTCTCTCTCTCTCTCTCTCTCTTTCTCTCTCTCTCTCTCTCACTGTGGCCTGGCTGGCTGTCTGACTGTATGAATAATGTCCTGCCTGTTGTAATGAAGGGGGGGTACAGGGGAAAAAAGGACGCTCAAGTGGTAAAGCCCTGCTCCCAAGCACTGACATTGAAAATGAATGACAGCTTACCTGCATGCCAATCTTCATCAGACTGACACTGGGCTGACAGCACAGCCTATACTCCTCCACACAGCCGCTGACGTCAGCCATGCCAGGCCCCTCCCACCTCCATCTCCGCTCCCCGTTTTTCCCAACACCCGGGCTGCTGATGCCTTCCAGTGTCCATGGGAAATACGGGAACCTGCAGTCATCCGTCTCGGAGAAAGGACAAAATGAGTGTTCAACATGTTCAGCACTGCTTCAGAGCTGTACGACCTGGAGGGGATGAAGCACCGAAAAAACACGTTTTTCCATTCTTCCTGCATAATTTCTTTTTCCTGATCATCTTGAAGGACACATTCCAGTTTTACAATCCGAGCATTTTTAATAGCAACCACAAATAGGCTACACTGACAAAACACAAAACAAAAGACTAACATGTCAATGAAAAAAATATATAATCTTATTCAGTTTTTCCATTTGCTTCCAGATGTGTTGTGGGAATGAGAAGAGAGTATGGTACACAGACACAGGATGGTGAGGAAAGGGTCTACACCAGAGATTACAAGGGTCATACATTTCAGGCTTTGTTTTAGGCTATTTGTTGCAAGAAACCTGATGAATCCCTCGTTATTTTTTTTGTGCAATTTTCCAATCATATATGCTACTATTGCGACTCATTCTGCCCTATAGCCTATATGTTAAACTAGCCTTCTGAATTATAGGCTAGTCACTAGAGCAGCAAAATTGATGACATTATTGTAGCCTAGGTTATAGGTAAATTCCATGAGGTCCATTTCAACATTTGTTTATTTATCCATCCAATATACTGCTTTATGTAGCCCATGTATGCTCTCTAAACTCAGTTATTTCCATACCTATATTCAGGTTTACCTGAAGTGACTGAGCCTATAATGGCTCAAAGAGAAACAAGACCCCAGGCACTATAGGTTATTAACTCAGGGCCCATAAGAATCAGAGAATAATGTTGTATTGCTACTTGCTCTCTCATTCTGACAGAGTCTGTAATGCTGTGGGAGATAGCGGAGGAAATCAAATCAGCTGAGGGAACGTAGGCTACACAGTGAGAACAGCACCGTTTTCTAGTTTGGTGTAAATTAGGTTTGCTATGGTTCACTTTTTACTCTCAACACTGATTGCTATCAAATAGAATCCAGTCCTTCTATATGGCGTGTTATCCATTAACAATAGCTGGATGCATGGATCTAACGAGGGTCACTTAAAGGCAACATGTCTTCTTCCAGGAAGCGCGCAGAGGTGGGACTGAAACGCACGCACACACACACACACACACACACACACACACACGCACGAACGTGCTGAAACACACGCGGATCTGGCAGCCCCTGTCGCTCCACATTCATAATGACATGCTTCAAAAAGACAGGTGGGGACCAGTAGGCCTATACCACTGCTGAGAATAAGAGGCAATAGACAGAGATTTCTATATGTCTAGAAAATGCCAGCTGAAAACGCACAGAAGAAAAGTGGACTTGTTGTCAATTATAGAACAGAACTTTGCAGAAATCATCTTGCCATACTAAAAGTGTCCTATGACGTCGTCCAGTTTGGAGACATTGAGGATTGGACAGAGGTTTTGACCAATGAGTGTGAACTGTGACCGACCCATGTGTACAAGTGTTTAGGCTCTAGCGAAGAACCACTCAGTCTAGATCAGGGATCTTCAACAGGGGGTCTGGGACCCCTATGGGGTCCTCAAAGTCAATGCAGGGGGGCCTCCAAATTATTGTTAATTTTTTAATTGAAACCTATTATTATCAAATATAAATCCCCACTGATGATAGGCTTACTGGCCTATAGGTAGCCATCCACAGATACAGTTAATCCTAAAGATTCACTGTGCCACATGTATGGTACAATTCAATAATTGATTTATAAAATCATGCCAACAAGTATAATGTTATTTTAAAAGCTTAGTATTCAATGCAAAAAAGGTACTGTAAAGGCTTTAGGCTGCCCTACACGTAATTGTAGGCCCAGTTTAATATACAACTTCATTTTATACAGTATCTGTAATAGGGGGTCCCTGCTCCATCTCTCTATCAGTTAAGGGGTCCTTGGCCTAAAAAACGTTGAAGACCCCTGGTCTAGATTGTTTGGTTGTTATTGATTTTACTTGGTTGTTATCGATTTGGTGATGAGGTGGCTTTTGAACGATCAATAGGTCTAGGGATAAAATAGAATAAAATAAAACCAGCTTCTCAAGATAAAGACAAACAAGTTTGGCTTCAAGTCTATAAATGAATAGTAAATTGTGAAAAGTAAATAGAAATTTTGCTACAGTAGGTGCCGAGAGTCAGACGAGATGGTGAAGTTCTGTTAGCCCACACGGTGTTCGGATTTTCAGTAACGACGCATATAATTGGCCCGTCTTGAGTTCGTGTATCCAATCAAACTCCAGTTTACTGTTACCAGGAAGCAGATATCGCGAAAGAGAAATACATCCCTTGAACTGAATGCTACTTGAGAAAGGCGGGTTAATGGACAGCAAAGATTCATTTTTACGGGGGATGCTTGTCGAACATCAACATAAGTTACATGTTTCACTTAGCATGCAACTGTCGGTCTCACCATAGCAGCGCTTACGTTAGCAGTGACAGCTACCTTAGCGTGGACGTTCCAGTTAGCTAATGTAGCCAACTAGCTAGCTATATATAGCTATATATAGCTAGCTAGGTTAGCTAACTTGTTTAAGCTAACGTTACAGTATTGCTTAGCAATGTTACGAACGTCGGTCGTAAAATCATATTTTACCCACTTCACCGATTAACTGTTTGTCTGTCTGTCGGGTAAACTAACGTTACTTTGAAACGTTGCTTATCAAAATGGCAAGCACCGTAGTGGGAGTCGGTACGGGTGTTTTCGTTATTGCCATCGTTTGGATTGCAGCTCTTGTGTTTGGGATGATGCTGGTGAGAGCATCTGGATCTGCAAAGTGAGTGAGAACAGCACCTCCGCACACATACAGTATTCCTTACACACGTTACAACATAACAGCATTCATTGATGGAGAATAGCCCAGATAGGAGGCAGTTTATTAGTCTGTGACTGTGAATCAGTCAGTGCCTTACTCCCTAGACATTTCCGCCACTTTAATAGTGATGTGATTGTTGGCCAAAGCACACATCCTCTGGAACATAAATAACTTAAGCCACGGCATTGGTAAGTTCTCGAAAATTCGTTTGACTTGTCAGATAACGTGAACTCTTTATTCCAATATAATGCCAAAAAAATGATGTTTCATGAACACAATCAATGTTGTGTTAAAGGGAGGGAAAATGTAGCCTAAGGTTAGTTGCAACAAACTCAAAGCTTAAAGATAGTCAGATTTAGAAGAGACCTATAGCTGTTTTAACAGTTATGAATCGATTTCTGAAAAAGAAAAATGTGTTAAACTAGTTTTTTTTAAAACAATGGATTTCACACAGAAAAGGTTCTATATTTTTGCCGCCTAAATAGATCAGCAAAAATAACTAAAGTCACTGTTTCGGACTTACTGAAATTCTATGAAACAATGAATTATACCCACATGCTGCTATAATTGATTGCTGCGCCTTCATTCATGACCTTCAAATCCCTGCTGATTAATACTTGCAATAACAAAAGCAGACTTTACTACTATTCAAGTCAGAACATGTTTATTATATGTGTGTATAATGCACTGTGACACCAAACAGTGCACACTTGTGTAAGGTGCAGTTACAGGAACGTTTAAATGGGGTGAAACATCGTGCTGTTTACATGATTGAAAAGTTAACAACTTTTCAGAAAGGCAATCAAGAACGCCATTTGTTTTAAATGGCACTTTATAATGACATTATCCTTTAGATAACCCTGCGTTTACTGCAAATCAGCAGTAGGAGTCCTTATGCTATCCTGTGTGTTTTGTGTTTTTTGCCAGGTTAGGCGTCATCCCCATTGTGTTTCTGGCTCTCACCATCACTTTAGTGCTGGTGTTTTTCCCTCGCAGTCCAGAAACAACGCCCCCTTTCAAAGAGATAGAGGTGAGCTCTATGCACTGATCTCGCACACCTTTACACGAAGATACTCACACCCCTGTGTTAGTTAATTGTAATAGTCATGTCTTTGTATTTGTTTATTGGCACAATAAAATCAAGACAACAGAAACACAACAATAAAATAAAAGAAAGATTGTGCAGGTGAGTTTAAAGGTACACTGTGTAGGAATTTCTCCCATCTAGCGGTGAAATTGTATTTTGCATTCAAACGAATAGTGCTCTCTAGCGCCTCGCTTTTTCAAATGCGTGTTGCAACTACGGTAGCCGTTATGTACCAAGAAGCTATGACAACATGTCTCCCAATCGCTTTTTTGGCGACGAGGATTCCTTCTCCTGTGGCTCAGCATGAGTACGATCCTCCATTATGAACTAACCTGCAATGCAGGCATTCAAATTTGCCGGGGCGGTGACAAGTGCCTCTTACTGATCTCCTTCTTCGTTTCAGCTGGTTTCAGTCACGTGACGCTGGCTCCGAACAAAAACGCGTGGATTAGCTAGACAGGTAGGCTAGTGCTTTATGTCCCTCTCAGCCATTATAGTTTTTCAAAAATGGCGGCACAACATGGAAGCCTCCTTGGACTTGCCCGTCTAATGTAAATACTAGGGATGAGCGAGTACAGCATTATCTGTATCTGTATCTGTTAACCATATGAATTATCTCTATCTATACTCGGACTGGGCGGGGCCTAACCCGGAAGTGGGTCAGGTTGTCTTGAAATGGGCGGGACTTTAACCGGTATGTTATTTTAAGCACGCAATTGATATGGGTTGATCAGAAATTGTTATATTTATTGCTGATTAGAAAATGTGTGTGAAAATATGTTCTACGGATCAAATAGTCCGACGCTGTTTTTCAGATCTGCATTGATTTATAAAATACAGCAAGAAAGTGTCAGACACTCAGTGCGTGAAGTTAAAAAAACTGGTTAGAGCCAGCTGATGGTTTAAAAAAGAAAACAAATCTCCGACAGGCAGAGACCAACGCGAGTCACATTCTACCAAGCACCTCGTCTACAAACCCCACGTTTACCAGAACTCTACTGGTTAATAAGTAAGTACTACAAACCGAAGTAAAAAACAAACCTGAAGCTGAAGAGATCCTAAATGTTAACGGAAAAGACCCGCAAACGAGAGAGAGAGAGAGAGAGAGAGAGAGAGAGAGAGAGAGAGAGAGAGAGAGAGAGAGAGAGAGAGAGAGAGAGAGAGAGAGAGAGAGAGAGAGAGAGAGAGAGAGAGAGAGAGAGAGAGCTGTTCTCTTCTCAGTGTTCTGTGTGTGTGTGTGAGTGAGCAGAGCGGGAGGGGAGGGGCGCTGTGACTACTAGCCTATCACAGAACGCAGACAGTCAGCTACCCAATGAGGATTTTTATTCACTCCGAGCACAGATATGACTCATATTACTCGTATAATACTCGTACTCGGCAAAAGTGCTTTATCCGTACCGGATACTCGTTTCAGCCGAGTATCCGGCTCAACTCTAATACATACAGATAAGAAATTCTTTGCTTAAGGGGATAAGTCAGATCATTGGCTGGGGTCATTTTACACCAATGAGGACATATTTATGAATGAAGACATTGATTTTAGCTAATAAAATACTTAAAACACTACACAGTGTACCTTTTAAGAACCCCATTGGCCATTGGTTTGCATTATCAACTAAATAGAGTTATATCTCTTGTCCTGCCTGCAATATGAATGGATATGTTGTACTATATTAAAATGCAAATACCACAGAGGAATATGTATATTAGAAATGTGACGGATTTGGTTTGAAAGCTGTTTACATACTGGATTGACATTTCACTACATGAAAAGGCAATTTAAACGTATACCGCTGCCAAAATCATGACAAGGATCTATTGTCATTAGTATTATATCGGACTATTTATAGCATTATAGAGTATTTCTTAGAAGGATATCCCCTTGAGATGAATCATCTCATTTTCGAGGGGGTCCTTAAAAACACAGAGTCTTGTGTTATTATCGTCTGTGCGTAATGACAGCATAAAGTACTTCATTTGGAAATAACAGCAGGCCTGGGATGTTTTCAGTTCTGTTGTGAGGCCATTTGGCTTTAATTTGCTACCAAATGTTTTGGGTACAGAGACCACTGAGTGAACATGAGGATTCAGAGCCCACAAACAAATAGCTTACTTTAGCAGAACGGATATCTCATGCTCACTTTTGTGCTCCCAAAAACTGATATTTAATCACACATTTAAGAACAGTAAAGGAAATGAAAGTTGTCTCTTATTTCGTGCTTATAGGTGACCGCAGTAGAGTGTGTGTGTGTGTGTGTGTGTGTGTGTGTGTGTGTGTGTGTGTGTGTGTGTGTGTGTGTGTGTGTGTGTGTGTGTGTGTGTGTGTGTGAGAGAGAGAGAGAGACAAAAGGCAAAGCTCAGATCATGTGTGGTTGTATCTAAAACAAATCCATTATTTGTAATGATGAGGATATAGGCTCCATTTAGGTTTGAGACAGGTGAAGATAAACAACCTATCCCAAACAAAACCCTAACTATATATATATATATATATATATATATATATATATATATATATATATATATATATATATATATATATATATATATATATATATATATATATATATATATAAGCCAGTATCGTCAGTGCTGTGTGCTTGTAAATAGCATGTGTCGTTGTGTGTGCACGTCTGTGTATGTGCTTGTCATAAAGGCCTGTTCTGCTTTATCTCGGTCCAACAGCAACACAGAACAAACACTCCCCCATGTTGCCTCTGGGCCGTGCCAATAAGCTGGCCAGATCTGCCAAGCAAGCTGCCACCCCATAGAAATAGCGGAGCAGAGCCCCGTCCCGGCGAGCTCACGTTTTTATAGCTTTTTGTGCAAAGGCAGATACCAGACCAGCAACAGAGAGAGAGGCAGCAAAATGTGACTTCCTGGAATTCTGTACAAGGCTTATGGGTAAAATCAACCTATGGCTATACAGAAATTAATTCCAGTGTTTAAAGAGGTCACAGATAAAATCACCTGTAATAATGACACCTTATAATGCTAGCAAAAAGTCACCATCGCCCATTGGTTTGCTTTGTATAGAGTTCTTAACCCTTGTTAATTATCAAGTGGCCTGTTGGGAGGGTATACATTATATTATAATACATTAAATGAATTAATTAACGTAGCAATTATAAGGAGTCTTAACACTGAGAAGTGAAAATACAATACACAAAATTTAAGAAACACACTAAGAAAAAAAGATACAATCAATGTCAATAGACAGTTTTCATACAGAACTAGTAATTATAAGTATTAAAAATCTTCAAATATAATCATAAACCATATTTAAACAAAGGTAGAACTGCATGTGAAGGTGAAATACCGCTTTACTGGTGACTTTCAGTGATGTCTTGTGTTCATATCATGTTTTCATGTAGACTCATTTTCAGAGGATGCACACAACACCTGAAATCTTACCTGCACGCAGAGAGATGAAGTATATGGCTGCCTGTGTTTTCCTCTGTAGATGGTGTAAGAAATGTCTCACCTCTTGCTGTTAAACAAAAGTGAAATATCACAGTGCCAATTAGGCCAGTCCCAGACTAGGGGTGGGGTTGATTTATACTATACCCCCCCCACCACCACCACCCTCCCTCTCTCCCACCTGCCCCCCCGCCCGTCTGCCAGCTACCACCCGTGCGCTCAATGGCACATTAATAAAACATGGGCCTCACTTTGAGTTCCTGCTTGCTGTGTAATTGGCAAATTAAAAAGTGAGATGTGTTAAATGCATCCATAAGAGACGGCATACATCATCCCCACCTCTCCTAGACACCAGTGGATTTATAGACACACACACACACACACACACACAGTGTACCCCACACAGCTCTACATATTGTCAGATAGGGATAATACCAATTCAGTTTTACTCTAATTACACAACAGTCCCTGTTAAATCTGTCTTTAGTCAGCAGTAGGGCTGATACTCTTCTGGTATTATCTGGCTTATGGGCTTTTTCTTGCGTTTTTTTTTCACGTATTCATGGGTGACTCATGAATCATGATCTAAATATTAACACAGACCCAGAGCTATCAGTGGAGTGTTGATTAAAACGTTATCAACTCCAAACTTTGCCTGACTTAAGCAACACCAATGCCAATCTAGAGGATCTATTGCTTCTCCAAGTCCTGTGGCCTCGTTTGCTTCAGATCTGTTAATTGGCGCATTACTCAGGCAAGCTGCAGCGATGTGTGGCGTGCGTCCCCACTGATCATCCGTCTAGATAAAGAACAGCAGGATCAGAAAGTAGCCAGCACCCCAGAATCTACATCGGTGTTCAGCAGTTTGTGAGAGAACAGTGAAAGAACAAACAGTCTCTGTCTTTAAATACACTGCTGCACGTGTTATCCCCGAACATAACATACAGGTCTGATTCCTATATGAATCAATAACCACCGCTTGGCTACATGTCGGAGCCGTGGCTTTGATACAGTCGGGGCAGGGCATCATGCTAGTCCTCATACCGCTTCTATTCACTAAACTCAGAGTACTGGCTGATTGGTGATTCAATACTAGTACTTGTCTTTCTCTCTCTGGGAATGGGCTGGGTCATTTTTCTATGTGTAAGATAACAAGAGATTACTTCTTCACTTTAAGTGGACACATTAATATACTGACTTTAATATTAGGCTTTTGCAAATTCAGAACATTCTCCAGGGTTGTAAAATCACAGTTGTGTAACAGTGTGGTGGGTTCTGTTAAATAAGATCAGTGGGCGCCCGGGTAGCTGACCTGGTAGAGCGCGCGCCCATGTACAGAGGCTCAGTCCTTGACGCAGAGACCGCAGGTTCGGTTCTGATCTGCAGCCTTTTGCTGCATGTCATTCCCCATGTCTCTCACCTTTCATTTCTAAGCTGTCCTATCAAAAATAAATGCCTAAAATGACCCAAAAAAAATAATCTCATAAAACAATAATAACATCAGTATTGGAACAGATCCAAATCTAGTACATTGAATCAATTCATCACTACTCGTTAAGTGCTGTTTTGTAAATGTTTATTACACCCAAACAGTAAAACTAGTTGTAAGTAGTAAACTATGATCTCTAATTCCAAATTGAAGTGAGAGTGCTTACTGAAGAGGACACTAGGGAATTAGCTGTTTTTTTCTGCCATCGTTCTACTATTTAGGACCCAAAATGGCCCATTCATAGTTTGTTTGAGTTGACTTTGAGGTCTCCGTAACTTCCACAACAGATGAAACGGTCAACGTGGGTCTGCCCAACGCAGCACAGAGTTAGGCCATTTATCATTTAGGATTATCTCAAATTAAATCTGACTGTGCATCCATGTAGTCAGATATGCACTCTTCTCTCAGAGCCCGCAGTTGACAGCTGCAGTCCCTGGTTTGTCACAAAGAGGCCAGCTACTGTAAAACTGTCTGTCAATGGCCAGATGTGTCTCAGCTCTGGTGCTGCAGGTACAGGCATCAGTCAGTTCCCATTCTACAGCAGCATGGGTGGGCCAGGTGACTGCAAGCTGTTTAGAAATATTGAATGAGTGTCCCTTGGTGCTTCCGGTGGGCACTCTCATGTCAGTCCAACTTGTGGTGACCATCAGTTATTCTACATTGTCAGCCGTTAGTAATGTAAGAAAAATAAATGTATCAACTTAATTTGTTATTGTTTGATTCAACTTTCAAGGCAACACATTCTTGTAGATTTCCCTGTGAATGTGTGTGTCTGTTTGTTAGTCTGTCTGTATACAGAATGCCCATTCATGGCCTGACAGTATGCCACACATCACTCTGCTGCTACACAAAGCCTTTGTGAAGGCCCGCTCCTGACATCTGGTGGCTAATAGAGGAAATACTGAATTTTGAAGAGCCATGCTTTTCCCATGCTTTGGAAACTATTACTCGGTTAAAAAAACAAAAAGCTCTAGTGTGTAGTTATTAAGAACTCCTGAAAGTAAACAGATTCCCTCTTTCTCTCTACAGATAGTGGACACTTTGTTCATCGGCCGCTATATACTGCTGGCGGTGGCGGGTGCAGTCTTTCTAGTGATGTTCTTCATGCTGCTCCCCTTTCATTTCCTGGAGCCAGTGCATGCCAAGGCCTTAAGAACACACTAGAGCTGCCAGGGTCAGAGCTGGCAGAGGGATCACACCGCTGATGGACACAACTTAAGACAAGCAGGGCTGAGCCTCATGTGGAGACACACTACAGAATGCATCCCAAACAGAAACCGCAGGAGAGCCGGTGCCAGTGTTTTCTTCATAACTGTGCTTGTTGACTGTGTGTGTACAATGAACAGAAAGGAGATATCAAACAGTTAACCAGATTGTTGTATTTATATTTTGTATCATTTAATACATTAATAGAAGATATTTTTTATACTGCAGCTTAAATAAAAGAATGAAATATTTAAACTGCCTCACTTATTTTGTCAAGTTACAGTGTTAGCAGTCTATATGCTTCACGTTCCACTTCCAGGATTCCTCCGGTGCTGCAGGAAATTCCGCCAGATGCATGTCTTTTCCATTTCTTTCCGCTTTCTTTGTGTTTGAATTTTAAATCCGGTGGATTTCTGAGGACTATGGTTAACTGCTCCTCAGATCTCTGCAGGGTAAATCCAGACAGCTAGCTAGACTATCTGTCCTATCTGAGTTTTCTGTTACACGACTATTTTGCAGCGGCTCTGTGCGGAGTTTAGCGCCGCCCATAACGATTCTGATTGGTTTAAAGAAATGCCATTAAACCTGAGCACGTTTTCCTCCCATGCCCGAATGCCGTGTGGAGTAGCCAGACCCTCCTTCAGCGCGCGTGCTAACATCACACAGAAAAACATGACATATAATATGACTCACAAAGTCAAGTTGACATAGAGTATTTGTATCACCGGAAATTTTTATTCAGTGTTTTATTAATTTGCATAAGTGACGAAATGGCAGATGTGCGACTCATTTTAGTTGACAAGTAGATTTTTCCGGTTACCCACATTGTTCTATGCAGAAAATTAAAATAGCACATTTTGTAATTGGTGACGGCTGTCAACAGATATTTTAGAAACACTTTCATTACATTAAGTGGTCAAACAATCAGCTAAGACTAAAGTGGATACTTTGTCTTACATTGTCATACAAACATTAAAAACAATTTAATTTGGACTAATGCCAACAGTTTTTATTTGGACTTATCATTCTAGTTGGTTTAGCTTTGTCTTCTGTCTTTTAGCCTTCAATAACCATGGAGCCAGAAAAGCATTCTAATTGCACACATTTATTTTTGATATCATAAAGTCACGTCAATATATGAACAAGTAGACTCAACTAGTCAATAAATGAACTAATTAAACAGTGAGAAGGCTGTGCCTCAGACTGATAAATCAATGGATAGGAGTGAGCAATTCCTAATTTATTTGAAACTGAGTAGATAAATAGCACTGTGGGTAAGAGGAAGACTATGTTTTTTGTGATGGCCCGTTCATTTCATTTAAATATAAATGCAGATGTGCTTTTTTTTTGGAGATCCCCAGGGGGGAATACATTTTGAGACTCAGAGTTTGATATATTACATATTACACACAGGCCCGAAATACACACATGCACAAACAGGAACTATACATGCACTAATAGAGAGACGTCAGAGTGAGGGGGGGTGCCCATTAAAGGCTCTCTGAGCAGTTGGGAGTTCGGTGCCTTGCTCAAGGGCACCTCAGCAATGCCCAGGAGATGAACTGGCACCTCTCCAGCTACCAGTCCACAGTCTACTTGGTCCGTATGGGGACTTGAACAAGCCACCCTAGCCAGGTCCCTACGGACTGAGCTACCGCTGTCCCCATGCTTTGCAGTGGTTTCACATTATTAGTACACTATTTGTGTTTGATAATATTGATTTGGCCCTTTATCTTGATGAATTATTAGCAATTTTATGATGATGATGAAGACATACTCCATAACGTAAAAGTATATCAGTCTTTTTAGCGCCACTGCTCTGTTAAACCTGTGTTCTACTATCAGCATGAGTGTGCTTCATTATCCCCTTAGTGTGGAGAGTCTTGCTGTTTATGCTCAACTCTTAGCGACGATCCAGTTTGTACTACATCTGTCACACACACACACACACACTTTTGTTACTTGTCTCATGAAAAAGTCATAAGTATCTGACAACTCTGCCAAAAGAAAACCACTTCATATGCAGGAACATTTCTGTGTACCTCTGAAGCTGTAAAGATGACAATTTTCCGTTTAACACGTGTGTTAAGTGAACCTCAGAGGTGCTGGTAGGGGTTTTGTTACCTGCAGAGCCTGGTTATCTGTTTCCCTCTGCTTCAAGTCTTTATGCTAAGGTAAGTCAGCCGGCGGCTGGCTGTATGGCTTCTTATTAGGGCTGCCCCCTCTTAGTCGATTAGTCAACTAATCGGTGGTTTTGGTCTTAGTCGACTAATACAGTGTTTACAGGGACATGGTTATTTTGAAAAACAGAGACATTGCCCTTCATTTGTGCCCTTCGTTTACACGCAAACAGGGAATTTGCCTCTGAAAACGATTCTAAAAACTCCGGCCAGAGTGGAGATTTTGAAAAACTTCGTAAACTTGCATGTTTGCATGTAAACTGAGACAAACAGAGGTTTAGGCATAGACAGTTAAAGAAATGGACCGACAGATCCCGTTGCTCTGGACGGAGACAAGTGAAGTCTATTAGAAGCACTTTTCTGGTGATAGCTGAGCGTTACTGCGCAGCTGCAAACTGAGCTTGCCGACGTAGATGTGACGTGAGCAATGTGTCTGAACGTTGTAAGTCTTCTGGTAGCTGTGCCAAGAGAAATCTCAATCATTCCCAACCTTGCAGAGACGGAGAGCGTAGGTATATGTAAGGAGATAACATAGGCACAGGCTAATTATTGCTAACTAAAATGCTAGTTAATAGTAGCAATTAAACTTAAACAGCTAATGTAAGTCCAAACTGCCTGTGAGCTTCTCCTGTACTATACGGTAATTCCTCTACTATGCGACAGTAAGTCGCGTGGTTATGACACAATCGTTAGCCTATTTTTATAAAACGTCTGCTACAGAGCCATAACATGAGATACAAGGTAATGGAGCCTTTTATACATTGTTGTGTTTCTTTAGAAATAAGCAATGGACAAATAAAGTCTTTAAACACTTCAGATGTAAAGTTATTGGCTGTTAAAGTGACGCCAAAATGAATGGCAGTCAACGGAATGCTAACGGGCGCTAAAATGGCGCCATAGCGGCTTCGCTCTGTAGAGGCAGGCTTACTCCCTTGGGTTTAGGCAGCCGAGGAAGAGAAGAGAATTCTGATTGGCTACCGTGGGCTTGAGCTTCTTGTTACACTGCCATCTACAGGTGTGGCATGCTGTTGACGGCATATATACACAGGTACGTGTGAACTAACACTTCTGAAAACTGACAGCTGTGCACGATGTTATTTTTGAAAACGGAGAGGGTGAAATGTCCGTTTATGAAAATAGTGTAAACGTAGCATAATATTTCTTTAGCTGAATAGGCATTTTTTTATGCTTTTTTCATGCTGAATAACTTATTGCAATACTTTAAATGGCTTTTAATGACTTTAAACAAGATGTACAGTGGTGCTTTTGCATGATTCTTTGTGGAGAAAGGTTTTACAGATCGAATAATAATCAACTTATCAATTAAAGTCGACAAAATCGTATGAATGTTAGTCCACTAAGAATTTCTTTGATCAAGGACAGCCCTACTTCTTATTTACTGTAGAGCGGTATCAATCTTCTCAGCAAACTCTAAGCGAATAAGCATATTTCACAAAATGTCAAACCAGTCCTTTACGCTTTTCAGGAAACAATCTGCTGCTAGCTCAGCTGGTAGCAAGGTCCATGGTTATGTTGTGTGTGTAGTAAGACATTTAAGGGAGGCTGGTGATTTTTTAGTTATGAAAAAGGAAACGTCTACTAGGAAGGCCCAGCATGCTTTGGGCTGTCGCTTTGTCAAACATCTCCATTTCCTTCACAGCATATGTAACATTACATAGTAATCAACAGTTGTCGATTTATCTGCGAGACGTTATTTAGAAGCTGTAGTATCATTGTTTAGTTTATTGGTTTACTCATATCCAAATACTACAGATTAATATACACATAAACGATAAACGATGTGATGGAGGGATGCAAAAAAACCTCAGAGGGGCTTAATCTGGGCACTCTCCAATACATAATAGAAAATAATACATAAAACTAGAAAATTGTTGTTATATATATATATATATATATATATATATATATATATATATATACAACAATTTTATAATGTTGTGTATTGCTATTCTACATTTTGGTTACGCATTTTGCCAACCATTGAATCATACCCTGTGCTGTGTTGTCAGGACTTTGACAAACACGGTGCTACATCGGCATGGTTATGATGCTGATTCCATGGGGTATGAATAAGCAGCTGATTCCATAGAGAGTAATGAGCATTTGCAGTCTAGAGGCTCAATTATAAACACTTGCCCCCCTCCCACCTCCATTTTAAAAGTGTGAAGCCCGAGGAGACGTGGAGTGGAATTCCAACCAGGATGATGAAAGAGAATCTAATGAATCAAAACCAATCCTATTAGTTCCAGCCCACATCTCCATACTGTGGTCCTTTTTCTGCACAACAATCCACCGCATGATTTCACACAAGCTAGGGAACTGGGGGGTTCCAGCAGGGTGGGACAGGGGATCCAAAACCTTTCAACCTGGAGGGACTTGTTGCCTGTAATTGACCGCATGATTACCGCAAAACATGATCTTAGCCCCCGCAGAAAGTGGCTACTGGGGGACGAGCCGATTAAAGTGCACTGAAACTGGAAAGAGAGGTTCAGCTGGCTAAGACTGAACTTCAACAGAACTGTTTTGGTTCTCTCACTTTGGCTTGTCCTTTTGAGAACACTCAGCTGCAGTGTATATGTCCAGGTCACAATACTAAAAGATTCCTGGCTGTCTTGAAGTCTGCAAACTCAGGGTATCTGAATCCCCAGAGTCTTCGTCTTGAAGATCCGACAGTATTCTTTGGTTTACTCTCTCGTTCTCACACTCTCCCTCTACCTTACCTTTTTAATCGCTCTCTCCCCCACATCTTACTTGCTCCCTCTATCCTTTCCTCATTTCAATTTTTGCTACTAAACCCTGTCTCTGGGGAGTGGGAAAATGAGCAGAACAAAGCATGTGGGGGTTTTGAGGATCATTCGGAACTGGGAGACAGAGTCTTTGTGGCACTGCCAGCTGGACATATAAAGAGACGGGGGCGGGCGAGATAGAGAAAGGGGGAGCGATGCAAGGGAAAAGAGGTGCGAGCAGAAAGCTCAGGGCGCTTGGTTTTGAAACTGTGGAGGGGACGGGGTGCGCTCCTCTCCTCCTCTCCTGCATTGAGACGCATTCAAGCGGAACTTGTGGCTTGCCGTTCACATCCTCAGCCCTCTCGCCCTCTGTTTGTGATATGGCTACCGTCACCGCCCCACCCAGCACCCACAACATTGAAAATCCATGAAAGATTTTGGTCAAAGTTGGTGCACTTATCCCGAATGAATGCGTTACAGTTCATGTTAAATCAAGCAGATGGCAATGTTTGCAGTCCTTCTCAAAAAGCTTGGTAAATAAAACTTGATGAGTGCTCCATGGGGTAAAACTGAAAGTGAAGGAGTTTATTTTAAATCCTTATATAGGCGTTGGAATAAATAAGGGTTTATTAGCCAACAAGTGGATGTTTGGCAAACCTGAAGACCTCAGAGATCACTGGCAGGGTATTTAGCAAAGCTGTGAAAGAGTTGGGGATAGAACGTGGAAATGGACCAGGGCCTTGTCACCCGAGCAACAAACTATGCAGTCTTGGGGCCAAGAAGAGTTTTTTCTCAGCGCTGCCTGGCCGTGCTCTATTGTGCACTTTTGTGTAAAGCCAGGGGATGCTATCATTGCAACACACACTAGAGAGGGGCAAAGTCCTCCCGGTGTTGCCTTGGCCTTTTACATCTCTCCCTCAGGAAGGAATTATCCTAAAGCTCTGCTTCTCGGTTGGACGACGATTAGAGATCAGAGGTCAGGTCGCTCACCAATAGCCCTCTGCTGCTTGGACATGACACCCCATCGCGGGCCGAAGCTCGGCCCCATGGGGGGTTCCATTTTGACAGTGTCGAAGCCATGATTGAATATTGGCCAGGCTTAGGAATGCAATGGCTACACTGATTAAAGAACATGTTGACAATAGTTGAACATGGGTGGCCACAGTGATCCGCAGAGCATGCTCAGTTCCTGCTTGACTCAAACTGGCCTGTGTTTTAATATTTTAGCTTGTGGATTGACCTACCTTAACGAACAGGTTGGTACAGCAGAGCAACACCAATACAAATAAAGTGATTTAGAAATATGCTTGATACTCGTGAAAGTTTGTTTTTCTCCCATCCCTGAATGCCGTGTGGACTAGCCATACCCTCCTCTGCAGAGCTGTGAAGGAAGGTCTGCCAAAGCGAGAGTAGTCTAGACTAGCTTATTCTTAGGAAAGTTTTGATGAGGCCCAAATGACCTGCCATTTGGTTGGTATGCCCTGCTTTCATCGCCTCAGCCCTTCAGGGGTGTGGGACTGTGGGTGGAAAGGGGCCTGAGTACCCAGGGCCCTCATGGGAGGAGGGCCCAAAAAGATGGTAGAATGAATAGCTGTGGATGTGGGGAGGGGCCCATAGAGAATGGCTTTCTACAGGGCCCAGAATGTTGTGCTACGCCCCTGCAGCCCTTGAAACTTCAGTGAGAACAAGCTGTTTACCCCACCGACTGTCTGCACAAGAGACCATTTCTAGCACAACATAATCAGAAAGTCAGCGGTGGAATGTAACTAAGTACATTTACTCAAGTACTGTATTTAGGTAAAAATGTTGAGGTACTTGTACTTTACTTGAGTCTTTCCTTTTCATGCCACTTTCTACTTCTACTCCGAAATATTGTACGTTTTACTCCACTACATTCATCTGACAGCTTTAGTTACTAGTTACCAGTCTTGTATAAAGTACTTGAAAGCAATACTTGAGTAAAAGTGCAAGTATCTTACTAGAAAATGACTTTTGTAGAAGTTAAAGTCACCTTTTAGAATATTACTTAAGTAAAATTCTTAAAGTATCTGATAGTTACTGTACTTAAATATCAAAAGTAACTTTCTGATATATTAGAAGTAAAAGTAAAAACTTTGATTATGAACTGTATTGTTGCTTCCTTATAGTGATATATAGTGATGTTTAGTGTTTCCACACCTTAAACATTTCTCTGCGTTGTCGTAAAGTATTATGTAATGCGGCCGTTCTTACAAAATGTGGGGTTGACCTTTCTTTTTGTTTTTTTAAGATAATTTTTTGGGCATTTTAGGCCTTTATTTGACAGGACAGCTGACGACATAAAAGGGGAGAGAGAGGGGAATGACATGCAGCAAAGGGACGCAGGTCGGAATCAAACCCGAAATCCACTGCGTCGAGGAGCAAACCTCTATATATGGGCACCTGCTCTACCAACTGAGCTATCCGGGCGCCCGGGGTTGACCTTTTTTTAACAAAAATTGTAATATGGTGCATTATGTAATAACCAACCAAACTGGATGGTCTTCATTAATTTTTTTTCTCCATTTATTGTCAGGTTTATTTTATGAATTGTAGCATACATCATAGTGACTCAAAATTCATTTTAAAAATATACTATTTCTTCTATAGATTAGTATTACCTTTCACCACTAAATGTCTTACATATTGTGTTGAAGTTTTTTATTACAAAATGCCACAGATTATTACAAAATGCGGGTGTTATTATGTCATGAGGTATACATGTATTACATGTTTACATTGTATTACATAATGCATTGTTACAAGCCTTCTCAGCTGTCTCTTATTTGCGCTCTTTAACCCAAGTCTGCATCTCTGGAAACAGCACCTTGACACGCTGCTCGAGGACCATCGCCTCCATCGTGTCCTTGGGGTACGTGTCATACTGGACCCATTTACAAAACAGGTCCTCGAGGCAGGTAGGCAGCTCTTCGGGGGACTCTCCATCAGGTGTCTCTTAGTAGTAGTCTGGCATTGCTCCATAGCTCTGCGGAGGAGGGTCTGGCTAGTCCGCACAGCATTCCTGGATGGGAGAAAGACATGCTCTGGTTTATTGGCATTTCTTTAAACCAATCACAATCGTCTTGGGCGGCGTTAAGAGCCAGACGAAGCCACAGTGCCTCTGCAAAATCTGAGGAGCAGTTAACCATAGTCCTCATAAATCCACCAGAGTTTAAAATTACAACCCAAAGAAAGCAGAAGGTAACGGGACATCCGAAAACAGACATCTTAAATGAGTGACATCCAGCGGAATTTCCGGCAGAACGGGAGCAATCCCGGAAGTGGAACATCATGGATATAGACTACATAGGAGTGAAACCTCTGGCGGTAAGTGTCTCTGTCTCCATCTCTTACTTGTTTAGCACAGCTGTCTTCAACATGTCATCTGACAAGCAACAATGAATGATGTATGCAGATGTATGTTATATCTGTCCTATTAGACACGCTATGATAAATGATTGGATATCTACACATTAAAGTGCTGAAATACGTCTTGGATTGAATTAGAATTCACAGGGTACTTGTTTTATTTAAGTAAAGCAGATTCGATTATTCATCTGTGTTATTAATCTGTTTTATCAAAGTTAAATAAAGTGTATTAGACTTCATTTCAGCAGCCTGACCCAGAACGAGACACAGTACCTGTGGCTTGCATGCCTGTTATGAGGTCATAGTTATTGGACTTTAAATGAGCCATGTATTAACATTATTAGCTGCAGTAACGTTTTTTCTTTAAATCATTTCAAGGTTTTGATTTAAACTGTGAAAGGAAAACTTCAATTTCCATTTGGGGGGGGGGGGGGGGGGAAATATTTTTGATGGATTGCCAGATTTGGTCCACAGGCCATTGATTGCCTACCACTGACCAAAGCAACGGTCACCTGGGTCTGTTTTGCACACCAGCCTGCCTCAACAAGGCTACGTACAGTAGTGTCTCATTAGCACCTAATGGTAGAGAGTTTAAAGATGTACTGTATGTTAGATACATGCAACAAGATACAGTAACGCATCTTGTTGCTGTCTGTAGACTGTATTTGATATACAAGTCAGCTCAGAAATGAATGTTTTTTTATTTCTATTTAATCCTGTAGTAGAATCCTTTTTTTCCAGATAGATATTTTTCATCAGCGTGGTGAAAACGTGAAAACAAGTTGTGCATGAAATGCAAAGGAGTGTTAGAAAAAATGCAAATATATGTCATAAAGAAAGCCAAGCATATTATTGACTGATTACATGAACACAACCAAATGACCCTGGTTTCAGGGGCGAGCCTAGAAGGGGGGCACGGGGTTGTTTTCTGATATCCAATCTGTCTAAAATGAAAACAAGTGAAACTAAAAATGAATGTGATGTTTTATTTAGCAGAATGACATTGTGTTGTTCTATCCTATGCAGTCTTTCCTATATTTCTAAGCAGATGTTCTATGCTGTGTTGTGATAAAATGTCCCTTTTGTTGCTTTTGTGTACAGGCAGATAAAACACAGACTAAACTACAAGTGTAATCTCTGTACACTCTGGGAGTCCACTCAGACCAGACAAACTGACTGTGTTTGAAATAAACGCAGAACATTCTGACAAGCTTGACTTGGTTTGCTCCTTATGGGCGAGCCAAGATGATGTATGAGACTCATACTGTGCAGACAGGCAGCTACAAATTTGCTTGGCTAGTTGACTGGTGGGAGGTTTTGGTAGGGGGGGGGGGGGGGACTTGAGTTGTCACATTAAAGCAACGCAGTGAAAGAAAGAGAAGCCTTTGTACCTCTTTTCTGAAGTCTTTGATTGTCAAGAGAAAAACATTCTTCTGATCTGATCATTTACGTCGGAGCATGTGAACTCAGAATGAAAACGGGAAATTTGTACTTTGTGCAGGAGAAAGAAATGTGTGTCTTTTTGACAAATGAAAATGCTAACTTCATATTTGTCCTAGTGTTTTTTTCTTTTTAAATTGAAATTGATGGAAATTGGTGAAATACCTTTCTGTCAGAATGATCAAAGCAGAGATTTAGTTATTCAACTTGTGCAATGTTCTACATAATAAAAAAGATGTTCTGCTTCGTTTGATCAGTGACATAGAAGACATTTGATTAATGGAAGTGATCTGACTTGGGAGAACAGGCCTCTCTGTGTTACCTCCCCCTTATTTCAACCTGCTCTCGCCTCACTCCTCCCCTAGACTGAGCCTTGTTTTCTGCCCCCCACCCCCCCACCCCCCCTATCCCATGCAGAATGAATGGCACAAATGTTGTTGGACAAGACAGTACCCCTTGGTCCCCTTTCCCTCACTACTTGCTCAGCATGAGGTCTGAAACTTGTTTTCTGATCATTGTTTACCCCCCGCACCCACCCCCAACTTGTCCCTCCGCGGGAGAAAAAAAAGGACCCAAAGAGGAGGGAGATGGAGATGGGGAGACCAAGAGCAGCCCAATTAAAGAGGGAGGGAAGAGGAGCACACAGCCATGTTGGAGGAATATGAAGAAAACAGAGTGTTGAACTATCTCCGATAACAAGTGGTGCGTGGGCCAGCTTGCATGTTGACTGTTTGTGGAGCGCCACAGTGTTAAGGGTCTGAGTATGGATGGTCCAGGGGAGCTGCAGTAGGGATTTGGGGTCTGGACTGAAGATGCGGGTTGGTGCGTGGCTTCTCTGGGTGTCCTGGTTCTACATCTGGGCAGAGTACTCACAGAGGTGCAGGTGCCAAGACATGTGTCCAACAGAGACGGGATTGGACAGGAGGTCAAAGAGCCGGGTCAGGGAGCATGTTGGTGTCGGACGCCGGCATACGCCTCACAGGAGCAGGCCACAGCGCAAAAAAGGTGAGCCCTTAACCCGCACAGCGCGTCAGACTGGAGGCACGCAACTCTGACACGCTGCAACCTGCTGCAACCTGCTGCACATGCAGTCTTGTATAAAGTACTTGAAAGCAATGCTTGAGTAAAAGTACAAGTATCTTACCAGAAAATGACTTTGGTAGAAGTTAAAGTCACCTTTTAGAATATTACTTGAGTAAAAGTCTAAGTATCTGATAGTTACTGTGCTTAAGTATCAAAAGTAATTTTCTGATATTAAATGTACTTAAGTATTGGAAGTAAAAGTAAAGAGAAACTTTGATTATTAATTTTATTGTTGCTTCCTTACAGTAAACCATGATGTTCAGGGTTTCCACATCTTCTTAAACATCAAATTCAAAGTCTGACATCAACAGAGAGAAAAACAGATACAATTTTTTACATTTTTTTGTGAGGAAGAATCTTTCACTCCAACGTACGAAAACATTTCTTGCAAGTAACGAGTAACGAAGAAGCTTAGGGTAAATGTAGTGGAGGAACAGTATCCATTTTATTTTTAAAAGTTAAAGTTTCCAGAAATAGATAACGAAGTTAAGTACAGATACCTGAAAATTCCACTTCAGTACAGTAACGAAGTATTTGTACTTTGTTCCATTACAACACTTTGCACATGGACTCATGTATTGTTGTACAAGGTCTGTGCATTTAGGTGTAGAGCTAGGTAACACTGCGATTATAAATTAGGTCGGTTTCCAATGTAGCTCACTAGCTAAGATCAGCTGATACATTGAGTAATTTGTTCATGTAGTACGTTCATTTACAATATAAATCATTTCCTCATTCTTTGGTGCCCCACAGACACCACTTTATGTTTGTGACAAACAATAATAATTGCAAAAGTAACCATTTATTTCCCCATTTATTTTTCCATGTGTTTCTCTTTTCCTCTGACTATTAACATCCAAGATGTAGAAAAGTATTAAAGTAGTAACTGTTCACTTTCTAACAAACTGAGCTAGCACACTGGATGAAATTTTACACATCAAATAAGGAAATATATGTTGTATATGTTATATGGGCTATGCATGAACACATATTCCTTTTGTTTGCTAAAAAGTTATTCACTAACAAATAAATGTACAATATGTAATATAGTAGACAGACATATAAGTTACTAAATTGACTTGAGATTTGGGATGGGTGTAAAAAGGGCTGTCAACATGTATCACAGATACAGAACATCTGTCATATTTAACTATATAGTACAGCTAGTCCAAAGACCCCACACAGAGCAATTACTATGTAATTAGAAGAAAGTTATTAAAGTATTGAAGGAGACTATGTTTTTTGAGCACTGTAAAGGCCAAACAGAGTTAAACTGCCTTAAAGACAGTGTTATAAGATGAATAAAATATGTATTGCGTAACAGATTTTGACAGTTGTCCAAATGTTTAAATCTCCTTTTAGTTTTAGTGTCATAACCATATACCTTAAGCTACTATGAGAATCATAATCATGCTCTAACTGTGTGTAAAATAGGGAAAGAAATGTGTTAACAGAACACTTATCTGCTCACTTCTAAAGCTTTAATTGCAAAAAACAATGCAATATATAATATAATATGTTCTTCAGAGATGGACTATTCAACACATTTGGAAAATGAAGTTGAGACAGAATGCAATTACAGTGCGTCTGAAAGAAAAATTAATTGCGCACATAAAGGTAGACATTTTGTCTGTCACCCCCAGTCTTTAATTATTTCAATTAGGTTGAGTCACTAAGAAAAAGACAGGATGCATTTTTGTTTAAACCAGCTTAAAGCAGCCATTTGTGTTGACAGCGATTGTGGATTCCTTTACAAAACACACTTGAATTACACCCAGAATTTACTCGGAAGTCACTTTTCATCACATTCCTCACTATAGCCGACACTTTCTTTCTTTTCCCATTCCATCCCCGCCCTGCGCACCCGTTCCAGTCCTTCCCCTGACCTTTGGTCTACAGGCTGAAAGAGGTTCCTTCCCTCGGCACTCTCAGCCCAGCACCATTCCCATGGCTTGTGTTCAGCCACGACTCATCCTTCATCCTCTCTAAACCCTTTTGTGCTGAGTGAAAGCTGGCCGATGGCGGGGCCATCAAACCCCAAGTTGTTGGATCAATATAAACATCCATCACTTAGCCCCGGGCCTTTCTGAGCCTCACAATGAGCAGCTCACTAAACAATACTTCATTTATGTGAGCCATTGGAAGGAATGAACTGCGGTAGTTCACTTCACACTCATTTCTGGGTTGCCCTTGTTTTGCCGTCATCGCGATATTTTCCGTGGCAATACTGTGTCGATACACAGACGCCAAGTATCGATCTATTATATGCGTTGGTCAGTTTGTCTGCTTGACAATCCCATTGTGCAGCAATAAAATTCAATATCATTTTAGATAAAACAGATTTTCAGAGACAGACACACAGGGAAAACATGCTCAAGGGGATGGTTCGTGACACAGATGTTGACAAAGTTTCCTCTTGGAGACATCATTTGAAATTGGGAAAAATTTGAAGTTGGAAAAAAGGTTATAAATTGCAATATATCGCAGAATATTGCAATATGTTTAAAATTGCGATAATACCATATTGTGATAATAAGTATCGTGAGGCCTCTGGTGGTTCCCACCCCTACCTGTTACACTTCATCCCCCTAATCTGATCTCAAGTTGGCCGGCTATTCTCTGAGATTAAAGTGATCAATTTGGACTTAATTATTTCTCTGCAATTTTCACACTTTGCAAAGTCATCCACTGGGCCTGATTGGACCCTTTGGCGGCCCGCTTCTTGCACACGGGCTGTATGTTTAACACCCCTGCTTTATACCATCACAGCACCTTCATTTCCTTTGTGTTTTGCATTTAGGGACAATAGTGTCCTCGCACAATCTAGAATGTTTTGGTAAGCACACACACATCTTTTGTTATGTATACTCACTTTTCCAGTTTGAACACTCTACTTACTTAAAGCCTGCGTTGGATGAGTCTGGAATAAGTATGGAATTGGAACACAATGCCAGTATTTTTATTTACTGTAAAGTACATTTCTTTCCAGTTCAGTGATTTCTGATACCAATACATTCTGATTTACGTACAGCTGAAATAGTTTGTTGACTCCCTGCGTGATTGAGAGATACATAATTTCCTTCTATTGTTTAGAGACATGGGAGACTCTGAACGTCCTGCTGCCCCGCAGTGTTGACAGAGCTGCTGCCACCAACTGTCAAAAACAAACTAGAAAGCAGTTAGGATGGGACGTTGGATTGGGTTTGGACAGTAAAATAGATAGCCTATATCCACTACAGCCATTTGTATTTGATTAGATAACCAGGAAAAACACCCAATATTCCCGCCACACTCAGACTCTCCTGTGGGATTTCTTATGCAGACATTCAGCCTCATGCTGTGTTTTTAGCAACACAATCAATAAAGTTTTCAAGTGAGGAACGATGACCTGGGTCTTCAGTGCTTGATAAAGTGACTTTGTGTTGTGCAGTGAACTATTTGGCATTTGCCTCCTTTGGAAATGGCATATTTAAACACTAAATGTACAATAATTACATGTGATTTGAATCCACGGTCCTACTCAAATTAACAGCATATTTGTTCATTTTCTCTCTTTCCCATCCTGTCTTTTTATAGGCTACACAGCAACCTGTTGCTGTTTATTACTTTCCCTGCTGTGGCAAGTTGCATTTGTATGATTGTCTGGATTCCTACATTTAGCTATATTGAATAATAAATAGATATCTATAGCCTATAGACGATAGGCCTACATTTGTTTTTCATCCCAAATGTCTTGTAAAGCAAACAAGCAATAGGCCTACCTATGGGAAATGTACAGGATAGATAGATAGATAGATAGATAGATAGATAGATAGATAGATAGATAGATAGATAGATAGATAGATAGATAGATAGATAGATAGAAAGATAGATAGATAGATAGATAGATAGATAGTTAGATAGATAGATAGATAGATAGATAGATAGATAGATAGATAGATAGATAGTAATATATACGTAGAGTGCATCCCAGTGGAATCGAGCCTATGTTCGTTAGCTTGGATTTTATTTTGAAAACCTAAGTGACCGGAAGCCTGATGTCCCTGCGCTAGCTTGACATCGGTGCGTTTACAGAGCTGTAGTAAATGAAGTTGGCGCTGATATTCATTATGGGACGCTATTTTTGAAAGAGAAGTAGGAAGTGAACGGTTATGTTGTTATAGTTAAAAAGAACAGAAAGAGACATTGGTTAAAGCTGGACATTCAGTTAAATCCCGTAGTTACTATTATAAGACTATTAAACGTTATTTATCAGCTGGCTCGGTTGGGAAGTCTCTCTCTGACTGGTAACTTCTCTGATAATGATAAGCACACGTGTTTTCATCAGCATATTGGCATCAGTGTTTACACTTCTTCTGTCAGGTAAGTGCGTTTGAGATTCGGACTCATTCATGCGTTCATCTGTAACACGGAAACCATATATATATACCGCTACAGACTACAGCCATGTGCACTGGTGGAAGAAGGATTCAGATCCTACAGGCTACTATAGCACACTGTAAAAATACTCTGTTACAAGTAAAAGCCCTGCATTGATGAAATGTTACTTAAGTAAAAGTATGTAAAGTATCATGAGGAAAATGTACTTGTAAAATGTAAAAGTAGGCTACTCAATGCAGAAAAACCCTCCCATTGTAGAAAGTGTAAAGGATCCAAACAGTTGTGTGTTTAATGGTCTAATCATCTCAGCTGGACTTGTAGGCCGTTATATTGTTGGCTAGTTTCATTTATATTAAAACATCAGATATGTATAAACTACATGTGTTTTTTGTGCAGGAATCTTAATGTGTAAAGTAACTAGTAACTAAAGCTGTCAGATGAATGTAGTGGAGTAAAGTAGAATATTTCTCTGAAATGAGTAGAAGTAGAAAGTGGCATGAAAAGAAAAGACTCAAGTAAAGTACAAGTAGCTACCTCAACAGTTGTACAGTACAGTACAGTACTTGAGTAAATGTACTTAGTTACATTCCACCGCTGTTTATGCTATCCTCTTATTGTAAAAGTCTGGCATGCGCAGAATGGGTTTCAGATCCCTGAATTAAAGACATTTCTTGTTGATTGTACTTCTGTGAAGAGTCTTCACAGATTGTGGTGATGGTAGATTCACCATATAGGCTAGGTTAGGTTTTAAAGCCTACTACTTGCTGTGTCTCCAGCACCACAGCATCTGCACCAGTGTTAAAGGACAAATCCAGCGCAAAATGAACCTAGCTAGGGTTAATAACACAGAGTAAAAGACAACACTTGTGTCATGTTACGATATCCAAATCTTAAGACGATATCTAGCCTAATATGTCCATACTGATCTTGAGAGATTGCCCAGCCCAGCTGCTACACAAGAAGAACTGAAACAGTGGCAGCAGGTTTCCCTTTGACTGGAAACACAAAGGAACTTGATTCGATTTTTTAAAGTTCCATTCGTTCATTCGCCAAAACAACTGAGAAATAACTTGCAAAACATCCAAAATCCAACATTGATTAATATATTTGGACACAAAAGTTTTAAACTGTGTCTCTCCTGAATGTCCAGTTAAAATAAAGTGATACTGATCAATAGATATATCGATTCAATCCAATACCATCGTGCAGAGGGACAATATCCAGATACATATCATCAACATCTTTAAGATTGCGCCTTTATTTTGAAATTCACACTTTATATTTATTCTTTTTAATAATACAAAAAAAAAGTCTGGAAGACCTAATTAATAGCTCAGTAATAAAATTGTCAAATCATATTTGAGTTGCTTTTTGTGAGTTGATAACAAACTGTCATATGATATTGTCTCTTATCGATCGCAGGTCCCTGAGTTGACTTGAATCAAAATTGCATCGTGGCAGACAGTGATATCAGTAAATGTCATATCGTTTGTCCAAAAAGCATCAATATAATATTGTATCGTGATGATATACACCTCTACTCACAAGTTCTCAGAGCCAAGGTTGACATATTCATATTAAAAATCGCTGTAAGGAATGCACTAAGACCTATTACATGTAATATTTAGTCATTTTGGCTGCAGCTTCTTTTGACTCTTTACTCAGTGACAGTGCGTTAGGTCTGTAACAATTCTTAAATAATTGTCTAATAGTCAAATATTTTAAATAATCACTAACATTAACTAGAACTGCAAGCAGTTATGAACGGGGTCCAAGCCTCGTGCGCCGGTCCCCCCCGGCGCGAGCCGCCCCCGGCGACGCCGAGAGCCCGCGAAAATGGAGCCCGCGAAAGTAGAACCCGAAGCGCCGCCGCGGCGAGGCGAAAGTCGGGAAATTTGACCGAGCGCGAGCTCCAAAGTCCGTAATGAAACGCAATCGCAAATTTGCTCTTCGTTGCGTAAAAGGCCCGAACGCTTCTACTTTGATTGTAGCGCCCCCTAAAGGGCGATCGTCGCCAAATCCGGTGGGGAGCCGCAGAGTGGCATGACCAACAACACTCTCAAGTTTCGTGATGATGGCATTTACTGCTGCATAGATATTTACATTGCAAATTACTCCCATTGACTCATTTGCCGAAAGGCATCTACGTTAATTGTAGGGCCCCCTAACGGCCGATTTTCACCAAATTTCGTGGGAAGCCGCAGAGTGGCATCCTGAACAAATAACACCCAGGGTTTGTGATGATAGCATTTAATGCTGCAGAGATATTTACATTGCAATTTACTCCCATTTAAATGCATTGACTTATTTACCGAAAGGCCTCTACGTTAATTATAGCGCCCCCTGACGGCCGATTTCGACCAAATTTAGTATCTAGGCTAGGAATGGCATGTCAAAGATCTCTACCAAGATTTGCTCTGATATCTAATAATTTGGCCGAGATAGGCCAACGTTCGTGTTTTGTGGCTAGCTACGACAAATTTGTTTGCTTGTAAAGTGCGAACGGTGTAACGTAGCAAAATTCTTTTGATAACTTTTGGTCAACTCTATATAGAGAAGAAATCTACCAAGTTTTGTGCACATCGATCACACGGCCTAGGACGAGTACAATAACATTTGTTTTTGCATTACGCGATTTTGCGAAAAAACCTTTTAGTATATATGAACCTGTCCTATATCTTTAGATTCAAGTCCATACAAGGAACAAGTGGATCTATAAATATCCGGTCTTCGATGTAGCCTTTCGGAGTTATAGGCAAAAACACGTTTAAATGCATTGACTTATTTACCAGAAGGTCTCTACGTTAATTACAGCGCCCCCTAACGGCCGATTTTCACCAAATTTGGTGGGAAGCCACAGAGTTGTATGCCGAACAAAATACTCCCAGGGTTTGTGATGATAGCATTTAATGATACAGAGATATTTACAATGCAAATATTCCCATTCAAATGCATTGACTTATTTGCCAAAAAGCCTCTATGTCAATTATAGCGCCCCCCGACGGCCTATTTTCACCAAATTTGGTATGGGGATTAGGAATGGGATGGTGAAGAAGCCCACCAAGATTCGTTCTGATAACTATTAATTTGGCCGAGATATGCCAATGTTCGTGTTTTGTGGCTAGCTACAACAAATTAGTTTGCTTGTAAAGTGCGAACGGTGTAATGTAGCAAAATTCCTTTGATAACTTTTTGTCAACTCCATATACCGATGGTATCTACCAAGTTTCGTGCACATCGGTTACGCGCCCTAGGACGAGTTCGAAAACATTTCTTTTCACATTGCGCGATTTTGCGAAAAAACGTTTTAGTCTAAATAGGCGTGGCCTCTATTTCCAGATTCGGATGGATTCAAGGAACACAAGGATGTAAGAATTTTTCATTTGTGAGGTAGACTGTGGGAGTTATTGGTGAAAACACGTTTTACGTCATTATAGCGCCACCTAGTGGTCCATGTAAGTAATATTTGGTATGTAAGATCTGCAATACATTGTCCATCTACCCTGTAAATTTTAAGATATTCACATTAGGGCAAGTGATGAATCTAAACCTGGATTCCATAGGCCACGCCCACTTTGACGAATCAGTACCCCACTGTAGGCGTGGCCTCAGGAGTGGGTCTAGATAGCAAACTCCAAATTTCGTAAAAATCGGATGAGCCGTTCTTGAGATATGAACTTTTTGTATTTGTGGCGCCCCCTAATGGCCAAATTTTGTAAAATTGATTAGCGAGCCTTACAGGGTCATGTCAAACAAGAATCTAAAGATTCGCGATGATATCATTTATTTTGGTCGAGATATGGCAACGTGTGTGTCTTCGTAGCTAGCTACACAAATTTGTTTGAGCGTAATAAACACAATTTTAATCAGAAAAAAAATCTTTTGATAACTTTTTCTCAGGTCGGTCTAGAGATGCTACCTACCAAGTTTTATGCAAATCGGTTGTACGGTCTAGGAGGAGTATGAAAAAGTAGGTTTACCATAAATCGCGATTTTTCACGCAAAAAAGTCGGGGCGGAAATAGGCGTGGCCTACATCACGAGATTCAGCTGGATTCAGGGAACGCGTGGATGTGTGTATTTTTCATGTGCGATGTACGGTTTGGGAGTTATAAGGCCAAACGCGTATCTTCTGGTATAGCGCCACCTAGTGGCTGAATTTTTTTGTCCGAGGTCCCTGCAGGGTTCTGGACCAGACCTGAAAACGGCAACCTCCCACCATTTATGGTTTAGGCTGCAGTATCAGTTTTATCGGCGGAAGAATAATAAGAAACCTTACAATTCCAATAGGGTTCCACAGCCCTGCTGTGCGAACGGCGTAGCTTCGCTACCGCCGATTCTTGCAGCCTCGGGCTTGGACCCCTAACTAAGGTCTTAAAGGAAAGAACTGTTGGTAATTGTTGGCTGTGTTTAGATATGCCAAATTGTAATTATATAAGGGGTTAGTAGGGTTAGGGTTAACCCTAATAAGTGAATATTTTGTTGGACTATATATTTAGGGGTCCAAGTCCGAGTCTGGAAGAAACGGCGGTAGCAATAGCTACGCCGTTCGCACAGTAGGACTGTGGAACCCTATTGTTTTTGTACTGATTATTATTATTATTATTCATTATTATTCATTATTATTCTTCCCCGCGTAGAAGTCCCGCTGCAGCCTAAACCGTACATGGTGGGCGGGTGCCCTTTTCAGGACTGGTCCAGAACCCGGCAACGACCTCAGTCGCAAGAATTTCCCCACTTCCACCACTAGGTGGCGCTATAGCAGAAAAAACGCGTTTGACCCTATAACTTCCAAACCGTATGTTGCACATTAAAAATACACATATGCACGCGTTCACTGGATCCTAGGAAATCTCACGATATAGGCCACGCCCATTTCCGCCTAGAGTTTTATGCGTGAGAAATCGCAATTTATCAAAAACCTACTTTTTCGAACTCCTCCTAGACCGTGCGACCGATTCGCACGAAACTTGGCACGTAGCACCTTCAGACTAACCAGACAAAAAATTATAAACAGAATTGTTATAGGATACAAATTGCATATATTACGCACAACCAAATTTGTGTAGCTAACTATGAAAACACGAACCTTGCCATATCTCGGTCAAAATGAATGTTATCAATGCACAACTTCAGATTCTTGTTTCCCATGTCCCTCTGGAGGGGCCCAATACATATTACAAAAATTGACAAGTAGGGGGCGCTACAAGTACAAAATGTTTATATCTCATGAACGGCTCATTCGATTTTTACCAAATTTGGAGGTTACTATCTAGAGTCACTCATGAGACCACCCCTACCGTGGGGTACGGATTGGTCAAAGTGGGCGTGGCCTATGAGACTCACATCTAGATTCACCCTTTACCCTGATGTGAGCCAATTGAAATGTACATGGTAGATGTAGAATGGGGCATGGACTGCAGTTACAAAGAATTACACATGTAGACCACTAGGTGGCGCTATAGTGGTTTTTTGCTTTTAACTCCCACACTACGTATCGCACATTAGAAATCCATATGTCCCCGTGTTCCTCAAGTCCATCTGAGTCTAATGATGTAGGCCACACCCATTTCTGCTGAGAATTGTTTTCGCAATATCGCGCAATGTGCTAAACCAACTTTTTCGAACGCGTCCAAGGCCGTGCAACCGATATGCACGAAACCTGGTACCTAGCACCTCTAGACACACATGAACAAAAATTATCCAAAGAATATTGCTACGTTAAAGCATGCGCATTTTACGACCAAACTAATTTTCCTAGCTAGCTACCAAGCACAAACTTAATCATATGTCGGCCAATTTTAAAGCTATAAGCAAACCACTTAATAACCTTGTGCAACATTGCACTTTGATGCTGTGTACCAAATTTGGGTAAGATCGGCAATTAGGGGGCGCTATAATGAACGTTTAAGTTTTTCAGCAAATAACTCAATGCATTTAAATGGGAAGATTTCAATTACAATATCTCGGCCACAGTACATGCTATCAACGCGAATCTTGGGTTGCTTTGTCGGCATGCTGCCCTGAGGCTCTATACCAAATTTGGTAAAGATCGGCCATTAAGGGGCGCTAAAGTCAACGTAAACCAGATCGGGCCCTTTTGCTCCATCGACGTCAATGGGATATTTGCATCGCAACGTACCGCAGACCTTGCGGCTCATGCCTCTCGATATTTACTAACGTTTGCCTCCACCCCGTCGGGCTTTGGGTTCAGGGACCTCAGGCTCAACAATTGACCCACTTCCACTACTAGGTTGCGCTATAGCAGAAAAAATGTGTTGTGCGACAGTAAATGCTATCAACATGTAACGTGATGCTGGTCCGGCATGCTGTTCTGAGGCTTTTTATCAAATTTGGCGAAGTTTCGCCATTAGCGGGCGCTATTGTCAACGTAGATGTGTTTTGACCATTTTAGGCAATCAATGTTAAAGGTGCTCTAAGTGATGTTGGGTGATGTCACTTATTGTTGATGTTCAAAGTATTGCCCATCAATATGGAAGCTAGTTCTCCCCTCCCTCCTCCTCATTGTGTCTCCTTCCCCACCTCCTAATTTCCACGCAGTAACCCTCTAACAGTAACACTCTAATATATATATATATATATATACAACCCCAAATCAGAAAAAGTTGGGACAGTATGGAAAACACAAATAAAAAAAGAAAGTAGTGATCTCTAAATCACAAATTGTTACAACTAAATATAGATCTACATTTACTGAATTAGTTATTATTAAAATATTACACATTTACAGACATATTCACACTGTTACAGGGGACACTAGTGTGCATGTGAAGGTTCTGAGAAACTATGTGATGATAATTAGTTTAAAAGGTATACGCAAACCACTAGAGAAACTTGTGCAATATAGCACTCTGATGCTCGGTACCAAATTTGGGGAAGATCAGTAATTAGGGGGCGCTATAATAAATGGGAAAATTTAAATTGCAGTATCTCGGCCACAGTACACGCTATCAACGCGAAACTTGGGGTGCTTTGTCGGCATGCTGCCCTGAGGCTCTATACCAAATCTGGTAAAGATCGGCCATTAGGGGGCGCTAAAGTCAACGTAGACCAGATCGGGGCCTTTTGCTCCATCGAAGTCGATGGGATATTTGCATCGCAACGTACCGCAGACCTTGCGGCTCACGCCTCTCGATATTTACCAACGTTTGCCTCCACGCCGTCGGGCTTTGGGTTCCGCTTGCGCACGCTCCTCGGGGCGTCGGGGACGAGTTGCATCGGAGACTTGGACCCCGTCATAACTGCTTGCAGTTCTAGTTTTATTATTTTAATTGTCAGAGTTGTTGGCACTTTACCCTAAACACGTTAATAGCAACAAAAATGACATTGGGATACAGTTAGAAAACAAGTTTTATGATAATAAAGAGGCGTGGTTTACTTCATAGGCTGTGTATTTGTGTTATTACATTATCTGGGTCACATGACATGATATATAACCAAAAGATGTTTCCTGGAATGCATTCAACACTTTAATTTGTTTGAAAAACTAATACATAAGTCAATATTTTTCAATTTGACTGAAACAACACAATTATATTGTTAATCGCAATTATTTCTAAGGCAATTAATTGTACAGTAACTTTTGGAATGGTTCCAGCTCTGACAGTGGGGTTAAACAGGCTATTGTTAGCTGTCGTGTGAATCAATGAAAAGATCAAATACAATACAACCCTTTTGTTGATTCTCCATGCCTATTATATATTCATTTCTGGTGTGAAATAATGGAACCTTTCTTTTATGACTCTTAAGTGTTTGAAGCTCAAAAGCAAGATTTTTATAAATATTTCTTTGTGCATTCTGTGAGGGTCCAACTTGTTCTCCCAGACCCTTGTAACCTCAGTGGCTTTATTGATGAAGTGAAGTAAGTGGAACGTTATTTTAATTTTGTGTGTGTGTTTTGTTTGCAAACAAGTCAAACAAAGTCAATGGTAAAATTCCACTCAAAGAGTGTCTTTTGTTCTGCTGCGGATATGCTGTTGACGGGGGGGACTTCCAGTCTGCTTTTGTTAGGGTCGATGTTCCCGAGACGCTGGAGCTTCCTCTCCTGACAGGAAGCTGATCACAGTCTCCCTGTTTCCTTCAATGTGGTCATCCAACTCCACGGGAAGTTCAAACAATGGCATTCCACTGCTGCCTGCAAACACACATTGTTTGTTGGTGGGACGGCTGAAGTAGATTTGTTGTGGGTGTTGTGTTGCCAGTTAACTGAACTCAGAGGTGCTGGTGCATAGTGCTAGGAGCTGCTGCTTGGGTGTGGCTCTTCTAGATACAAACATATATTTATTTACAGTAGGGCTGAGCGATTTGGGGGGGGGGGGGGGAATCGTATTGTGATTTTCCTGCCAGATATTGCGTTTACGATTTGATTCACGATTTCTTTCATATTGCATCTTCTACCATCATGATAGATAGAAAATAGGTTTCAAACAATCTGTGCTATGTAACATTATTCCAGCATTAATCTTATCAGAAAACAGTAAACATAATAATGAAGAGAGGAATAAAAACATGTTAAATCAAATGTTACTAAATATTCACATTTGATTAGTCTTTATGATCAGCTAATCACATTCTTACAAATCTCGTTTTTGATTTGAAAACGATTCATTGTTCAGCCATAATTTACACTATAGGATCTCATCAGAGCTGGGCCGTATGTGGATATCACGATATTCTTGACCAAATACATCAATGTCGATATTGCGGCGGTATTCTAGGGTTGACAATTGGTGCTTTCAGAAAATATCTTCACAATTAGATTTTAGATAATCATCAGTAAGGTGGATATAATAAATAAGTGGGTAAAAGCAAATAATAGCACAGCTAGAACAGTCTGGTAAGTTCAGAAAGTTACATCACTTTACTGTAATACAGACCAGGAAAAGACAACAACGATATTATGATATCCAAAATATAAGACAATATCTAGTCTCATATCACAATATTGATATACTATTGATATATTGCCCAGCCCTAGTGCTCATCTACAGAAGAATGAGCTCATATTGATGCAGTATATCACTTGAATCACCCTACAGTTCATTGGCTGGATTGGTATCAGGGGTATCAGACACACATGACCCTTCCACATTACATATAGTTTCTTCTGTCATCATGAAATGATTCTTTAAGTCATTCAGTCACAGCGGGCCACAGACTCCACAGCAATCCTTCACATACTTAATATAAAAAAAATGATCACAATTAATTTCAAGCAGAGCTATATCGATTGATATTTGGGAACACAAAAGCACTATTACCAAATTGGCATTTGGTAGCAGGAGAGAAAAAGTTGGATAACTGCATCCACACTACACTTATAGAAAAGAGGTTCTAATAATAATTACCATAGAACCTCTTTGCTTATAGGCTTAGTGCACTCACACTATTTACAATATATCTGTAATAGAGCTGCAAAGATTAATCGATTAATCGATTAGTTGTCAACTATTACATTAATCGCCAACTATTCTGATAATCCATTAATTGGTTTGAGTAAAAGTTTGCAGATCCCAGCTTCTTAAATGTGAATATGTTCTAGTTTCTTCTCTCCTCTGTGACAATAAACTGAATATCTTTGATTTGTGGACAAAACAAGACATCTGAGGACGTCATCTTGGGCTTTTGGGAAACACTGATCCGCATTTTTCACCATTTTCTGACATTTTAGAGACCAAACAACTTATCGATTAATCAAGAATATAATCAACACATTAATCGACAATGAAAATAATCTGTAGCTGCAGCCCCACTGTAATCATAAAATGATCCTACTGTCTTTTCTTTAAGGTTACTATTGTATTTCAGTTGCTTTTCCAGCTTTTCTAAACATAGTTCAACATAAGTACAACATGCAGTTTGTCACCGCTCTACTGCTGAATATACACTGAATATACACATGGATGAATATACACTTAGATGCTCTATACCAGGGATCTTCAACAGGTGGTCCGGGACCCCTAGGAGGTCCTCAGAGTCAATGCAGGGGGACCTCCAAATTATTGTTAATGTTTGAAAGTTTTTTCAAAAATGAAAAAGTCTTAACACGAAGCCAACCTATTATTATCAAATATAAATCCCCACTGATGATAGGCTTACTGGCCTCAGATACAGTTAATCCTAAAGATTCACTGTGCCACATGTATGGTACAATTCAATAATTGATTTATAAAATCATGCCAACAAGTATAATGTTATTTTAAAAGCTTAGTATTCAATGCAAAAAAGGTACTGTAAAGGCTTTAGGCTGCCCTACACGTAATTGTAGGCCCAGTTTAATATACAACTTCATTTTATACAGTATCTGTAATAGGGGGTCCCTGCTCCATCTCTCTATCAGTTAAGGGGTCCTTGGCCTAAAAAACGTTGAAGACCCCTGGTCTATACGATCTCTACACATCTCTGTGTCGTCCTCAGGTTCCAGAGTTCATGCACAGGAGACGCCGCCCCGCATCGTCCACCAGCCCTCTGACGTGGTGGTGAAAGTTGGGAACCCTGCCACACTCTCCTGCCGGGCGGAGGGCAGCCCCAAACCGAGCATCGAGTGGCTGCGGAACGGCCAGACGCTGACAGCAGACGAACGCTTGCAGCCCTTGGTTTTGTCGGAGGGGAGCCTCTTCTTCCTGAGCGTGGGAGAGGGCAAACGAGGCCAATCGCACGAGGGCGTCTACACCTGCGTGGCCCGGAGCAGTGCAGGAGAGGCCAGCAGCCGCAATGCATCGCTGTACATCGCAGGTAAGAGACAGTGTGTTTGGCCATTACAGGAGGGCATTCACACTACCCTGGAAATCCCCAGAGTTCTCGCGAGAGCACAATTGGCGAGTCGCTCTGGCATTCAGTAATGATGCTCATTAACTATGCCCTTGTAGCCGAGCTGCACCAATCACATCGGTGTATCCGATATAGGCGGGCGAGAGGCGAGCTAAACAGATGACGACAGTTTAATCTACCAGTTAGCTCTGCTGGTAGCTGAGCGTATGGGACTCTGGATACATCACCCCGTCTATTGTTGTGATTGGTCATAGTGTTATCTAATTACGTGCAGTGTGATTTTTAAATGCATGCTTGGTCCCGCCCCTCGAGTCGGGCCATTTTCATTACTCAGTGCCAGACCCTTAATCTTTCGGATTTGGGTCTGGATTTCCAGGCTACATTCACACCACAAAAAAAGGAGGGGTGGTGCGGTGGGGGGGGGGGGGGGTGTCAGTGAAACGGGCCATTTGTGTGACGTCCTGTTGTGTTCTTAAACATTGTTTATAGATTGCAACGTTCTCGACCGCATATGAAGGCAGCCTCATTTCACAGGAGAGAGAGAAAGAGGAGAGATGAGCGAGACATAGCGAGTGCTTTGTTGTTGCAGGAAACATTCAGCTGTTCCACAAACTCCCGGGCAGTTCAGTGCTTGTGTTTGGTGTTCTCAAACTTTATTGTGGCAGCGATGGAGGCAGTGATGTTTCTTGTTTCCTGTACGGGACTCTCACACCGCCTCAAAACACACTGACAAGTCTGATCTCCGGTTACGTGACTGGCCACCACAGCGGGACGTGGGGTTACGTTTCTCCGAAAGTTGACTCGGTCTCAACTTTTTGCCGCAGGCCCGCAGCGGTTTTGACCCTCCTGCAACAAACCCTGCCGCAGCCTAAACGCACCCATTCAAAAGGAATGGGGGTGCAGGTGTAGACCAGCATTTTGCCGGACCGTCGGACGGCCAACTGTCATTTTTTTATTGTTAAAGTCAATAATTTCCACCCAACATGAGACAATTTGTTTATAGTTTATTAAACATCAACACATCTTTCCTAAAACACAGTATCATGACTATTACACTACACAATCATACAAAATAAAGATTTCACTTCACTAATCCAGAGATCAACCAGGTACTAATTTCTTTTTTTTTTTAATACTCTTTATTGATCCACAATGGGGAAATTATAATTTACACTTTGTTGTTATTACACACTACACACACACACACACACACACACACACACACACACACACACACACACATGCTCAGGTCCTTTACATGCACTAATGGAGAGATGTCAGAGTGAGTGGGCTGCAACTGCTGGACAGGCACCCTGAGGTGTTTGGGGGGTTTGGTGCCTTGCTCAAGAGCACCTTGGCAGTGCCCAGGAGGTGAACTGGCACCTCTCCAGCTACCAGTCCACCTCTGTACTTCTGTACTCTCTCTCCCACTTTCCTGTCTTCAAGCTGTCCTGTCCAATAAAGGCCAATAAACCCCCCAACAAATCTTAAAAATAGATAAATAAGTGAGCTGCTGTTGAGGCATATTCACCACTTTGTCCCAAAGTCCAGTCGTCTCACATTTATAATGTGTATGTGACGTTTGGAGAATACCATCCCACATCACCACTGATGGCCCAAACTGGTGTTAGCTAATGAACTCCCACAATCCATTGATTTGCTTTCTAATGCTGTGTTAGGATCCTCTAAATGCCAGAAGTAGCATCTGAAACAGGACACACTTACAGTGTGTATATGTGTGGAATCCCTGATCCTGACACAGACTTTACTCAGCGATGATCTCTGACCTGCTGAATTAACTAAAGCCACTAATGCCCTCCTTAAATAGCATAATATGTATATTGGTGTGCATATGACAGTACTGTTGAACCAAGTGAAAGGTGCTATTAGTCTTTAATCCTGGTGCACCACTAGTTGCCACTTTTAGCCACAACAATAAGGAAATATTTGTAAAGATTATTTTTTGGTCTGATTGAATTTGTGCTCATTCTAGGATAGTGTGATCAAGAGCCAAAAGACTTGTATGTTTCCGTGGCACAAAAGTAGGAATAAATAACAAAAAGAAAAAACATTGGCATCGGCCAAGTTGTTATGTTAAACATCGGTATCGGCCCAGAATTTCCCAATCGGTGCATCCCTACCTGTAATTGATAGGACAACTAGGTGAAAAAGGGGAGAGAGAGGGGGAAGACATGCAGGAAATCATCACAGGTTGGACTCAAACCCTGGACCTCTGCATCGAGGCATAAGCCTCTCAGTATATGAGCGCCTGCTCTACCCACTGAACCAACCCGGCCACAATATTTTTAGTGCACACCTACTAAGAATGTACCTTGTAAGGCAGCTGCATTCTCTCGATATTATGAGATCACTTGAAATACTAGAATAGGTTGACATGCTTTGATGTTAAAAAAAACATACTATGTTTCAGACATAGGAAACTCCGAAGGCAGTCGTAATATTTACCTAGCAGGTTAGGCTAATGCTGTTGTGCTAACGTTAGCAAACGTCGGCGTACCGTTAGGTAGCTGTCTAAACTTGTGAAAAGCCGAACAACATCCCTGTCCAAGCTGTGTTTCACTTTCCCTCCAATATTATTATGAACATAATAAAGACACCTAACCTGACTCCGCCAGATGGATTGCTTCGCATTTTCTCAGCATATCCATCTGGGAACTTTCCGTTGGAGAATGTTTTGGGAAGGGGCGAAAATACTGGTTAGCTGATTGGATAAACCATCCGTCTATCACCAGCTATGTTGGTGATAGACGGACCAAATCAACCAATCAGATCAACGAAGTGTATGACGTACCAACAGAGCAACGACGAAGCCAGGCTCCCCCTGCTGCTGCAGGCAAAGCATAGCTCGTTAGCTCAGCAAGCAAGCAACATGTCGGTAAAGGATATTTGCCGTTTGTGTAACGAGAATTTAGGAATAAAAGGCTCCATTTCAGGTTCCCGGTCCATATTCCAAAAGAAGGATCTAAGAGAAAAAAAGCAACAGAATCAGGGCTACCGCTGTCTGAAAATGTGTCTAGATCAGGTCAGATTTGCATGCGTTGCTTCCGCTTGCTGAGCCTCGTGAGACCATCCTGATCTCGCGAGCGCCTCGTTGCATCACACCTAAACCCGCCTCAACCAACGCTGATTGGCCCGGTTGTTTGGCGAACGGCTCCAAATTTTCTCTGCCTCAAGATGCCAGACTGATCTGCGAGCAGAAAACTGGAGCTCGCGAGATCAGAATGGTCTCATGAGGCTAAAAGACACCTGGACTGGGTCGAGACCAAAAGCCATATGACTATGGCAAGATCACAAGCATTTAGGTACATGGAGTGCTAGCAAAAAAGCTAACGCTAGCATAAGGCATGGCTAACTTCCAACTTCATTCATTTCTAAAGCAGTGTTAGAACTTTTTTTTTACAGCATGGTGCACATTAACGATGGTATTACTATATTTGTCCTATGTAATTTGTTATCATATCGAAGACAGAAATTGACATTTACCTCACACAATAATGAACAGCTCCCATACTTTTCGCCTTTTTGGTTCACGGGGGACTTGTGAAATCTTTTGCCGCTTCAGCGCGCAACAGTTGGGCATTTTTTCAGTGATTTAAGTCATTTTTTAAAATAATTTATTAAAATGTTCCACTATTCCCTGCACTATGTCAATGGGAATCAGATGAATGTTGGTATTCAACATGGAGTCCACGAAACACGTGATCACCTCGAAACCAATCGCATAACGGGATAGCTCAGAATATTTGATTCCCTAGTTGGCCAAAAGGCTGCTTGACTGCCTGCACTTGTAGCTGGTAATGAGTGATGTATGGTTAGGGATGTGACACTTGAGCCTGCTGCATGCATGTCTACTGCTGTACTGTCAGAGCATTGTACAGTACACATTGCAACAGTACGAATTGGGCGCTTCATGATAGTTTAGTGATAGTGATGGTACATTAAAGGGATACTTCACCGCTGGAAAGCCTAATATATCTTTAAATTGGGTCACTTATGTAGCAGAAATGTGAAATTTTTTTTTTAATTGGTGCCTTCTAGGCCGAGAAAAGCCAGAAAATGTGTTTTTGGCTCATATGGATGAAAGACACCAAATTCCAGAATGCACTTCGCTTCGCTGCTTTGAGTCCACTCCCAAGCCACGCCTACCGCTTGACAGACAGACAGTGAGGCATTCGACTCAACTCAATGTGTTTTATTGTTATTTCAACCATATACACAAAACAACGTTTCATCGTGGCTCAAGTCAATTTAAAATATATAAATACACATTTAAAATATATAAAAACTACATTATATAATAACGACATACGAAACAGGCTACATTTACCGTGCACACACACATTATAGGCTCCGTAAAGTTCAGCTAAGCATACCAGCATTAGGCTTGGTGGGCTGTAAACACCGAGTATAAACACAGCCGTGAATTAGCGTGGGATGTCAAATGGTCGCCATGTAACAGTCACAAACTCCAGCGGTTAGCAGTTAGTTGGATACAAATCACCCCATTTCTGCACCAGTCCGTGTTAACACAGCTCACCTTCATACAGAGCATCTCTAGCTCGGATCGTCGGAGGGCTAGCAGGCCTGGTAGCTGGACAGTCCGGTTCACTGTTGTTCAGCCATGTTTCCCACGAAAGCACAAAACACAGCAGTCTCTGAACTCGCGTTGGGAGCATCGTTGAAGTTGGATGTAGTCCAGTTTGTTGTTTAATGAACGGACACTTGCAAGCAGGATTGATGGGACAGGTGGCCGGCTAGCGTTAGCTCGCTCTGGATGTGCCTTTTCCCCGGCTAGCGTTAGCTTCCCACCTAGCCGACGAGGATGTCCCCTACCCGGCTACGAGCGAGTCCGCCGGTCCCCGTGCTGGTCTCGGTGCAGGCGAAGCTCTCGTAGTGTGCCGATTATTCCGTCTGTAATAACGTTTCCTGCATATTCTCTGCTGTGTACCGATGTATCCCGGTGGTACACGTGCGGTAGTTTGAATGCACATCATTGTTGTAAAAGTTTGCTGCTGAGGAGTTCTCTTAATACATCCATGAGAGAGAGCCATAGACAGTAAAAGAAGCTCGGATTGTCGGAGGGCTAGCAGTCCTGGTAGCTGGACAGTCCGGTTCACTGTTGAGCAAAAAACACAGTCTCTGAACTCGCGTTGGGAACATCGTTGAAGTTGGATGTAGTCCAGTTTGTTGTTTAATGAACGGACACTTGCAAGCAGGATTAATGGGACAGGTAGCCGGCTAGCGTTAGCTCGCTCTGGATGTGCCTTTTCCCCGGCTAGCGCTAGCTTCCCACCTAGCCGACGTGAATGTCCCCTACCCGGCTACGAGCGAGTCCGCTGGTCCCTGTGCTGGTCTCAGTGCAGGCGAAGCTCTCGTAGTGTGCCGATTATTACGTCGGTAATAACGTTTCCTGCATATTCTCTGCTGTGTAGCGATGTATCCCGGTGGTACACGTGCGGTAGTTTGAATGCACATAATTGTTGTAAAAGTTTGCTGCTGAGAAGATAGAGCAGAGCCCTGTTTAGCGAGGATTCAAGATGGCTGACATTTCGTTTTTTTCCGGCCGAGATCGGCTAGCTTCGGGTGATGGGCGGGTTTAAAACATGCGGAAGTAGGTCCTACTACTGGTTGTAGTCTTTTGCTCTGGCCAAAAAATCTTCCGATGACGCAAAAATCGTCATTTTGCGTCATCGGAAGATTTTTTCCGGACCCCCCAATGCAGATATCTCCTGTCTCAGGGGGATATGAGGGAGGGATGCACGGTCATTCAGAAATACTACCGGGTTTCTACTGATACAAAGCTGAATGCTAAATCAGTGAAGTATCCCTTTAAAGGACAGGCCAGGCAGGGCAGCACTGGGCGGCACACAGTCCTCATTGATGATGCTCGCAGGTGTTAGTGTTTTTAGATGATTTCTATTGGATTAGAGTGATGGAAACAGTATGTTGAATCAAGAGAGACAGTAACAGTCAACAGTCCACCATGACCTCACATACAATGCCCTAAACAAGTTTAACTCTACCATAAGCCTTGTGTTTTATGTTGGCTTCACTTCCTCATAGTTTGGGGTCTCACAATTCCGACAATTCCGCCATTCATACCTTATATACAGTATGAATTTATCAAAACCCAATATGTGAAAATAGTATTGAAGTGGTAACTCCTCCTTTTGTCACAAACAGCGTGCACATTGAAATGTTTCCACATTGCTGTGTTCATGGCTGTTGACGGGACAGGACCCTCATTCACTCAGCCTGCGGTAGCCATCCGACGGTCCGGCAAAACCGCAGGTCTTTCCATTCATTTTGAATGTTTAGGCGGCGGCGGGGGTTGCTTTTGGAGAAACGCAACCCCCACGTCACGCTGCGCTGGCCAATCATGTAACCAGAGATCAGACTCGTCAGTGTGTTTTGAGCTGTGGTTTGAGGCGATGTGAGAATCCCGTACAGGAAACAGGAAACTCACGGCCTCTATCGCTGCCACAAGAAAGTTTTAAAGCACTATGAGGGTAAAAAACGAAACACAAGCGCTGAACTGCCCGGGAGTTTTTTTTGGTCTGAGTGCAGCTTAATTCGTTGTGTTGTCTTCGGGTCAAATTTGACCCGTTTTCAAAGTTTCTTTATCAAAAATATGGGTATATTTCAACCAAATTAACCAAAAATAACATGGGTGGTTCCCAATGATGTTATTCGCAAGTAATATTAATGATCACTACTTTCATTGAATTTTATTTATTTAATTTTATTGCATTTGTGGTCTTCCCGGGTCAATTTTGACCCGGTGGTGCAATGGGGCACTTTTGCGCTCAACAGCAGATGAACACACACACATGTACATGAATGCACATGCGGAGACACACAAACACCCCCACGCACATGCACACACACATACACCCCCCCCCCCCCCCACCCCCACCCCCACAAACACACACATTCATACAAACAGCAGCTGAGAACTACCTCATGTAATTGATCACATTATTATGCTTTCCAGCACATGGAAATGCACCCAAACACACACACACACACACACACACACACACACACACACACACACACACACACGGACAACAAACGTGTTCGCACACATGCATTCTCACACACACACACACACACAAACACAACATACTGAAATTGGGCAATCATTATGATTTTCAGGAGATGAACACATACACACACGCGCGTACATGCACACACATACACACACACATACAGTACACACACACACACACACACACACACACACACACACACACACACACACACACACACACACACATACACACACAGTAGCTGAGACCTGCAAAAGATCACACTCACACTGTGAGCTGTCCTGACAAAAATGTACACAGACACACACATGTGCGTGCACGTACACACACACAAACACACACATATGCGCACAGAAACACACGCACACACACACACACACACACACACACACACACACACACACACACACACACACACACACACACATACAGACACAACTTCAAACTACAGCTTTGTAAACTTGTTGTTATAACACTTTTGATGTGTCTTTTCCTAAATGGAGACAAGACAATTTTCCGTAAATTATTTTTTTCCATTTTGGTAGCTCTCCTTTGTTTGTGAACACAATTGCATCAGTTAATTTTAACCTGGGAATATACAGTTTTTTACAATCACTTTGCTTCTAATTTCAGAACCTTGACGTCATTTTTCAAATCTCTAGACACAAAACTCACAACCAATGATCAAAATACACATTTTTCAAAACTCTAACACTTTTTCCAATTGCTTGGATACAATACACATAAACCAAAGATCATTTGTTCATTTAACAAAGATCACCTGTTCAATATGACACAACTTAACATCAAAGTACTACTATTTCAAAAAGCAATTCACACATTACATTTCAGATGATTGTCTATTCATTTCATTACAATGATCTAACTATCAATCGATACAACTACTCAAAATGATAAGTAACTGTTGCATTACTCTTAATGCATAGTTGTATGGAAACAGACAAACAATATTCCATGTTTAGATCATGAAAGTTTCAAGATAACGAGATTCATTGTCACCAATTAGTGTGGAGCATGAACCAATCAGACTACATTATCTATGGATGTAATATTTCATCATCATTCTTTACTGTAACGTGCTACTGTTTATCAGACACTGGTTCTATGGTCCTATGTACCACCTTTGAGACTATTTACAGTATTGACAGTTTACTCTCTTTCTGCATTTCTGCTGCTTTCAGTATTCTGCTAAAATACAACACATTGCTTGTTGAATTTAAAGCTAACGAAAGACATTTTTTATTGAACAAATTGAACATTGAATTGAACATAAAAGGCAGTAATAAAAAAAGAAAAGAAGATTATAAAGTGCAGTTTTCTGCGGATATTTTCTTTCAACTAACACAAAAAATATCTTAGTGTCTATCGTGTCGCAGCCTTTCGTGATGTGTTTATTGTGCCTGTTGATATTGCGATGACGATAAAAAAAACGATATATTGTGCAGCCTTAACACATGGTTTAGTATCAAATGCAAACACTCAAAAGTCAAAAGAATAAACCCCAAACTGCTAAAACTACAACCCCAAATCAGAAAAAGTTGGGACAGTATGGAAAACACAAATAAAAAAAGAAAGTAGTGATTTCTAAATGTACTTTGACTTGTATTTCATTGCAGACAATACAACAGCACATAATTGAATGTGTTCCTCATGATTTTTATTGTTTTTTTTTTTTTTCAAAAAAACAAAATTCCTATTTTGGTTCTTGCAACACATTTCAAAAAAAGTTGGAACAGTAAAGCATTTACCACTTTGTAATGCTGCCATTCCTTTTCACAACACTTAAAAGACGTTTAGGGAATGAAAACACCAAGTGATGAAGTGTTTCAGGTGTAATTTTGTCCCATTCTTGCTGCAAACAAGTCTGAAGGTGGGCAACAGTACGGGGTTTTCGTTGTCGCATTTTGCGCTTCAAAATGCGCCACACATTCTCTGTTGGAGACAGGTCGGGACTGCAGGCAGGCCAGTCAAGTACCCGTATCCTCTTCCTCCGCAGCCAGGACTTTGTAATGTGTGCAGAATGTGGTTTCGCATTATCTTGTTGAAATATGCATGGACGTCCCTAGAAAAGATGTCTTCTTGAGGGCAGCATATTGTGCTTCAAAATCTCTATGTACTTTTCAGCATTAATGGTGCCATCACAGAAGTGCAAGTTACCTTTGCCAAGGGCACTGACACAACCCCATACCATGACAGACCCTGGCTTTTGGACTTGTTGCTGGTAACAGTCTGGATGATCCTTTTCTTCTTTGGTCCGGAGCACATGGCGTCCATTTCTCCCCAAAAATACCTGAAATACTGATTCATCTGACCACAGTACACGTTTCCACTGTGTGATGGTCCATCCCAGATGCCTCCGAGCCCAGAGAAGTCGACGGCACTTCTGGACACTGTTAACATGGGGCTGGCTTTTGGCACAGTACAGTTTTAACTGGCATTTGTGGCTCCAACTACGTATTGTGGTACTTGACAAAGGTTTGCCAAAGTAGTCCTGAGCCCATGTGGTGATATCGCTTATAGATGAATGACGATTCTTGATGCAGTGGCGCCTGAGGGATCGGAGATCACGGTTGTTCAGCTTAGGCTTGCGCCCTTGTCCTTTACGCACTGAAATTCCTCCTCATTCCTTGAATCTTTTAATTATGTTATGCACTGTTGAAGGTGAAATAAGCAAATGTCTTCCTATCTTTCTTTGAGGAACATTGTTTTTAAACATTTCAATAATTTTCTCACCTATTTGTTGGCAAACTGGCGATCCTCGGCCCATCTTTGCTCCTAAAGGACTAGACCTTTCTTGGATGCTGCTTTTGTACCAAATCATAATTATAATCACCTGTTGACATCACCTGTTTCAAATCACATCATTATTTAACCAATTTACCTGATTACTAGCCCTAAATTGCTCCTGTCCCAACCTTTTTTGGAATGTGTTGCAGGTCTGAATGACAGGAAAGGATGTATATTTACAAATGAAATTAAGTTGACCAGACAAAACATGAAATATTTTTTGTTCACATTGTCTGCAATGAAATACAAGTCAAAGTACATTTAGAAATCACTACTTTCTTTTTTTATGTGTTTTTTTCATACTGTCCCAACTTTTTCTGATTTGGGGTTGTAAAATAATTTCAAAACCATATCGTGACTAATCACTAACATATACCAGTCAGTGATTATCCACAAACATAGGTTCATCTGATCTTAACTATAATGAAAATGATTCATAATTTGTGCTTATTTTACTCCAAAAATTAGGTATTGTTTCATGTAAATGACCATAAATTCCAAAAATAACTGTAAAACTAGTGGTAATGAGTTGGAATTAAGTTGTTGAGAAGGTGTAAAATAGAATTGGGTGATAATTTATACTTTATGCTTTATTAATATCCAACACAGACCGGGTCAATTTTGACCCGGGAGGACAACAAGTGTGATTATTGGCTGCCATTAAAAAACATGAAATGGTTTCAAAACAGTATCTTGACTAAACATTGACTTATACCAGTCTGTGATAACCCATCAACATGTTCTCATTGATCTCAACTGTTAGTCAAAATAATTCATAATTTCATCTTTTTTTTAACTCAGAAATTAGGTATATTTTATATAAATGCGTTTTTTTGGACCATATATTAAGAAAATAAGTGTAAAACTAGTGGTAACAGGTTGGAAAGAGGTTGCTAAGAAGATGTAACACAGAATTGGGTAATAATTTATACTTCATGCTTTATAAACTGGCAAAACAGACCGGGTCAATTTTGACCCGGGAGGACAACAAGTGCATGGTCGATGGGAGGAAAACACAAGGGTTAATGTTCAGTTCTTTCATGTGCAGTGTGTGCAGCCTTAACCCTGACTCTGTTGTCGTAGTGTTGCGGGAGGAGTTCCGTGTGCAGCCCGGCGATGTGGAGGTGGCAGAGGGGGAGGTGGCCGTCTTAAGCTGCGTCCCCCCAGTGGGACGCCCTGAACCTAATGTCGTCTGGAAGAGGGATGGCTTGCCCATCGACTACGTTGATCACCGCTACACCGTAAGCCCTCTGCCTCATCATGCATGTGACAGCAGTTTACACAAAGTATCCCTAGTTTAGTGGCTTCTAAATCTGATAATCATTTAAAAGAATCAGCAGCAGTACATAGGGGGGTGACGAATATTACATCTGGTCATAATTCTTTAAAATCCACCACCAAACTTTTTGATATTTTTAGAGTCAGAGAAGAAACTTTTTTTTTTTGACTAGAGGTATTTTTGTGGGTCATGGGATTCCCGTGAGATTCCTGTGGGATTGGAGTCAATTCCGGGACAGCAAAAAAAAAGGTAACAGGAGTGGGCAGGACAGGAATCATAATAACAACAGGTATACATACGCAGTTCTAAAAAAAATTAAAATAAAACACAATAGCAGGATGGAGGAGGAGTCTTTTGTGGGAGTGGGATGGGACAGGAGTGAAAGTCCACTGCTGTGTCACCCTCTAATGAAGACACCAGGTCCTATAGAGCAGCAGAGGATCATATACAGTACCTACTCTGAAATCTTATCTTGCGCTAACCGCTTCAAGCCACACACATCACGTCAGGAGTGTGATCTACTGTTTGTGACGTCCCGTGTGTCTTTCTCCCTCCCGTCTGCACCGGGCTTGTGTTGCAGGTGCTGAGTGGGAAGCTGATCATCGCTCCTGCCGAGAGGAAACACTCTGGAGCGTATGTGTGTGAGGCCAGCAACACCGCGGGAGTGAGGCAGAGCAGGGCGGCTCGGCTCTCTGTGCTCGGTGAGACAGCATTCCCATCACTACTTTGACAGTTTTGAATTCAGCCCCATGTTTTTAATGCAAACAAAACTGACTGTACTGTACATTACCGTACAGTGCAATACACCGTAGCATACAGTACAGCACTATACAGTACAGTACAGTAACGTACCGTACCATACTGTACAGTGCAGTACATCGTACTGTACCGTGCACTACATCCTACAGTACAGTACACACACGGTACCGTACATATGATGTACTGTACGGTACGGTACGATACAGTGCAGTACATCGTACCGTACCGTACAGGACAGTGTACCGAACAGTACACCGTACAGTACACCGTACCATACAGTACAGTACAGTACAGTATATTGTACCGTACCGTACCGTACAGGACAGTACATCATACAGTACACCATACCATACAGTCCAGTACAGTACAGTACAGTACAGTACAGTACATCGTACCGTACCGTACAGGACAGTGTACCGAACAGTACATTCAGAACACCGTACCATACAGTCCAGTAAAGTACAGTACAGTACAGTACATTGTACCCTACCGTACAGGACAGTACATCATACAGTACACCGTACCATACAGTCCAGTACAGTCCAGTACAGTACATTGTACCATACCGTACAAGACAGTGTACCGAACAGTACACTGTACAGTACAGTTCAGTACAGTACAGTACAGTACAGTACATCGTACTGTACCGTACCGTACCGTACAGGACAGTGTGCCAAACAGTACACCGTACAGTACACCTTACCATACAGTACAGTACAGTACAGTGTGCCAAACAGTACACCGTACAGTACAGTACAGTACTGAGTTTCCCTTCTCTTGTGCTGCAGCCAAGCCTGTGTTGGTGCTGAAGCCAGAAAACGTGTCTGTGAGAGTGGGGGAGTCTGCCCAGTTCTACTGCCAAGCTAAAGGTGACCCCCCCCCTGCTGTGGTATGGAGCAGTGAGCAGGGGCCGCTGCCCAACGGCAGGTAACACCTGATCAATGTTGATTTATGAACTTAGTGTAACGTGCCGAAAACATAGACATATTTGTTACATAGTTCTAACTTGTCATTCTTATTTTTTTTTCCTATAGAAATTCAAATGAAAAAAAAAATATATGGCTGTCCTCGACTAAATAAATTCTTGTCGACTTAATAACTATATGAATGTATCAACTAATTGAGTGGCTGATTTAATCGATAGATCTGTAAAACTTGCTTTACAAATAATGATGCAAAAGCAGCACTTTAGATCTTGTGTTTACCAGAGATGCTTCTTAGAAACAAATCATTCAGCATGAAAAAAGTATAAAAAATTACTAATCCACGAAAGAAATCTCAGTCGACTGAAACTTATCGACTAAAAGGGGGCAGCACTAAAAAAAGAGTGACTTCAGACTTTTCTGGTTTGACAGGTAGTCTGCACCTATTGAGCTGGAAGATTGTTAGCTTCTATCTAATGGCTCAAGCACCTCCAAATGGCCTTGCCAATCATCCCATTACACATTGCCACACACTAAGTTTATTTTACTTTAGCTTGTCACTAAGCTGCCACTAAGGCGTCCGGTATACTCGCCGCAGCCGACCTCTTGCGTGCAAATGTGACGTCATGGGAGCGCCGTAACTGTTTATACTTGCGCGTGGTGGTCGCGACACTAGTTGCAGTCTTCTCTTGAACAGAGGTGTCGCTAATGAGGAAAGGCTACCGACTTTGCTCTTTCTACGGACTAGAAGAAGAAAAAGGTAAACAACAGCAGGACTGGCAGCAGCATTGACGTCAATGTTTCGATTTGATTTGATGACCTACTTCCGGTTGCCCTCGAACTCGTCCATGCTTCTTGTTTCCACTTTGTTGTGCGCCGCTGAAAAAAATAGAGAAAATCCTGGCGCGCCAACAAGATCTTCGTCAATTATCGTCACATTGGCGCGCGACAGGCCGGCTGCAGCGACTGTAAAAAGGCCTTAAGTTTCTTCGGGGCTTCTTTCTTTTCTGACATGGTTGTAAATGAAACCAACTCAATATCTTCTAAATTACCATTACGAGATCAGAAGGACAGTACATGTGAAAAGTAACTGCTCTACATGTGTGTATAGGTATCTTGTAAACCCAGACCAGACTCTCCAGCTCCACTATGTGACAGCCCAGGATGCTGGGAAGTACACCTGCTCTGCTGTCAACGATGTAGGTGTGGTCACTGCCAGCGCACAGCTGGTAGTTGAAGGTAAGATGGTGTCTGAACAAGCCGGGGTTCCAGCGTGTCTCGCGTCACAGACTGTTTTTCACTTGACAGTTTTGTCGCGTGCCGGCTGACTCAGGGCTGTAAGCACCGAGCTTCATTTTTCAGATTTCAGTTTTGAGGTTGGAGCTGTTTATACCAGTAATCTGATTAAGGCCGGCTTCACACTGGCTGCGTGGCGTGAGCGTGGCGTGGATCTTTCTATGTCTTTTCACACCAGAAACGTGTCTGACGCGGCGCTGCTGCTGCTAGCCTTGTCTGGACACATGTATGTTTCCTGTTGATAAAATGCACTCAATGCATATTAATCATAAATATATTCTGATTTGATTACAGCAAAGACAATGTCAGCAGTATTGACAGCAAAATAGGATACAGAATATTTTGTTCTGTATTGACAGGTGCAATATTTGAAAAAAGATAGTTTGTATTATTTATTTTTTTAAATTACATTTATATCTGCATTTATGTCAAAACCTAAGAGACTTTCAAACATCAAAATGTCATTTATTAATATGTATTTGTGTCAAAATCACATATACAACTATACTTTTTGTATTCTATTTTGCCTGGAAACGCTTCCAACACAAAATAGGCATTGTTCCTATTTCTAGCATGCACATGTTTTCGGCACGGCTCGAGATGTGCGTGTCACGCAGGCAGTGTGAAAGCTCTAAGCTGTTAACATGGGAGCCAAAATAAAAACGGACACGCCATGCAGCTGACACGCTCACGCCACGCAGCCAGTGTGAAGCCGGCCCTAATGCTGTCTGGCAGAAGGAAGCCTTATACTCTAAAGTAATTTAGTTTTACTACAGTAAGTGTGAGGTGCTACTTCCACATTACCTGCATGGAAGTGATACATTGCTGCACACTGTTTACAATGTTTTATCTACACAAACTTCATGAGTTATATGGACAAGCACTACAGTTCCATATATGTACCACTGGCAAAACAAAAACAAAAAATTTAACAGACCGAATCACCGTGACGTATCGCTAACTCAAAAAATCACTTCCGAGTAGACAAATGGCCGTTGATTTGAATTGCAGAGATATGTGAAATTGGCAAACTTGTTTTTTTCTGTTGTCATCTTCAGCCTTAACTGTAACGTTTGAAGATATGTAGTCTGAGATCTGTGGTCTCTGCTGTGCTTATTTCCTGTACTGTGTTGCTTTGCTAACATCTTTGATAAACCAAACCTAGTGTTAGGAACAGCAACATGCCACCGCCGGCCGGACTGACTACTAGTTTGGGTTAGTCTGTGGCCCAACAAGTAAATTAGCTCTCAAAGCTAATGTTAGTCAAAGTGTTGACACATGAAAGCATCAAAAATGCATTTTAGGTGAAGGAGATGAGAGTATATCTAGGTGCTCTTCGTCCCCGTTTGCTCAGCGCTGTTAAATTGTGTGTACGGGATGCAGGAGTTTTCTACCTGGAAGTCATTGGAAACAAACATGGTGATTGGGTCTATAGATGGTAGCATTGCAGCATATGCATACAAGTAATTATAAATGTACGAAACGCCCCTTATTTAGGATAGCCTTACTCAAATTTATGGGAGGACAAAACTCAGACGAATAAATGCCAATATGCTGCTAGCCAACAATCTCCTCTGGAGATTTATAAACATCAAATTTGCTTTAAATATTTTTGTGAGATATTTATATATATATATCGATATATATATATATATATATATATATATATATATATATATATATATATATATACTGTATATACTACTATATATACTGTATTTTTTTTTTACTAATCCTGTCCTGTACGCCATCCTTTAAAATAAATGAAAAAATATAAAAACTTGTGTTTCCAGAGGCTACCAGCACTACACAGAGAGACCTCCACAAAGAGCTGTCAGCGCTGCGAGTTGCTCTGGAAAATGTCACCATCATGGCTCCCGGGTCTAATATCTCACAAGTACAATGGAAGGTATGGGCGAGCTGAATCCCAGAGTTTCAGACAATGCATTGAGTGTTTCAGGTGTACGATCCATGTTCTGTTTCCTCTGTGAGCAGCTCCAGTCGCTGCCCGCCCAGCCTCATTACCTGGATGGCTTCGAGGTTCTCTTCCGCTCTCTGCTCCCTGCCAGCTCGGACTGGGCAGCCAAGAAGGTGACTCTGCCCAACTTCCAGGCCCCGGTGGGCCCCTTAAAGAGAGGCTACAAGTACGAGTTCAAAGTCCGTCCCTACGGCAGCAACTTGTATGGGAGGGAGAGCAACACTCGGCACCTCAGAGTCCCTGAGTCAGGTGAGGAATGGTTTGATTCAAGAACATGTGTGTCCTTTCTTTTGCTTTTTTAATACTTCCATGTGTTTTATTGAACTTGAAATGTACAGTACAGCTGTGTTTAGAAGATAACCATAATCTCTCCACCCTCTTTATGCAGTGCCCAGTGCCTCTCCACTGGCTGTGTCCATAACAGTGAGCCGTGAGCAGAATGACACCGTCCATTTGAGCTGGGAGCCTCCTCCTCATGAGACCCACAACGGTATCATACAGGGTTACCAGGTAACCACTGGAGAACACTTCCTGACACTCACATCTCAGGGTTTCCCACCAGAAAAGTTGTTAAGCAAGTGCTTTTTTTTTCACGATGACCCGTATCGGGCCAGTCCCAGACTGATGGCAGCATTAATGTAGTGTCTGTGATAACAGAATCATGGAATGAATCGTGAAATTGACGATTTAAAAAGGCTAAACACAGATACCATAGGGCACTACAGTAAGTCAGTGCTAAAAGCTAACTGCAGATTTGAAAATGTGACTACGTTTAAGTTTCCAACCGAGCAGCTCCACTGCAACTGTAGTTCAAAAAACGCCTTAAAGCTATAGTGTGTAGTTTCTGTCTCCCCCATGAGGAATTCTAAATAATGACAACAAAACTGTTGGTGTGTGCACATGGTACAAGCCTTCCATGACTGCGCACCGCACCCCACCCCCTCCCCACCTCCACGCAGTTGCTAGTAGCCAAGGAGGACACGGAGGATTAAAAAAACATGATGGACTCTTCAGAAGAGGTCATTATCTTCACTTGAGTTTCTGCGCGGGAAAGTCACCGGACATAGTCATACTGAGAAATACAGAGAGAGTTGTGTGGAGCAGGTAGTCTTAATTAGCTTTGTAGCAACTCATTTGGCAACGGCTTGAATGTAGCAGATGTTCATTGTATCAAAAAAGTTACGCACTAAAGTTTTAAAAACAGATACAAAAAAACATAAATCCCAGAGACTTAGTGGGAGGCAACTTAGGCCCGGTGGGCCACCGCGCTCGCAATACACGGGGAAACCCTGCATCTAGTATGTTCTTAGAACTACATCTAGGAAACATAATCCCTTACAATACATGCTACCTGTGTGCACAGAGTACTGTGAGAGCTGTAGTACTTGATGCAAACTGTTTCCCCAGGTGTGGTGTGTGGAGTCTGAGGAGCAGCAGTACCAAAACTGGACAGTGGATAGTGGCCAACACAAGCTTGATATATCTGCTCTGAGTCCAGGGAAACGGTACTGGATCACCATAGCAGCTGTCAACGGAGCTGGAGTAGGAGTGCTGAGTGACCTTCATGGATTTGTCATCAGTGAGCAAAAGGGCACTTGAGGGAAATGTAGCTGTTAACCCTGTAAAGCCCAAATATATTTTGTTTTACCTTTCAGTTCAACATCTGCAGGCCTATGTTGCAGATATCACAGGGTTTTCAAATGTTTCACAATAACAGTCATATTCTTTTATGAATAGTCATTTATAAATGAAAAACTGTTGATGATCCATGTCTTCTGTTCTGACACAAACGTCTGGAAGTACTAAGATGGTGTTTGCATCCTCGCTTATATCCTTACCAGAAAAATCTGTATCTGATAAGAACTTTCAGCCAGCGATGGCCTACCTGGCATGGTGCGTTTGGTTAAAGGTGCCTGTATTGTCATTTCTAAGCATTCACAGAGAAGCAAAATTTGTCTTCTTCATTTAACCCATCCTATAGGCCTACACAGGAGCAGTGGGCAGCCACAGGCACACGGGGGACCAACTCCACTTCTTTTGGCCAGGGTCACTAACCTAAATTACCTAACATACATGTTTATGGTGGTGGGAGGAGGCCTAGTCTATATCGACAACGCTTAATTTCCGGGATTGTTCAGGTGCCACTGGAAATTCCGCCGTCCCTCTTTTAGGCCGGATGTCCGTCACCTTCCTCTTTCTTTGTGTTGCCGTTCTAACCTCCGGTGGATTTCTGAGGACTATGGTTAACTGCTCCTCAGATCTCTGCAGGGTAAATCCAGACAGCTAGCTAGACTATCTGTCCAATCTGAGTTTTCTGTTGCACGACTAAAACAACTTTTGAACGTACACATGTTCCACCAAAACAAGCTCCTTGCCGAGGCTATTTTGCAGCAGCACCATCATTGTGAACGGGGCTTAGCTCGCCCAAGATGATTGTGATTGGTTTAAAGAAATGCCAATAAACCAGAGCACGTTTTTCTCCCATCCCGGAATGATGTGTGGACTAGCCAGACCCTGGCAATGCGAGACTAGAGGATGCCGAACCATGGATGGAACCCAGTACTCTGCCTATATGCTAACCAGTGAGCCCCCGTCCCACGTGTCGGGGCTCGATGTCCTCATAATCAGCAGCTGGGCAGTCTTTGTCCACTTCACCGGTATCTTCATCTCACGCTTCGTCACTTGCATCAGTGTCGTCTCATTCCATCCCAAAAACCCTCTCTCCATTTTGGATGTCATCAATCACATCCTGCACAATGATAATAATAATAAAACTCTCTTTGCTGCTGGCATCCTGTAAAAATATATGTGTAAATAGTACATATGAGTATTATATGTAAGCAGATAACCTTAAGGAATAAATAGAAAACCTGTTTGTGCCTCATGCAACAAGCAGATATTTGGGCAAACAAACAAAGCCTTGTAAAAAGCCCAGGATCATTTCAATGTATTTTTTTTTTACTTATAAGATACTGACACAGTTTCAAATACTGCTACAGAAATAATTTATTAATTTAATCAATTCTGGTTTAAACTCTTTTTATTGCAGAGAAAACACACGTAGAATTTAGTTATAGCGAATCATCAAAGACATTATGATTCTATTAGTATTTTATCTCTATATGTGAACATGTGAAAAGTGCAATGTCCACATGTAATGTGTCAGGTGCACATGCACATTGCAACACAGACATAACACGTTCAAAATCACATTGGATATATTCCACCATGACTAGACATTGGAATAATCACAACAACAAAAATATAGATATATTTAAGGCATTTTAACTTACTTGAATCGCGACAAATTTAGTCCAATAAAACAAAGAGATGAGCTAGAAGCAAAGTTTGCAGGTCGAGTGAATTCATGGCCACATGGCCGGACCCATAAACACATTTACTATCCAGTATCATTGTGAGGATAAACAATCAAATTGACTATGCAAATGTAAAACATTTTAAGGATAGCTAAAGCTGATGTGTGTGTAATTTAGCAACTGTGGGCTTTACAGGGTTTCATTTCCGCATTAGGACAGTGCACAGATCAAATGCAGCGTGTAATGCAACCACATTACAGAAGAGAAGCTATCATGACTTCATATCTGATTTCTTCTGCTTTCTATTTGCTTCTCAGACCCACAAATAGGTGCTCCCCCCGGGTCAGACAGCCAGATGCGGGATCTGTCCCGGGTCCTGGCCCTGCTTCAGGACCCGGTGTTGATCGGCAGCGTCGGTGCCGTCCTGTGGTGCCTTCTGATGGTCGCAGCCGTGTACCTCTTCAGGCGCCACGGCAGGACAGGCCAACTGATACCAGGACACGGCAGGGCTAAAGGTGTGTATCAGAATCAGAAATATCAAATAAACAAACAATGGTAACAATTTTATAATAATGGTGCATGAATGATCATGAATTCATGAATGACGACGTGCATGAAAAAGCATGAATTCATTCATGTAGTACTTCATGAACTATCAGTAATGTACAGGGATTAATAGTATCTCATGCATGACTTAATGCAGGAACAGTACGTTAATTAATGCATCAACTAAGGTATTTCAATCATCGTGATTTCTGAATATTGATGGTGTTCATGTAGTACTTAGTAGTTAAAGTGACCAAACAACACACCAAATAACACATACACGTATGTTTATTTTTTTTATTTAACCTTTATTTAACCAGGTAAGCCGATTGAGAACAAATTGTCATTTGCAACGACGACCTGGCCAAGACCAGGCATAAAATGTGTGAGACAACATGAATTTACACGTCAAATACGCAAAATATAAACATACAAAATAGAGAGTCTACGGAAAAGAATACAGATCAAATATAAATACTGAGTGTAGTACAGAATCTGTAAACAGTTTGTGCAAATGGAATAGTCCAAGAACATTAAACAGATATGAAACAAATATGACAGCAGTGCAGGTAAGATTGGGCAACTATGCATTGGAGTTTAAGAGACAATTAAAGGGATACGCCACGGTTTGTTGAAATAGGGCTTATCACGGTCTCAGTGCAAGTAATTAGGTTGGTTTTTTTGTCTTTTGTTGGCTCACTTTTACTCACAACATGCTAACCGGCAACATAGGATTTCATTCACTATGCTAAGCTAACTAGCAGTGGCGCTGCGGGTGTTGCACCAGACTAAAACAATGCATGCACAAAAAAAACCGTTGGCCCACCTATCTACAGCTAGGGGAGACTATGATAAGCCCTATTTCAACAAACGGTGGCGTATCCCTTTAAGTGAACATGTGCAATACTGCATAAATGATGGAAAAAAATAGTTAACACAAAGAGGCTGCATGGATTACGGCCGGATGTGCAAAAAAGATTTGAGGGATGTGCAAAAGTTCCCACAGATTCACCGTCAACCATATGCAAAGGTGCTCCGTATCAAACGACCTGAATCTCAGTTACACCTGCAGGGGGGGGGGGGGGGGAGGGGGGGGGGGTTCTCTATATGTTCTCCAACATATAGAGAATCAAAACAAATGGTGACGGCTTTCCTTCCCCCCCCCCCCCCCCACCCCCCCCCCCCCCCCCCCCACCCCCCCCCCCCCCCCCCCCCCCCCCCCCCCCCCCCCTCATGGATCTTACAAAGACCCAGTTACACAAACAAAAAGCAAAGAGTCATGTCATGCCTTTTGGCCAAGTTAAAACCCAAGTCATAACACCTTTCCTTGTATCAGCTGCCGGGGAATAGAAAACTGTTTTAGAGACACTGTAGGATATTGTTTACGGTGTCTAATCTAAACTTGTTCTAAACACACGTCAGTAAAGACCTTGCGAAAAAGACACTTCAGTCTTCAGTTAATCAAAGTTTATAGTTTTAGCTGTTCATCTGTTAGAAACCTTTTTCTTAAGTTAACACATACAGTAATCAGATAAATCCTAATAAAAGAATGTGCTTTAGAAGTATTTTTGCCATTACACCATACATCCATTTTCATCAATATGTCCCAGTTTAATAGGCAACATATGTATATTTTATGCTCTGCTACGTCCTGTAACACCCCGCTATGCCTTAAACTACTACAACTACTATTTCTGCTCATTGAGCCATTATCTTTACTGTGACTGTTATTGCCACTGTTCATCACACCCCCAACCGGCTCCGTCAGACACCGCCTACTAAGAGCCTGGGTCTGTCCAAGGTTTCTTCCTAAAAGAGAGTTTTTCCTTGCCACTGTCGCACTAAATGCTTGCTCTTGGGGGAATTACTGGAATTGTTGGGTATTTGTAAATTATAGAGTGTGGTCTAGACCTACTCTATCTGTAAAGTGTCCTGAGATAACTCTTGTTATGATTTGATATTATAAATAAAATTGAATTGAGTTGAATTGAATTGAATTGAATTGAATAGTGGGGGGGTCCCTGCTCTGTCTTTCTTTCAGCTAAGGGGTCATTGGCCTAAAATGGTTGACCCCATGCTGTAGATTACACTAGCCAACAGTACATAAAGGAGTAAAAACAAACACAACCTTAAACGTCTACAGCAGTAAAAGGCTACATACTGTACACATGAATGCAGCAGGAATATTAATCCAGAAACATCAGATAGAAGAGGAAAACACTGACAGGGAACACTTTACTGCACAATATACTATACTTTTGCTTAATCACATTTTGCTGATAATACTTATGTACTTTTTCTTAAGTAAGTCAATGATCTGAATACCTCCTTCGCTACTGTATAAAATTGTAATTGTATACTTTTGTGTCTTTCTTTTTTAGGTTTGCACAGAGCAGCCAGTGAAGATCTCATTATTAAACACAGGTAGAGTGGAAAGCATCGGCACAGCTTGGTGATTACACATATTAGGGCTGCACGATCTGAGGAAAATATGCGAAATCCGATAACGTTGTTGAATATCGCGATAGCGATATTACTTGCTATAAATAAACATTAATGATTACTCAGTACTGCATTTCTGCTGCTTTCAGTATTCTGCTAAAATACAACACATTGCTTGTTGAATTTAAAGCTAACGAAAGACATTTTTTATTGAACAAATTGAACAGTGAATTGAACATAAAAGGCAGTAATAAAAAAAGAAAAGAAGATTATAAAGTGCAGTTTTCTGCGGATATTTTCTTTCAACTAACACAAAAAATATCTTAGTGTCTATCGTGTCGCAGCCTTTCGTGATGTGTTTATTGTGCCTGTTGATATTGCGATGACGATAAAAAAAACGATATATTATGCAGCCTTAACACATGGTTTAGTATCAAATGCAAACACTCAATAGTCAAAAGAATAAACCCCAAACTGCTAAAACTACAACCCCAAATCAGAAAAAGTTGGGACAGTATGGAAAACACAAATAAAAAAAGAAAGTAGTGATTTCTAAATGTACTTTGACTTGTATTTCATTGCAGACAATACAACAGCACATAATTGAATGTGTTCCTCATGATTTTTTTTTTTTTTTTTTTTCAAATAAACAAAATTCCTATTTTGGTTCTTGCAACACATTTCAAAAAATGTTGGCACAGTAAAGCATTTACCACTTTGTAATGTTGCCATTTCTTTTCGCAACACTTAAAAGACGTTTAGGGACTGAAGACACCAAGTGATGAAGTGTTTCAGGTGTAATTTTGTCCCATTCTCGCCACAAAAAAGTCTTAAGGTGGGCAACAGTACGGGGTCTTTGTTGTCCCATTTTGCGCTTCAAAATGCGCCACACATTCTCTATTGGAGACAGGTCGGGACTGCAGGCAGGCCAGTCAAGTACCCGTATCCTCTTCCTCCGCAGCCAGGACTTTGTAATGTGTGCAGAATGTGGTTTTGCATTATCTTGTTGAAATATGCATGGACGTCCCTGGAAAAGATGTCTTCTTGAAGGCAGCATATTGTGCTCCAAAATCTCTATGTACTTTTCAGCATTAATGGTGCCATCACAGAAGTGCAAGTTACCTTTGCCAAGGGCACTGACACAACCCCATACCATGACAGACCCTGGCTTTTGGACTTGTTGCTGGTAACAGTCTGGATGATCCTTTTCTTCTTTGGTCCGGAGCACACGGCGTCCATTTCTCCCAGAAAATACCTGAAATACTGATTCATCTGACCACAGTACACGTTTCCACTGTGTGATGGTCCATCCCAGACGACTCTGAGCCCAGAGTAGTCGACGGCGCTTCTGGACACTGTTAACATAGGGCTCCCTTTTGGTACAGTACAGTTTTAACTGGCATTTGTGGATGTAACTATGTATTGTGGTACTTGACAAAGGTTTGCCAAAGTAGTCCTGAGCCATGTGGTGATATCGCTTATAGATGAATGACAATTCTTGATGCAGTGCCGCCTGAGGGATCGGAGATCACGGTTGTTCAGCTTAGGCTTGCGCCCTTGTCCTTTACGCACTGAAATTCCTCCACATTCCTTGAATCTTTTAATTATGTTATGCACTGTTGAAGGTGAAATAAGCAAATGTCTTCCTATCTTTCTTTGAGGAACATTGTTTTTAAACATTTCAATAATTTTCTCACGTATTTGTTGGCAAACTGGCGATCCTCGGCCCATCTTTGCTCCTAAAGGACTAGACCTTTCTTGGATGCTGCTTTTGTACCAAATCATAATTACAATCACCTGTTGACATCACCTGTTTCAAATCATATCATTATTTAACCAATTTACCTGATTACTAGCCCTAAATTGCTCCTGTCCCAACCTTTTTTGGAATGTGTTGCAGGTCTGAATGACAGGAAAGGATGTATATTTACAAATGAAATTAAGTTGACCAGACAAAACATGAAATATTTTGTGTTCACATTATCTGCAATGAAATACAAGTCAAAGTACATTTAGAAATCACTACTTTCTTTTTTTATTTGTTTTTTTCATACTGTCCCAACTTTTTCTGATTTGGGGTTATAAATGTGCTTTCATGATACTTTATATTATGTCAGTATATTCAATTTGATACTTCTGATGCCAACCTGGGATTCACTTACACCAATGTGAAGCACATTAGAAGCACTTATCTTTATAGTTTTAGCTTTTATAATTTTAGTTCCGATGGAATTAATCGACCCATTAGTATTTGTACTAGAGAGACAATACTCAAACGTTATAAAACTTCTCAAATACTTTCCCTGTGCTACCTCATGTGCAGGATGGCAGCTTCAGACTCTCCGTGGGCCTCTGGAGCCTGGAGACCTTCCTTCAACCACAAGTACCAGGACCTATGGGCCCAAGGCCAGAAACACCCAGGGATCAGGGGCGCCAGTGAGTATCCATTGGTATATGAGTAGTGTTTCCTGGCTGAATTGGTCCTCTAACACTTGGCCTTGACACACATGCTAAACTTTATATAAATGCTAGTCTGTCCAGCTGAGGGTAAAATGGGTCATTTAGTTGATTTGGTTAGCTGGAGTGGGGGTGCTTTTCACCTCTATTTCAACAGCGACGGGCTTTTTTATGAATTCAAAAACTTAACTCATAATAAAAATCCATCTGCTTCATCGTCAGCTGTGTGAGCTGAGTGTGAGTAGCCTATATTTATACAAGATCATGGTAACACCATTGCATATCAGCATGTGAGTGCAATTTTCCATAAGCAGTTAAAACAGAGGTAGGTATGAGCTCACTTCACATTAGTGGCCACTGCGCTCATAATATTACTGTACAAAATGCTTCGCTTTTTGCCCCTTTCTAAGTGTTTATAATAGTGATGGCCAAATGAAGCCTCAAGAAGCTTCATGTACCATTTTCTTTATTTTCTGAGCCCACTAGATGGTGCTCTCTGTACACATAATAGATATCTATGAATAGATAAATAAATCCGTAACGCACAGTGACGTGCTTCATGACTTGCCGTCAGTCTCCAGGATAGGATGTGCCCAACCTGGGTCCGTGTAGCTGATGATGCAGGATGACATTATCAAAACTGTCCAATCAGTGAGTCCACTGTCAGTCCAAATGACTCAACTCTCATGATTGGTTCATAATAAGCCAGTGTGGGAACATGGAACAGACCAGAACAAAAAAGCAACAATGTATCTTTTTCTTCCAAATGAACTGTGTACTAGAGGTGAAAGACACTGACCCTTCCATATTTCACAATTTCTGATAAATATCCTCTGGAGTAGAGCTGCAAATATTAATCAATTAATCGATTATTTGTCAACAATTAAATTAATCGGCAACTATATTGATGATCAATTAATCGGTTTAAGTCATTTTTTTGAAAAAAAGTAAGAATTCTTTGATATATAGTATATATATACAGTATATATATATATATATATATATATATATATATATATATATATTCTAGTTTCTTCTCTCCTCTGTGACGGTAAAGTGAATATCTTTAAGTTGTGGACAAAACAAGAAATCTGAGGACGTCATCTTGGCTTTGGGTAGCACTGATTGACATTTTTCACCATTTTCTGACATTTTGTAGACAAAAGCAACTAATCGTTTAATCGAGAAAATAATCAAGAGATTAATCAACAATGACAATGATGGTTAGTTGCAGCCCTACTCTGGCGTGTCCGTACATATTCATCTGTGTTTCACCAGGCCTCCCTGTGTCCTGGAAGGAGCCCAGCTGTGTGGACTCGGCTGTCCCCATTGTGACCGACAGCTGTGGCGTTTACGGCACATTTTACGTGGACCTGATGGGCAGCGGCCTCAAGACCTTCAACAGTCCCGGGCGGCGCCCGAAAATGCCTCATGGTCTGGCCCACCAGCAAGGAGCTGAGACCATCCAGATATTCCCTCAGCCTGTCGCAAAGACCTCGCCCCTCGTTAGCCGGGAGGCGCTACCATGGAAACAGGCCATACGCCCCCAGCCCAAGATGGGTGTGCTCAGGGAGTCATGGGAAAAAAACTACAGCAAGCAAGGTGAGCAGTGGCGCATGGTTGGGAATGTGATATTAATACCACTACTACAGTATTGTTCCTTCTTTTCACTCCGGAATAACCAGGGTATATCTTACCCAGGTTACGTGAATAACCGGGTAATGCCAGTTCTCTCTGTATACATGAGCGGGGAAGAATGGTAAGAATGACGGGAGTAACTCTACCTCCGGTACAGTAGGTGGCACTCTGGTCAGGACAAGGCTTTTTCTTCCGGTTGACCTTTGTCAAAATTACATGCGGAGAATGGAAATGAAATGAAATGAAGAGAGAAGTGGGTCTTCTTGATAGTACTTGCCATGTCAAAGTCTTCAGTGGGTTTAAAGGTTTAAAGCTTTTGTTGTTGCTGTTGTTTTTGGCGCTGTTGCTTCCAACTACTCTCTTCTATTTCCGGGTCAAAAACCACTGCAGCAGAGTAGCGAGGGGCAGTTAGAGCCTATGGAGCATGTGCAGACACGTAACCCAAGCTTATCCCGGTAAAGGTGTATACATGCACCTTAAAGGAGTTATCTAAGTCTGTTAACTGGGGTATGAGAAACAGGGGTATTGCCTTAACCCGGATATAATCAGGTCTTTGCATGTAAACACACTAAAAGTCCTCCTTTATTTGTATCTGCACACCATGACTCAACTTCTGATACATTACATCAGCATGTAATAAAATGATGTGAAATGCAGAGAGCCATACAGCTTTGGGTATGATGTTTAATAGAATATTGGGTAATGTTTCCTAGAGTAACTTATGTGTTTCCCCACAGAGTTGCATGCAGTGAACAGCGTCCCCATAGTGCCAACCAGGAAGCAGGCTTTACCATCCAGTGTCTACAAACAGAGACTCAGTCACATACCGTCAGGCCGGCACGGTATGACACAAGCCATTGTTCTAGTTGTCCATACACCAGCTCCTCTCTCACCAATAAGACGGAGAGAGAGACATTAGTTATACTTAAACAGCATGTACTATAGACATTTTCACAGGTGTAAACATAAACATTCTAAATGGACCCAAGTTGATTTCCTGTTGCTGTGTATGTGAATGGCATCATCTGACAGGAAGTTAACAAGGGGCCAGGCTGTTGCCTAGCAATGGAATTCCATTGAAAAGGTCTATAACACACATTTAAAATAATAGTGGTAGCTATTGGAATTTTATTTCCTCATTGTCTTAGTAAGTATGTACCATTTTATTATGGCTGTATTTTTTAACGTTTTTTTTTTTTAACGCCAGTTATGACAACATTTCACAGAAATGTCTGATAGGGTTAAAGTAGTGAAGTAGTGAAAAGTAGCAAAAAATTGTGATGATGTTTTATATCCAAAAGGTCAGAGGTCACTCTGCAAAACCACTTTTCTGGCCGCCATTCAGCGCATTTGGTCAGATACTGAGTTGGTGACACTTATCTTAAAACTTAGGTGATTGTTTAGATCTTTTCTGCTGCCAGCTTGAAGATGTGTGTGAAGCATCCAGGTTTTGCCATAAAATACACTTGTTACCTTTTATTAAATTCCTTCAAACTCTACACTACATATGTTATATGAGTCTGGACAGACATGGATGTAAACTGCAACTTGACTGGTTGGCGGAGGCAAACAACATCTAGCTTCAACAAGCCTATGTTTTTGTCCAGGTGGATACCCAGAGTGTGATAAAGTTGCTGGCTGCCCTCGCCTGCTGCATTACTCTGCATCTTTACACCTAGTGGACATGCTACCCCCCCCTCCACCAATGCCCATAGAGGACAACACGGACACACACAGCCTCACCTCAGATGAAGGGTAAGAGACACACACACTATTACGTACGAGATCAACTTTTAGGCTTAATACTTTTTGGCTTAATTAGGCTGCAAAATGAAGCACAAAGGACATTGAAAGTTCAGCCAACTGCAGCATAAATAAAAGGTTTTCCCTTTTCACTTAACTGCAAATGTCCAGTGTAAAACATAATGCAGCTGTGCAGTGGAACCAGCAGGATTCCATTTTGTAGTACGCACAAGAACCACAACCTCTAGCCCCGCTCAGCCAGAGAGTGTGCGAGCAAGAGAGAGAGATTGAGTCATGTTTTTTTTTTTGCAGTAATGTTACCGATATAACACCACAATAACACTCTGATTAGCCCACCGCACACATTTCAAATACCAGGCAACAGGCCAGGTTTACACAATCATTACTGCAGCTCTCATACAGTAGCTTATATTTGCAGAAGAGCCATGTAAAAGGCCAAACACAAACTGGTAAACCAGTGTGACACACACACACACACACACACACACACACACACACACACATACATGGACATTCTGATTAAGAGTGGATGGGTTGCAGGTGGGTGAAATAATGCACTTTTAATGAGGAAAATATGAATGACATTCTCTAAAAAGTGAAGCTTGCAGAGAGCCGAGCAGCTGTCCACTGCTGCTGCTGTGTCCCTGTAAGAGACGCTGTGCACATTTGCACATGAAGGTGTTGCTTTTGAAAACAGCAACAGCACCGACAGACTGGACATTAAATCTCTCTGTCACATTTGAACTCCGTCCTGAAGTTGTATAAGGAGTGCATCTGCACCCCGTTGGTCAGGATCTGTAGCTTTCCTTTTCCTCTTTCTCTCTGCCATCGTTTTGCTGACTGTGTTCTTGGCGCAAAGGCAATATTCATACTTTGCCACACGAATAATTGAAATTATTTAGCTATAAAATAATTGCAAAAATAACAATTCATTATTGATTATTTGCCGAGGTTTGCTACATGTGACTCTTGCTTAGCTGTTGTTTCGGAACCATGGATAGCGACGCTGTCCATAGTACTGTAGGTGTACTGAAACACACGGGGGAGAGAAGAGAGAGAGAGAGAGAACCAAAACCCCCTTGGTTTCTTAATTAGAAGGAATTGACCACAGAGACAAAGGGAGATGCGGGGTGCAGTGTTAAGGTTGTTCAATATTGTATTTCAGTCAGGATGTTTTCCTGACATCTGGTGCAAAGGGCTCATTTCCCCCATACATAAGAGCGGGGGCAAATCAGACCCTAATAACTACCACGGCACTTTTTGTCTGCAGCTGTCTATGTACATCATTCTGTAGTATTCTATATAAAGGAATGCTAGATTTCCTTGTGGATCACTCCACCTTGGTTAAAAGTCAATTTGGCTACCTTCCAAAACGCCGCACCTTGATCATGTATGTACGACCCTTCACACTTTAATTAACAAACATGTACAGCACACACAAAAAATGGTAAGATATTCACTTTGATTTCCAGAAAGCGTTCGACTCTATTTGGCACGAAAGGCTCTTTTACAGACTTCTACACTGTGGTTTCGGGGGCAACATGTATGATTTGGTTAAATCAGTGTATTTTGAAAATATGTGTGCTGTTAAAATTGGAGACAAACAAATGCAATTTAAGTCCGGCTTTTTTTGTAATGTGTATACAAATGATCTTGCGGTGGAGCTGGATCAGTGTGCTGCTCCCGGCCCCTCCCTCCTAGATAGAGAAGTGAAGTCTCTGTTTAATGCTGATGACCTCGTTCTACTGTCTCCTACTGAACACGGTCTACGGTAACAGCTGGACATAGCAGAAAAGCCAGAACCGGGCCCTGGCAGTATATATGTAAGCAGCAAAATAAGTGAAAGGGCAGTGCTTTTCCCTCCCTCATTACCACTGAGGTGCCCTTGAGCAAGGCCCTTAACCCCCAATCGCTCCAGTGGAGCTTCCCATTGGCCAGCCGATCAGACTGTGGTCGGACCGGGATGTCCATATGTGTAACTGTAACCTGAATGTGATCAGGGCGTTCCTGCAAAAAGAGAGGCTTCCTCTCAGTGACCCCCGTCCCTCAATATATAAAGGGAAACTCGTCCTCCTTGGTTGCAGTCGGCCTGTGGACAGCGGTGCTATCCATGGTGCTGAAACACCTTGCCTTTCAGGGCGTCCATACAGTTCAAGTCAAGTCAACTTTATTGTCATTTTTTTTTTTTTTGACTGACCAAGCTAAGGTGATGCAATGTCATCCTAAGTATGTGTGTGTGTATGTATGTATAGTTGTATGTGTGTATATATACAGTATATATAAGTACAAGCAAATGTGTGTGTATGTATTTACACGTGTATGTGCATATATGTGTGTATATATATTTATCCTTTTTTCTGTAACCTCTGACGTACTGTCCTTGTGTTGTGTGTTTGTGTGTGTTGTATTGGTATTTGTTTTGTTTTCTTTGTAATTGAAATATCAATAATGGAACTTGATTGACAATACTGCAATACGTGCCAGACATACAGGGCAATTGAAAATGAGTTTCTCTCCGACCCACGGTGCAATAAGGACACGTACAACAAGTATAATATAAAAGATAAGTAATATATACAAATAAAGATAAAAAGATAAGTAACGTGTACAGTGCAGTTATACATACTAAATAGTGCAAATGTAGTTATTGAAAATGTGCAATATAAAAAGGAAGAGTTCCTGAGTTCAGCAGCGAGGTGCAGAGTTATAGAGAATCTCTAACATTTTAGTAATTTTTACTTGAGTGATTCTCATAATTTAGGAGGTCGGCCACAAAAGAAAAGAAGTCTCACATCTGTCTCTTGCATTTTTCTCAGCTCCAGTCGTTCTACAAAGCTAACAGTGGACATGGGCTCTCTCCAGTCAGTGTGCGCTGCGTCAAATCATCGCGGGCAACCGGGACCCAAAACCATCACCACCAACAGCAACAGCTTTCCCTCCTACAGCCACCTGTCTGCTACATCATCATATTCCACGTCGATGGATGAGGAACAGGGCGGCACGCTGACAGCACAGGAAGCCAGCCAGTATCTGGAGCTCTGCCCCAAACCGGAGAGATGCAGGTAGAGCTTTCACTCAGTGGGTCCTAGATGGCTGGCAGGTCTTGTGTTTTAGAAGAAAGTTGCTAACATTAATACAGCAAATTTGTTCCTCTCCTGCCAGTTGACTTGATAGCATGTGGTGGATTTCTCTATGGCCGATTGAATCAATGAATTTTCAGAGAGACCAAGATGCAATAATAAGATCTATATTAAAAAGAAAACTGAGCTATTCTGCAGAGCAACTGACTTCATGTCCAGAGAATGTTCAGTATAAACAAGTCATCCTCCCATCTCTCCTCCAGTCAAAAGCTTTGGCAGACATGCAGCCAGGCTATATCAGATGTTATGATGAGATCAGACAATATCTCTTTAAGCTCAGGAGCTGGTCTATTCTAAGAAGGTAAACTGACATGGATGTGTTTACTCTGACCTGGTCTGGGAAGTCACTGAGCACTGGGTCACACCATGATTCATACAGATCATTTATAGTAAAGCATATTGTCGCTGTTGAGTGAAAACCTTGTATGTCCAAAACCGTTGTTTTTCAGGAAATGAAAAAAGGCTAATTTGAAAACATTTTATTGAGCAATTTACCTAAGATAAAGTCAGACTAAATTACCTCATCGCTGTTTAAATGATTGTTAAACCCACAGACAGACTAAAAGCATTTATGAAAAAATCACAAAATATGGATGATAGGATAAATGAAGTCTGTATGCTTTTAAATATATTTTATATACTGTTCATTGTTAGGTGATATGAGGGGCCCGAGTGGTGAGGACTTATGGGAAACATCTTGGTATGACACTATGATATCGGATACCATGAGAACTAATATTCTTCTAGTTTGGTTATTATGTTTTGTGCGAAGGAGAGCTGAAAGACAAGAAATGTAATCTTCACCTATGACCTCTGGGGGGGCCTAACATCCACCAGAGACCACCAAAGTGTGGGACTCTAAGTGTTGTGATTATGTGATTGACCGAGGGGTTCTCCAGATGGGAGGTCAAAACAGTATAAAGGAGTCTGTTAGCTTAGTGTTCAGTGAGAAGATTGTCTGAGCAGGTTTCTGTGTATAAGACTGTCTCTGCCGCTCGGCCGTGCGTGCTCTGTGTGTGAATAAAGCTGCATTTAATCTAAAGACATAGGAATCTGTCATCTACGAAGTCGTCTCCTTCAATTTCCAGATATCAATGAAGAAAAATGATTTCTGCCTGATATTAAAGGTGCTCTAAGTGATGTTGGGTCAACGTCACTTCTTGTTGACGTTCAAAGTATTTTCAAACAAAACAAGGCTAGCTCGCCCCTCCCTCCTCCTCATCCCGTCCCCTCCCCCTCCCTTCCGCGCACTAACCCCCCAACCCCCACCCCCAAATCCTTGTTGTCGGTTATTGGCTGGAACACTGTTATGTTTAGTGGTGCAGGTTGGTGCAGTTTGTTTTTGTTGGTGTTTGTGGAGCCTGGGCTGTCTACAGTGTGTTCAGGGGACAGGCAGCTAGTGATAGTGAGGAGACGTGTGCTGTATGTGACCAAAAAGGTTGTAGCCTAAAAAACAGGTGACATCACTTAGAGCACCTTTAAAGTAGTTTTTTTAATTTATTTTTTAAAGTACTTAGTTTTTGAAGGAGACATGCATTTTTTATAAATTCTGGAATTGAGATCCGTTTCCACTCACTTCACATTAGAGATATTAAAGTACATATCTGTTACTATTTTCTACAGCAGTAGCCATCTGATCACCCCCCCCCCCCCCCCCTCTCTGTCAGCAGTGCCCTGCCTCAGCAGCGTCCCTCCCTGCCCCCCCCTTTCCTCCCCCCCGTGGGCTACATCCGTCGGCCGGGCTGCTCCACTCAGCTGGAGGATGACCCCGCCCCCGAGGAGCCTGAGGCCCCACCGATTGGCCTGCGACGTGCCCGCCTCCAGAGCACGCCCTCCTCCTGCTACAGCGAGTGGGACAGCTCCCTGTGGAACACCTGGGGCTCGGTCACGGACAGCAACATGGCCAGCGCTCGCTCCAGCCTCATCAGCTCGCTGGACAGCTGCTACACCAGCGACAGCGCACACTTCGCCCGTCTGCTGGCGGCGGCGGCCGAGAGCATGAGCGGAGCCTCTCTGTCAGGTACAGTAAGCAGAGCAGGAAACACTTCTGGGTTACTAAAAATAGTTCCTCAACTTCTGATCTGATCATTTGTTAACAAAAAGAAAAAGATAGACTATCTGTAGTTTTCTTCTTCGAGACAGTGGTTCCCAGCCTATGTAGACTGCCTATGTCTACCAATTATGACCATTTGACCAAATGTTTTATTTGATTACAATCACTTTTAGAGGTAAAATTCTTTAGTAAGTCACAAGAAAACAAAACAAAGTTAAAGTGAATTTGCGTTAGCAGAGGCCTGTTTTTTTCTTCTGCTTGTCCATTCCACAGTCATCTTGTCAAACATTAGATTTATCTTGCACTGGTTGGGAACCATTGCTTTTACACAATGTGTTATTTGATTGACTTATCTAAGTGTCAAAAGCAATAACTAAAACATGTCAAATATCCTCTTCAAACAGGGGATCCTGGCCTGTGGTGTTTCTTGCATTTCTCCACTAGATGGAGCCTTCCATCTACCAATGATCCCAACTGGTAGCATGCAGCCCTGTGGGCAGTCTAACAGCATACAGGAAATCTGTCAAGCAGAACCATGAAACTCATGACACAAGTTAGTTAGGTTGAGTGTCATTGTGATGGTTAAGATTCAGAATCAATGCACGGAAGGCAATAGGCTTTTGGAAGTTAGTACCCCCCTGTAACGGACGTCCCTGACTAGGTTTTCCTTCACTGTACAGTACGTCAGTGGTGGTGCGTGCGTCTGTTGCTGTAAGGGACAGAGGCCCTGTTCAGACCTGGCATTAACATGCATCCAATCACAAGTGGCCAGCTCTAGGTACGCGACTTTAGAACGCGTCTCGAGTGACCACTTGTAAACAGTTCTCTCTCTGCCACTCTATATGCATATAAACACAAACATCGATTCCGTTTTCAAAGACCACAAGCGTTGTTGTGTTTAACCGGTGGGAGGCAGCAATGCCAGAAATCAAATGAAGAAATCAAAACAGTACCGACTGGGTCTAGTCCTCGACGTGTTCCAGGCAAACCAAATGGCCCAACATGTTTGACGCACTGGTAATATACATAGACTGTGGTCATATACTATATTTATGGAGTTTTTGAAGGTTTCAGACGTCAGAGACAAAGCCAGCTTAGGTGATTTGAGAACGCTATGCTTCTGCTTATGCAGAGGACGTCAGTTGACTGGGGGGTCCTTAATATGGCCCAGGACACATACGCGTACACACTGCTAAAAAAATGTGGCCATATGCGGCCCAGGCCACCTCCGGATGTGGTCTGAGTGATCAGATCCCAATGCGTCCTGGGTGCGTTCACACCTGTCCTCAGAGCTGTCCGCTTGTGATCGCATCACCCAAGATATATGTACTGTAATACCAGGTCTGAACAGGGCCAACGACAGTATGTCTAATATCTAAGGTGTCATCAGGCAATTACTTAGGACCTTTCAGCAAATTGAACCTCCAGATGAGTCAGCCCCCTCACCACCACCACCATTTTATATACACCATATTATGTTATTCCTGAAGTTTTGGGTTGGTGTGCCAAGCCATACTGAGTGAGCATAGTGCATTGTGTGTTGAGTTCTGTGTGTTCTGCTTATGGTCTTATATTGAATGAGCTGTAACCTAGGGTTGCTGGTCATCCAAAAGATGTTATTGCAAAATGTCCAGAGGGTTGCATCAATCTTTATCAATAGATCTTTGTCCCGGTCTGTGGTGGGGACGGTTAATATTCTTATTAAATACAAGTGGCTTTGTCAGCAAGAGAACCGTTTTACATTTGCCATTTAACTATCCACACTAAGGTTAAGTGTGCTTGAAGGATAATCATATACAAAAAAAAAAACCAGGGGAGCAGCAGGAACAGCTGGTTTCAGATGGGGACACATTGCAAAATGCGCTTTCACACATGGATTGGCCGAGTCTTTGTTGCTTGAACCCTTCAGCTTAAAATAAACTATTATTATTCCTGGACGGCTACATTTCTCGAGGTCTTTGAAATGCAAAAGCACCTTTAGGATTCAGAACGTGGCTGCGGTGAATCGACAATGTTTGTTTTGGTGCCTCGAACATATTAGAATAGTTTTCTTTCCAGTGACGGACAGCTGCTTCAAAGAAGCCTCTAAATGAGCTTTTTCCTCCGAGAATCAGCGTGAAGGGGTTCTCCTCCGAGGTCTTGAAAATGTTTACTTTTTCTGTTCCCTTCTCTGCAGGCAAAGAGCGTTCTGTTTCAACATAATCTCTCCACTGAGTATTGAAATGCATGTCAACATGTCGTCCTTCTCTGTGTTTAGACTTCTCTCCGCCGGCCTCGCCCCTCAGCGCCTTGTATCCGTCGTTTGGTGCGGAAGGCGACTCGTTCTGCGAGCTGGAGCCTGTTCCTGCGTGGGACTGGAGCATGGCCTGGGTGGAGGAAATGGAGGCTCAGTACAGAGCACACTATCCTGGCAGAAACACCAAACCCGTTGACACTTAGGGACTCTGCCAGGAGAGTAAGTAACAGAAAACACCTCACAGCAACGTCACAACTGCACAGACAAGAAGAAGGGACGGACATCACACTGCAACCGATTCACTTTTTTTGGAGAGTGCTGTGATTTTTAAGGTCTAAATAATTCAGGGTTTGATGTGTAGCGTCAATAATATATACTTATGTGGATTTTAAAATAGAATTGGAGCCAACTCCTTGATGTCTGAGACACCTCTGCTAGATGATGCACGGCTGTTATTTGTTTGTTAATAGTGACCCAGTTTACCTCAGGGCAGTCCGGCTACTATTTGGCATCCTTAAAATGACTTCCATTGAGTTTCTAAAGTTTTCTTTTTCTCTATTTATCCTTTCCACTCATTAGAGGATTGGATAATGAGATACTTCCCTCGGGATGTTCTCACCCAGTGTGTTTTGAAAAAGGCCAGAAAGACACAAAGACAGGATGCCAGACAGTGAGAAAGCCGTCATTAGGCAGAAGAAATACGGCACTGGAGTTTTCCTCACAGCACGGTTATTTCTTATTTTCATGTTTGCTGCAAGACTTTATTAGGGCTTTAGTTCTCCCAAATAGGGAGTGATTTTGTACGGACTGTTTTACCGTTCAAGTGTATATATTCAGCATATTCAACCAATGTTATTTAAAAAATGTAAAAGATGTAAAACACATTCCAAATCGTTTTCTGTCTTCCTGCAGTTATTTTGGTGATTTCTTACATTCTGGGATTTCTTTTATATTTTAAGATTTGTTTTTTACTTTATACCCTCTGACCATTGTTTTTATTATTACTGTTACACAAACTTTGCATCAGACAAAACATTCTGTAAGAGAATACTAAAAGTAGAAATTTATTTTGTTAACAATTAATTGAACTAACTTGAGGTTTTACCTTTACATGTCTTGAATTTTAGGAAAGCATTCAGCAAAAAAAGGATTGTGAGAGTTCAAGTGCTGTATGCACGGATTAGTCTCTGATGGTCTCCTAATGGTAGTGGAATCAAGGTTTTACATTTTATAAGAATTTGCATCGTATTTTGTTCACACTACAGATGGTGTTTTATAGTTTGGAATAAAATCGTTTGATTAATAGAAATCCAGTTTGACATTTTGCATTAGGACTTTACATGTGGAGTGTGTCCTAGCTGAGCGCTGTAATAAAAGCTCACGTTGCTTTTTGTACGCAACAGTGTTTGACTGGAGCTACATTTATTTTCCCTTGTGACATTGAAGTTGTGTTTTATGTTATTGTCCCAAATAAAAAAATAAAAACATATACACACTTCAAATAATTGTGGGACTACATTTTATTTTGAAATATCTACCATACAGGATGTTTTCACTGTTTCTGAAATTGTGTTTGTGACGAAGAGGACATTGAAATTCCAAAAACTTCTGAAGAGTCCATCATGTTCTTTTAACCCTCCGTGTTAGCAACTGTGTGGAGGAGGGGGTGGGGGTGCGAACAGCTAGGGCCGGGTACCGAATTCAATACTTTTTAGGCCTGACCTATTGCCTCTAAAGTATCGAGTATCGAAAAATGCCTCGTCATTCAATAACACATTTCAAAACCTAAGGCGTCAGCGTCAGTGAGCCAATCAGCATGCAGCGTGCTTCTACTAAGATCTAATAATGCTGCTGATTGGCTGTGTAACGTTGCATGTAGGAAGAGGCAGGCAGGAAAAACTACGCTACACAGAGACAGAGCTCACTTAGTAGGAGCTGAAAAAGAAATAAAACGATTTCTGCCGTAATGTTTAATGTTGTAGGCCTAATATATTTTTTTATAAAATTGATATCAAAAAAACTTTAGGAACCGGTATCAAAATCATGGAACTGGTTTCGGTACCGGTATCGAACACACCCAGCCCTCAAACACAGAAAGCTTGTATCATGTGTCATTACTTAGAATTCCTCATGTGGGAGACAGAAACTACACACTATAGCTTAAAGTGCTCATATTATGCTCATTTTCAGGTTCATAATTGTATTTAGAGGTTCTATCAGAATAGGTTTATGTGGTTTAATTTTCAGAAAACATATTTTTGTTGTACAGCACATTGCTGCAGCTCCTCTTTTCACCCTGTGTGTTGAGCTCTCTGGTTTAGCTAGAGAGTGAGGCATCACACTTCTGTTCCATCTTTGTTGGGAGACGCACATGTGCAGTAGCTAGGTAAGGACTACTAGCCAGTCAGAAGCAGAGTATGAGGGAGTGCCATGCTAGCAGCTAGGCAGCATTTTAACGTGTGTTACAAAGTGACCACGTTTGTCTCTGAAGTGAAGGCTGGACTACAACAGAGCTGTTTGGAGCAGTTTGTGAACAGTGTTTTCTGGTGGAGATGGTAAGTCCCTTTGGGGGGGACTTTGGGCTTTTTCACTTTGTAAACCTATAACGTGCACAAAAAGATATATAACACAATAAAGGAAAGGGAAAAGCCAAAAAGTATAATATGAGCACTTTAAAGAAAGTGATCTGTGGTCTGTGGGCAGGATTGAGTTGCCCCCTGCTGTTCCTCAGGGCTGTATAGAGTAGGAAGGTGATGTTTACAACTCATCTGTTTGGCTTGGTTGCTCAAGACCAACACTGCTGCTGTCCCTGATAATGGCTGCTAATTACAAACCCGTTGGAGAGAATAATTAAACCTTAATGTGTTTATGCAGAGAGAGGAAGTGTGATTTTTAACTGTGAGGGATTGTGTGGAAGATTTCATGTTGTTTCTGCCTGAGTTGAGTATTAAGGAGGAAAAGCTGTGAGACCCATCAGATATTCTAATGTGTATCTAATCTAATATGATTCTATCAATGACTTTGTGTTCAGGATGAGCTGCAAAGCACAACTCGCTCTTTTCAAAGTCATCCACGTCTTGTATCTGGGTTGCTCGGGTCAAATGAGACGGGGAATGTTGAGCTGAGAAGTGTGTTTCATGTATAAGCTGCAAAGGAGCAGCAGTGCCAGGATCAGAATGTATGTGTGTAGTATTAAAAAGTATTAAAAAAACAAAACCAGTCCATAATTCCCAGGGTTGAAAAAAAGGATGTGTGTTCCAGGGGTCATTTATTCTTTCTTTTCAAAAGAGGAGCAGGCTTTGCTATAGTGCATGTTTTGCTGTAAAGAAATATGAAAACATTTGTTCACGTTTTTTGAATCTTTTGAATTTTTATTTCAAGTGAAGCAGATCTGCAATCAGGAAAAAAAGTCATAGCAGGCTAAAAACATGAATAATCATGAAAACAAAGCTGGCTTTGTAGCACACGAATCTAGCTCTAAACTGTGTTAAACCATCATGTCACATTTACAATCTGTATGTGTGTGTGTGTGTGTGTGTGTGTGTGTGTGTGTGTGTGTGTACTAGACTGGACTGCCGAAGAGATTATCCTTCATCTGTCTCCTTCACTAAAGGCCATATGTTTTTACATGAAGCCCCCGGCTCCTCTGAGCAGCACACACACTCGTTGTTGGACGAGACCACACGCTATGAGGCTCACATAATAATGAATCAAACACTACTGTATGTCTGCTTGTCTTATTAGATCATATGCACACACACACACACACACACACACACACACACACACACACACACACACACACACACACACACACACACACACACACACACACACACTGCCCTTGGGATTTGTGCATCAGAGATTTTGATGTATGCCAAAATACCAGCTTTATATAGCATGTTAGCATGTCAATGACCCATATTAGACATGGCCTGAAACCATGGACACACACACACACAGACACGCACGCACGCACGCACGCACGCACGCAAGCACGCACGCACGCACGCACGCACATAGATTTACTGCATGTCTTTACTGTAGTCTGTTATTTTACCAAATGGATAATCACCATTCTAAGACCAGACATAAAAATATGGGCAGCGGAGTGTGGCTATACAGTAGTTAGCTGGACTTCTAGCTTAATTATATACCTGCCAGTCCAACACCATGGGATGTGACCCTGCTCGTTAATTGTTTTTAGCAATGTGTGTAACATTTATGTGAAACATGTTTGTGTTAAATCATTTAGCAGTTTTCAGAATTATGTTTACATCATCGGGTTGTCATAGTTCAAACCCCCAGCCGTTCATTTCAATCCAATTACTTTATAGGCCACATTATTTGTACCACACTGTGGAACTTTATTGATCTGTGGGGAAATGAGGTTAGTTTAGCAGCCACAGAAGTAATAGGATTCCAGGGAATCAAAGCAAATATAATAGAAGAACACAAATAGAATATATCATGTGGAGGAAGTAGATAAAGACACACAGTAACACATAATACAACAAGCAGCAGCACTCCAGTTAGTGTGATCACAGGAACAGAATCTTCACGTCTGTGGTTTGAACTCATGCAGGCAGCAGTTCAGGTGGCCGTGACATGCTCACAGTGAATGACAGCAGTGGTTAAATGTGCTGTTGCATGCTAAAGTGCTAATCATTCACTTAACTGGAAATCAATGGTTTCAATATTGCCCTGTCATGCACACACACACACACACACACACACACACACACACACACACAAACACGTGCACACATGCGCACACGCACAAGCATATGCGCCCACACGCACACACACACACACACACACACAAACACGTGCACACATGCGCACACACACACACACACGCACAAGCATATGCGCCCACACGCACACACACGCACACGCACACATACGCGAGTGGCACATTAGCACATTTATAGGGAGACGGGACTGCTAAGTATGGACACCAGATTTATCCATACGCCGCTGTTCGTTTAGCATTTTATTCAATCGGTCACTGTACTGTTAAAACCTCGCCTCTCAAAAATGTTGCATACAAGCTAAGAAGCTAAGAAATAGACAGGTTCATCTGTTGTATTGAGAGATACTGAGGTAATGATTGCATGATGAACAAACAAAATGCTAATGCTAAAAAGGTCCGGTAACTCTGGATAACGCACGTGCCTTGTAGCCAGTCGACATGCTAAAGTGTTAGCATAGAGCAATGACCTGGTCTGTTCACCCAAAGGCTACAGAATACGTTGCAGCGTGCTGTCTTTTGAACATTTAGACCTTTGAACATATATGCTAATACAAAATAAAAGGGTAACATATTGATCATTTTATAGCATCGCTTAAATGTTAAATGTCTTGTTACCCTACAAGCCACTGAATCGTTTACCTTCAACATCCTGTGACCCTGCTGCCTACATAATGGCTTCATTTGAGCGTCTATATATATGCATCACATCAGCCAAAAAGTCACAAACATCCATCTCCGCTGTCACGGTGGGAAAATTAACATGGAAATTGGTGTGTTGCATTTTGAAATGAGGGAACCAGGCTTTTATATGACGCCACCCCCTCCCTTTCATCCTTCCTTTTCTGTCTCTGTCTCTTTTCTGTCCTCTCCGGCCGTCGGCCCTCTTCCTCCAGGCCCGGTGGGCGTTCTGGTCCTGACAACGGCCTAATGAATGAGCGAGGTGATTTATAGCTGAGGGAGAGGGAAAAGAAGGGAGCGATTGGAGGGAAGTTAAGGGATGCGTGGAAAGGGTGAGGGGTGTTGGGTCACACTGTAGAAGGTCAGAAACGTAAATCTTCCCATGATCTTATCTCTTGTCCTTTGCTCTTGTTTGTTGTTTTTTTTAAATTCCAGGCTAATGAAAGCTAACAACCTGCGAACAGGACGTGCATTATAATCTCTGAGGACGCGCGACTTCCTCGCCAAGACAGTTAACGTGGGAAACAAGAGTTTGTGGGCCTTCGATCAACATAAACAGATTAAGAATAAAATGTTCAATTTAGTGGAACATCTAATCCCTAACCCACACTAAATGTTGTTGTTGAGCTCTCGAGATTATCACAGCAGCAGTCCCAAACAGTCCATTCAGTGTCTGATGAGTTTTAGTCCTTTTAGAAAATCAATTGCTGCTTTTCAAAAACCATCCAGTTTCTATCTTTTGGCCTGGAATCAATGAAATGAACAGATATGTCATCCTGCATCAGCATCCTCATTCATGCCTGAATGCTGAGAGACATGGAGAAGTTTTGTATGTATATCTTTCTAGTTGTCCTTGCTACAGCATCACCGTTTATTTACAGAAAAGTAACGTTTCTCTCCCTCAGGGCCTTCATCAAGCGTATCACTAAGAGTATTACTCTTGACCAGGGCCCGCCAAAGGGTCCAATCAGGCCCACTGGATGACTTTGCAAAGTGTGAAACTTGCAGAGAAGTAATTGAAGATGCAGTAGGTAAGACTTATAAAACTAACTTTCTGTCATATTTGCTGAAACTGACCCTATGTTCCAGTACAACTACATAAAGCAATTAATAAAAAAAAAAAATCTAGCTCCTCTGGCACCACTTACAGCCTGTAGTCCGATTTGCAAAAATCTACCGCTCCCTGTTCAGATGCACCAATCAGGGCCAGGGGGTGTGTCTAACTGCGTGTCAATCACTGCTCAGGCACAGGTATTTCATAGGGTCCTCCCCTCACCCTTCGCTGTGCACGAGCTGCAGATAGGTTTCCTCCACCTCCCCCCCCCCCTTCACACGCGCTCTATCGTGCACAGGTCTCACTTGTGGGGGGAGGGGCTTAGGAGACCGTTTGGGCTTTGGCAGAAAGGGGGGGAGGGACTAGGAAGTTGTCGAAAGTCCTGGATCTTCACAATCCTACCTACAGCACCTTTAAATCCAAATGGATCACTTTAATCTCAGAGAATATTCAAGTTCTTTTTCAGTAAATTTACCCCTCTCTCCCGGGTCCGTAACATTTTTATTTGTTTCTACAACGGCCTTAGAACGCGGTCGTAGCAGAAGCAACTTATGTTTGCCAACATCAAGCTGACAAGAAACTCTGTGGCAGATAAAGTTTCTGATCTTTCTGGAGTGGTTTACTGGTCTGGCCCACTTGAGATCAGATTAGGGGGATGTAGCCCATGAACTAAAATGAGTTTGACACCCCTGTTCTTGATGAAGGTCCGGAGGGGACCGAAACTTCCGTTTTCTGTAAATAAACAGGGATGCTATTAGGCTGGGTGAACCCCGTCCACTCTGCCGGTGATTTGATTTCGCCCTGCAGATCAGGCTGGAAACCTGCGTGTTTAATTCTCCTGCTTCAGTTCACAATTTTGCCGGAACCAATCACAAACTGGCTTATCCACCTGGCGCGCTATTGGCGGGTTTAACACGATGGCGATAGAGAAGCAACGGCAAGCAGCTTCATGTTCACATTCAACATGACGGCCCCCGAAGTGCAGCAACCCGTTGATGCCGCTGTCGCTGCTACGTCACCCGGATCGTTGGTCTGATTGGTTGAAGGACTATCCAATTGCGTACAGAGTCATTTGAACTATGCCCGTTGGTCACGCCTCTTGTGCAGAGAAAATACTGAGCAGACTCCCCAGACTAATGTTCAATCTCAAATCTATTGAGCTTGGTCTGGTGATAGCCAGACTAGGATGCTATAGCAAGAGCAGATATTCTATTATTTACATACTGAAATATGAATCTACCAGGCTGTATAGGTTATCATGTGTAAAAAAATATTTGTGCTGGCTGCACTATAAACTGTAGTATTAGACATGTCTTTTAATAGTTCTTTTTGAATGTGTTCTGTTTGCTGCCACCTCCTCCGTCTCCCTCTGCGGACTGCAACAAAGCTGTGCTGCACCATCTTCTCATGCTCCTTTCAGGTGATCACAGAGCACTGAGAGGAGAAATACACCCGGGGAACACTCTTGTAGATGCGGAGCTGAGTGTGCATGGGGCCTGGGAGTTAGTGACTTTGTGTATGCCAAGACACAGCGAGCATCTGTGGAGCACCAGAGGCTAATGCATGCCTTGTCTCAGGTGGACAGCAGGAGGGAGTGTGTGTTGCACTTTGCCACGAGGGCGCTTGGCAATTTCATGCTCCTCAGCGCGTACAGCACTCACCCAGATGCAATGCACTGTGAAGTTGGAGGAAGAATGGGGCAAGAGGAGATTAAGAAGCAAACACAACTTCAGCAATGAGGCAGTTTTTATTTATTTTTATTTATTCAAGTCTGACTGGAAAGTATGCTCAGGGAGTTGAAGGCTTTAACAAGTTTGGATGCAGAATGTTTGAGGTTTGCTTTAGGAGTTTGGAGAAGTTTGCACTAACACACAAGTTTACACAGTTATCCTTCATTTTATGGATTACTTCTATGACTTACTGTTTGTCAAAGAGAATCTCAGATCTGAGTATTCTGCATAGCTTTGGGCAAATACCCTAAGCATTGTGGGGCGGATATGAGAGGACTGATAGAGAACCAAAGGCATCAGTGTTTTCATTGCTGTAGTGTATGTACGAACACTCCTCCAGAGTCAGGAAGCATCACTACAGAGCCATCCCACCCTGGACAGAACACTGTTAACCAAAACAAGCAGACACAAGAAGAGTTCCTTCCCTCAGGCTGAACACCGGTCCATAGTGACAGGATCAATCCTTGTACAATAGCACTGTAATGCCAAGCATCCGCCTTTCAAGTAAATATACTTGAAGGATAAATCTTTTGCTCTGTACTGTTTTTCCTAACAGAAACTCTAGGTGCAGGGGGTAGATGCTGTGACTGAACACGTTCAAAACCAACAGATATAAACACTCCTTCGTACCCTCAGCCATCTCACTGCTGAACTCAAACAGGATAAGGTAATATCAGCTTGACCACCCAACCCCACAATATGGCTTTTTACTTAAAGTAGCTATATGTAACTTTCAGTTTGTGTTGATTTCAGCGGCCACTTTGGACAAAGGCCGTAGTGTTTTGTTAGCACACCTGCTGTCCTAAAGCTCTTTTCTTTACGGTGCTGTATTGTCCACTGTAGATTACAGAGTTAGCGTTACAGGGAGGACGTATAGTCACGATGAATGTTTGGCTCAGACAGAAAATCATTCATTTACAATAAGAGAATAAGCTACAGATGCATCGTTTCATTTCAAGTGTTGCATACTGTAACTTAGCCTACTTTGGATGTCTCCTGAGCTAAACCTGGTGTCACTGTCACTGGGTCACGAGCCAAAGCATTAAGAGATTGTTGTAGCAACCAATGTAATAATAACTTAGATTAATGTAGCGCATTTCATGAAACCCATGGACACTTTACACAAGTACAGGGGGACAAGGGAAAAGACAATAGTAGACCAACACGCAAGCCGTTGCCAAATGAGTTGCTACAAAGCTAATTAAGACTGTCAGCTCCACACAACTCTCTCTGGATTTCTCAGTATGGCTATGTTCAGAAGATTGTGGCGTCTGGTGACTTTCCTGCCATGAAGCTTCAGTGAAGATAATTACCTCTTCTGAAGAGTCCGTCGTGTTTTTTTGAATACTCCATGTCCTCCTTGGCTACTAGCAACTGCTGATCTGAAACGCAAGTATCAAATGCGGATTGTGGGCGGATCTCGGGCGCTGTTGCTATTTTACCGGCGGGATAAATGAGCCTTGCGCCTGACGCAAATCTAAAATGGGTTGGTCTGAAGTAGCTAGGTGTGGTTTGAGCGTAACATGCAATAAACCAATTAGGTAATAAACCGCATCATGGCGGATTGCTATTATGACGGTGGTTTTGCCTGCGCACGCCAGGAGCGGTTCACAGCCGAGGACACAGACGTTCTTGTCAGGGCTGGAGCGGGATCTGTCCGGGATGTGGCAAAGTAATAAATGCTCGTCTTGATCGGGTGGCGATGTTGCTATGGCCTCTCGGGCGCATCTCCTCAAGTCTGGAGAGGATTGCTGCAGCCATGGAGCGTGGGTCTCCAAACCCACCACCTGCTCCTGTTGCGCCCCTTCCTCCTCCCCCCACTCCATCTCCGTCCACCCGCTCCACCAGGAGCACATCGCGCATTGCCACTCCCGGACCCTCAAGTGTCCAATCCCGCCGTAGTTCAACACCACGTCTCCTTAAGTCCTCTAATATGTCCTCATTTATGTCATCAACACATCCATGATTCATGGAAATGTGTAAAACACAACAAGCCACAAAGAATGCTGCGACTTTTTGAGGACTGTACTGTAAAGTGCCTCCTGACCTATCCAAACACCTGAAGCGCATTTTCAGTAATATTTTTCCTTGTAATTATGTATGGTTTGCAAAAATAGGAACTGCTGCGTCCGTGTAGATGAGAGGAGCAAAGTGTATGCGCGTTGTGCACACGCTACATTATGGCCAAGCATGCGGCCCTAAAATAGCATCTGAATAACGCGCCACTGACTTTAGACTAGGTTTTTCCTGATCAGTGGCGGAATTGTTTTCTGAAGCTGCAAAATAGCACTAGGGAACGTTTGCGCCTGAACACACCTCCTCTTTTCGCCGAACCGCCCCCTAATTTACCAACGTGCATCTTTGGAGGGAAAAGTCTGCTGTGCGTCGGGTGCAAAATAGGAATTATACATGCATCGTTGTACAAAGTCAAGTTGCGCTGGGTGCAAGATAGGGCCCTGTGTCTGTAGAATATGATGTGTCGGCCAAGACATTCTGCAGCACAGCAATATTTAATTTAAATTGGTATTTTGACACACATAATACATAAATATAAATAGATATTGACACATTTTGTGCATTCTGCAATTTGGAAATTTGAGTAGGCCATTTTGTGATTTTGATTTAACTACGATAAATTATTCAGCACCTGTTAGGATCTCTCTTAGTGTCGCTTAGTTTAGAACGCCAACACAAAGGAAGTGGAAGGAAACGGACATCCGGCCTAAATGAGTGAAATCCGGCTGTTTTTCCGTCGGCAGACTCGGCAACGGAGCAATCCCGGAAGTGGAATGTCGAGGATATAGACTAGCATCTCTCTTGATAGCTAGTATGGCCAGGAGCGAACACTGTACAATGTACACATAAAAGGTAAAGGTACTTTATTGTCACATACACATACATGTAGCGAAATTCATTCTCTGCATTTAACCCATCCCTCAAGGGAGCAGCAGTCGGCAGCCATTTACAGCGTCCAGGGACCAACTCCAGATCTGAGCCAGTGTCTTGATCAAGACAGATAATATACAGATTATATACAGATAATCTGCAAACGGCCCGATAATCAAGTAAAGCTGCTCCAAAAAAAATGAGTACAGGCTTGCATCAGCAAATGTATTTTATTGTACATTTACAAAACAACAAGAGTACAAAAAAGTCAGTCCACAGACATTTTTTCATTTGTTTTGGAAGGAGTATATGCAAATTTTGATCTCTCACAGCTGCAGCAAACAGTCCCTCAGACGAACATGGGGGAGGGGTTACAATCCAACTTTTATAAAGCTTGTCTGTCTGCTGGCACACTGGAACGTTTTGCTGCAGAGAAACCAAAGGGAACATAGAAAAGTGTGACATTCTTAGCGGACTAGATGGGTGCAGGGGTCCCGGTGGGAAGGCGTCCCTCCGGGAGCGAGAACCCGCTCGTTTTGGCTTTTCCACCGGCCCTCTCAACCAGCAAACACACTTTGTGCTTCATATTTTCTGTTGTTTTTGCCATCACAACAAGAGAGTGCAACAGTAGTTTATGCTTTTCCAAAAAAAAGTATACATTTTGACAAAAAGGTTGGCACATTCAAGAAGACATGAGCTTTTTTTTTTTTTATAACAGACTTTTTTTTTTCTTTTCTTTTTCTTACGTTGTTTTTGTTTTTTATCCTCATAAATACAATATACGTCTCTTCCCCTGTATCCAGAGCCCACAAAAGAACAGTACAGACACAGGTATTTACAAATCATGGGAGAGGCATGAACTCTGTTTGTCATAAATAATTGTAACCGTAATACCCTCGAAAAAAAAAAAAAATACATGATGTAAAGTCCGTTGTAGCTTTCTTTCACAGCAAATGACAGAGTCTAGTATCCTGGAACACAAACCGTGTCCTCTCGTCCAGCTCTTTGAGTCCACGGTGGAAAGACGGCGGATGACGGAGGCAGCGAGTCACTGGTGTCCTTATCTCATTTCCTGGGAACACAGAAATGTTTTAACATCAGTTCAAATGACATAGAACGTGGCTCGGTTTTAATAAATCAAAGCAGATGGCGGCTCATGTACTCATAGTAAAGTTGTTTACAGGATATTAACCCTTGTGTTGTCTTCCCGTCGACCATGCGACTTTTAGTTTTTCTGGGTCGAAATTTGAAATTCAAACTTCTTTTTTTCCCCAACGTTTTGGGCAATTGTTTTTTTGACGTTTTTGTCATTTTTTTTTTACAAGTTCTTGTAAATTTGATTTTTTCTGCTTTTATAGGTTATTTTTCAAATGCTATCAAATTGAATAAAACACCCAAATTCAATGAAAGTAGTACACTGATCCTTTATTTGACTTGTGAGCGTTGTACGGAAGCAATCCACGCTATTTTTTGGTTGATCAATTTGGTTGAAAGAAACCCAAATGTTCTGATATAGAAACCTTTTGGAAATGACCCGAGGACAACAATAAGCTGGGAGCAGCACATATCTAGCAGTGACAGTTCATGATATTCAGGAATATGCACGTCATCCATGGTGACTGTCATTCTGTCGTCTTTCCTTTATAGTCCTACTGCATACGCATGTGTCAAACTGTTAATAAAAAGCTAAGAGAAGAAACAGAGAAATATGTTTTGCGAGAAGAGGACGACGACAGAAAATGGCCGATCTGCGCTAATCAAATGCTCAATCATGTGTTTGTTAGTTTAGTTTTATGTTCTCATTTCTTTATTCTAACATCATCGCTCACTTCAGTGTTCACGATATAAGTACAGACTTAAAGGTCAACAGAAACATAAGAAATCTCAAGTCAAAGCATGTTTTGGTTTAGTGACATTGTGCCCTAACTAGAATCTGACTAGCAGTCGAGCGTGGCAGTGATTCTGTATTTGATATCCCTCTTCTGCACACATGTGTATTGTGTCCCCAGCCTCAGAGCTGATGGAACAGAGTCGAGGACAGGGACAACCGCCTGGCTGTCCGCACGGGTCAAAGGGCAAAGATAGCAGTCAGCGGCACCACAGGACGAGGGGGGGTAACCTAACCCAGGCTTCCTGTAGAAACACCCCAAACTTTATATGGAAGCTTTCATGTCCCCGGCAAGGCGTGAAAAGGCCAGTAAGGGTCAGCTAGGGGGGGGTGAGGTGTTCCTTACTGCTCCACAGGGGGGTAACCTGAGAGGCACCAGATACAAGGGAGCTCTATGTGGGGTGTTGAGAGCAAGTAAAAGGGCAATTGTGTGTGTGTGTGTGTGTGTGTGTGTGTGTGCGTCTCATGTTTACAAGTTACCTTGCTACATTCCCATGTCAGATGTGTGTTGAGGTCAACGTGGGCTGACCCGTGGCAGGGCCATCCTTTCCCAGGATGCTTTGTGTTGACGCCTCAGGTTTCAGCATTAAACTTAACAACTACAGCACTAAAAGAAAGCATCAAAGCTGCTCCACTGTCTCCGTCCTCATAACCCCGAGCGTGTGTCACCGTCTTCGGCATGTGACTTAGCACACTTACTGACGTGCATGGCCTGTCCATTCAGGTTGGGTATGGTTTGGGTTTTTTTTCTGATACCGGCACTAAAACAATACTTTTAAAATGCTTTCTCTCAGCTCCAACCTCTGACTACCTACTCCTGTTGAGGGACATGTCAAACACCATTTGTAAGTGTTGCCTCACTAGCGCATATTTATATATATATATATATATATATATATATATATATATATATATATATATATATATATATATATATATATATATATATATATATTAGGGCTGTCAGTTTAACGCGTTATTAACGGCGTTAACGCAAACCCATTTTAATGCCGATATATGGCGTTATTTTTTAGTCAAAAGTTATGAGCGTGTAACACATGCTCACGAGCACATTATGTTATTTCACACGCGCAAAAATGAACCTTCAGCTGGCATGATAAAAGTACTCGCGCACAAATTCAACAACCGAGAGGTGTAGGTAGCTGCGAGCGAGCGCCTTACTCTGCTTGTACAGTGGAATCCTGCTCGCGCGCAGCGGGCTACCTGCTCGCGGAGTGCTGTTTTGCTCGCGGAGTGGATTTCTGCTCGTTCAGCTGATTTCTGCTCGCTCGAGTACATGACTTTTGACAATTTGGGGGCGGAAACCAAGGAGGGCACTGACCCTCTTATGATTGGTCACTTTCACACAGGGACATCCTTGATTGACAGCTCTCATTACAGGAAGCACGGAGTCAAAGTATCTGACGGAGTTCAGTCATTCAGTTAACACTGCACAGTGGACGGAATGGCGGCGACACCTGAAGATGTAGGCGTAAGTGTGTTTGACAGTGTTATAGCCATTTAATCTGAAATTTGTTGAGAATAAACTCATTAAATATTGAGAATAAAGTCGTTGTATTTCGAGTTTTTTTCTCAATATTTAATGAGTTTTTTCTCGAAACACAACGACTTTATTCTCAATATTTAATGAGTTTATTCTCAACAAATTTCAGATTAAATGGCTATAACACTGTCAAACACACTTACGCCTACATCTTCAGGTGTCGCCGCCATTCCGTCCACTGTGCAGTGTTAACTGAATGACTGAACTCCGTCAGATACTTTGACTCCGTGCTTCCTGTAATGAGAGCTGTCAATCAAGGATGTCCCTGTGTGAAAGTGACCAATCATAAGAGGGTCAGTGCCCTCCTTGGTTTCCGCCCCCAAATTGTCAAAAGTCATGTACTCGAGCGAGCAGAAATCAGCTGAACGAGCAGAAATCCACTCCGCGAGCAAAACAGCACTCCGCGAGCAGAAGCCCGCTGCGCGCGAGCAGGATTCCACTGTACAAGCAGAGTAAGGCGCTCGCTCGCAGCTACCTACACCTCTCGGTTGTTGAATTTGTGCGCGAGTACTTTTATCATGCCAGCTGAAGGTTCATTTTTGCGCGTGTGAAATAACATAATGTGCTCGTGATCATGTCTTACACGCTCACAACTTTTGACTAAAAAATGACGCCATACCGATAATCTTTTTAACGCACGAGTAACACATAGAGAGAGCAACGGGATCTGTTAGTCCACTTCTTTAACTGTCTATGGCCACACCATGTCCCGCCCTACGAAGCAGCTGATTGGTTTGGTTTAGGCATTTCACCGCGAGTGGTGAGGATAGTGGATTGGTCAGGGGATAGGACCTGAACAAATGGAGTTACGTTACCTTCGACGCCTGGCCAATAGTAGTGATTGAAGGGCGGGTCTTGTAATTTCGCAGACCGCAAACAAAACAGACACAAGCCTCGGCCGGTTTTAGCTTGCTAGCCGCGTAGCTTGTAGGCTCGTGACGGCGATTATCTTCAGAGCGAGCGAGTAGTGACTCTACAGTCAGTGAGAGAAACAAATGAGGCAGTACTACCTGTAGTACTATCTGCAGGACTATCTGCAGTACTACCTGCAATGGAACATCGAGGTAACAGCGTTACATTATGTGACAGATTATTAGATCCAAGTGTGAATGTTGGTGTGAAATTGAACATAACGTATATGACAATGTTGTTTTCAATAAAAAAAACAGTCACAAAGCAAGCCGATCTACTTTTCCATGCTGATAAGAGAATTAAAATGAGAAAATATAATGGGACAAAAAGAAATCAAGGGACATTTAGAATAGATAAAAATGTGCGATTAATTGCGATTAATAGCGAGTTAACTATGACATTAATGCGATTAAATATTTTAATTGCTTGACAGCACTAGTATCTTTTGGTATGCATTTCAGAAAAAAAATGGTTAGGATTCAGGTGTAATTGCAAATAGTGATTAATCATGATTAATCCACTGAAAATTCTGATTAATTTGATTAAAAATTTTAATCATTTGACAGCCCTAATATATATATATATATATATATAAATACCCGCAGAGCTTTCCATTCGGCTGGCACAGCTTGTTCTACCATAAAAGACACCAACTGGTCGCGAGGGAGCCTACCGGGGGGGTGCATCTAAAGGAACGCTCCAACAGTGAAGTGTGGCCTCAGAAGTGCACTCCAGAGAGAGAGAGAGAGAGAGAGAGAGAGAGAGAGAGAGAGAGAGAGAGAGAGAGAGAGAGAGAGAGAGAGAGAGAGAGAGAGAGAGAGAGAGAGAGAGAGAGAGAGAGAGAGAGAGAGAGTAAGAGAGAGAGAGAGCAGTGGGCGTGCGTGCGTGCGTGTGCAACAAGGGAATGTAAAAAGCTCTTTTCATGTCCCTGCATGTATGCGATTATGTGTGTTTTATGGAGCGCAAGTAATGATATGTAGATACAACTAAAGCACATGAACCTCTCCATGGCAGGAAGAGCCTTAGTTCCCATGCTCATACATATCTAAAAGCATCAATTATTTAAAACCATTTGAGGTAAAAAGAGATGCATAAAACCGCGGGGAAATGATAATGAAGCGGTTGGCGTTGCGGTATGGTACCCTCGTTGTGTTTCCTGGCCGAGTGGAGCCCCCGGGAGCCCGTGGAGCCTCTGGAGGAGGAGCTTCCTGTGGTCGAGCAGTTACTGGACATCTGACTCCTGGAAAGGTAACCGGCCTTGCTGCTGTACGGCATCATCTCCTCATCTGGGGAGGCAACGGTGACAAGATTGGCTTAGTCTTTTATATATTTAAAAGGCAGTGCCGTGTTTTAGTGGGGAAATGAAGCTTGATATATAGAACTCCTCCAGTGATTTATCTGCTGTAGAAATGACAGTTTATAGCTGCTCTAGATACGATTTTTCGATGCTAAAACACCCCCATGAATTCATTCTATTTGACCATATCAACTTCTGCGTTGGGTATGGTAACTGTTGCTTATGAAAGAAGGTGATTGAAAACGTAAGTTTCATCAGAGGCATCATCTTGCAGGATTTCTGGATTTTCTAGACCATACCTTGTGTTTTCATTTATAGACACTATATTATATATATTATATATATATATATATATATATATATATATATATATATATATATATATATATATATATATATATATATATATATATATGTGTGTGTATATCCATTTGCATTTATAGACATTTACACTTTTTGTATGCTGTATATGCATATATCTATTTGTTTTCCCCCCTGTAATAACAGGATATTGTAAAGTTGGGGCAGGACGTGCTTCTGCCTGCTCCTTCTCAAACTCATCCTTTTTTTGGTTCTTTGATGGAATCAGATTGATTTGTATATGATTGGGTTTTATTCTTATGTTTTATTACATTTTTATCTCTTTCAAAGTATGGTGATTGTTCGAGATAAATTAAACTAAACTAAAGACTAACTTTTTTTGTTTTTTTCTTAAAGATTTTTTGGGGCTTTTCCCTTTTTGTTGATAGTGACAGTGGATAGACAGGAAAGGTGGGAGAGAGATGGGGGGGTGACACGCAGCAAAGGGCTGCAGGTCGGACTCGAACCCGGACTCAGCCTACATGGGGCACACGCTCTTACTGGGTGACCTTCTGAGTACAGCTACATGTTATAAATGTGACAAAGGCATGAGGACTGATCTGGCAACCAGTCATGGACAACACTTGGTGTTCCAGCCAGTCTCATTTGACCCTGGAGGAGAGAATACTGCAGAGTAGTAGTAGGGCGTGGAAAAAGGCTACATCTGAACACATTTGACTCTGAAGTGCTGTCTTCTCATCACATTTCTGATTTCCACAGGGAGTGAAATATTTCAGAAAGAGCGTGTGCTCTCTGTGCTTTGAATTAGCTTCTGCTACCCTGGAACTGAAGTACAGTGTGACTGAAATACTACACTCCGCGGAACTTTGTCTTACTGTCGGGGTGTCTTTGTCCCGAGCCTTTCCGTTGGTGGCTACTGCTGCTGTATTCGCTCCTCTCCAGGGAGGACGGAGCGCCGTTCGCCACATTGCTGGCCTCCACGCAGCCCTGGGGGTCCTGCAACCGGTTTTCCGCTGGGGGCGGCTCCGGAGGCGGGGGCAGGTCTAAACAATCAAAAGTGGAGGGGACAAAACAAGGCATGGAGAATGAGTTTAGAATATAAAGAAGGTTCAGTCAATGCCTTTAAGCTCATTTTAGTGCCAGGTTTCTGTTACATAATAGCTTGCTTTGAAAAGAGAAGGAGAGCATTTTGTTTTTCCTGTGCATAATTGAGAGAACCCAAGAGACTAGTACCAGCGCTGTTTTCCTTTAGAAAACAGGGGTCCATTTAAATTAACACTGACTTTCTGCTTTTTCCAATGAGGCTTCTGAGTGTGTGCTTCACAGCCGTGTGCTGTTTAACTGGCTTCCCAATGCAGTGCAGCTTGTAGATAATGATCATCTCCAATCTGTTTGTGAGATGTTATCTGGTCAAATTATTGCTCAATAGTTTAAAATATATATTTTTTTAAATAAACACTTGAATCCAATGTATTATTTGTAAAGATAAATATCTTTATTTTTATTTACACAACATTGATGATAGGTTTACGTGCCTATAGGTAGATAGCCATAAGGTAGCCAACCACAGGTACAGTTAAGCTTAAGGATTCACTGTGCCACAATCTAACAATAAAACATGATGTATAAATATATGAATAAGTCAACCATTATTATTTAGTATTGTATGCCCCATAAAAAGGTATGCATGAAGGCTACGTGTTATTGTAGGCCCAGTGTAATATGCAATTTATATTTTATATTCATATTTTATACAATATATGTAGTAAGAGATCCCTGCTCCATCTTTTTTTCAACTGAGGGGTCCTTGGCCTAAAAAACGTTGAAGACCCCTGTCTTAGCACAACAGAGCAAAGTGCAATAAATGCACCAGCACTTCTGCACATAGCACTTTGGTTATCACTTTTTAAGATGTCGTATTGTCTGTGAAGTCATGCGTGTCCTTCCTTTAAGTCCTAAAACGTTTTCGTTGATCTTATGTTTATGTTTTTATGTTGATTTTGTGTCGATTCTAGAATGGTATTTACATGTTACATGTTTGTGTTGTGAAGCAGTAGCACTATGCCCAGGACAAATCCCCTCGGGGACAATAAAGTGTATTCTATTCTATTCTAGCCTCACGTCTCCACAGAGGTGTAGAGTTGTATTCAATCACTGATAGTGTTGCAGAATATCAGTGTGTCCGTGTTGGATTATTATGGGGTGGATTTATTCACTCACTGACAAAGAGCAATGAACAGGAACAGAAAATAACCGTGGGCATAGGGCTGGGCATTATATCGATATTATATTGATATTGCGAGACTGTATGAGACTAGATATCGTCTTAGATCTTGCGTATCGTAATATGACACAAGTGTTGTCTTTTCCAGGTTTTAAAGGCTGCATTACATTCATTCATTCATTTTCTGAACTCACCAGACTGTTCTAGCTGTTTGTTTGCCTTTACCCACTTAGTCATTATATCCGCATAACTGATGATTATTTATCTAAAATCTAATTGTGAAGACATTTTGTCAACCCTGCAATATCGACATTGAGATATTTGGTCAAGAATGTGATATCGCATTTTCTCCACAGCGCCCAGCCCTATGTGAACATGATTTTCTCTTTTCAGCTACTGAGAACATTTTACACGTCCTCCAAACCATATGACCATACATGTTGTTTGTTCCTCCCCTCTAATACGACCAACAGGAGCGTTTTCAGTCATATCTAAACCAGAGAACCTAACAACTGCGGTTTTAAGCGTAAAGGTCGCAGTTTTAAACACGTCGTTAACGTTCCTTACCTTCCTGTTACGCTGAACGTGATGTAGCTTTGTTCCGTAGAGTTTCAAAAAAATTGCCGTTTACTTTTATTTTCAAACGGGACACGGACCCATCTCCCACCCCAACCTGCGCAACCCATCTTGCACTATTAGGGTCCTATTTTAACGATCTAAGCGCACGGCGTGAAGTGCCTGGCGCAGGTACATTTAGGCCGTGTCCAGGCGCATGGTTCAAAAGGGTTGTACTTAGTGTCTTCATTAATCAGAGGTGTGTTTTGGGCGTAACATGCAATCAACCAATCAGAGAGTCATCTCCCATTCCCTTTAGAAGCCAGGCGCGTTTGGACCTTGGAGCATTGCTATTATGATGGAGGATTTGCACCGTAATATTTTTATTTGTAATCTTTTGCATGTTTGTGTGCTGCTGCACTTCCCTGTGTGTGTAACAAGCACAGTGTGTGCACTGTGCACGAGCCTAGGAGCATTTTACTAATGTTGTTAAAATAACAATGAAATGCTGCGTTATTGACTTTAGACCAGGTTTTTGTTGGTCACTGGCGCGATCACTTTCCCCTGCCTCAAGATAGAAATATGCCCGAATTCACCTGAACACACCTCCGTGTAAGACCAGCATGCCCATGGGCGCACAGATGGGCGCAGGTGCATTTGCTATTTAAACGACGCGGGCGCTGGATGGGAAATTGACAACTGCGTCGGTCTTAAACTGGAAAAGACACTTGCGTCGGGCTTTGCACTGCACTGCGCTGGGTGCAAGATAGGACCCTTAAACTTCCTCAGCTTACTTCCTGCTTTGCTCCCACCATAACTATTACGGCTACTAGAGGGCACCGCCACTAGAAACGTTAACATGAGTTGAAATTGATGCTTGAACAAACAACCTATGGGAGGACAGTGTTTACGATAGGGCCATTGTCACGTTTATTTTTGAACTCAAAAACACTTACTGAATTTGAGAAACCAAATATCTCAATGTCAATCCCCTAGCTCTGAAGTGAACGTATTTGAATCCAAACTAGAATCCACTCACCTCCTTGTACATCTCTTCTGTATGCTGAACCCTTAGACACCTTTTTTTTCACTCGTGATTTTTGGTTGGGAGGAGTGCATGGATCTGCTGGGGAGGAGCGGCTGTGCACTGTATGTGTAGAGGGAAAAAACTATCAGAAAGTGTTTTTTTCCCCCATACTGAACAGACATGGAGCATTGATGTATTCGATGCATATGGATCAGTGAGTCCGCACAGTTCTAGGGTGAACGCAGACATGAATGTAGAGCTTTCAGTCACTTTACCGGGTGTAGTGGCGCTGACGTTATCTTCATTCAGAGCTGGCCCCTGGCTGTGGAGGCAGCGATGGGCAGGACTTTGGCACTGCAGCGTGCCAACCTCTGATGAGCCGTGATGCTGTTGGCCGGAGAGGTTGGGGTTGGACTGGGTGAGTAGCGGGCTGGGGGCCTGGGGAACTGGCACCGGACCGCACGGTAACCTTCTGCTGTGGGAAGTAAGGGCAACGTGTTAGAGAAAACTAATCACTGCAGTCAGAAGCTACATATTTGCTTCAGAGTGAGGGATACAAAAAAATTATACATTTTGTATTTTTTATTTTTCTCCACTGTTTGGCTGTCTTCTCCTGTTATGAGCTTATTGACTATTTAAGCTTATTGATTGTTATTTAAATGGGTAATTTAGCATCTGGCCAAGGGATTAGCCTTTTGGCCAACAATGGTCAATGTGCATTGTTGCAGATAGTGATGAAGTTTTTCCTGAATATGAAGAAAAATCACTGAGATCAATGTGTACCTGTGCAGCTACAGTGTCAAAATGCATTATTAAAATGAGACTGTGCATCTTTAAACTAAGTATCCAAAAAGAAGTCTGTTTCCAGAGACCTCTATGAGAAAATGAGCCTACTTCATACTTGATTTATTACCTCAGTAACATTTTCATAATAAGTTTATGGTCTCACTCACTAGTTTCAAGTCTTCTTCAATACAGCATGATGTTCATTTAGTAAATGATACTCCCATTTATTTTAAAACAGACAATAAAGCAGGGGATGCTTTAGGGCCTGTTTATCAGGACAGAGGCTTCGCTATGCTAACCATGCTAACACTGTGGACATTAAAATAGACCTGAACTTGTTTTTGGGTGTGTTTTCATCCCAAACTTTGACTCTCTCGCTGTGTTTTCACTTCATCAAAGTTCATTGGAACATTTTGGTTCCCTAAAATGTATTGTTTAACGTTCTGCCAACCAAGCTAGCTAGCTACCGCTAGCGTTAGCTGTTTGCCAGTTTCTGTACGGCCGTACATGCAGATTGACAGCAGCAGTATCGCGAGGTCTGCATTTACCTACTGGTAAATCTCCACTGGATAAGTCGCTTCAGAAGGGTTGAAAATAAGCAACTTTCTTTAGCGTTTAGCTTAGCGCAGCACCATTGCAACCGTAAACAACACTGGCTTGGCCGCGCCATCGTCCCCAGCTCCTTTTCGTCTAAAAATCGGCTTCAAAAAACCAAGATGGCCACCGCCAAATCACAAGGCTTCAAAACGGCAGTCCACAAACAAATGTGTGATGTCATTGCTGCTACATCCATTATTTTACAAGATCTGATCTAAATAACAATAACTTGATGTATTCATTGCAGTAAAATCTCTGGGGAAAAACATGAAGATCAATAATGAAACAAAAGTAATCCACAAAGCAGAAAGGAGGTTTACATTAAGTAAAGCAGATGAGAATGTGTTTGTTCATGAGAAGAGTTCAGGGTCACGAGTTACCGTGTGAACACAACACAACCATGAGCTAGCATTGGTGAGCTTGTTGACTTACCGGGACAGCTGCTGGCCATCTGGCTGGCTGAGGCGGGTCAGGTCGTGGGGGGTGCGGCTCTCTTCGTGGGGTGACGGGGTGAGCGTGGCGGTCGACTGATGACTGTAGGAGGTGGCTGGGGAGGAGGCGTTGTTCCTCTGCGGGGCAGAGGGTCCATCCTCGCAGCCCTCAATCAGGTAGGTCCTCTCAGGGAGGGGGGGACACCACTCCTCGTCCGAGCTAAAAAGACAGAGAGCAGTGTTGCAGCTGGAAGGGAAGAGATGGAGCTGGATCTGATTTGTGTGATCTCTTGTGTTCTTGCCTTGCATCACTGCTTTGCACAAACAATCCATTTTATGCTGCTATCTTACATTACCATGCTGCTAACTTACATTACCATGCTGCTATCTTACATTACCATGCTGCTATCTTACATTACATTGCCATGCTGCTATCTTACATTACCATGCTGCTATCTTACATTACCATGCTGCTATCTTACATTACATTGCCATGCTGCTATCTTACATTACCATGCTGCTATCTTACATTACATTACCATGCTGCTAACATACATTACCATGCTGCTATCTTACATTACCATGCTGCTATCTTACATTACATTGCCATGCTGCTATCTTACATTACCATGCTGCTATCTTACATTACCATGCTGCTATCTTACATTACATTGCCATGCTGCTATCTTACATTACCATGCTGCTATCTTACATTACCATGCCGCTAACTTACATTACATTACCATGCTGCTATCTTACATTACCATGCTGCTAACATACATTACCATGCTGCTAACTTACATTACATTAACATGCTGCTAACATACATTACCATGCTGCTAACTTACATTACATTAACATGCTGCTATCTTACATTACCATACATTACCAAGCTGCTATCTTACCTTACATTACCATGCTGTTACCAATACTTGTGTTTTGCTATTTAGGATAACTTGTATTTTTCTAGTTGCCTTTGTCTGTTCTGTTTACTTTGTTCTATTCATTCGATTTGTTATGCACACTGCTGAAGAGCTGCTGAACAGATTTTCATTGTACTCTGAGCACAAAGACAATATCTATCTATCTATCTATCTATCTATCTATCTATCTATCTATCTATCTATCTATCTATCTATCTATCTATCTATCTATCTATCTGAAAATACATTGTTGAGGGGCCTGTTGTCTCACTGGTGCCTTCGTTTCTAGCTAGCTATTAGGCTACTTAAACATTAATATGTTCTTTCAGACTCGACTCCAGTTAGAGGGCCTTGCCATTGGCAACACTGCGGGAGGCTAAGCTTCCACCTAGGTGGGATTGCTGCTACGCCCGTACTGAATGATAGTTTGCTCTGAAGTTGGAGAGAGCAACTGATAAGGAAGAACACAGCAAATTGTATTTTAAGGGTGGGGAAAACAGCTTTAATCACTAAAGCAATTGACCAAGGCCGAGGTAATTGAGTTGTTAACGCCAGAGGCATAAGAGCCACGTTGGGCTCGATACTTTATGTGCCCGTTAGAGGTGATGGTAAGTCTAAATGATGGGGCAGTAGTGTAATGCTAAGTTATAGAGATGTGTGTGTGTGTGAGAAACACAGGGAGAGGGAGTCTGACTAACCCGATGTCCATGTCCTCGTGCTCTGGAGGCAGGTTGTCCGGTTCACAATGCTCCAGCTCTCCAATGGGGGGAGGTGGCGGCAACACCTCCATCCAGGTCAGAGACGGGGTCTTGACAGCCTTACCCATCGCCTTCTGCTTGGGCTTACCTAGAAAACAGACAGAGGAGCACAATGATTCACTTGAAGAAGATACTTTGTCACATTTCCCAGCAGGCCCGGATCTGAAAGATATGACTATGGATATGAGAGAAGGGCAAAATGGGGCAGCAACATATATAAAAAAAAAAGAAGAAAGCTTATTTTTCCCATGTGCAGCACTGAAGCTGAGTCAAGGTCATTTATTGAAATGTAGATGTTAGGATAGAAAAACAGACAATTTACTATTTGTAGAAATTAGTAGGCCTGAAACTATTTTTCGTTGGCCATTAATCCCATTATTGTCTTGGTTCATTATTACTTTTGGTGGAAAAATGCAATTTCAAGTCCAAGGTAAGGCTTGTTTATCCGACAAAAAATCCCAAACCTTTATCCAAATATTCAGTTTAATGTCACATACGACAAAGAAAAACTAGGTAATTATTGCTATTTTTGCTTAAAAAAATAACTCGATTATCAAAATAGCTGATTACTTTTTTCTCGCATTACTAATCCTTTCAGGTCTAATGAAAATAAACAATTATAGATAAATGGGAAAATACTATAGAAAACCATTTAATAATGAAGAATAGGAAGAAATGTACTGATCATACCTGAACAGCTAGGAGCTTAAGAAAAAAGAGAGGTCTTCTCTCATTTTCATAGACTGGAGGCTGACTGGCTTTAACTGGGAGCGTGCAATGAGACGTAGTGATTGGTCAGTAGAGCTGAGAGCTCTGCAGGTGGAATGGGCGGAGGCGATTGGAGATGAAACTGGTGCCAGACGATGCGTTGCTTTTAAAAACCAGCGGTGCATGCTGGCTCTGTTGGTAAGCTGTATGATGTGTGTGTGTGTGTGTGTACTGAGCAGAGAGATCCTCACCACTGCAGCGGTCTGGCTGGGCGTACTGCGCTCCAGAGGGCCCCGGCTGGGGGATCCAGTGCCCGCCATCCTGCTGCTCGACGCCGTGGGCTGGCGCCTGCGTCTGGTTGGTGAAAGGCATGATGGAGGTGGAGGCGTAGGGAGCTGTGGAGGTGTGCTGGGCGTAGGTGAAGCCATGCAGGTCTTCGTTGGTGGCGTCGATGGTGCTGTAGATGGGACCTTCGGTGGAGCCGCCCATGCTGTACTTCTCCGTCTGATTCAGGTAGTTGGAGATACCGGCTTCTACACGGGAAAAAAGATGGACGTTGTATTCAGCACACTTCTCTGGCTTTGTTTTTGAGTCTCAGCTAAAGGGGTTTACGCATAGACTGTATAAGTGAAGCCAAAACATCTGGATCGCCCCCTAGTGGCTGGCTGCAGTATGTCATAAACCCCGCCCCCTCTATGTTAGCGGACGGGACATCAAACACCAAAAAAATCAAAAAAATCAAAGTTCAAGTCAAATCATTTTTTCCCAAAGATGGCTTCTGTCATTTTATGTAGTTCTGATCACGCTGATGTGTGTTAAAGTGTTCATTTTTCTGATAAGTTTGGTTTTTATTAGTTATTTGATGCTATACAAACGGGGTGAAACGTCATGATGGACAGCTAGGACTGACTCGCGATTGGTCGGGCGGGTGTATGGGCGGGGCTTTAATTCCTCGGCTCAGAGCGCAGACTCGGGCTCCAAAATTACAAGATGGCAGCGCCTCTATCCGGGATATTTTGGTCTCCCTTCTGTACAGTGGGAGGAAGTGAGACGCGTCGTTCATCTTTTTTTTTTTTTTAAAGTCTATTGTCAGCTCTGTTTTCTCACATTGAATGCCACTACTTATCAGTATACTCAATGAAGCTTGAACTTGATAAGAATATCTGCCACAACAGCTATTCTATAAGCACAATAATGAATAATAAATCTATTCATTTGTTAAGCAGCATCCTACCATTGTAGTATCTCTCAGCCGTGTCGTGGTTGGCGGTGCAGCAGTTGACTGCCTCTTTACCGCTGTGGACCAGGTTGGTGGTGGGCCAAGAGTCTGCCAGCCATGGGTAGTTGCCCATGTTGCCTCCCAGCACGCCGGGCCTACAGAGACATTCTGGCATTAATTTAAGACATGGCGGGACACAGTACAACGGCAAAGACTGTCCAGATGGAAATACAGAGAGAGAACAGCAAATCAAAAGCTGGACAGACAGCGAGAAACATTCATAATAATCAGCCCAGTCTACTGATTTCTGTAATTCAAACAGAATACAGGTCCAGGGTATAAATGTAATGTGGCATATCATTTAATTACCTTCCATTGAGTCCTGTTCCCTCTCCATGAGGGAAACCAACTGCAGAAGACAGAGAGAAAGAGAGTGATGAGAGGTACACTGACTCATGGGTGTTACAGTTTTGTGGCCTACTTTGCTTTCAATTTCAAATATCCAAAAAGTCAAGACAGTGCTTACATTATCCAAGATCAGCTGTTCTCATTTCCACAGAAACTATTTTTAATGGTAATTTTTCCTTTTTTTTGGTTGTTAAATAAATCACACTGGCTCCCAAATGTATAAATAGGAAATGTGGCCACAATCTAAATGCCACCTTAGGTCGTTTGCACGGCTTCCAAAATACGTGCCAGGTATCACAGCAGACAGCGAGTCAGTAACAAAATATCATTTTCCATGTGGATCCTTCGTCCTGACCTGCTGGTGTGTAGGCGAAGGAGGCCGTGTAGTGGCTCAGCTCCTTCCTCTTCTTGCGCCGGCAGTAGATCCAGACGCTGAAGCCCATCAGGATGACCCAGCACGCTCCGCCGATGCCCGCGATGAACGCCGGCTGCTTGACCACGTCGGTGATCTGCTCGGCCAGACTCACGCTGCTCTCCTCGCCGCTGTCGCCGCCGCCGCCTGGCATGGATGGCTGCTCAGCTGGCAGCTCTGGTGGAAGAAAACAGGAGGGAGGAGGGCAAAATAAGATAACATCATTAGAACTGAGGGAGAACTACAGATCATTTGAACATGTTCTACGTTGATCTGTTTTTTTTTATTCATCCAGTGTTTTCTGCATCGTTTAGCTTTAATGTATTTAAAGTCAAACAGAGGAAACTAATACAAAGCTAACCATGTGCACACAGTGATATTACCCATACAATACATGAATGAGCCTAAAGTAGGTGAGAAATGATAGAAATAGGGTAAACACGGGAGTCTACACGCACAGCATTTGCTAACATTTGCTAATTAGCGCTACAGACAAAGTACAGCTGATAAATGCCATTCATTTTGCAAGTATTTGGCAATTTTGACCTGATGATGAAATTATAGCGACCGGTTTATGCTCCTAGAATGAAAAGTTACTGGGTCACGGAAATCATCAGGATTCATCCTCTGGAGACCATAAATGTGTGTACAACATCCCATGGCAATCCATCTATCTGTTGTTGAGATATTTCAGTCTGGACCAACGTGGTGGACCGGAGATACCAACCAACCCACTAACTGATGACAGACTGACAACGCTATCTGTTAATATAAAAAGGGATTATTTTTACCTACTAACTTCTAACTTTCTTGTAGACAAACATTGGTCTGTACTAGTGAATCAGCATCTTGGCCCACTCTTATTTCTACAGCTGTTTTTAATAATCATAATAACGTGGTTCGATTCCTGGCCCTGAGGACACTGAACCCCGAGTTGCTCCCGGTGTGTGAATGTGTGTGAATGTTTATCTGATGAGCAGGTGGCACCTTGTACGGCAGCCTCGCACACCAGTGTATGAATGTGTGTGAATGTACTATGTTAGAGCGTTTTGAGTAGTCGTTAAGACGCTCTATAAATACAGACCATTTACAATAAAAACAGATGAAACAATAAAATAAGCACATTAAAAGCAAGTGGAACAATAAACGCAGTAACTAACAGTGGAGAATATGTGAGGCTATACAGACTACTGGATGTGGAAGGCTGATCTGAAGAGGTGTGTTTTGATGAGTGATTTGTCCAGATCAGTACAGTCACTGATGTGTATGGGTAGGGAGTTCCAAAGGGGGAGGGGGCCGTGATGGGGTTTTTGTCATTGAGGACTCACTGATGAGGACGGACACTGGTTGACTGCGGGTGCCGATGCCAGCGCCGGTCACCGCCGCCACCTCCACCTGGTAGAGCACGCCGGGCATCAGGCCTTTGAGCGCCGTGGACAGCGTGTTTCCGTCCACCGTCTTGTTGATGTAGTAGCGTGTCTGGTTGTCGCCGCCGCTGCCCACGCACCAAACCTGTCGGGGAAACACAGGCGTGGCACTGCGTTTATTATGCTGCTCATTTCAGTCTCCGGTTTGGTTTTGTTACAGATACCGATACCTTTTTTTTTTGCTTCCAGATAACGATTACGATACCTGAACTTGCATATCGACAGATACCGAGTACTGATCTGATTCCAGTGTTTCATATATTTTATTGGTATCCGTTTCGGAACATCTGTAGCTATTGTGACACTTTTAGATACTATAAGTCTACACTGAGAGTGTATTTACATTTCCATTCACTGATGAAATAGCTAACTATAGGCTGCAACATTTCATCAGTTTGATCAGTCAGATATTACATGTACAGTAGTCACTGGACTAGACCACGAACCAGTGTGCCAGAAGTCTTAAAAACACAGCCTTAGGGTTTTTCTTTCCCTGTGAGGTTTTATCTCTGCTTGTAACGTGAATGTACAAAGTATTACTGTCATCTAGAGATTGCATTCCAACCTCTTGTGACGGTCCAAAATCTTCCAATAACCAGTGTTGGGGAGTAACTAGTTACATGTTACACATTACTTTACAAAATAAAGGTAACTGTGAAAAGCTAGGCTATGTGTTGAATAATCATTTTGGAACTTTGCTTTGCAGGTTTTTTTTCTTCTTTTGCCATTTTCAACCAAGGCCATTTAGTAATGCTTTTGGATTGGTTCTCCTGTTTGAATTTGCAGCGCAACCCGTCTCACAGTTAAATCTCCTCTCAAGCTATTTGAGAGTTGCCACTATGGCTACAGATAAAAACGCATTCCACTGCTGGAATTATATATATATATAAAAAAAAAAAAATGGTTCGAACATAACCGTGCAATGCAAAGAATGCTTTCCAGCAGTCAAATGTCCAACCTCAGGAAACATCTGCAGGTATGAAAGTTAAGTCACTGCAGTCATATTAAATAAAGTAGGGAAGACATGCTTTTCCTTCTGTGTGACACACCGGACTTCTACTGTGTACTGACGACCTATTTTATTACTTACATTTTGTGTATTAAGTGCAAGTTTTGTGTAAAAAGGGAGCTCCTCGCGTGCTGCAGTAGTAGCAGTTTTTGCTAGCAGCTTTGTGCTATGTGTCTAGGCGTTTGGTGTTTGTTGCCTTCAGATGAAACCCAGTGACGCTGCTGGTGTGTTTACCCTGTACTCCTGGATGACGCCGTTGTGCATCTCGCTGGGTGGAGGCTCCCAGGAGACGCTGATGCTGGAGCTGTTGCTTAGCTTCACTGTTGCCACTGTGACAGCTCTGGGTGGGGCACTGGGGACTGAGAGAGCAGGGGGACAGTCATTTCATCAGCATACTTGTAGTCGGCACAAAGACTGTGGTATGCACAAACAAGTATGAGTACAACAAATGTAAAATTGAAAATTGCTCAAGGTATTAAAAGCAAGGACACATACAAAACACAAGTCAGGAAACATGAAAGTGAGCTGCAGCAGCGGGGCAAATTATTTTTCATTAAGTGCTTTAAAAAGCCAGACTGAGCTACTCAGGCAGGTCGATACAAAGTATATAGGTGCTGATGGGAAAAAAAATGCTCACTTGTTTTTAATCTAGAGTTTGGATCAACTAATACAAATGTGTGGATGCTGAATTTAATAAAAAGAGGGATCAATATAGATGAACTTAAATTGCGAAGGACATCAAATTAACCCCAAAATGAGATAACATTACTGAGATTCATGTGGTGTCAGACAGGCTAATGAACCAGCCATTTACAAGGCCCCGCGGTGTCAAAGAAAACCTACAGCAGCCTAGTTGATTAAAAGAGGTCTTCTTTGAAAGTCGTTCTGGTACATGCATGACTTTCAGAAGTCACCAGATTCCTTACCTTCTTCTGGAGTCCGAACCAGTAACGTTCGGCTGTCCTTTCCCTGGAACTCATCAAAATAGGGACGGATCTTGATTTCGTACTCGGTTCCTTTGAGCAGATTGGGGAGGACGGTGCTGCGTTCCGAGGGGGAGTTGATGTCCTGGAGGAGCCAGGTTCCCCCGCTGGGGCGGTAGAAGAGACGGTAGCCCTGGACGAACTGAGACTGACGGTCAACCTTGATGAAGTGAGGGGAAGGGGGGGGAGTATGAGAGGAGAGATGGAGATTTTTCCACTCCCTAACTCTAACGGAACCCTCAAATCTACTTTGTTGGATTGTGGTGGCACCTAAATTGTGGTTGCAACAGCTGCCCTGGTCCTGCTCTACGCCCTGCACTGCTACTACTATTAGTTCTAGTCATAGTTCTATTATCTTTATTGGTACTATAATTGCCACTGTTCATCGTGCCAACTGCTATAATTATTATGAATCATATTTCTGTATTTCTGTATATGTGTATCAGTGTCCAGCGGCAGATGGCCGCCCACCAAGAGTCAGGGTCTGTCTGAGATTTCTGCCTGTTTAAAGGATTGTTGTCCTCACCACTGTCGCACCAAATGCTTGCTCTTGGGGGGAATTGTTGGGTCGTTGTAAATTATAGAGTGTGGTCTAGACCTACTCTATCTGTAAAGTGTCCTGAGAGAACTGCTTTTGTGATTTGACACTGTAAATACAAACAAAAAATAAAATTGATTTGAAACGGAATTGAATCTAAAAAGAGCCACTCACAGTCCAGGACACTCGGATGGAGGAGGTTGTTAGCGTGAGCGGCTCTTGCAGCTGGACGGCCACCTCTCCCAGCTCCCTCTGCACTTGCCTGTGGTCCACTCCCTGACCCGTAGGACTCACATCTGAGGGGAAACACATATATCCACTTCTGCTTAGAGTGCTGTTGCCAATGCATTAGCACCACGACGTGGTCTTTTTTTCCCCCATCCTAGATATGAGTCATGCTTTATTTGGTGTGAGAGCGACGCAGGCTGACCTTGTGTTCTGACGGGCTCAGAGATGGGACTCGGGTCACTCAGGCCGTAGGCATTGACAGCTCGGACAATGAACAGGTAGATGGTGTTGGGGAGAAGGCCGGTGATCGTGTGCGTTTCCATCTTGACCATGTCGGCTACAGTCTGCCATGTGCTGCCTGCTGATTGGCTGTGAAGGTATAGAAGGAAAAAAATTATGTACAGCTTGGAATGCAATATATTTGCATCCCTTATGCACATGGCATGTACTGTGCGACATTTGCTATTTAATTCACCAATTCACTGGAGAGTGGAAGCATCACACGTTTGCTTCTTTCTGTCACTGTGGGAAGACAACAGTGGTGGAGAAAGTATACCTTCCTATATAAAATAATGTAGGTACTCAATGCAGAAATAGCCCCTGTGACTACTAGTACATACATCTGTTATACTAGTATACATATAGTATTATATCATCAGGTCATTATTACTTGTGCATTACTGTATCATTTGCAATTTACTCTTGTAGTTGCTTAAGGCTACATCTACACTATTATGTTTACATTTTTAAGCCGTGTTTTGAGACAGAAACAATCTCCGTCCACACAAGAGCTTCAGCTCCAGCAGCAGAACTAATCTGCGTCCATATCAACACGTCTGACAACACACGTGCATCAATGTTTCCAAAAGTCTCTGTTTGTGCCTGGCTCGGAGTACGGTGGACGTGAGGCGTAAACGTGACATAGTAGTGTAGATTTAGCCCAAGGTGGACTATAGTATTTGCCTTTGAATTGCACAAGAAAATACCAAAGCAATGTACCTGGAATGTATACTGAGGTACCAGGGCATGAAATTAACACCCGCCCACCCGCCAAATGCGGGTGAATTTTGCAATTGGCGGGTAACACTGTCAATCTACCTGCCACATTGGCAGGTAGCCAATGAGAATTGAGTGATTCAGAGGCGCAACTATTGGTAAGCAGGGTACGCGGTTGCTTACGGGCCCAGACCAATCAGGGGCCCGCATCACTGGAAGACATTGATTGACAGCCGGGGCCCCCTATCGCATTTGCATTACTCACGACAATCCCAGCAGTCCCACGTGCTGCCACTGACCAATCGGTAGTGAGAACGGGTCAAATTAATTTCCTTGTTTCTGATAACGAAGACAAGACGTGTGTGACTCGAACATTTCACATTTACCAACAAAACGTACAGCGACAGACCGTGCAAAACATTTCAGACTGTCCTGCCAACTGGTAGAAATTTTAACGTCAATGTACGCTGTAGCGATGTTTCACTCTTATGTTGCTGAAAGCTGCTGCCGTTTCAATCCTGTCCTGGGCTGTTGCTCCATTTCCCCCGCGACGCGCGCACTCACACACACACACACACACACACACACACACACACACACGGACACACGGACACAATCACACGGTGAATGCAGGAAAAAACGGAGATGAGACGTACATAATAACCTAAATTGAGGACAGCTACGCTCATTATTGTAAGTGCAATAAGTTAAAGTCCAATAAGTAGCTACTCAAACCGTATGAATGTGTGTCCCAGACCAGGATAGAAAATTAACTAACAATGTAAAGATCAACAAGCCACTGACACTGACACATAGGCCTACTGTATGTTCAAATTTGATTAATTCAATAAATTATTATGTTTTGTCTTAATACACAGGCTACGATGAATAGGACAGGATAGGATCAGAGAGACACAGTAGGCTAATTCCTAAAAGTTAACTTCATGCCCTGTGAGGTACAGTACTTGAGTAAATGTACTTACATTCCACCACTGAAAGACATCATACAAAGTTTAATCAGGAGTGCTTTGTGATGCTGATTTGATGTGCAGCTACACAATTTAACCAACGCATGAGGAGATCCCCAGGCAATAGCTGGATCTATTTGTGGCTTCCTCTAATATTCCTTATTTGGTAAACAATGGCAGATGTGAGCAAAGTCACTCAGTACAGAGAAGTTTGTGTTCACTAGAAGATCTCGTCCAAATGATGCGATTTGCTGTCCTGATGAATAATGTAATGAGGCCTGTAAGAAGGCACAGTTGCCAGCAGGAAATGAGGGCATGTTCTTAGCCTTGTGGCACTCCTCCAGATGTATTATCCCGCCACCTCTCAACCCCGTCCCCCTTTCTTCCCGTCTCTTCTTTTTTCTCTGCGAATTTACTGTCACCTTGGCAGAGCAGCAGTCACAAAGGCCTCCCCAACCATTTGTTGACACTTTCAGATTTTCCCCAAGGGTACTTTGGGGGTTTGAGGTGAACTAGCTTTAGTGCTGAACTGCACAATAAGAACAAAGAGGAAGAGGACTCATGAATACTCATCTTGTGTGTGTGTGTGTGTGTGTGTGTGTGTGTGTGTGTGCGTGCGTGCGTGTGTGCAGGCTGCCCCGTGCTAAAGCTGGATTCAAGGTAACTTTGTGGAAGAGCTGCTCAGAGGGAGTTCACACACTCACACACAAAGCTGTGGCCCCAGAAAAAAAAACCCAACATGACTGCAGTCTCAGCAGGAGAATGGAAAGTTTGCCTTCGTACATTAAATAAACACACACACACACACACAGCAGGAGAACCCGACTGTTGTAAGTTCCTATGCTGTCTCACCGTCTTGTAAGCCTGTTGCATCTTCTCAGCAGTGTATCTTGTTAACACACACGCACGCACACGCACGCACGCGCACACACACACACACACACACACACACACACACACACACACACACACACACACACACACACACACACACACACACACACACACACACACCGTCGCTCTTCCCTCTTCCCTGTGCTCCTACAAACACACCTTAGTACCTCAGGCAATGAAGTGTTATTGCAAACATCACACCGGTCCCCTTCAGCTGCTTTATAGAGAATCAGTTTGCGTTACTTGGAAACGCTCTGCTGCTGCCATGGGCCGCGGTGGATGTCTGGATCTGATAAAGCTCTGCCAGGTTTCCCCTCTTTATCGAATTGGAAGGACACATTTCCCCATAGCGCTGCCTATTTTCATCTGGAGGCCTCCTTCCATCCGTCCGTCCTGCTCAGCTAAATCTACTTTTCCCCATAATTAATCCAAGATGGTACAATCCAAGTACCTGGAAGTCTCTGCTGAGCTGCGTTTAGGCACATGAGTGTGTCGATTAGCCATGAAGGACAAGAGAGTCCTGTGTGTTTGCTACATGTATGTACTATGAATGCATGTCTGAGCACAAGCAAACCTTTTCGGACATGTTTTGACTAATTACAGTATGTCATCCAACGACAAGTTCTTACCTGGCCAAAATGGGTCTGTAAAAAGCTGAAATTAAATGTCACATTTCCTTGTACATTTTGTCCATTGAATTGTCCTGTTGAGTATTTGAGCCTTCTTTTCAAGCTCTAATACAAGTTTATGAATGTTGTAGCCCGACTCTTTTTAAAGAGCTGCAAACCATGAATGACCGTCGTTAGTCTGGGATTCTGTGAGGGAGTTTCAGTGTCCCAACATGAAAAGCTTTTTGATTCCGACATTATTACATTCAAATTGTAAGACATTCAATGCAAGAGGATTTCACTGCTAAATAAAGAAGACAGAGACAGGATTTGGTGCAAAATTATTTGTGGAAAAAGCAGTGAAGGCTTCCTGACAAATTAAAAATCCTTGACGACTGTGAAGATATACAAATCAGGGGAAAACGAGGGAAAGTGTGTCCATTCGTGTGTTTTTCTATTTTTTTTGCACCTGCCCTTGATGCAGCTTAGATGTTGCGAAGCTCACCTGAAGGCCTCGATGATGTAGGAGGTGACGGCGGCTCCTCCCTCGTGGGCGTTGGGTTGCCAGGTCAGAGAGACGCTGTTCTTGGACACGTCTGTGACTATGGGTTTGTGTGGCGGACCTGGCAACTGGAAGGGCTCTGTGGCCTGAGCTACCGATGGGTCTGCACTCTCTGCATGGTGAGTGGGGGGAAGATATGGAGGCATGAAGGAGGAGAGAGAGGAGGGAGGCAGAGGAGAAATAAAGTGCACATTTGATTATGAACTGCAACATCCACCTTTAACATCACAATGTCCTCTGTGTAATCCCGCTGATGTTGACTGAACATTTGCATCGGCGTTCGCTGTAGTTGGACTTTCTCAATTCTAACAGACTTCATCATTTTGCTTTTCACAACAACTGTTGGATCTTAACTAACCATTACACTGCTGAAAGTCAAATAATAGACTTAGGGGCCATCAGAGCAGCTTGTTAAGTCGTTACTCCTTCATTTAATGCCACCAATGAAATCTCTACAGCTTGAAATATTTCATGTACTAATAACTGATGGGTTGAAGATTTAAAAAAAAAGGGCCTCGCCTCACGGAGCAGTGTGTGCTTTGAGCTGCTGCAGCGGCAGACAATATCTCACTATTATGTCCTGAAAGAGGGAATTGGCTTGTTTTTAGTCTATATCGATGTCCTTTCATTTCTGGGATTGTTCAGGTGCCGCCGGAAATTCCGCCGGATGTCCGTCACCTTCCTCTTTCTTTGTGTTGGCGTTCTAACCTCCGGTGGATTTCTGAGGACTATGGTTAACTGCTCCTCAGATCTCTGCAGGGTAAATCCAGACAGCTAGCTAGACTATCTGTCCAATCTGAGTTTACTGTTGCACGACTAAAACAACTTTTGAACGTACACATCTTCCACCAAAACAAGCTCCTTCCTGAGGCGATTTTGCAGTGGCACTGCTGCTGCGCCCGGTGCTTAGCGACGCCCAAGACAATTGTGATTGGTTAAAAGAAATGCCATTAAACCAGAGCACTTTTTTCTCCCATCCCCGAATGCCGTGTGCACTAGCCAGACCTTCCTCTGTAGCGCTGTGGAGGAAGGCCTGGCAAAACGAGACTAACATGTTTTAAACTTTATTTACCGCAAAACGTGCCGGTCAACATCAGGCTTCACGTTCATACACTTTAGAGCGCTTTCACACCTATAGTTGGGCAGACTCGGTGCGATTCAGGGGATAAAGTTGCAACATTGTTGCATTTTTCATTTGGTTGGGTTTGCATTCACAGTGCACTTTGTCAAGTGCACTAACCCCCCCAACCCCCACCCCCAAATCCTTCTTGTTGGTTATTTGCTGGTGTTGTATGTTTGGTGGTGCAGGTTGGCACATTTTGTTTCTGTTGGCGTTTGTGGAGCCTGGGCTGTCAATAGAGACCACGTTTTTTTACAGTGGGTTCAGGCAGACAGGCAGCTAGCAGACAGTGAGGAGATGTTTGCTGTATGTGACAAAAAAATGTAGCCTAAAAACGTGACATCGCTTTAGAGCACCTTTAATGTCTCTGATATTTTAGAAGAAAGTGAACAATGAAAGCAGCTGACAGACCGCGAGTGAAGGAGAGCTGATGATGTCATACAGACGACCAGCAATGTGTGGTCATAGCAGGTTTTGGATTTGAAAGTTATCAATCTGAAAATCATATTTACGTCTGTAAATTGTGTGCAAGGTTCAAATTGCAAGCTAGCACTGTTTTTGGTTCACTTCCTGTATTTGGGTTGGATTGCATTTGGAAGCCAATCGAGACCCCCCCCCCCCCCCCCCCCTCCCCTTTATTAAGCGGACCAGAGTTCGGTCGTATGGTCTGCACAAGAGATCGATTCAGCTTTCACACCATCCCAAAACCAACCGCCCTATCCAACCAAACGCTCCAGGCCTCGGTTAAAACCTGAAAGACATTAATATTTGCAGTCTGTCCAGCAACAGCCTCAGGCCCAGCATGGGTTATGTGCTCCTTGGTTGGAGCCATTACATGCTCAAGGCAGCTTGTTACTTAGACTTTATCTCACACAATAAGAATGCCTTCTCAGTACAGTACATGTTCTTATCTGCTGTCACACTTAAATCTATAACTCATCATTTCATTGCTGTTAATTATAAAAGTAAAGTGTTACACAGAGACATTTCCAAATGAATAATAGTGCAGAAATAGAAGAGCAGTGTTTCCCCTACGTTGATTGGCAAGTGGCGCACCGCCACAGTTAAATTTCTGCCGCCACGCCACGGTATCAATGTTGATTGTCGGAGAATAGCGCGGACACGCTTCACAGGTAGAGCACAAACCCAGCCCCCTGTCTCTATTCACATGCCGGGATTGTTGCCTGCGTGCCACACACACACACACACACACACACACACACACACACACACACATACACACACACACACATCTAAAACACGCGCAGCACCTGACTGGGAACGCTACAGGGGATTACCAACGGCCGCTGGGGGGGCGGGGGGGGGGGGGCGGATGAACTCACGCTAGTCTCGTTACTGTAAGTAGGCTAGGTTACAATAAAACCTTCGTGCGTAAAAAGTCAATAATTATCAATGCACTCACTTGTATAGACCGGCATAAACATGTAGAAAGCAATATTTGAATCTGCTCTGTTTAGTCTCGTCCACCGCGCTGTTTTAGGCAAACACAGCTTTACTCTGCAAATAGACAATTTTTACCAACAAGCTGTTGGTTGTAGTCTTAGCTTAGCTTGGCGGGAATCTAGAAATTTGGACAAATTCTTATAAACTTAACTGCTGGCTGAACGAACCGTCCTCTCTCCTGGAGCGGTAAATCTATGGATGTATTATAAGACCAAAACAGATACATGTGGCTACTTAATATGCACGTGAATGACGCGATCGTTACCGTCGCGTTCTTCATTCTTAATGAAGATGCTAGTTGTATTATTTTGCAACAGCATCATTTCATTGCAAATGAGGCATACAGTATGAATGGTAGCCTGCTTATCAGTCCATTCATCATTAAAGGCTTTTCCACTTCAATTTTCCCTTCAGCCTCTTTGACTGTGACATTTTTACCTGACAACAGCCTTTCTTTCTGCAAGCATTTTCCTGCATACTAGCTAAAACCATGTTTCCAATCACAGACTTTAACAATCACTCAGTGAACTGCCTCCTAGTCTGAGATCTTGTTCTAGTTAAAGAGCCAGTTATTATTATGGAGTTTCCATGTTTTTGAGGAGTTTGCTCACACTAATGTACTGAATGTAAAAAAAATAGCATTAATTCAGTAAGAAAGTGAACATTTTGAATGAGAATAGGCATATTAGGTATACATTAATTTTATTTTCTTCATTTGAAAGTCCGGTCTTGGAGTGCCTCTTTGGGGGCGGGGGTTGACATACCTGCCCCCACAGCTAAAAAACATCCTAGGGGAAACACTGGAAGAGTGATAATCGGGCTTCTGCCTTCAGCTGTATAAAAGGTTTGTATTGTTACACTTACATAGAGCTGTTATTTGCATGTATTTCAATCATGCAGAGACAATTTACCTTTGACTGTGAGCACTCCACTCCAACTCGTTTCTCCACTGGAGCTGGAAGCCACGCAGGTGTAAACCCCAGAGTCCGTTTCCTGGCAACAGTAAAACGTGTATCATTAGTTTAATGTGCGAGTGTGTGTGTGTGTGTGTGTGTGTGTGTGTGTGTGTGTGTGTGTGTGTGTGTGTGTGTGTGTGTGTGTGTGTGTGTGTGTGTGTGAGTGAGTGAGTGAGTGAGTGAGTGAGACTGTGATACTATGTTAATGTACCCATTACCAGTGATTGAGCCTAAATGTCATATCTCTCAGAGCAGAATGTTTGTCCTCAGAATACTGAGCACAGGGAAGTTGGCGAGGATGAAAAAGCTGGCGGAAAAACCGAGCCGCTATTCACACCGGGGTGACTCCCTTTCACACTAAGGTAAGACTGGCTTTTTAGCATCAGGGTTAGAGCCGCTTGCAGCTCCCATTGGTGCCAATATGTTTAAAAAAGTGCATCTATAACACTGACATAACCTTTTGTCTTTCTGAATCAGAATCAGAAAAGGGATTTTATTATTATTATTATTATTATTATTTATTTATAAGTAAGACAGGAACACATACAAGGGACTTGTCTTGGTGGATGGTGCATACATAAACACAAACATATTAAAGGTCCCATGACATGGTGCTCTTTGGATGCTTTTATATAGACCTTAGTGGTCTCCTAATACTGTATCTGAAGTCTCTTTTATATAGACCTTAGTGGTCCCCTAATACTATATATGAAGTCTCTTTTATATAGACCTTAGTGGTCCCCTAATACTATATCTGAAGTCTCTTTTATATAGACCTTAGTGGTCCCCTAATACTATATCTGAAGTCTCTTTTATATAGACCTTAGTGGTCCCCTAATACTATATCTGAAGTCTCTTTCCTGAAATTCAGCCTTGGTGCAGATTTACAGCCACTAGAGCCAGTCCCACAATGAGCTTTACTCAGGACGTGCCATTTCTGTGTCTGTAGCTATTGAGGAGGAGAGGGGGGGGGGGCAAGGTGGATGGTGGGGGTGTGGCCTTGACCAACATGATGTCTCTCGCTTTCTCATGGGTTGGCCAAATTCTCTGGGCGGACAAAGCAGAGAAAGGAGAGGTAACCTCGCTCCTTATGACCTCATAACAAGCAAGGTTCCAGAACGGCTCATCTGAGCTTACTTTTTCTCAAAATACCCAGGGCTCGGTTTACACCTATCACCATTTCAAGCCAATTGGGGACCATTGGGCAGGCTGGGGGGACTCATATTAATGTTCAAAAATAATGTTAAATGTTAAATGATAAATGTTAAATGATAACATAAAAAATGTGTACAATATAACTGCTTAACAATGAAAAACGAAGGCTGTATGGTTTAGTGCAGGATGAGCAAAAATATGTTGAGGTAGGTGCAAAAGTTCAATACATGCAGTATTAGCAGTTTACATATACACACACACACACACACACATATATATATATATATATATATATATATATATATATATATATATATATATATATATATATATATATATATATATATATATATCTATATATATATATATATATATATATCTATATATATATATATATATATATATATATATATATATATATATATATATATATAGTCCAGGTTGTTTGTTAATGCAACGTGTAGTGTCTAGGGGTGGGGTTAAGATTCATGTTAATGAGGCTCATTGCAGTCGGGAAGTAACTGTTCTTTGAGGCGTGAGGTTTCTGTGTCTTTTGTATCACAGTGAAGAAATCTCATTGGCAGGCATCAAAATCCCAGATGGCATCATATAAGTATCTTGGATGGAAACTGTAAGTGTGTATCGCTGGCTGTAAGGACAGAACTACTGATGCATAGATAGATATAATGCCATAAAGATGAAAACGGCTGTCCTGAGACAGGTGAACTTCAGAGGCACATGACAATGCAGATGGATTCTAATTGCATGGTTGGGAGGTGAAGCTCCTGTGAATATTCATTTGGATATATCTATCTTATACATACATTCAGCCGATAAACTGGGTGTTTATCAGAATCTATTGATCAGTATTCTTTCATAGTAAGAAACTGCTTCTCTTGGGCATCAAGGATTGTTAATTGTGTATGGATATTTGCATTCTCATTAGAAGTACCTTAAAATAACATCTGCTTTAATTCACTGCTTTTACTTGGGACATTTTGTCACTTGTAGTTATTTTAGTTATTTTCCATTAATGATAATATTCTCAGTGGACCTATTTGAAGCCAAAGCTAAAGTCAAGCTGGTGGCTTTTATGTTCCTCGTCTGATTCCTGCGGCAGAGGAGGAGAGTTGAAGGAAGGATCAAAAGGACAGAATTTTAATGACCAGCTAGAGGTCTAGAAATTTCTGAGGCGCCAGTTTTTATACTCAACCGCTACTTAGCATTCTGGACAGGCTGTGAGCAGATGTAATTAAGAGCTGTGTGATAAATGTGCCCGTGTGTGTGTGTGTGTGTGTGTGTGTGTGTGTGTGTGTGTGTGTGTGTGTGTGTGTGTGTGTGTGTGTGTGTGTGTACATGTGAATGCTGGCTATCAAATTTTTGGGGAGGAAAGCCAAAAGCTAGACGGGCTGTGAAATTGCTTACAACAGAGGGAGATGTTGGGGGTCTCTACACTGGGGAATGGAACACTGAGGCAGTAACAACTCGCAGGAGCAGTGCCTGGGAACATTTCTGTTGCTTTAGCTTCACTGCTCCAGCTCTTTCTTTCTTTGTGTGTGTGTGTGTGTGTGTGTGTGTGTGTGTGTGTGTGTGTATATGTATATATATATATATATATATATATATATATATATATATATATATATATATATATATATTAGGGCTGTCAGTTTAACGCGTTATTAACGGCGTTAACGCAAACCCATTTTAATGCCGATAATTTTTTTAACGCACGAGTAACGCATAGAGAGAGCAACGGGATCTGTTAGTCCACTTCTTTAACTGTCTATGGCCACGCCATGTCCCGCCCTACGAAGCAGCTGATTGGTTTGGTTTAGGCATTTCACCGCCAGTGGTGAGGATAGTGGATTGGTCAGGGGATAGGACCTGAACAAATGGAGTTACGTTACCTTCGACGCCTGGCCAATAGTAGTGATTGAAGGGCGGGTCTTGTAATTTCGCAGACCGCAAACAAACCAGACACAAGCCTCGGCCGGTTTTAGCTTGCTAGCCGCGTAGCTTGTAGGCTCGTGACGGCGATTATCTTCAGAGCGAGCGAGTAGTGACTCTACAGTCAGTGAGAGAAACAAAGTGTCTCCTCTGTTCTTTCTGACCACGGTGGGAAACCTGGAGCAGGAAAACCCTCTCCTTGATTTTACGGTGGTTATGAAAGAGAACGAGAACCAGGAAATGAGTCACGGGAAACCAGCAGTTGCCATGACGACTGGCTATGCTGCTGACGACGCTATGAGCCCATAGACAGTAGGAAGAGCCACGCTCGCCTCAGGCATGAGGCAGTACTACCTGTAGTACTATCTGCAGGACTATCTACAGTACTATCTGCAATGGAAAATCGAGGTAACAGCGTTACATTGTGTGACAGATTATTAGTTCCAAGTGTGAATGTTAGTGTGAAACTGAACATAACGTATATGACAATGTTGTTTTCAATAAAAAAAAAACATTGTCACAAAGCAAGCCAATCTACTTTTCCATGTTGATAAGAGAATTAAAATGAGAAAATATAATGGGACAAAAAGAAATCAAGGGACATTTAGAATAGATAAAAATGTGCGATTAATCGCGAGTTAACTATGACATTAATGCAATTAAATATTTTAATTGCTTGACAGCACTAGTATCTTTTGGTATGCATTTAAGAAAAAAAATTGTTAGGATTCAGGTGTAATTGCAAATAGTGATTAATCATGATTAATCCACTGAAAATTGTGATTAATTTGATTAAAAATTTTAATCATTTGACAGCCCTAATATATATATATATATATATATATATATATATACACACACACACAAAGAAAGAAAGAGCTGGAGCAGTGAAGCTATATATATATATATATATATATATATATATATATATATATATATATATATATATATATATATATACACATACATACATACATACATACATACATACATATATATGTATATATAATTTCTTTTTTCAATTTAGTTTCAAATCCTTTATTTAAGATGTAGACAGTTCGGTGACTGTAAATGTGCATTAGAAGACAAAGGACACTAGCTGATTGTCAAGTGATTTTCAGTCAAATTACCAAGTTAGACTTCTAGTTCTGAATTAATGCTGGAACCTGCGGTCGCGAACCAGGCTGCAATATAATTCTATAGGGAAAAAGCACATCTTAAATTTCCGTCCACTCAAAGTGCTGTTTTTGGCGCTGAAAGGCTCATATTATTATTCTAAGTGTCTGACAACATTATGGAAATGATCCCTACAGAGATAGACCCTTTTTGTTGAAGAGTAAGGCCCTTTTTGTTTAACATGAAGCCCCGAAATCACCATCACCAAACTCCACCAGACTCCATTTAAATAAACGATAATTTTAGGATTCATACACTGTGTTTTGGCAAGAAACAAAACCATGTTAGTTTACAATATAAACTCCACAGAGTAAATTGGGCTCCATTTACAGTGCACTGTGAGGGCAAAGGGACTGACTTTGTATTGTAATGTTAACTGCACCTGCGAGGGCTGTTGGCTCTCAAAATAGTTCTCCTGTTGCACACTGTGTATGTGTGTGTGCGTGTGTGCATGCGTGTGTGTGTGGTTGCACAAGTGTTTGTGGTAGTCTTATGGGGAATTTTAATTAATTTTTCATCTGTTTTGCTGCAAGAGGTTTTAGTCCTCCTCTGTAGTTCATCAATTTACATGCAGAACCAATCCCCCGCAAACACAATCAGCCTTGCCTTATTCACTTATTCTGCCAACATAGCCCATATTACTCCCATTGAAAACCTTATACATTATGCAGAGGATGTACCAGGCTGAGCGCTGTGCGCACACACACACACACACACACACACACACACACACGTCTGGGCCGTCTCATCAGTAACGCTGACAGAGGAATTACTCAAGCCAAAGTGGCTTGTCAGAGTGTCCTGCAGGACAGGGGACAGGTGACTCTCCGTCCCATACAACATCCCTTGCTGCTCCTCCTCTCCCTCTATAGGCCCTGACCGTGAGTTGACCTGTGGGCCGGCTGATGGTGCGTCTGGCTGAGGAGGGTAAAAAGCGGCTCCCCAGATGGTGGCATTTGATCGGTGGATGGGGAAACGGCTCAGAGGGTGGGTGGGGGTAAACAGCCAGGGCACCTGACTATTAATCAAGGCCGGCAGCTCTGGGGGCGCTGCGCAAAACAGATTGCTGAAAAATGGATTAGGCGAGAGGAAGAGAGGAGAGCAGGAGGGAGGCAGGGGAGAGGAGCTTCACACTTAAAAGGAAGAGGGAATATTATTTATTTATTATAGTTTGATCACATCTTTAAGGTTTGGGGATATTTTGGCACGGCAGAAATCATCAGCCAGTCAAACACAGTGATCTGAGCTTTGGTGTCTTGTTTTTCCTCCTTTTTCTTTGTCCGACACCTGCTAACTACCCAGTTAGCATGGGTAGCATGGGCCTGCTGCACAAGAGCGCACAGAAGGTTGATAATGATGTCAGATCCTCTTTTAGAAGGGGTGCAAGAGGGAAATGTGATTACCAACTATAACACGTGTACACTGGGAGTTAAAGTCAACACATGAACTCGATTTCCTACTCTAACCTGATTACTCCCACTGATCTGTTTTTCTTTTGTCCATGTGGTCCTTCTCACACTCCTCGGGCTTTGTTTGGGTTCCTCTGTTTCCCCAACCGCCCCTCTCCCTTTCCTTTTTCACTTTGCCATACCTGCACACAGCCCCTAGCCCACGCCCACATCGACCGTTTAGCTGTAGCAGAATGGCAGCACAAACCTCTTTAAAAACCCTAACCCTAAAACCAAGTCTTAACCCTCAAACAGCCCTTTAAATGTGTGGGGTCCAGCATTTTGGTCACACAAAGCTGGCGGGACCCCACAAGTATATTGGACTCCCGGTTTTTGGACCCCACAAATATAGTTAAACAACCCCCCCCCCCCCACACACACACACACACACACACACACACACACACACACACCGTCTGTCCAGGACGTCTTGGCACCGGCGGTGCTGTGTGTCTGGCAGTGATCCCAGGGTAATGGCATCTCCTCATTGCCAGGGTATGAGGAACAAACAGACCATCTGTCCCCCCCCCTCCAGCGGGCGGCCTAGATGAAATCAACTTATTTATACCGATTATTTCAGGGTTTAATGTATTTTATGAATGCTGATTTAATTTTTTAGGGGGGGTTTGGAGAACCAGGCAGGAGTACCGACACGGAAGCTAAGCAATGTACTGCTGTGGAGTGTGTGTGTGTCCAAACAGCAGCTAAACATGTTTTAGACACCAGAAAAAAATCAATATTAGTTTTAAAGTGTACGAGTAGCCCTTTCTGACGGGGAACTGAAGCCGCTATCGATGCTCTCTTCAAAGCCACCAGACTCCTTTGACAAAAACATTCGTCAGTCATTCTTTTTTCAAACCCCTTTGTCATTGGTATTTGAAAGGGTTAGATCGGATTCACCAAAATCACACAATAACACAAACACATTAACAGATGGAGGCAGCGGTGGACCAGCAACTTCCGTGTTCTGCGAGATAAAATGTCAAAGGAGCCTGGTGGCTTTGAAGAGAGCAGAGATAACGGCTTCAGTTCCACATCAGATAGGGCTGTCTGACAGCAAGGTAAACGCTGAAAATAATCTAAACATACTGTATATAGTATAAATATAATATAATATTATATATATATTAGGGCTGTCGAAATAACGCGTTCATTTCGATTAATTAATCTGAGAAAAATTAGTGCGTTAAAAGAATTCATCGCAATTAATCAATTCCATATTGACCTTTCACCTGGAGCCGTTCTAAACACTATACAACTGTAAAATGAAGGAGGCAGACCATGGATGTAGCCTATTAAGAGAACAGAGTGCGCAGAACAGAAACATTGCTGGCTAGTTAACAGCTTAACAACTCAACAGCAGGTAACGTTAGCCTTCCGCTAGCTAGTAGCTGGATTAAACACGGTTAAAAAGATGACAGCTAACGCTAAAGTTTGACTGTTTCTGCTGAACACAGACGAGAGACGGTGCGTTCAATGACGCTGGTAATCTACAGCCTCGCGGTACATTCGTATTTGTTGTAAAATACCCTTTTGAATTTATTTCCTCAGCATATTAGGTCATATTGTTGATTGTTTTATATATATATATATATATATATATTTGAACAGTGAAAATAATAATAAAAATAGTTTTTACAGTATATATGTACACTTAGTCCTGTTTTCTACCATCATTACAGATTATGGTAAAGAGAGAAATACTGGAAACTGTGCGACTTGATTCTTAGTTACAGTGATGGACCTTAATATCCAACTTCGGACATCAGAACAGCCAGAAACTGAAACGTCTCAAAGTAAACAAATGATTTCTACAAGTAAATGTTGTGATCTTATCTCCAAAATCTAAAGCTAGGAATACCAGCTGTTTTAATGTCTGCTGTAAAATCCAATCCACCACCATCACTGAGGGCATGTACGCTCTTCAAATGGGTTCCAAAGCAGGAGCACTTGAGAGTCGGTGCTCTCAGCTGTCACGTCACTCCCTTTTGTTCCGACATGACATGAATGCAGCAGAACATGCACTTCAGGCTTCTGACTCTTTCCATCCTCTCCTCTCACTCCATCTCTCGCTCCCTCTCTCCCTCTCTCTCTCAAATTCAAATTGTTTTTCAAATTCAAATTGCTTCATTGGCATGAATGTCAGAAAAACAATATTGCAATAATTCAAAAATATTAAGATGAGAAAAAATACATAGATACAAGTCATTGAGTAAACTAAAATCTGACTTAAAAAACAAAATCATAGACTATAAATATCTGTCCCTCTCTCTCCCTCTCTCTGCCCCTCACTCTCTCTCTCTCTCTCTCTCTGCATCTCCCCTTTTATCTCTCTCTCTCTCTCTCTCTGCATCTCCCCTTTTATCTCTCCCTCTCTCTCTCTCTCTCTCTCCAGTCCTCACTCGCAGTGATGTATTGAGGATTTAATTACGCGTCTCAGCGATCGTTAATCATTGAGAACCCACAATCAATTCATGTGTGAGCCTCCTGGAGCCTCGCGGAGGCTGCGGTGACCTCAGGTGCTGCTTCACACCCAGGAGGGAATTCTGGGCCGAATGGATTTCATTAGCATGGAGTAAGACGATGCTAACGACTGCTAATGGCCTCGCACGCTCATTATCATGGTGATCACGCCTCACAGATGCATTCCACACCTCTCGTCCTCCTCCTCCCATAAAAACTCATCGTTTGAGTTGACGGTAAAAATGTCCTCTGTTTTAGTGCCTCATACTTTCCCTGTAATTAAAACCGCTGTTTTATTGCGTGGAATGTGTTTATCCTGCGTGAGCGGCATCATGTTTGATGTGCAAATAGTAATTAGGTGAAGACGGTGAACACATTTTAATGAGTTCACTGGAAACGGTGGTGTGATGGAAAGAGCAAGTAGCAAGAAATGAGTTCAAACGAGTTGAAGGGTCATCATGAAAGTCAAAAAGTTTTTTTTTTTTATTTCCTGTTTTCATTAGTCTGGGATTGCATAAATGAATAAACGGTGTCTGCATTTGATTTGTTTTAAGTGGAAGTCTTTTATTGAAATACCTGGAGGTCGGTGATTTGGAAGGTGCCGTTTTCCATCAAGCTGACACGAGCGTCGTTTCCCAGGATCCTCTGGCCGTCTTTCTCCCATTGGATGCTGGGGATGGGGTTGCCCAGGATGTGGCAGTGCAACTGAGTGGTGGAACCAGGAGCCAACGTGTGATTGGCTGGTCCCTGGCGGATGATCGGCGGGACACGGTCTGAAGGTGCTGTAGGGATAGAACACAGTCAGAGGCCATAACTGAAGTCCTCTCTCTGTTTGACCCTGAGGGTGGTCCTCAGAGTCACTGAAAAAGTTACAATGTCTTAACCCTTGTGTTGTCTTCGGGTCAAATCTGACCCGTTGTCTAAATGTATGTAAAATGTAAATCCATACAACAAGATACACACATTTTGGTACGAGAAAAATCAATTCTGACCGATCCTTGGCAAAACAGAGAGGGTGGATTTGCACTAAACATTGCTAAAAACCGAGTGAAAGTTAACTGTCAGAGACATTGTGAGATGTGGTTTTTTTTAGCTGTTCCACTGGGCTTCACATCCGCAGAATAAGGAGTGGAATAGACACATGTAAATCCCTATTTGACGTGCAGCTACAATGAGTGCTTAAACCCAGGCATATGAATAAATGTCCTAAACAGTAAGCCTGCTTTCACGGTCATCACCAAGAAACTCATGGACATATAAGGCTGTCTTTGCTGTATGTCTTAAATGTAAACACTGTGGTACAGTATGAGTGTTGCCAACGGGCAGAGTTATGCTTAGTTTGGACAAGTCAAGTCAATTCCTGCACATTCATAACTGGCTGTGGAAAGACGCCAAAGACTGTTAGTAACTGAAGGTTTTCTTTTCTTTTTCCTGGTGATGGCAACCGGCGTTCACAAGGCCCTCGCCACACAATGACTGAGCAGAAATACAACATTTCACTCAGCCTACTGTTTGACATTTGCATTCAGACGGGGAGCAGACCCTCATTATTATTCCGTGCTATAGCTCTGATATCATCAGCTAACTGGAGCTAAGTGAAAGTGTGAAAAGTCAATACAGGAGTTGGTGTAAATGGAGCTGAACAAAATCCCAGTTTACTCCCTGAATGGGAGGGCAGCGTATATTGCAGCCAGGTTATTTGCATAGAACTATCACCAGCTGTCCCTTTTGATTACATCTGATAAGGACTCCTGCTGTTTGCTCATTTGGGGAAGAATATTTTAACATGAGACGGATTTGAAGGATGGATTTTTAAATGTTATATTGCTGCACATGTAGGGGAAGGGAGGTCAAATCAACAGAGAAATGATTAAAGGATACCTATTATGCTTTTTAACTGTCATATGTATATAATGTTACAATGTTGAATGTTCATATTAAATGTGGCAAAGGCTTCAAATAATGAGGGAAACATATCTAAAAGAAAATCCCTGTGAGCCAAAACCTCAGATTTCACCGTTCTGAACTAGGTACAGGTAGCTAGTTTATAACTACAGTGTTTATATTACATACACTGCAACATGTAGCTACATGCTAACGCCAGGGAAAGATGGGATTTTGGTTGCAGATGTAGTTCATTTCTTCCCAATTTCTGATCAAATTCATGCTAGAACTTGTTCGTTTGTGTAGTTTTTGGTTTAAAAGCCTTTATCTGGGATTTTTGACTGTAGAACGCAATGCTATACACTCCAATACCGTCCACTGCTAACTACATGTAGCTACATGCTAACGGCGGGGAAACCTTTAATCTTGGCTGCATATGTTGTTAATTTCTCCTCAATTTCAGATTGAATTCCTGCTGTAACATGTCCTTTTGTATAATGTTTGGTTTAGTTTTTCACAGTACAAAGTCTCGCTTTATACTCCGTTACAGTCAGTCAGTGCGTTTACATGCAGTTTAAAAAAACTATTTTATTCGGGTTAAGACAATACCCCGATTTCTCAAACGCCATGTAAACACCTTACCCCGCTTTTTTCATTTTTCATTAACCTTTATTTTACCAAAGAAGGCCAACCAACACTCTCATACAAGCTACAGTGATGAGTAGGAAAACTAGAATTAGTTACAAATCTTAGTGCTGTATGGTATACTGAGTCCAGCATTTTCAGGAAAGATTGATTTGCATGCATGTATAAAATATCACCATAATCCAGCATTGACAGAAATGTTGCTTGTATAAGTGTTTTTCTCGCACTAAAAGAGAAACAGCCTTTGTTTCTATAATAGAAACCCAACTTTACTCAAAGTTTTTTTGTTAGACATTCTATATGCTGCTTGAAGGATTAAAGGATTAAAAGGTTAAAATCAGAGTTCTAATAATCCGGTTAACAGAGGTAGAGAGCTCCTTCAGTAACCGGGGTATCCCTCCATGTATACACCTTAACCGGGCTATGATCGGTTTAAGCGGCTGCGCATGCTTCAACTGTCCTCCCCACTTTGCTGCACGTGGTTTTTGAACCGGAAATACTCCATCCAGTAGCTGTGAGTCGTAGTTGTTGCTATGACACCATACAACAAAACAGCGTTACCCGAAGCAGCGGGCCATCGGCATCAAAGAGCCTGTGGTCCGTCTGTTTTACTCCCCGCCGAGGCAGCAGCGGACATCAGGAGATGGCTAAACCGACAGTCCATCTCCGGGGCTGTCAACGCTGTGTCTCGGCAAAAAGCCAGGGGCCGTGGCGGGGGCTGCTCGGCCCCTGGCTAACGTTAATGTTAGTTAGCTAGCTAACAAAGTTAACTTGCTAATTTCACCCGACACTGGTTACACATCTGGCGGGAACACTGTGCTGTCCTACACTGTGACAAGAGTGTGTCAATGAAACATTAAGTTGTTAAATTTGACTAATTTAGTGATCGGTCTGTGTAATTTTGACATAGGTCAACCGGGAAAAAAAACGTTGTGCGTTAGCAGAGCGCCACCTACTGTACCGGGGGTAGAGTTACTCCTGTCATTCTCCCCATTCTTCCCCGCTCATGTATACGGGGAGACCTGGCATAACCCGGTTATTCACATACCCCGGTTACTGCTGTGCAGGTAAACGTACTGACTCTCTACGAACTGTAACGTTACAGAGGCAGCGACAGCAAAGTGTCACTGCCTGATCTGAGTGGAGTGCAGATGTGAGTTGCACATGCGTCACTTTGCGACAAGTAGCCTACAAGAACCTGCTAACGAGAGACTTCTGTAATGTCAATACAATAAAAATACATAACGAAGTTTGTTCACTGCTGGCTACAAGTTAGCAATCAAACACAACAAAGGCTGTCACTTGAATGGCGTTTTGAGCTAATGTTAGCAATCAAACAATCATAGATAGCTACGTTTTTTAAATGATTTCCATCTTCTGTTATTGTTTGTAATGAGAAAAGTTTATTATTTTATGGATTTCACAAATTTCAGTATGACGCGTTATGCCATAAACCGTTTAAATCTGAGCATGCGCAACTCACATCTGCACTTGACTCACATCGGGTAGCGACAAGAGCACAGATATGGAGACTTCCGGAGATGAGTAAATGTGGACCAATCAGAGCACACTGGGCTTTATCGGGAGGGGGGCTTAAAGAGACAGGCGCTCCAACAGAGTGTCTCAGACAGAGGGGGAATACGGGAGCAGCAGCCATGGGTAGTATGAGAAAAATAAAGTTTTTTTTTTTTTTTTTTTACATTAAAACATGTAAACATGTTCTAGTAGAATCACAAAACGAGCTAGCCTCAGTCTTGTTTGACAATACTTTGAACGTCAACAAGAAGTAAAGTCACCCAACATCGCTTAGAACACCTTTAAAAGAGAGTCTTAATCTCAGTGAGGCACTGGTTGAATCAAGTGACATATTTGTACCAAACAGAATTCAGATCTTGAGCAAATATACATGCATGAATTTGAAGTAACAACATCATGGACCACAGAGACAAAATATGAAAGCAGTCACATTTTTACTCAGCATAAATACTGTAGCTAACATTCGCTGAACCTTCAAAGGGATCACTATTTATTCATTGCTCTTTCAGTCACTCTTTACTCTGTGTGATCAGGTGCCTGTAAATCCTGTAATGCTGTTTACACTCACCACTTTCCACCTCCAGCAGGGCTTTGGTCAGGATGCTGCCGGCCACACTGATGGCCTGGCAGATGTAATAACCCGAGTCTTCCACTCGGACGTCGGCGATGGTGAGCTCGCCGCTCAGCGACACCGAGAAACGGCCCGACTGTAATGGTTCCTGGATGGGAAACAGCAAGATCTGGAGAAGATACAACATTAGGAAGATGAGTCTCTTTTTCATTTTATTTTTTTTCTCTTTTGCATTTAGTTTCTTAATAATCATGTATGCACTCTATACCTTAACTTATTTTTGTAATAACACACACACACACACACACACACACACACACACACACACACACACACACACACACACACTGCGCTGTGTCTGATATGTTGCTGCTGTAGCACTGACATTTCCCAATTTGGGATCAATAAAGTCTATCTAATCTAATCTAAAGTGATGTACTGAAGTTATCATCATTCATTAGTTGTGGGTAATTTTTTTTTAAACCCTAACTAGTAATTAGTTTAATACTGCCGGCCTTCATTGTTTTGGGCTCTTATTCAAGTCAAGTCGAGCTTTATTTGTCCCCAGAGGTTGTTCAGTAAGCTGATACTGGAAGAAAAAGTCTTAAAACTCTCAATCTACAACACACATGTCAAAGACAGACTTAAGCTGTTCCACTTGCAGCGTTATTAGAAATGTTTATTTTATTTGAAATCATATTAATTAATAAATGTGTCTATCTTGAATGTTCAAGGATAAGAGCGTGTTGACGTCTTCATTTAGACAAAATAGATACTTTGGGCCACTTAACAAAGACGTGAAGAGACAGCTGTTAACACTATTTGAATGCAGTGTAAAGAGAGAAAAGGAGAGAGACCAGTGCTATTCATTCAAATGGCAGACCTTGAAACTTTATGTCTTTGTGCACGTGACTAAGTGGGTCAAAAGTGGGCGGTTAGAGGACCAGAAAATGAAAATCAATTGTATGAAAAAGAAACATTAGAGTGAAGTGGAGGGAGGAAGGTTTATCCCTGATCCCTACTTTCCATTTTGCGTTTGTCAGTAAGAAATAACAATATTTTTCCTGGTTATTTTCGCAGCCAACATCCCCAACACGCTACCCACATACTTCCTCTCCCTCTCTCGTCCTCCACGCTTTCTTCTATTTATCTCTCTCCTCCACTCTTGTTCTCCCACGCACACATTCTCCAGGCCTTCTCCAATCTCACTCTTCCTCCTCTAATCTGTACCTGGGAGCCATGCTACAGGCACCCACACACTCTCATCCCGCCTTTCAGTGCATTCCAACAGGCTGCACTGCTTATCATACACCCCCCCCATACATACACACACACACACACACACACACACACACAGGCCTGAGCAGACTGTGTGTGGTTGTATGTGTGTGTGTGTGTGTGTGTGCACGCGTGTGTGTGTGTGAGTCACCATGGCACTAAACTATAGCACATAGTGATGAAAGCAAAGGATGACAGTCAGGAACATGACTGAGAGAAGAGACACAGGCGGTCTTTTAAGCACATGTATCAGAATGGGATGTGAAGAAATTAGCTTCAACTACAATCATAACATTATATATATATATATATATATATATATATATATATAAATAAACATACACACACACACACACACACACACACACACTGGGCCGCGTGACATCCTGTTTTGACCGGTCTCTGTTACGCTCTTTTAGTCAGCCCTGATTGGCTGGCTCCTCCCACCTCATTAAGGGGTTGGCCTGACCTGCTGGGAGTCTAGATGAGTGACCCAACTTGGTTTTCTTTGGCTTGACTGTGTTCATCCATTGTTTATGTCACAGGTGGTTAAGTTAAAATTAAGAGTCTGTCTGTCTGTCTGTCTGTCTGTCTATCCTCCTGAATGAGATAGGCATAACAAGTGGGGGCTCGTCCAATTATGAACCTGAAACTTAAAGACTTTGTTTATGTTCCTGTGATAAATCTAAATAGCATGAGTATGAAAGCAACATAAAATACTGAAAGACACTGTGATAAGCACAGCAGCCAATAGGGTAGTCTTGCATATGTGGCCATGAATGAGTTCATGGGTATGTAGTATTTTGGCCCCAAACCATTTAGTGCTTTATAAACCAACAGAAGTATTTTGAAATCAATACTTTTGAGGGCCAGGAAGCCAGTGTAAAGACTTTTCACTTTCTTGTTCTTAGTGAGGACTCGAGCAGCAGCGTTCTGAATCAGCTGCGGCTGTCTGATTGATTTTTAGGGAGACCTGTAAAGACACCGTTACAGTAAGCGGTGTCATCCTCTATGAAATAGAAGGAGTTTCAGAGATGACTTTAATACAAGTCACGAGAGGTTTCTTACCTGGCTGCCTTCTTTTTGCCAAAAGACGGCTGGCGGAGGGTTTCCTTTGGTGCCACAGAGGAAGGTTACGGTGCGACCCGGAGCTGTGATCTGGTCTCGCGGCCGAACCACGATCTGAGGGGGCACTGCAACACAGAGTACGGAGAGAAATCTTTAACAGGGCACAGTAGAAATGTAGTCTTTGTGTTTGTGTGTGTGTGCGTGTATGTGTGTGTATGTGTTGAGTGGGCTTATTACAGTGAGAAAGTGCCAGCGGTGACATGGAGCGCATTAAGCCGTGACAGGCCACCAGTGATGACAGCAACTCACATAACTGACAACCCTTTCACTCAAGCTCTCCCTGTCTCTTTATCTCTTTCAAACAACATGGAATCGAGGAGAGGGTTCACTTTTCCTGCATCAGATTTCTGACCGTGGGCAGACACTTTGTTTCTGCCACTATACATCCAGAGTCGGTACTCGCTCCGAAGCTACTCACTGTCACTCTCTCACTCGCTCTACTACACACTGCACACACATACCAGCTCTGCTACTTTCGTAAAGAGATACGCAAGAAGGATGCAGACACCAGCGCACAGGTATAAACCTCACTCTTAAACGATACTGGGCCCTATCTTGCACCCGGCGCAGCGCAGCACAAAGCCCGACACAAGTGTCTTTGCTAGTTTAAGACCGACGCAGTTGTCGATTTCCCGTCCAGCGCCCGTGCCGTTTAAATAGCAAATGCATCTGCCTCCATCTTTGCGGCCATGGGCGTGCTGGTCTTACAGGGAGGTGTGTTCAGGTGAATTCTTGGCGTATTGCTGTCTCGAGACAGCGGAAAGTGATCGCGTCAGTGACCAACAAAAACCTGGTCTAAAGTCAATAGTGCAGCATGTCATTGTTATTTTAACAGCGCATTAGTAAAATGCGCCTAGGCTCGTGCACAAACTATGCTTGTTACACACACACACACACACACACACACACACACACACGCAAAAGATTACAAATAAGAATATTACGGTGCAAATCCTCCATCATAATAGCAATGTGCCAAGGTACAAACGCACCTGGCTTTTAAAGGGAATGGGAGATGACTCTGATTGGTTTATTGCATGTTACGCCCAAAACACACCTATGAATTAATGAAGACACTAAGTACAACCCTTTTTTCCCACCATCAATCTAGCAAAAGTGGATTTGGACACGCCCTCAATGCACCTGCGCCAGGCGCTTCACGCCGTGCCCTTAGATCGTTAAAATAGGGCCCAAAGAGTTCACATGAGAAAACGGCTCAAGATAAACCAAGATTACTTTGCAAATTGTTTCATCATGGATATGTACTTGACAGAAGTAAACAATAAACACTTGGCAAGTCCTTTTTTTTTTTTAAGGCAGGCGTTCTGGAGCTTTCAGCTTCCTTTGACACTTCTGCATGATTGCTTCACATCCATTCATTACATGTATCAGAGTCACACAGCAGTAAACACACCGTGACTGTGTGTTGATGTTTCCTTGTCTGACGAATTGTATCTACCTGAGTCACTTTGTATCCATTATCAGACTCATTTCGCTAATGTTCACAAGTCTTCAGATGCAAACAGGATTGTGCAAAAGGACTTTTAGTTCCTGGTTGATCCCAGAGTTCAGTTCCTGTGGCTCCTTAGTAACTGGAACTACTTTTTTGTCTCTACCAGGATGGGGCTACAAAACAGATCATCTGTGGCCTTGATTTATTAGGCATTGATTTATGAAAGCTGATATAGATGTGTGTTGGTTAAACTACATACTCTATATAATCAATCTCCTATGCTTGGCTGAAGAGCCTATCAAACAGACCAGCCCAGAACCCCTACATTCAGGTTTGTGGGTCACTTTTATGATCCCAGGAACCAGGGCTAATCAGATGTCTCTGAACATATAGATGGAGGAGGAGGATGGCACCTCTCACATGCACATGCACGCACGCGCACACACACACACACACACACACACACACACACACACACACACACACACACACACACACACACACACACACACACACACACACACACACACACACACACACACCTTTGATTTCTATTGATTCTGTAGCAAGTGACAGGCCTTCCTCCACAGGGGGGTGTGAATGCATAATGATGCCCTCCACCAGTCCTTATTGATTTCTCATCTTCCCACCTGATCTCCTGCTTCTCTTTCATTCTCTGTCTCAATTAGCATTAAGGGAAACCGAGTGAAAGAGAAAGACGGAGGTGAAGAACCTTTCTAAAGAATTGAAAGACAAGAAACAGAAAAAAAAACTGGGAAAAAAACACTAAACGGACATCGTTTCCATCTACATTATCCTATGTGACATTTAAATTTGTCCAAAGAAAGAAAAAACATCAAAATATCAGAACAATGAAAAGTCATAATGCTAATGCATAATACGCTATGCAAGGTTGTCGTGTGCCCTCCTTACAATATTCGTAGTACAGTATGTACTGTAGCTGACATAAACATGCAACAATTTGCCTTTTCTTCAAATTTGCCAATGAATGACTAATCCAGTGATGGAAAGATAGGACTACAGTTGAAAATGAGCAAACTGACTTACACTGGCGGATTTACATTCACGTTGATTAGTGTGCCCAAAGCAATAACACAAAAAAAGCTTGCTTATCTCAGAGGAGGCCAACTTCTCTGACATTGTGTTGAGAGGCTTAGAGTTTGATTACATTCTTACAGGAGGAGAAGGAGAAAGGAGCATGGGAACCAAGATAAACAGAAAACCAGGAGGGTCACGTCAGAAAAACAGGCCAGCACTTGAAGCAGATGAGTGTCAAGTGTTGAAATGAAAAGTTGTGGTACAGGGTCTGGATGGAGAATCCCTGACTGCCCAATATCTAGCCTCCCTCTCTGTGACTTGCCTGTTTCCTGTAATCACTCACCTCAGAGGAGTGTACACGCTTCGTTTCATGGCCTGCATACACATTTGATTCCCCTGTCTTGGGAATTAGCCTGACCCTTGCTACCCTAAAGACTGCTTCCACCACGGGCCCCTTCACACAGCAGGAGAGGATCCATGTGTCAGCCTCAGGATACATCACAGCTAAGGGGGGCCTTGGCCAAAGTGGGCAGGGTCATGTCCTGGGTTCAGAGATATTGCCCCCCAGCTACCCTAAAGGTCAAAGCCCAAAAATGCTCCCTGCTTTCACTTCCCAGCTACCTAAAGGACAGGCTGCCTGTCAAGACTGATGCAAGGCCTGATATATTAAAGAAATGCAGTGTAATACCCACTTGTTATGTAATGCAACTCCAGGCTTGTGCACATACAGATGTGATGAACACACAGAAGAAAAAGACTGCACCATGCTACGCAGGCCATTTGACAAAAACTTGTCAGTGTTAACTGTCTCATTAACACCTGAACACGTTCCTCCCTCGCGCCTGACACAACGTCATAACTGTGACCCAAATACGGCGACAGCTCGGAATATTCAGGCTATTAAAATGCCGTTTTTGGTGCACTACACAGCCCTGTCTGGAGAATAACAATGTTTGATTTGAGGAGGCAAGCCGCCACACTGCCTGAGGCTGTAATAAATAATTAGCAATAATGGGTGCACTCGTCGCGACACTGAGCTTTAGATTTAGGCCAGGGAGAAACATTAGCATCCTCACATGGGATGGAAACGGGGGATATGAATTTGAACAAAGCAGCTGAAATATACATGACAAAAATCAGCAAACAATTGCTGCATGTCATGGAAGCTATTGGCACAGCACAAAGCTTGTACAGTAATGAAGTATTCTGGGCTGCTAGCTTTTAGGTATGACAGCTTTTGTTGTTTGAAGCGCCCTTAAAAAAAAGACAGAAAAAATGTCACTGCTTATCACACACCGTGGCACCTTCTTTTCCAGTTTTATTAAATATATAATCGGGTCTGCAAAAATAATGGCACATAAACTGATAACTGCGGGAGGCAGTGACAGGGGGGCAAATTCGGGAACGTCTAAATAAAGAATAAAACACTTGCGATAGGACTTTTACATGCTGGATATTGCCAGAGCTGAGAACACATAACAAAGGCTAGCATGCCAAGAGGAAGCAAAAATAGACTAGATCTGCAAGACTGCAAGCGAAATGCACAGCTTATACGATAAGAGCAGTCCGGAGAGAAGGAGGAAAGTGCCTGGTCTCTTTGAATGCTTGTGTGTGTTTCTGTGTGACGATAAGCAAATGTTCTCTTAAATCCTGCAAAAGCAAAGACATACGGCCAGCCCTTACTTTTTCAATTTAAAGAATATGTGGTGAGGGTTAGAATTACTTTTATGATGGGATAAGATGACCCAAAACGTCACTTCAGAGGGAGAACACCATGTGGGCAGAGCAGTCGCCTACCAATCGGAAGGTTGCTGGTTCAATCCCTGGCCCTGCAGTCCCATGTCAAAGTGTCCTTGGGCAAGACACTGAACCCCGAACCCCCACTGAACCCCGATGCTGCGTCATCGTTGTGTGAATATGTATCTGATAAGAAGGTATGGCATTCCTCGGCCACCAGTGTATGAGTGTGTGTGAACGGTGCCTGTAATATGTCAAAGCGCTTGGAGTAGTCGTTAAGACTAGAAAAGCGCTATATAAATACAGTCCAATTACATGTCAGACTATGCACTGTTTCCTCATGAATATATTAGCTTGTGGCTTTCTTGTCGTGCATGCTACCCAACAGTGACCAGGCAGGAGCAGCCAGAGGATGAAGTATATCAGCATCTATGGAGCAGGTTTTAGACATTGTCAAGCTGGGCAACAGAAAGCAATGAACACATCTGACATGCTAGTCTTGATGCGTCTAAGACCCAGAAATGGTCTTCCACTATGACACCATATTTGGGCCCGACACTCATTTTCAATTTAGATGCTCTATGTCGGAGTCCGAATTAAAGAGAGCAAAACAATCCATAAAACCTCTGAAAACCCTACTGAATATCCCTGTGCAGCAGCAATTTGTTGCACATATGCGCATGGAAATCTGCAAATGCTTTGTTTAGCAACCCCACGAATGGATACAAGACATTTGACTGTCTTTCCTTCAGGCTTTCCTGGAAGTCTGTTTGAACGGATAGGCTTTAATTTTTCAGGTGTTCCACTCTCTTTGAAGACATTCAATAGAAAACGTTACCTAGGACCATAGATAGCCGAGGGAGGTGAGTACAAAATATTGTTTTTGGGTAACTATTCCTTTAAGGTTAACTTATTTGCCATAAGCACAATCTTCCCTAACCTAAACCACAAAAACGCTAAACATTGACGGTAATCGAGGATTCCGCAGTCATCCGATGTCGATGTTCTTGCCTGGTGACAGGTTTGCTGATCCCAGCTTGAGTTCGATGGAAGACAGTCCAAAAACTAAACACAGCAGACAAATGTTTCGCCGGCTCAGCTGCTCACCACATCCTGTGTTCCCACTAAGACGGATCAGAGTGCGATTTGTCCCACTGCTGTTGTATGAACACGGTGTGTTGCTCAATCACGTAGCAAAGGCAGACAAAGTGCTCACAGCCAGAGCATCTTAAACTCCCCCATTTCTTTAAACGCACAACTTGACGTGTGATTTTGCACCAACGTACTGAAGCTATCGCACACGGGGGAACACAAATACACACACACACACACACGCTCCCAGTAGGAGTTCCTCAGGGGGCCTGGATGTGACAGGCAGCTGTCACAGTCCCACGCTGCTGCAGACAGCCTGTATCACACACGTATGCTCAAGTAAACACACTCTCATGCTGCTGCTGCTGCTGCTCTGAGGCTGCATGAGTCTACAGCTTCATCCTTTTCTATAACACCCTCTCTTTCTCAGACACATACACAGACTTTTGTTTTTCCTGATGCTGTTTCCATTCTGAAGTGATGACTGAGGAGGTGGTTATTATTACCAATAAGCATAATGTATTATAGCTGGACCATAATTCATCTGTGCTTTTATTTAATTTGGAGTGGGACCTTTGTGCCTAGAACTCCTGCCTATTTATGCAACGTCAATATATGAATTGGAGGGCTGTTACAGCTTTAAATGGACGAGTATAAGTTATAGAAGCAGCGCTGTAATTCCTTGCTTTTACAATGTCTAAGCATCCACAGGCAAGACAAAGAACTGAGCCCTCCCTACAGACATAGTGCAGTATAAGTAATGCATTAGTTATCAAAATGTGTGGTACAACTTGCAGCTGTTTTACTCCTCTGTATCCTTTTCCTATTATTTCTTCCCTGGCTTCACATCCTCATTCCCCACGGCTGGCTGCACACTCACGACTCAAGTTGTCAGAATACGCAGCGAGTCCTGTTCTGTACTTTTAAATTAGTAAGCAATGCCAGTGGAAGACGGAGCAAATTAAACGCCGGTTTCTGTTTAGTTTTTGCCTTCATGCTCTGCTGACTCCAGGAAGTTAAAACCGGCAGCCAGACCGTTCAGGATGTCCGGATCTTTATCAGGCATTACTTGATGTGTTATTCCGAGGTCTTCTAGTGGGAGGGATCCAGCAAGGCAATTTGTTAGTCTGACCGATGTCCACATGGAAGTCCTGGCCAGGTAACGTGAGATGTTACTAAATGCCGTCTAACATGCATCCAGCCTGATGAGGGATTTGTGCTTGAGAAAATCAAAGGGTGTTTCAGATAAAAACATAAAAGGTTTCCGTTCTCCTCTGACATTTACTGTGTTTATCCCATTTATGTATTAGTAAGATTGCCCTTGCTCTTGTCTTAATAAGATGCTCTATTGCCTAAATATGCTCATTTCACAGTGCAAATCATACATTTAGTTTAGTCCCGGGTGTTAAAATGGTGCTTCCTTGATAGCAGCAGAGAACTACATATGAACAGATACTGACATCTGAGTCATACAGTTTGGAGAAAATCTCTCTGGCTGATTCTTTGTTGTTAACAGATGTACGGCACCACACTGGAGTCAAACATATGTTAGGATAAGTTGATAACATGGATTACTCACACCTTTTGTCCATATTTGCCCAAACCTCCGCTCCAGAGAACAGTTTCTCTAATGGACATAAATCAGTTGATGCCAATGTGTGTCATAGCTTAAAAGGGTTATTTCATCCCTCTCAATTGCCTCTGCCTACGCATAATGTGAAGTATGTGAGAGGTGGAAAAAGATAAAATGTTAGAAATGGTGTTAGCCTTTAAAGCATCAAGGCCCTTTCAAGCGTAGAAGTGCAAGTGACGAGTCAAAACCCGACAGATATACACACAAAGACAACAAACACACACACTCCTCTTGGTTGTGGATGTGTTCCTTAAACCCGTCATTTACACTCCCTAATCTGTATTCCATTTTTGTTGTTGTGACAGTGGAAAAAGCAACCCGTCTGACAGCTGATTTCTCAGATACCAGTGAAAAGATTGCAACTCCTTTCCTCAAATACATGTTTGTCTTCAGCAATGCCAATGAAAAGCTCCTCCACGGTAATGCGTTGCAGTGAAGAAACTATTTCTTTTCTTCATTTTCCATGATTAAAAGGTCTAAACTTCTGTGGTTTTCTATTTCCCGACAGACAAAAGAAGCACCCTGTGCTACCTATTCATTCACAGCTTTTTGCCATTTGATCTTTTATCAGCCTTTATCACTGCCCTGTTAGCTGTAAAACACAGCACAGAGGCACTGTTTTCCCAGCGAGGAAATGACATAGTCAAAGCATGTGATTAATCAGTATCACTACAGCACGGTGATAGTTTTTTAATTTGTTTCATAACGTGTGGGATATTTAAGGTGTTATCCGGAGTAGTTCCCTTTTTATTCCTATTTCTTAAGATTGTTTGTGTACTAAATAAAACTTCCCTGGTAGTCATTTCTTTATAACAATGGCAGCTCCACCTCGATGAGCTAAAGCATGACTGGAGTGCAGTTGTGGGCCATCAAAAGCCTACTCCCAGCGTTTCCAGAGGTACTTAAATACCAATTAACTACTCTCTATTTCTAATTGGCAAAAACAGCAACAGTGGAAGAGGGGTGTTTGCCTCCGACATGGCCACCTAAGGCTACATCTACACTAATATGTTTAAAATGGACATCTTCTTCGATGTTTACGCCTCGCGTCTACAGTACTCCGCCGTTTCCGAGCCCCTAAAACGGAGACATGAGGAAACACTGCTGCCACTGTTTGGTTTAAAAACTCCGAGGTTGCTTTGTAGTCTGAACGGAGACTTTTGGAAATGTTGATGGTAGCTTACAGACCTTTCAGTAACAGTTCCACCTCGTCCTCGCTCCAAGCTAATACATCCCTGCTCTTACTGTTAATCATTGTGGCTCTTTCTCCAAAGGATTTTCTGTCTTTTAAACTTCTACATCCATGATTTTCAACCGCAGAGTAACGTCAGACAATCTGCTTCCTGTTTCTACCGGCACACACATGCCCAGTGTGTGTGAATGGTCATGTGATACGTGTAGTCAGACGTGTTAATATGGACGCAGATTAGTTCTGCTGCTGGAGCTGAAGCTCTTGTGTGGACGGAGACCGTTTTTGTCTCAATAAGCCGCTTAAAAATGAAAACGTAGCCTAAATGTCTATATGTGTAAGACTCTCTCTCTCATGTCTGTTATGTCTCTCTCTCTCTCTCTCTTTCTGTCTCTCTTTCTGTCTCACACACACACACACACACACACACACACACACACACACACACACACACACACACACACGCATGCACGCGTGCATATAACATGGGATGAAATGGAATACTCACTGGATGGGCCGACTGCGATGGAGTGATGCAGAAAGGGGTGGAAATGAAAAGAGGAAAAAGAAAGATGAATGAGAATGAGATGATTCGCTCATAATGAACAGTGATACTGGATGAAATACTTCAACAAGACAGAGTGAAACTTTGGAGCAGCACAGCCACTCGGGTCTATTCGGAATTAAAAATCACTGAATGTGAATTGTTACGGCTATTTAAATCAAGTGGTCCCAAAAGAAAATAACAGTGGATGAGTGGGAGAGGGAATGATGAACCCAATGAGGACGTACAGGTGAAGATAAGAGGTTGGGTTCTGACTGATCCGTGGTTTTGTATAAAAGGGGGGCTGGGGATTCCTATTATCCCTAAAACGGCAGCTGCGTGCACCAACCCACAATCAATCTCCATTTGGCTAACAGCTGCTGCTGGGAATGACTTCTTCATTCTGTAAGTGCAGTGCATTATGCATGTGCAAGACGGTGTTTTGTCTGTTTGTCGGTGCATGCATGTGGACGTAGTACTGTATGTGAGCATAAAATGTGTTGACAGATGTCAGAAGCGTAGGCTGATACAGTACTGGAGGGCCAGCGGACAGAATGAACTGTTACAGAGTAAAGCTCCAAATATTCTCTTTTATCATCGCAAATTCCACATGCCTCTCTTCAAGGGGCTGACTTTATTCTAATGCAATTTCCATGCTTTTTGATCTCAGCTCTCTCTTCAGAGGGATGACGAGTCGAGGCTCAAAAGGAACTTAAAATCCAGTTTTCACTTCCCCTCTCTCACAGTTTCAGTTAGCAGAATGTCACAAGTGGCGTCATGTGGGGAGTTTTAAGCAGCCACAATGTCCGTCCGGCTGTTTATTCACCGATTTGTCTGACTTCTTATGGGCAATATCTTAGAAACATTGTGAACACTGATAGTAACATTCGGCTTGAATCAAAGAGAAAACTGACTCAATGGCAAATCTCAACACAAAAGCTCCCAAAGGTAATTCAGCAAAAGAAAGGCAGTGAAATGATGCATGCTGGGAGGTTTTGTGATGCATCACAGCAAAACTGTCCATCTGTGCAAATAATTTACTTATGTATTCAGTGTTCAAATCCAATTCCCTGCCAGTGCAGAATTGCACTGGCACTTGTTGAGTGATATGTTTTAGAATAAAGCAGAGTAAGACTTGTTTCAGTTGGCAGATTTCTACCTTTCTACGTTGACAATGACAGTTATTGGGCATTTAAGGTACAGCTGTAAACGGGCCTTAAAAGTTTGGCCCGACAAGGCCCGAGCCCGACACGTACGTACGTTGATTGACAGCTTTTTAAAAGCCCGAACCCGACATTATTCAAATGTGCGCACAGCATAACCCACTGGCTCATTATTCGTTTACCACGCAACCCCGAGCGCAACCCCGAGCCCTGCCCAAGCCGTGTAAAATGATAGAAATTAAGACCGTTCGGGCAACGATCTTCAGCTCTAATTTAAGGCCTTTATTTATAGGACAGCTGAAGACATGAAGGGGGGGGGGGATGACATGCAGCAAAGGGCCACAGGTTAGAGTCGAACCGGCGGCCGCTGCGTCGAGGAGTAAACCTCTGTATATGGATGTGCGCTCTACCAGGTGAGCTGCCCAGGCGCCCGCAATGACACTTTCTATGAGACATTTACCAACATTTTGGAAACAAGTAAAAACATGGTGTCACTCAGGCACTTTTATTGTTTGATCACATTATTCACATATATTAAATGAAATGAGTTGCTAAGAAGAATAGTTTTTTTTTTTTTTCCGCGATCTTCACATTTTGCAAATCATTTCACAATATACTACATTACAAATGACTACTAACTCCATTCTGACTGTGCAGCCAGCTGGCCCTGTCACTGACTGGCGCTGGAATCTCAGCTGCTTGAACAAACAATCTGAATTCAAACCAGAAATTAAAAAAAATGTAAAGTATTTTGTATGCATGCCCTTGTCTTACCGTGCACTTGCAGGGTGCCCGATGCCTCGGCTTTGCCCACGCTGTTCTCTGACACGCAGGTGTAAGTGCCCTCGTCCTCACCTCGCACCTGAGTCAGACGCAGGCTGTTGTCGCTGCGGATCTCAAACCTGGAAAGACATCGGCACACAAGATTTAGCACAAAATGCAATACCTCACTTTTCTAAAGACTACAGTTGGCGTCTGACTCAGGTGCGAGGTAAGGACGAAGGGCGAATAATATTTTAAAGCAAACTAAAAGTTATTTGGTTACATTTGGAAAAATGTAACCAAATAACTCTACTGAGTAACCAAATGTAGAGCTATGAGACTGAGAATAAGGCTGCTTGTCTGACTATCTGAAACGTTGTTCTCACATTATTGGCCTGTACAGTTTTGGGTAGTCGCTGTGGTTCCGAATCCCGCTGGAACATTTGAGCCTATTTCCCCTGAGGGATCATTAAAGTTTCATCCAGTCACATCCACAAAGGCTCTCACAGTACCTCAGTCACCATGTTACCCTGCTATACTATCATCACTGTTATCATGTACTATGACTGCCAATGTTATTACTATCGCTGTCTTAAAAGGCACACAGCAAGTTTAACAGCTGTTTAATAAAGATGTTGCTTTAGTATTTGGATTATTGTCTTTGTACTTGTTCATGTTACTAACACACGCTGCTGTGCCACATGAGGCATACATGTTGATTCCTTTGGAACGGCATGTACTGTGAGCAGCACTTGACTTGCTTGTTGCCAATAGATGGCTCCAATGTGTTGTCCATCAGACCTCCAAAACAAGGGATAACATCTTCTCTTCAAAAATGTCTGTCTATTTTGTAATTTCCTTCACTTATAGGTAGGTATTCTGTGCAAAGATAGTTGATATTTGAACTCAACTGCCAAACAAATACGACCACCCCTTCAGAAGCTCCGCCCCCCAGGTTCACGGACAGATGGTAGTGCGTTCCATTTGCCTCGGAACTTGGAAGCCAGAGCTGGGAATAACGTCACACCCGAGTTGAATGGGTTCAATTTACAAGTCCGATTTTGCTCTAGCCAGGTTAGCCATCAACTGTCGCCGCCTGTTGCCGATTGGCTGGAATCGTGTTTTGTGGCTTGTGCGCTCCTTTCTGTTTGTTTTCCATTTACACTGCCAGGGCCGTGTATTAACACCAGATTTCTTTTTCATTGCACACAGAAAATACACAGACAGATCCTCTTTTCAATCAATCATTCAATCTGTTCTCATCTTGCCTGGCTTAGTTAGCACAGAACAGACATGTAATCATTGACACAGACAGTTGCTCTCTAATAGGAAGCTGTTAGACTGTCAGTGTAATGACCGGTAATGTAATATGTAGTGGAAACACCCTGGCCACCAGCACATATTGTTGGTATGAAGATGCCAGGGTGGTGCTGACACATCGAGCAGTTCTAACAGACAACACAGGAGTGTCCTTTGCGGCGTACCTGCCCCGGGGCAGCTCTCCCTCCTCTCGCCGCCAGCGGACAGTCGGAGTCGGGTCCCCGTGCACCTCGCAGAAGAAGTCCACCATATCGTCTGCCAACACCACCTGGTTCACCGGCTGTTTGGTGAACACTGGCCTCTCTGAAATGAAACAGAGACAGAGGACGGTGAGGGGGATTCAATGCTCGTGCTGCTAAACTTGAACTTAAATGACTCCTGCTCCTCAGGGGAATTAGATTGTTGCCACAGCAGCGACTGGGATATGGATGAGAATAAGACAAATAGTGACCATTGAGGAAATAAATTGTGAAAACTGAAAACCAAATCACCACTACTGAACATGGTAGCATTATCAAACAAGAAGGGAGATTTGGCATCATCGCTGAGGGAGTTACAGGCCTGATGCAGGTGCATAACAACATTGAGTTACACAGGTGGGAGAATCAATCCACCAGAGACATATGTCTAGAGAGACAAATGTGCATTGTAAGCTCTTATCATGGTCATAATCTGTTTAAAAGAAAAATGGCGTCAGCCTAGAGAAATTGGTGCAGATGTGCACTGGCTGTAATCTTGTTAATCTCACAGATGGCAGTAATATTAAATATAAGGGAAAGTGTCAGGCCATGCATTCCCAGGAACCATAAATTGATAACTCAGGTGTTAGATTTAAGGTTTACTGTTGCCACAGCGTGCAAAAGGAGCAGCATCTAGGCGTGGTGCGGAGAAGGTGGGGGGTTTTCTGGGACTGAAAAGAAAATCAATCTTCTATCTGTTTCCTGGGATCAATACACACTTTGGGAACGTTTATGCTGCTGCTCTGCTGAGAGCAAAGCAGAGAATCCGAGAGGAGGAAAGAAACAGAGAGGTCAAGAGAGCAAGGCAAAGGGAATCATTCATCTGCTGCTCCAACGACATCAGCTGGGCAAAGAAAGTACACCCCAAGAGTAAATCAATCCAGAGAAAGGCAGAAAGGAGAACCATTGCAGATTTCTCAGCAGAGTAACTTGCTCTACGTTATTATTAAATGTTATAATGTTAAATTGGTAAATTAACATTTATTAAAGTCCAATAGATGAACTGTTAACACCAATTTAGACTATTTGCACGGTCATTTGAATGTTTGTTTTTTATCACAGCTTATCGAATAACCTCAACCATTATTATGTGAAGATACAGATCTCTGCATCTGAAATATGTTTTTGTGCAATTCAAAAATAAACCATGCCTTCGTAGGAATTTGTAATGTGATAACAAATCAGAATACTGTAATTCCCATACGTTTCACTTTCCATGCAGTATTTGCAGGTTGACCGTGATTGATTGAGATGCAGCAACAATGACTCACCAAACACCACCAGTTCAGCGGGATCGCTGTCTTTCTCTCCAACCATGTTGGTTCCAACACACACATACATGCCAGCATCACTTTTCCTGGTGTTGGAAATCATCAGTTTGCCTCCTCGCATCTGAGAATGAGGGAGCAGAAGGAGGAGAAGAGGGGAAAGGAGATAGCCACAGAAGGACATGGATGAAAAGGTAAGCAGAGGAGAAGGGAGGAGGAGAGGTGGGGGGGGGGGGGGGGAGAAGACAAATGGAAAGAGGGTGGAAACAGGATTTGAGGCATGTTAGTCAAGAGAGAGGCCATCCCGTCAAGAGTGTCATGACAGATGGCTCCTCTGCTAGTTCTTGCACTGTTTGACAACGAGTCACGCTCAGGGCAATTGCCATAGAAACATCTTCCACTGCTCAGTTTGTAATAAGCAGATGCATGCAGACTGATACATGCATGCTCCCAAATAGCAAGTTTACATGTCGGGTTTTATTGTATTCTAAAGTTTGCGTTGGCCACTGAAACCTAGAAGGAGGTCTTCTGGTGAACAGCCTGGAAGGATTCAATTAAACCACAATCATCAATTATTACAGTTCAATGGCAAGTTTTTTTGTGATTGTTGCAGGCAAAAATCCTTGATTATGCGGCACGTTTTCTTAAAAAATGCAATGGAATATGCTGGATATTTTTTACAATTTTACGCGATGAAATTGCGGGAACTTGTAAAAACTGCAGATAAAACAGAGAAAAAAAGTGATTCCCCCAACACCGTGTTCTCACTAGGCGTAATTACGTCACTTCATAACGTTCCCATGGCAACAGGGGAAAATGGCTGCTCTTGTGTGATGTAAACGCAACATTTTTCAACTTTCTGCTGAGATATATGTGACTTTTTTGCAACAAAAATTGCGGGATTATGAAATCATGCAAGCCCCGCATATTTTGCGCGAAAATCGGCAATTTATGCAGCGAAAGTGCGGCGTATTTCAAAATATGCAGCCCCTGCATAAAGATGCAGACTTTGGCAGATTATGCATTGAATTATGCGATCGCATAATCGCGTTTTTCTGGAGGGACTGCATAATAGAACTGGATGGATTCCTAATTTCCTCGTCTAAATTATTGATTGGGTCAGTGAATGACAAAAAAAACATTGAAAGGTCATTTGAAAAATAAAGCAAATGAGCTTGTGTGACCCTAACGTCACAATGTACAAATCTAGTAACTTGCAAATAATGTTGAGAAAGTGAAAAATGAACTTAATAATAATGTTTTTCTTAAAAGAAGTTGGAAAGAAAATCTGCAGTTCCATTGCTTCCAGTTAAAATCCCTAATTTCATGATACTAATTCTATAGAAAAACTTACAGTGATCCTCTCATCTCGGTCATTGACCCGGATGTTGTTTCTCTTCCAAGAGATGGTGGGCTCAGGATGACCTCGGGGGGGGATACACTCCATGACGGCCGGCTCACCTGCTGCTACCACCACATCACTGGGCGTTTGACGGAAGTCATCTCTCAGAACTGGGGAAAAGACAAGAGGAAGAAAAGAGACATGGTTAGAGACGGTATGTGTAAACTCCTTTGCTGATGATAGTACCTTTTATCTGGCTTTGCATACATACTTACATTTACTTCTGCTAACTTTGTGCTGATAATTAGCCTGTTGCTAATATTTTGCTTTATCTGACTTTATCTACATAAAGTCCTGTTGACTTTGTACTGACATCTGGCTTTCAAAAAGAAACAGCATGAATGCCAAACAGGTGCAAACACATGCCAGTACATTGCTACTGATACTGTATGACTGTGAATTTAACATGGTGTCCCTATGGTCTTCATTGACTCTGTGTCATGTGTTCGCCATCACAGCACATCAATAATGAAAGCTCTTGCAGCTGACACACACAAAGTGGATCAATTATTCAATCTGACCCACAAACACACACACACACACACACACACACCCTTGGCAAATACATACACATATCTAGTACACTTAGAGAGGTGGTCGAGAAAACACTATTCAAACAATGGCCTCAGACAAATCAATGACATCAATTATGAAAAGCAACTTTATGTAAATATGTAATCCAGAAAATAACTGCCTCTCTTTTGCTTTCCTGGAGTCTATTCATAAAACATTAGAGATGTGTATTTGAGCCCGCCTCCTTTACTTCTAAATGCATCCCTCTGTAGTCAACATCTCGAGCCTGTTACCTGAAGGCACAGGACTTTTTCTTTCTCATTTCTGTCTCGAAAGCTTTGCGGGCTCTCAGATTACAGGTTTAGACGACGGTTTTTGTACTCTAGAATGATGTACTGACAACACCAGTCTACCAGGAAGGGGCCTGCAGGCTAAGCCTCAGCCACTGCAGGGACTTACAAAGGGGATCAACCAGTGAGGTTTCTATGGCATTCCTATCTGGCCCCCAAAAAGACACCATGACCTCATAAATTCCTTTTCACATTACAATCTTTCCTAGGCATTTGTTAAGAAATGTCCAAAGTCGAGCTGCAATTCTTTCAAAATAGCACGTGGGCAGGTATCGGATTTCTACCCTCAATATTCTACAAAGTTCTCTTTGATGTGTGTGTGTGATATTTGGACATAAAGGAGTTGGTCGATAATTAATGCAGATTTGCATGCACTCTTACATTATATTGATATATCTCTGAATAAGTTATATCAATGTAATGACATTCCACTCATGTCCAGACTCAAACGTCAGTGTCAGTGTGCTCAGATCAGCAGGCTGTTGAGACTGCCATAAAGATGAGCAGAGATAAATCACTTACTTTACCTTGAAAAGTGCAAGTCATGTCAGAAACTGGTGTCCTAGTTTACACTCTTCACAGAGTTTTGAAAAAGCTGTCAACCTCTCTGTCAAAGCACAATCTTCTTTAAAATGCCCTCAGTACAAAAACTGACAAATAAGTCTGTCAATGTTTTGGGGAAAATGATTCTGAAATGTCTTAATATTACAAAACGTGTATGTCTGTCAAGCTTGATAGAACCGACGTGCAGAATAAGACAAACAGAGTTGAGTACTTTATCGCTATACAATTCTTCAATGATTACTCATCTTCTGATTCCACCAAACACATTTAGCATTTCTCACATTTCAGGTTGAATTGAAATGTGTTAACAGCAGCAAGATGTACACATTCAAGAGCAGCTTTTCCAAGCACTTGCACTTGTCAGTACTCTATTTTCACTGAATAAAGAATTCTAATGAAACTACAGAAATATAAACACAAATAAAATCAAATTAGAGGCTAATTTGACAAGGTTATGGTCCAAATTATGAGGCTATTCCATTAACATTTGAGAGCATGTCCTCGTGAAGGAATATTTGAGATTACAATAACAACAAGCTGGTCACTACATTCAAGAGCTTCACTGAAGTGGCAGATGGATTGATGGATTGATTGATTGATTGATTGATTGATTGATTGATTGATGGGGTGCACTAATGTTGAATTCATATTGGCCTTTTCATTAACACTATATGTAAGCTAGTTTTAATCCAAATAGTCTGTACTTCTGCTTGGGTTACAACACAAGTAAGTTAATTTCTAAAGAAGCAAGATGTACCGTAAGGCAAATAACAGTACTTCTTCTTAAAGTCAATATTCTATTAGTCTTTCCATCCCCATTCAACCCTGAGAATAAAGTACAACACCCCTGTAACTCTCTGTAAAACCTGATTTATTTTCATGTATAGTATTTGATTCAAAGTCCTTTTGAAATGCGTCTTCAGTAGCATAAAGCATTCGCTTTACATTTGCCCTGAGAATTAATAGAATGCAGAATAGTTTTCAAAAGCTCATATTCCCTTGTTCACTTGATATGTGAAGCCTTGAGGACCAAATAGGCAAACAGAGGATAATACATGGTTTGTTATTGCAGTGAAGTAAAACTTCTGAATGCTCCGAGCCATCTTCCATTGGTACTAAAGTGGCTAAAAAACAAATACTGCCCATCCATATGATTTCATGTCCATGTTAGTGTCAGTCAGGAAATGTCTCCTCCAGGCATTTGGCCCTCAGCATCTATCAATACAGATAGATTACAGAATGTGTACACATCACGTGCTGGTATATGTTATTTACGCATGTATGTCTTTATACATGGGTGACTATGCACACTAGGGTGTGAGAAACAACACCCATGGATATAACGGCAGGGGAGAGTCACCTTCTCATCTGATTAATGACAAGCCTCCCATAGTGACAGCACAGGACATTACCATTATCATCACCATCCATATATTTATGTGTCCAGCCATCCATCCATATAACCTCGCTGACACTCACACTTGTGACATTTCTTTATCTGAAATACCTGGGTTTGTGTGGAAAATGCATTGTATCTCAATGTCAGGCTGTATGCCTCGAAGGCTGATTTCTCTTCTTGTCAAGATAGTGCGGCGTCCTCTTTGAATAAGGGTGAAGAAGGGGTGTGTGTATGTGAGGAGATAAATCAGCCTGTTTTGTTTGTAATCAAGGTCATGTCAGTGTTAAAGGAGGATATTTTTCATTTCCTCATTAGCTAACGGAGCTTGCCTTTGCCCTGATACAGGGCTTCACAATTCATCGCGGGCTTCTGAGCCACTCTGTTGCTGTCTTTTTTATCTCTGTCTCTTAGAGGCATCAAATTGCCACTTAAGGCTTTAGTCAGACCCATATCCTGAAGGCCAATTACTTAGCCACGGAGCATTCGGGGCACTCCAAATCCCATTGGCCGTTTCCAATCCTGGAATGATATGCCAAACCACACCTCTGACCTTATCTGTACCTGCTGCTGACATTTCTCCCAATCACTATTCACAGCAGATTACAAAAACCCTGACTAAATTGTTGAGTAACCTGTCCCATCACGCAACGCTAGGAGCAAAATAGGGCAGCGCGTTGCACCCCAGGTCTGAATTACCATGCTGCGGGGTGAAAGGACCGCCGTGATGACCTGTCACACACCATTCTGAGATCACGGCTCCAGGGGCCCCTGATCTTCCCCATTCTGCCCTGCGCACTCTCCAGATCTGAGCGAAAAAGAGGGTGTCTAGAAGTTTATTAGGCACTGGCAATTACCCGCGAGGCCCTTTGGGGCCCATATTAAGTGGGAGCACTTTGACCCTTTCTTTAAACCCCTTCAACAAAGCCAGAGTAATCCCCACCACTGGGCCAGAACGGTGTGCTTTAATCAGAGCACAGACACACAGTAACACACAGGGAAAGAGATAAGGACCACAAGTGCATATGTTTGAAATATACTGTAGATGTCTGATTGGAATTGAAACGCTGAAAATGTTGTTATTTTTCAAGAACTTTATGCTTTTCATCTTCTTTTCGTATACGATAGTTAACTGAATATCTTCTGGTTTGGAACTGTTGGTCGAATAAAATATATATATATATATATATATATATATATATATATATATATATATATATATATATATATATATATATATATACACGTTGGGCTGTGGGAAATTTTAACAGCCATTTTTAAAAAGCAGACAAAACAATTAATCGAGAAAAATAGGTTAATAATTAGTCGCAGCCCAAATTGTTTCTTGATTACATGTCTGTCTCACAACCTGGTAGCATAGACAGTCAGGAATAGCATGAGAAGATTTCATCCCCCACTCTAAACATAACCCCATCTAAGTCTCGACACTAATCAAAATCAGATCTGTGAGGCTTTTGGTTTCAGCGTCTGTGACAGATTGCTGTCAGCCTGTATCTTTACACAACGACAAACACATTAGTCACACAAAAACTAATGACACCCATCTGCATGGAGCATTTATCTCCTTGTGATGTACAGTACATTGATGGATGTGCGGATTGCAAATTACACTGAATCATTAAAAAAATTAAAAACCACCCAACACGCTAATCTATTCTATTCCAATGTTACTGGATAGAAGTAATATTTATGTGTGAGCGCTAGACTTCTGTGATATACCACAGGTGCAAAGTATCACGACCCTGCTGTATATCAGGGCATCAATTGAGCATTTAATTGGACATAAAAAACACCTTTGGTGCGAGCTCAGGATCACTTTTAATTAAATGGCTTTATCGCTGTCGTTAATGTTCCAAGAACTGCACGTGCGTGCGTGTGCGTGTGTGTGTGTGACAGCACCCCCTCAAGAATAAATATTCAGATGGCAGAGAGAGAATGACGGATAGTCCCTTGGCAGACGGACCTATGTGAGGGACGGAGTTAGCGGAATCAAAAGAAGCGTCCTCGGGTTCAGGCTGTGTTGTCGGGGGGATTGAGCTAGTCATCCGTCCATCCGTCAGCTTTGGGGTGAACACACGCAAAAACACACCAATGTTTTTTTTTTTTTGCTTTTCGCCCAAGTATATACATCATTCTTATCCCTTTCACAAGACTGCTTAGACGCATGCATACACATCCTCTCTGTCCTTTCTATGGGTGAAATGAAGCCTGTTCCCCAAGGCAATATATGTCCAGGCCCTTGGGCCCAACAGGGGCCCTCATCAGAAGCCCCCTTCCATTAGCCACTCTCATTATCCGGAGTGGACCCCCTCCGATCCTTATCAACCATTACACTCTGATAAAACAGCCCGCGCAGGATATTGTGTGTGTGTGTGTGTGTGTGTGTGTGTGTGTGTGTGTGTGTGTGTGTGTGTGTGTGTGTGTGTGTGTGTGTGTGTTGTTGTGGTGGCGGGGGGGCTGCGGGGGTTTCACAGTTGGAGACAGATGTCCGTGCTGCCTTTAAGCTCCCAACGCCTCCCCAGCCCAGCCAATACAAACACAGACACTTGTGCAGATATGCTGCACGGCAGCTGTAGCAGCAAATACAGCAAAACACTGTCTGCATCCAATATTACAAGCTCAGTGCAATATACGGCCTGACTGGAGACTGGAACTCCCCTGCACTTCAAGCATGCACACACACACACACACACACACAAACACACACACTTCACTATTTCTTTAGCGACAGCTGACCTGTAACGTCCACCATTCAATAATACTACCTGGTTTAAAGTGTAATTCCATTTTTCTCATGACGCTGTCATTTGGCTCCTTGGCCGTAGAGTATTTTATGGCCTTGAGTAAATGACATAACATGGATGGTTTAGCTCTCTGGAAATGCTCATATGGCCAACAGCGAAATTGAGCCGGAGCTGAAGCTAAATGAATGGGAATTACAGCGACAGGTCATTTCAATTACTCCCTCCATGAGTCCAGAAGGGTCACCTTCTCGGCCCGAGCCGTACTGCCTGCCCCACACACACACACACACACACACACACACACACACACACACACACACACACACACACACACACACACACACACACACACACACACACACACACACACACACACACACACACACACTGTTCATCAATGTCTGAGGCATTTTTCCCTTCAAATTTACTCCCTCCATTTTCTTTTGTCCTTTAGTTTGTCCGCTGGCGTAGCCATTTAGGCCACCATCACTGCTGCTTAGTCCTGTCAGCTGAGTCCATTTAGCAGCCACAAAAGCTAGCCGGCCCCACCCACCCAATCCCCAGCACCCTCAACCCCGAGCCCTCCCACCCTTGCTGCCTCCAAACCTGGGCTGATGGTTGAAAAGCAGCTGGTCCCACTAGTCACGATGACAAGAGAATGAAAAATGATTTCCATGCAAAGATGCAAAAGACGAGACCCCCCAGGTTGAAGTGAATGTTTAGAAAGATGTTCTTTTTTTGTGTGGGATTAGTGAAGAGATCAGACGTTTAAACGAAAACAAATAATATCAATTTGATCCTGGCCGGAAGTTGACAGAAAACCTCTGCAGTACAAATGAACATTACATGAAAGCCCTGACAAACCTCAGGGAAACCAACTGTTAGCCACTGCTCTCAGATAACAGTGAAATGACACTGTGATGCTTTACAGGCAGATCATAAGCCTGTCATTAGCATAGATAAACCTCTTCTTACAACATAATCCTCAGGCAATCCCAAGGAAGTTCCATTTAATATTCATGTCATGTTCTGATGCTATTTACTGTATGATGCTTTATGTCTCATTACCATAGCTTTGTTATGTAAAACACTGCCCAACATTGAAATAAGTGATCAAATATGAGAAACCACCGTCACCCAAACCCCAGTGCTGCTGGGAAGAAAAAATAAATAGATGAGGTTATCTGTCAAGGTGCAACGTTTCATGGCTTTTTAAGCGCTCATAAATTCCTGGGCCTGGCCCCTCCACAGCGTCTTGTCACACCCAGACGTGTTGGAAGGGGGGGGGGGGTGGATGGATGAGGAGCGGGTGGTGGTGAGGTGGTGGGGCTACTACTTGGCAGTGGTGTAGTCTGCAGGCAATATGACCGTGGGCCCCACATGCAGCAGTCGGACAGCACAGGAGGCACTCATTATTAGCCACACAGACAGTAGAGGGGTCTCATGGGGGGGGTGTGTGTGTGTGTGTGTGTGTGTGTGTGTGTGTGTGTGTGTGTGTGTGTTATAATGAAGCACATGGCCCATAGCATGCTAAAGAACAGGGGTTGAGGGTGATCAGGCCAACCTGCGGCCACTCAGTTAGCATGTGACGATAAGATTATATGTTTAAGCTGGCTCATGCTTTACATGAGACTACAGTACACGTGGTAGATATTATGCAAGTCCTATGAAAATGAGCCAAGGAGTCTCACAAGGTATGTGATACAAACGCAGGCAGAGGAGACTAGGATTGATTGATTCAGAAGACTTTCTTTTTCTCAGTGAGGGGCCGATTCATGGTTTTACATTCAGGGGCTTCAACTCCAGGTATTTCAATGACGGGAGGCAGCAGACGGAAAGCGGTTTGGATCACCGTGGTAGGGGTATGAACCAGATGCCACCCATGTGAATTTGCTCTGCCGCAAAGAGTCCCCTGTTCTGAACTTCTGGCGGTAACCGCCTGGCTTTTGCTAGCCGCTATTGAAAACGCTCTTCCAGGTAGGTGGTTGTCTGCGTGGTTGCCATGCGGTGTGAAAGCAGCTTTAAGGGGTTACAGTGTAGCTACAGAGCCTACGCATGTAGCTACACTGTAGGCTACTCCATAACTGACCTACTCCTCCTCAAAAATGTATGCTTTGCCGATATCACATGGTGACTGTAAGATCTCTGATTGGTCAGGTTGGGCTGTTTGTGTTTCTTCCGTCAAGTGTCCGATGCCAGTAAAGATTTTTGAGAGCGAAAACAACACAAAGCAAGTTGACAGAAGGCTCGGCTATCCTTTCCTCTTCACTAACACACACCTACTGCAAGCCTTGTGCTCACTGTGATCACAGTGCTCTATCACAGTCAATGAAACAAATACAGCGACTGCACAGAGAGGGCTCAAATTCAGGAATGAAGCCTTCCAACCAGCGCTAGTATCACAAAGTGTAAGCAAGAATTTACACACAGTTTATATTTGATTTCAATTGCGATATGGCTGGACCCCGTACAATACATCCATTTAATTATGCCTTCAATGTGTAAATCCAAACACCCAACCCTACGCCTTATATACACTGTATACAGCTGGCTCGATGGTGTTTTAAGCCCCCAACGTCTGCTTCCAGGCAGCGCTGCGACCATTGATTTCAAGGCACCTAACCCTAACACTAACCCTAACCATAACCATTGCCTAATCGACTTCCAGGCAGCGCTGCAACCGTTGCCTTCAAGGCAACTAACCCTAACCGCTGCATAATCCTAGTGCCTTCCAGGCAGCGCTGCCTGGAAGGAGACGTTGGGGGCTTAAAACACCAATAAACATACGGCTGGGCTCCTGTTAGCCCATGCGTCAGGCATAAATCCAGCTACCTTAAGGACACATGCACTGACTGAATGTTTGGCACTAGGTGTAAATCATGCATCAGTAAAAGTAAAAGAGAATTAAAGATGAAATATTATTGGTACTTTTGGAATGATTAATGATCAATAAGGAGTACGTGACTTGTCAAGCAATGAGCCTCACACTGTACTGCACTTGAAAATGTGTGTGTGTGTCTAGAGAGCTTTTTAAAGGCCTTGGCTAACCTTCCATCAACCCTGCTGCATCTTCACCCCTCTCCCTTCCGTCCACTATCACACATGCACGCACACTGACACATAAATGCACGCCCTCAAACAGAGCAGAAGGAGGCCTTATTAAAATACTACCTGCAGGCAGAATCTTCTCACGTCGAAGCCCTACCCAACCCCTCCCATCGATCTGGTACTACAGACCCGAGCATGTGCACAGACACGGATAAAAACCAGTCTACTGTAACCGTGTTTGCATTCAAACACACAGCAGCACTAACAGACAAACTTCTCCTCATTTACGTGTAAATGCTTCCAATCTCCTGGAATGGGGGGGGGGGGGGGGGTGTTCACCTATATGTGGCTCAGCAGCAGATTCCCATCCCAATTCTGAGCTGGTGCTGCTCCGGCTGTGCTCACCCACCCAGCAACCTTGAGGTTAATCCACCGCAAAACTCCCCTGGCATGCCATGTTGGCCCTGTGTGTGTGTGTGTGTGTGTGTGTGTGTGTGTGTGTGTGTGTGTGTGTGTGTGTGTGTGTGTGTGTGTGTGTGTGTGTGTGTGTGTGTGTGTGTGTGTGTGTGTGTGTGTGTGTGTGTGTGTGTGTGTGTTTCTGCCAGTTTTTCATCTAAGTGTCTCATCTCTGCAATTCCAGACGGGATACACATGACTCCCCCCCGAATCCTGAAAACTTGCAGCACAGGGTAATTCTCTAGGAATTAAATGTGGCTCCCTGGCTCTTGACTTTTCCTCCAAGAAAGTGAAAGGATTTTAGGGCAAACTGGTGGTAAGAGCAACCCGCTCTCACTCCCAACTCGTCAAATACTGACCCTTGGTCAGAGGCTCTCAGCGTCAGATACCGACGCAAAAACCACCCTTTAGCGTGTGTGGAACAACAGGCAGAGCAGCAGCTCGACTGCGGCGCTAAACCTAACTGCCCCAATCTTGCGCCGCATGTCAGTCAAAGCGTCCGTCCCAACCCAGAGCATCAAAAAGTGACGCCAAGATTTCCGACCAAGCGCGTCTAAATATGACGCCAAAGGCGCTAAAAGAGGATTTTTGCGGCAGTAACAAAGGTACCTGACCAAAAGTCGCATTTTGACGTGCTGGGAGCGAGACTGTGTTGGTGAGAGAGACATCATTCAAACAAGGGAGCCCAGGTTAGTGCCACAAGCATTCATCCGCCCTGCTGCAGTATCCTTGGGCAAGACATTGATTTGTTTCCTACCCCAGGGTGCTGTCGGGTAGCTGACCCTGACTTCTGACCTGCTGCAGTGAGGAGAAAGAAAAAAAACAATTTCCTAACGTGGATCAATAATATCACATTATCAAAAAGCTGTGTTTAAGATTTATTTCTCCCTCTCTTTAGTCTCTTAATGGGAACTGGTGATAAACAGTGAAGGCTCATGACCTCCGAGGAGGAAAGAGATGTCAGATGGAGTACAGTCAAGGTGAATGGTTGTTCAGTGCTTGTCGAATCTATCAACGTAATGAAGCTGTGTAGTTGTTGGCCTCTCTGTTCGCAGGTGGATGATTTCAGTCCAAACGTTTATATGTTTAATGATGAAAGAAAAGGACTGAAGCGTATTTTGGATTGATATCAATCATTTCCTGATGTTCTGAACTTGCCCTGCATGAGTCTCCGGTTTTATTGAAACTGGCATATATCCTTAAGGGAGTGTGCAGAGATGCATCCCGAAGCACTGCAACTCTTTGTTACAAAAGCAAATAGTATGCCTCTCTCATGGACACTACGATGGAAATAGACACAGATAGAAACATGCCACGTCTCTTCAATTTAGCCCAGCTATTCATGAAATATTCACACTGTTTGACGATGCTTTATTCAGCTTGAGTGGCTCCCTACTCATCGTAAAGCAGAATCAATTATCAGGTGAAGCCGTTCCCCCCTGATTGACAGGCTCGTGAAGAAACAGCTCATGCCGTTTTGACAGAGAACAATCTGTTGGCAAAAACACACTTTTTGGAGTGGCTTCAAAAGGACATTTTTTTTGCTTTAGTTCAAAACGCCACGTATTTAGATACTGAGGAAAAGAGGAGATGAAACAGCATTTTGATGGGATTTTTTTTTTTGGCAAAAACAAGCCAGTAGAGATATCCAGAGAAAGAAATCTGGACCGCATGCTAAGAAGGGAGGGGGGACCAGGAGGGGGATTTGCAAACATGCACATCCATATCCCGCACTTAAGCTCATTGTAATTCAGGCAATATGTCCAATATGTGATATGGAATGTGAAGTATGGAGGGTACCATGTGTAAATTTGCAAGTGTGTGTGTGTGTTGCACCATAAAAAGAACATACCTCCCCTACGCATACATGCAGAACTAGAGATGTTACGATACCATTTTTTCCTTCCAGGTACCGATTCCGATACCTGAACTTGCGTATCGGCCGATACAGGTAACCGATCCGATACGAGTGTGTTAAAAAATACATGTATATTTTATTATTTTTAAACAGCTGTATACTACTAACCCCGTATGGCTGTGGTAAGATTGATTTCATTGTTGTTAAACTCTTTGTGAAACAACGAACGCCATTAGGTGCATAAACTCCAGTACTTGCCGATACCAGCCTTGTAGGCGGTATCGGAGGCTTTTCCAAAAACCGGTATCGGTATCTGAACATCTCTATTGAGAACACAGACAGATATGGCTGGTGTGAAGTGTTGAACAAGGAGATGTAATGTATGCATGGCATTGCTAAGGAGAGCTGAAACAACAGCGACAAACCTCCACTACCCCTCTGGCCACCCTCTACCAATAATACCCACCCCGGGACCCCGAGGGCCCCCCCACAACAATACTAATACAAAGGCGGTCAGGCTTCTGTGTGTGGTCAGCTAATAAAGCAATTGTCTGGCCCTGAAAAGAGGATTACTTTAATCTAGTAATGGCCGACGTCGTGCAGCCTATAGCAGCAGGGTAAGAGGGTCACTGACAAATGCTGGGAAGCCTATTGTAAGGCAAACCACCCCCCCCAACCCGCCTGCCCTGAACCGCCCTCAGCTGACCCTCAGGCCCAGTCAAGGCTACTGTAGTTCACCCATGTGGAAAACAAGAAACAACTCTTCACCTCGAGCTCAAGGAGAACAGGGTGGACAGAGGCGCATATAGACAATGGGTGCCCCCACCCAACAAGAACACACACACACACAACCCATTAATTATTGACCGCTGCGGTAGGATGATGGCGATGAGCACCTTCAAGAATGCCACTCCAACAATGTGAAGTGGAATTTTAACAAGGTGATTTAGGCTGTGTTCAGAATAGCACTACGTCATTAATCACAGCCACCTCGTTCAATTCAATGAGAACACTGCACTGGCATGACAAATACAGGGTTGTCAAACTAAAAAGTGGGCTGCGGAAATATTAAAGTATTCACCAGTGCTCACTCCTAGTAGAGTTTCTTATAACAAAGTTGTAACTTGCAATCATTGAGAGGGAGGAGAAATGACTGTTGTCATCATACATTTGTAAAATCCTGTCTCCCAGTATTCGTAACCCCCACGCAGTGTTTTGGCATCTGTTAGGTTACAAATTCATGGATGTAGCACTCACATTCGACTTCCTGGAACAAATGTATGCATCTCACATGTACCTGTAGCAACACAACAGCAGCAACCCAGTGTTATTTTCAGTCTGAATGCTCGCTTACTGTGGGATCGCTTAGTATGACGTCAAATTACCAGCTAGTGCTGATAACAGTTATTAGTAAGTTCCTATGCTGTCTCACTGTCTTGTAAGCCTTCTCAAAGTTTCTCAGCAGTGTATCTTGTTGTTTGCGCGCACACACACACACACACACACACACACACACACACACACACACACACACACACACACACACACACAGCCCTGTCATTTTCTGCATATGTGCTGTTTCATTATTAGGCTGCTAACTCTGACTGAAAGGTGAAAAAGGTGAATCGTCTGTCTGACATCAGCGTCTTCCTGTTGGAGGAGAGCCAGTCTACCCTTGTGAGATGACACCCCCCCCCCCACACACACACACACACACCACCACCCACCCCCGTCAGCTGTCTCTGTCTGCTAACGCAACTTATGGCCAAAGCCCAAGCAATGCCGCAGTTCTCCCTGTCAAACGTACACAAATGTGTTCACATAGCTGGAGCAGATGGCCAGGCCTTGTATCCTGCTTCGTGCCCACCACACTTCTTAGCCTGCTGGTGTGCCGTGCCTGTTCATACCCCTGCACTCAAAGGGGGTGGAGGTGGTGGTGGTGGAGGTGCGACTGGGGGAGGGAAGAGCAACAGTTCCAATTTTCCACCCTGTCAACAAACTCCAAAAACAGATGGATCTTGGAGCAGAAATCCATTTAGCTCCACTTGAATGACTTAAGCCCCCATTCGCTGACCTTTTATAACTCCGAGGTGGGAGCGCGTGTTAAGGAGAAATGAATCCTGTACAAATACACACGAGTAGAAATCAATAAGCATTTTCCAGAGCTGTTTGCCATCGTATTTACCATTTGCAGACAGGTCAAATATACCTAAATCCCCCTGAAATACCGTTTTACCACAAAGGGCTGGCGGCCAGTATTACTTTGGCCATACCAAATACTTTAAGGTGAATGCTTCTGTCAATAGAAAAGTTCCAAAGGATCATTTGAAGTGAGAGACTGCCTTTGAAAACGTCTCAGTCCGGGAATTCAAAAGGGGAGACGAGAAACGCTGTGACAGAAGTGAACAAAGATGCACGTACTAAAAGCACATCCAACGAGGCTGACATTAAAGATTAAGCCTCCTCTACTGTTCAACAAGCTCTCATTGCTCAAGAAGATGCTCTTAGCATGACAGTAGCAAACAGTCCTCAACATGCAAGAACAAGAGAGGAGCGTAAGCCCCTTATTAATATGCAGAAGGGGAAACCATGTCAATTTACATAATGCCAATTCAACATTTACCACTAGTGATTTGGAATGGACTGATATGTTCTGCCACTCAAATATTAATTTCACAACAAGTGCTTATAAAATGCTGCATCAGAGTTGAAAATATTGCTTAAGATGTCTCTTGATAGAAACTATATCCTTCATCAAATTAAAGCATACACCAAAGATTTAGCTCGAGGGTGGCCATGTATGATGGCAGCACCAATGAGAAGATGTCCAATTACTGGTTTGAGTTGTCCAGTTCCTGGAGCGAGTAGAATAAATTGCCAAGTAACCACCAGAAATAGTTTCCAACTTGGAATGACTCCAATAATTAAAAGGAGCTGCCCAAAACCTAGAATTAGTTATACAACAAGCACAATGAGTGTTCCACCGATTGGAACTTGTTGTCTATGGACTTAAATATGTTTTTTTTCAATTACCAGAACAAGTTGACACATAAGAACTACACTACTTCAGGATGAATGATGTTGTCCAGTGATGACACTGAAATGTCCCGTTGCTGCCGTCAGATGTCCTGCAGCTATTGTACACTCAGCTGTACTTTGAATAGGATGAGCTCCACTATCTGTGGTTCAATAGCAATGATTTTCCCAATAACTCCATTGATTGGTTCAATAACTACAATGTGCTGTCCAAAGACCACAACAAGTTGAGTAAAAATCATTCTGATTCTTAGACGGCTTCAATTGGGGATTTAACGTTCACTCTTACAGGTGATTTTCCTGCTTGGTAGCTGGCACGCCAGATACTTCTCCCTGTGTGGTTTTAATATCCGCTCTGTAATGATGCTCTGATTGCGTTCAACTGATTCGTTTACACCGTGTATTGATCGTGTTGGTCTGCCATTAATGACGCCTGAAACTCCCCAGATGTGTCCTGCTTCTTGTGTCGTTTGTGATGAGTTGATGGATTTCTTTTAAGCTACCGCCTCTGCCATGTGCCTTCGCTGTCCTATCTATTATTTGTGTTATGTTCAGTGTCTGTTTCCCTGTCGCATCTCATCACATTATTGTTGTCTTTTGTTCTACTTTCTCTACAGATTCCGTACTGTGTTTTTCACCACGATGCGCCCTCATGCCCCCTACGGTCACATTCAGACCAACATTAGCAGGACTTAAAAAAAAAAAAAAAACACAGGCTCCTCATTCATTTCAAAGAGGTGGCAGCATGCTGCAGAGGGCTCTGGCTCAAAATGCAAACAAGTGTGGGGAAATCCTGGTTCAACTTCTGCCCCTGCGCAAATCAACTCCATGCAATTACAAATGACATGTGCAATAACTCGTAGTCATGTTAACCTGACAAACATTTAGACAGTGGAGCAAATGGTCGCTGATGTGAGAACTTTACAGTTCCAATTCTGCCTAAAAGCATGTATAAACTGCTGCACAGTGTCTTTGTGTCGGATAAGGCTTCCAACTGGACTTCCTGGTTTGTATTTAATCTGTACCCTGAGGCAACACACTCACACCACACCGCCCCTTGTGTAGTTTTGCCAGAGGGCTATTGTTGGCCTCAATGAGCCCAAATAGGGGCTCATTTGCATCCTGTAAGACCATGACTAATGACTCTCAATTAATTACATTCTTAATCGAGATACTTCAGCAAAGACATACACAAATACATAAAATATTCATGAACTACATCCAGGCTTTGGTGGATATAAAAGTGTTCAATAATTATTATTTGTTTGAAGTTTTATTGTCCTTAAACATATGCAAATGTGTGAAGGTTTAGACTAAATTACACCAAGTAGGGGTACTTATGATGCTTTTGAAATTCATGGTGCATCCATGCTGTATGTGCTCACTGGAGTTAAAATGTTGCTTTTTATGTGTACACCCCCTGTACCTTCATACTTGTATGAGTGTGTAACTAGAAATATACATTCACACACACACGGTACATGGGAAGAAACCTAGGAGACGACCAACGGGGAAAGTCATTCAGCATTGAGGGGCTTGGTGAGTCAGAGAGATAACGGCCTGTGATTGGACCCAACGGTTAGACCAAGGGGCCTTTATTGTTCTCCACAGCCCCTGTGGCCCCTGCACTACACTGTCGTTAAGGGGGGGGGGGGGGGGGCTTAAAGCTCTTCCTCACACCACCTGTTGTGAATGCCTCTCCCCCTTGAACAACCCCCACCCCAACCAACCCCTCATCCTTCTGCTTTTGTCCTACTGACCCTTTATGACACAGACACACACACACACACAGAGTCACTCACACACACACACTCACACACACACACACACACACACACACACACACGTCCCGGATGCTGGTCAATGGTTGCACACGCCTTTAGTATGGTCTAATTAATTCATGGCCATCCTCTGGAGGAGGGTTAGGCTGCTGGGTCTGGCTCAATGATGGGCAGACGGCCGGATCACACAGAGGGGGTTAAGCCAGAGGCCCGTGGCCTCACTCCGGCCATCTGATCCCCTTCTTTTAAGACCAGAATGGCCACCGGCTCTGTCCTCCAGGCTGGGACCTGCTATCCCATTAGTGAAGCATGACCACACCGCAGAGCTCACACTTAGATAGACAGACACATACACACAAACACAGAGAGGAGAGCTTGTTAGCATCAACTGAGAGCGTCACTGCTGAAGAGGCGATGATGTCGCTGTAACACTCCCTCTTGGCTCCGTGTGCTGAATACAAATACACATATGGATATGATGACGCACAGAACTGTTTGGATTGTTTCCAGTAGCTAAAATGTGAGGATGTTTTTTTTTTGCATTTGAGTACATTTTCCTGATGATACTTACATACTTTTACTTACGAAACATTTTCAATAAGAACTTTGACTTATAACAGAGTATTTTTACAGTGTGGTATTAGTACTTTTACTAAAGTAAAGGATCTGATCTTCCACCACTGGTATGAGGTAAATGGAAAACAAGACTTGACAGTAGCTGTCTCGACAAATGGATCTGAATGGACAAAGTGCTTCAGACAGCTGGTGAAAACACCGTCATGCTCCTGTGAATGCACAGGGAGATGCAGCGAGGGCTTTACGTGAAAGTAATACCAGTGGGATGTGTAGGCCTATCCATATTCCGCTCACAGATTTTCAAAACATTCCGTTGTCGTGTGGACGGCCCCTAAAAGGCTTCACAGTTAAGGGTCATTTATACTTGTGCGTAGAATCGACGGCGCAGAGTCCGGCGTAGACGCAGACCCCTCTGCGTCTACGTCAGACCCTACGCCGTAGCCTGACGTGCACCTCTCGAAAAATTTAACTACGCATCGCAGCGACGCACGTCTCTCGGCCGTGGCTTGGTAGCGTTGCATTTTCCCCGACTCATTTCCTGGTTCTCCTTCACCATAAACAACATCAAATCAAGGAGAGGGTTAACTTTTCCTGCTCCAGGTTTCCCACTGTGGTCAGAAAGAACAGGGGAGACATTTTGTTTCTCTCACTATGACTCTACAGTCGCTACTAGCTCCGGAGCTAATCGCTGTCACTCTCTCACTTCCTCCTCGCTCTAAAACACACTCCCCACACACACACACATGCTGGCTGGACACACACACCAGTGCACAAGTATAAAACAACAGGCCACGGCGTAGGCTACGGCGAAAGCTCTGCGTGGAGCCTCCGCAGAACTGTAAAACAAGCTTTACACTTGCTTACTGTCCCCCAACATCCCAACTAACCAATCTGATTCATGTTTTACTCATTGGGAGAGGAGGCGGGGGCTAGGGACATGCATATACAAAGTTTTGAGCCCTGTAGTCTATGTTGAAGGCTTGCTCCCGTGATGCTGATGTATGCCCGGTGGAATGGAAAATTTGGCACAAGGTTGAGCGCCAACTTCTGCTGTTCTACAGCAGCCACTTTACCAGCCTCATGAGCGCAGGCATCGGCCGATGCCGACTATCTCAAAATGGCATTAATCGGCCCGATCACTAGCAATGAGAGAGCACTTATGTTAAAACTAATATGAATATCTAACCAGCTTTCCTTAACTGTTAGAACTTATGAAGTTGGCAAATAAATAAATAACGCGTGGATTACTCATTGATACTATCTACAAATGATTATAGAACAATTACAAGAAAAAAAGCCACTCATGTGCTGAGCTACAGCACAGGTCAATAGCCGCTCTTTCTTCTAACATTTGACTGACAGACTCTCAAAGACATCTCGTCCTTAATAGGTCAAAGGACAAACCGATACAATCAGCTGTCTTGTAATAGCTGAACAGATAATATCAGCTCATTCAATGTAGGCTGACAGATAAGCAGCTTATTCAGAATATGGTTCAAGACTCTTTTTTTTTTTAAACGTTACACAGTTTAGGCAAATCGGAAGAGAGGCATTTAGTCGGGAGGGTGAAGGCGTCCCTCAGCTTTGTTTCAACAGTTTCACAGGAAGACATGTGTCCTTCCACAATATTAGAGACATTTTATTAAACCATGGCTTGGCATTAAGGCTACAGCCACACTACTACGTTTTCATTTTTGAGTGGCATTTTGAAACAAAAATAATCTCCGTCCACACGAGAGTTTTAGCTTAGTAGCAGAACTAATTATCCATATTAACACGCCTGACATAGGGATGCACCAATACAACTAACGTCCCGATACCGATGCCTGGGCTTTGTGTATCTGTCAATACCCGATACCAATCTGATACCATTGTTGAATTAATAATAAACTGTATACCTTCCACCATATACCTTCCTTCCACCATGTGGAAGAGACTAAAGGCACCAGACTTTCCTAACTAAGACAAAATAACATAGATGTAATGTATTGAATTCTTATTTATTTGTACACTCAACTCTTCCAGCATGTGACACACGTGTGACAGGGAAAAAAAACTAACAAAACTGGATCGGCCCGTGTATCTGTTAATTTTTCCGGTCCAGCTACTTTGTCAATATCAGGACCGATATCCAATCTTAATATGGGATCGGTGCACCCCTAGTCTGACAACACATATCACACACACTGGGCAAACAGGAAGCAGATTGTCTGATGTTACTCTGCGGTTGAAAATGTATGTACAAGTTGAAAATGCAGAAAATAAAAGGGCCACAATGGTGAAAAGTAAGAGCAGGGATGTATTAGCTTGGAGCGAGGACGAGGTGGAACTGTTACTGAAAGGTCTGTAAGATACCTAACCGATAAGAATGACTGACGTGCTTCGCCGTGTCCAAATGTCTCAGTTTGTGGTAGTGTGGATGTGATGCTTAAATGTAGCAAAAGATATTAGTTTTTAAACAAAGTTTTGTAGTGTGAAGGCAACTTTATCAAAAAAAAACAACTAATTTAGCAGGTGGTTAGAGCAGCACTGACATACTCTAGTGATTGATAATGCTAACAGGTGTCGACAGAAACTGACAGCAGGTCAGTGCTCACTTAGCCGTACCCTGCAAGTATATGGCTACTTGTACAGTCTGTATATGTACAGATCAGTGTGACTGCACTCCACTGTGTATGACAGCATGCACCACAGAGCTCCCATCACAGCCCATATGGCTCCAGAACACTGGGGTTAATAACAGGGACAAAGGGCAGCTCCAGCAGAGCACGGACAGCAGAGGGAGGGGGGCGCAGGGGAACCAGTGAGGGGTTGGGGGTTCACTTTATCTCTTCTATTAGAGTCACCCATCCTATACTTTTCTCATATAACAACTCTTTCCTACCCCCCCCCCCCCCCCCCCCCCCCCCACAATCCTATGCCCCATTTCCAAATCCCTGAAGTCCATTTTTTCAGGAATCTCAGTGATCAAAAACAGTTTGACAGTGTGTGTGTGTGTGTGTGTGTGTGTGTGTGTGTGTGTGTGTGTGTGTGTGTGTGTGTGTGTGTGTGTGTGTGTGAGTGAGTGAGTGAGTGAGTGAGTGAGTGAGTGAGTGAGTGAGTGAGTGAGTGAGAAGGAGACAAAAAGAGAAAGGAGGATCCAAGAGGTGACAGTGCTGCTTCAGCTGTTTCTCCCACACTGGTGTCTAGGATTACTACGGGTGAGAAAGTTGGCCAGACTCTCGTTACAAAGTCTTAAGGATACACACACACACACACACACACACACACACACACACACACCAACAGATTCATACAAAGGCAGAGGAAGAAGGAGCTTCATCACATCTTCACCTGTTTCTTCCCCAAATTCCACACAGCAGCTGCCATCTTGAACCTTGAAGGCTTGGCCTCCAAACAACCTTTGAAAAAGGGGTGTAGGTGTGTGTGTGTGGAGGGGGGGGGGGCATAAAACCCTCGGCTTTATTTGAAATGCATCTGACTCCGCCCCCAGCACCGTAAAAAACATCCCCTCTTTCCTTCCCCTGTTGGCTGAATATTCATGAGCCATAAAGCCAGGCGGTAGAGACGTAGCAAGCATAATAAAAACGTCAGAGGTATGAAACACTCAAAGAAAAAACCCGCCAGGAGCTTGGGCAAGTCACTCTGAATGTCAAATCCCCACCCAGGGGTGTCTGGCCCGTTAGGTCTATTGTGCTTGACTGACTTTTATGCATCTGACATGAATTGGCCTCTGCTCCTGACGCGGAACTTTGTAGGCCGCATTTTCAGGATCAAAGAATCTCTTTTCAGGCGTGAAATGGGATAGGATTGGGGCACAAAACACGCATTCAGGATATATTCAGTAAAGCGGTACGGGATCAGTTCTTAACGCAAGATAATAGAATGTACAGTGCAAAGGATTTTTAAGGCTTACAGCTGGATGACAGCTACACGTACAATATGAATAACAGAGGTAATCGGTGACACTGTGTGTTTGTCTCTTGCTGCTATGCAAAGTCATCAGTGCAATGTTTGTTTAAAAAAATGCTACTGTAACCCGCCAGCTACATCATATTTGAGGTTAAGCTCCACATACTGAAGCTTGAAAAGACTCATGCATCAAACCCCCATTCATCAAACATGTCTTTAATAATAAGTGGAAACAGTTACCGACGTAACTAAGCAGAACCGTGCCTAATGACTTATTGAGTGACTAATTGTCAGTAGGAATGCTTACAAAGGACAATTGGTCTGCACTCTGCACACACTTGTACTGGGAGAACTTGAATTATAATGTAGGAACTGCTAAACATTCTGAACCAATGGAATGTATATTAGAACTAACTGAGTCACTGTTTATCATATATGCTAAAAGAGTGCACTGTGACTAGGCCTGTAACAATTACTGCATAATTCTTTCAGTATCGCCGTTTCTTTGTTTATCATAATTTAGCTAAGGCCCTATGGGTATGACTGATAGTAAATGTCAGTTTTATGTTCATTTAAGAAAAAAATATGTTTTATGATATTAAAGAGGCTGTGTTATTACATCATCTGGGTCACATAACAATTATATAACAAAAAGATGTATCCTGGGATTCATTCAAAAGTTGAATTTGTCTGAAAAGCAAAGACATAAATAGATATTTTATTTTAATTGGACTGAAAGAGACAATTATATTGTTAATCGCAATTATTTGGGAGAATTAATTGTACGGTAAAATTTGGAATTGTTACAGCTCTAACTGTGGCCTTTTGATGTAAGACCCTCGGAGTGTCTCCATCTCTGCCTGGGTCCCACTGGAATGCGTTGTCTGAAGAGAGGACGGGAGACAGGAGATCTTGGAGGTGCCATAAGCCTACTAGCTTATGGCATGGAACAAAACAAAGCACTTTCCCTGCCTTGAGACAAACTCTCAAGGTAGGTCTGTGTTGCAACATTCTGCCAGTTCATCCATACTGCCGCTCAGTGGCCACCCTTCACCACCCTGCCTGCTTCTCGGCCTACAGCAGATGGACTGTGAGGGGTTAAACCTCCTGAACCTTCCACCCTTCCCACTGTGCTGGCTCCCATCCCGATACCAAAATATACACATCGACACACAATGCAGCTCCCTCTCAGTTTGCCCCCAGTGCTTCCAAGTCACAGGCTGGGGCGTGAAGTGACACCATGCCACAAAGTGCCATCTTGCGCCTTCCCTGGTGCCATGCTGAGCCCCCTGGCAGCTCCAGGCGGGCTTATGTGACTGTGGCCTTATCTCCGGCCCCATTGGTGCCACGCAGAGGGGGCTGGCAGGCGCTGGCCCTGGCTTGGCTTTGGCACTGGCCCACTGTTTGTTCAATATAACCTCTCTCTCCTTCTCTCTCTCTCTCTGGAGGCAATGCTCCAAAAGTGTGTTTGTTGTGGGTTTGTGTGGTTGTGCAGGCAGACGCACACAAGACACAAGTAAAACACACACTTGCAGTTTTTCCTCTCCCACCACGGATTAGGGATTCCTATCTGGCAGAACCACCGCCGGGCCCCGAGTTGAGTCCCTGTGCGTGTGTCTGTTTGCAGACAGCTGCAGAGAATGTCACTTCCCCAAGGGCCGCGCAACAGAAAGCTTGATAAACAGAAAAACAGATGAACTGATCAGCTGCGTGGCCGTGCAGACTGTAAGACACTGGTATTAAAACCAAGTGGCTCAGGCTACATCCGCACTACTACGTTTTCATTTTTAAACAGCGTTTTGAGACAAAAACGATCTCCGTCCACACTAGTTTTAGATAACGCATATCGCATGACCATTCACACACACTTGGGCACGTGCGTGCCGGTGTAAACAGGAAGCAGGTTGTCTGACGTTAATCTGTGTTGAAAATCATGGATGCACACGAAAATACAGAAAATACTTTGGAGAAAGAACAACAATGGCAGAAAGTAAGAGCAGGGATTTATGAGCTTGGAGCGAGGACGAGGTGGAACTGTTACTGAAAGGTCTGTAAGCTACCTAACCGATAAGACTGACGGACGTGCGTCGACCTTTCCAAAAGTCTCCATTTCTGTCCGTCCAGACTACGAAGCAACGCTGGAGTTTTGAAAGCAAAATGGGGGAGGCAGTGTTTCCAAATGTCTCTGCTTTAGGAGCTCGGAAACGCCGGAGTAGTGTAGATGCGAGGCGTAGAAACGTAGAAAAGATATTAGTTTTTAAACGAAAACGTAGTAGTGTAGATGTAGCCTCAAAATAATATGCCAGGGTGCTGGCAAAAATGATAATAATGTGTCTTTAGTTGTGAGTAAGCACTATCGTAATGTCATTATTAATTAAAAAAGGATAAGACAACTCCTTTGCAACTCAAAAGGAGAGCTCAAAACTAGCACAGCGCACAGAAACACATTAGGGATTACTGATAGGGAGTGAAGGTTATACGTAGCATCTGTCACTGCTCTATTCCTATGCTCTTTCTCATAATCAGCTCTGTGAAAAGTGATTCACAACATCGCCTAATCTACCTGCTCGGTTTCCATATACGGCTTAAATCACAAATACCCCGCAGCTTCTGATGCTGATACCTAAACATAGCAAGAGCAATGTTAAATACTTCATGCAGCTTTTAGTAAAGGTGACGGACACAGTGCACAGATCCCAGCTGTTTATAGAGGAGAGAGAATGATTCATGGGCTGTTCTGTGGAAGGCAGTCAGTGAAAATCCAGCCTGATTATTAAGTTAGGGGCTGGAGGCTTTCAGGAAAATATGATGGGCGAGGTGTCTGACAGGAGGCTAGAGTTTCACAGATTTTTTAATGGGAATGGAGTTTCTTTTAGCACTTTCAGCTGGTTTGTGTTAGTGCGATGAGAAATTCCTGAGATGGTTTCTGTTTTGACGGGTGGATGATATTAGGAGAGGCCGGAGTGAAGGGGTCAGAGGAAATGTTTCAATCTTAACGGGTGTTTCTGCAAACGCCCGCTAACATCATGCTGTTCTGACTCATTCTAATCTAAATTTGAAGATAAAGCAAAGCACAACAGAGGCAAAAGTTCATTTTGTGTGCCGGCTGTCAATATCAACACAAAGATCAGTATGTACTCTTTCAACCGTTTTGTCCATAAGTCAGCAGCACCTGGTTTGTAGTCCACCTGGTTTGTAGTCCCATTATTTTGTGACAACGTGACATAACAAAAACTAGTGATCGACCGATATTAGTTTTTCAAGGCCGATACCTATTATTAGTTAATGAAACCGATATTTGGAGCTGATATGCATTTACAGTGAAAATGAGAATATTTAAGTCAAAATTAAGATTTTGGAATGTTACAAACTCTAACACAAAACTTAGTTTAAATGCTTTAAGAAATGATTTAATACATGAGAAAATGTCAACCTAACACCCAGTAAGAGAGAGTCAGATGGTGTAGTGGGGGGAACATGAAGCAGACGGACACACACAGAGCTGTAGCAGAGCCAACTTTTTAATTCGTTAACTTTATCGGTTATCAGGCAAATAAAACGCAGATACAGATCATCTGCAAACTGCCAAAAAACGGCCCGATAATCAGTCTATCCCTAACAAAAACGCCTACCTGGATGCAGCAATGAACCAGTCCTCTATATACTATATTTGTATTCATAAATTCTTTAACCTGCTGCTTTCAAAACAAAGTTACACTTAAAAGATATATTCTAACAGTGAAGGTAATGAGGACTAGATTTAATTGGCCCTATCTGCATTCCATTAAAGTGCCACTGCTTACAAGCAGCCTTGTTATGGAGGGGGGGAGGGGGGGAGGGGGGAGGGGGATGTCTGTTGGAAACCCATCTGACAGGAGTTAGTTGTATTTTAAGGAAGTAACATCTGCTAGAGAGAAGCTGCCAACCAACAGTGGCCTGTCCTCCTCTCCCTGCCAGGAAGTTTTTATTTTTTTTAAATTTTTTTTTTTAGCTTTCCTGTCCAGTGGCGACAACTGTTATCTCTTTGCAGGAGCTAGCTGTCATCCATCTACATTAACAGGCCAGGTCGCAGAGGCCAGGCTCTGTGGAGCGGGAGAAGATATGGATGTGATGTCGGAGGCCGGAGAGGAGGCGAGGGTGGTGGGTGTCGGTGGACGGGGGGGGGCTGCCAAGATCTGACACCAAGGTCAGGGGTGGCATCTTGAGTTAACTCAGCCGAGTGATAGTGATGAGAGCACAAAGTCCTCTGGAGCTGCCTCTACACTCCTCTGCTGTTACAGTGCAGCTAGCAGTGTTACTTGTGAAATCTATCTGGGATTTCATTTGTTTCCTTATTACTGGAAGTACATAAAACATGACACGATGTCTGACACCTGATATGTGGACAAGCACTGGGCTATCACAGCTGTCTCTTCTTACCTATATGGTATTCGGTGTGTGATGTTATATATTCAGCCCACCTCCATGGAACTTTTTAATGGGCATTATTATCATGATCATGATGAAATGGTAGTTGCTGTTGCTTGATGCTGCTAGGGCCGTCCTCGATTAAAGATACTCTTAGTCGACCAACACTCAGTCGGTTTTGTCGACTAATCGATTAGTTGATTTAATGGACAGATCGGTGAAACTGAGTTGCTCCACATTGTCTGCACAACTATGTGGAACAACTCAGTTTCACCGACCACCACTTTAAATCTTGTGTTTGCCAGAGATGTGCTCATTAGTTTCTTGGAAAAAAGCCATTCAGCATGAAAAACGCATAAAATATGACTAATGGACTTAAGAAATCTTAGTCGACTTAAAGGTATAATGGAGGATTTTCCCGAATTTTAGAAAAGAACCGCCCCCTCCACTTTTTGAAAAAATGCAATGTGCAACACTCTACCTGCTCCCGAGAGGGAACGCCTATTAAACGTGTGCACGAGAGAGCATGCACGAGCCTAGTTCTCCTCGTGCACGCTCTGTTTACAAGTTGCTGGCGGCATGGCTCATACAAGCCTCCTTTCCAAAAGAAGATTTGCACTTTTTCCACTATGTCAGACTCGCCACCGGTAAGTGGAAATCTATTTCCGACAAGCATCTCTATAGCTAACGTTAGCATGCTACAGACCAACAAACAAGCTATCGCCGAGAGCGGGGAGGGACTGGCAGCGGTCAGAGGCTTTTATATACTGTCTATGGTCGGAGGCCGTCTGCTCGCTGACCTGTCACGGCACGTACGGCCTTACGTAAACATATCCCAGAATGATTGACAACTAGGAGGACCAATAGTTTTGATGATCCACCCGGAAAAAGAAAATCCTCCACTATACCTTTAAGACCAAAACAAGCGATTAGTCGACTAAGAGGAGGCAACTATAGACATGACTGTCTTTAGTATCACTAAAGCGCCACATGTCATCTGTCCTTTACTTAATTCCCATGTCTGCCCTGCATTACACAGATCAGCATTCAATTTCTGTCTTTAGGTTCAATCACACGCACGCACACACACACACACACACACACACACACACACACACACACACACACACACACACACACACACACACACACACACACACACACACACACACACACACACACACACACACACACACACAAAATAGCAAAAGATGAAAGACTTACTTGCCACCTCCAGCGAAGCATTGCGGCTGACAGCCTCGCCCAGGTAGTTGCGCGCCACGCACACATAGATGCCCTCGTCGGGTTTGCTTCGCCTCCCGTGTACAATTCTTAGGAAGAAGAGGGAGCCGCTGGGCAAGAGCATCCGGTGGGATCGAGGGTCCTCCCGATCCGTCTCAACGCGCTCACCATCTTTGTACCATTCCACCATTGGAGTCGGCCGTCCCTCGGCCTTACAGTTGAGGGTGGCCGGCTCGCCCTTGGACACGATCAGATCAGACGGGTGTTCTACGATGCGGGGCGGCGCATCCTCTAGCCTGGGTCGAGATCCTGGACAAAAGACGACAACAGACGGAAGAGAAAGAGTTACGACTTAGTGCATCAAGGGGCAGCCTTTTTCTGATGCATTCTTTGTTATGTTGGTGCAAACATGATTTTAGAATACCGGTATGAGTGTTAGGTGTCAGCATCAGGACTGAAATTTGGGAAAGAAAACGTATCTCCAAACCAGAGCCATGTGGTGTTTTAAAGCTTAAACAATAGACAACAGATTGAAAAGGAAGGCACAGCTTTTCCAGTCTGTGTGACAACATGACACATTCAGATTGTTTGCAGATGCCGGATGTAAAGAGGGTGGTTGCGCTAGTAGGAAGAGTAAGCAGTATAATAAATCTCTGCATACAAGAGGCAAGCGGGCGGCACAACTCTCTCCAAACCTCTCGAGCTTGGCGTGTAAAAGGCTGCAGGAAAAAAAAAAACTATTTTATCACAGACAACATGGCTGTGTGAAGCAAGCGTGTAATGTAATTACTCAGCAGTTACATTGGAACTATAAATCAAGAGGTTTGAAATTACATGCTCTAATTTCTGCATCTATCAAACCAAAACCAAAATTCTCCAGCAGGGGAGGGGAAGCAGGAGAGGAGTAGTAGGAGTAGCTAATCGTAAGCTCATGGGAAAGTAGGTGGACTGAACTACTGAAATATTCAGATATCAAAAATATACAACCAACTCACAATATATTAGAGCTGCAACGATTAATCGTTTAATCGATTAGTCGTCAACTCTTAAATTAATCGCCAACTATTTTGATAATCGATTAGTCGGTTTGAGTCATTTTTTTGACAAAGGTCTAAATTCTCTGATCCCAGCTTCTTAAATGTGAATATTTTCTAGTTTCTTCTCTCCTCTGTAAACTGAATATCTTTGAGTTGTGGACAGAACAAGACATCTGAGGAAGTCATCTTGGGCTTTTGGGAAACACTGATCCACATTTTTCACCATTTTCTGACATTTTATAGACCAAACAACTCAAAAAAATCAACAGATTAATCGTTAGTTGCAGCCCTACAATATATACTTTTTGGAAAATACCTAAAACATTAACACTGGTGTTTTTTTTTTAAATATAATAATTTGTAAAGCTCTGCGTGCTGCAAGTTTCTGTAAATGACTTATCAATATAAATGTGTTGTGTTTCTGGTCAGACTGTCTGCAGACTCTCTAGCTTTATTTTTAAAAGTCTGATTGAAAGAAAGAAATGAATGCCTGAGACAGAAGCAGACGGAGACGTGGCCAAGGTAATTCCCACAGGTTTTTTATTTCAAGCTTTGAAATTGCTTTTTTACCCCTCTATCTTTCCTCTTCCTCCTCCAATTTGACCGCCAGCATGTTGGCGGTACAATTAAGTATAAAACAAAAAAAAAAATGCAATAACACAAACTCAAGCACCGTGAGCCACAAGTGGAATTTCCCCCTGGAGAGTATATGAAAGAATGACAACAGGAGGTGCGTCTCGCCACTTTTTTCTGAATAACCAGGTTTTGTTCCAGTGATGACTGTTGCAGCATTCATGACTTTGCAACAGGGGATTGTTATGCTATTTTAAACTAAAACTATTTTTCACGGTCACGGTGTTGCCTGCTTTAGCCACTGCCATATAGCGCCGTGTTACGCAACTTTGTGTTTTCAGAACATCTGCAGAAGGAGATTGACGGAGCAAAGACAGAAAACATGAATAGCTTTGTTCAGCGTTTAGGAGTTTTGTAGCTCCTGCATCACACAGTAGTCACTGTCGCCTGAGTTTGCATTCACTCCTATGATGCTGTTCTTGTGGAATAAGTCATTGCTTGTTTAAAGTTTGCTTAGTTAAGTGCTGCACCACCTGTCATGTGTTGCATCACTTACTACAGAGCTCCAAACTGCCTCTGAAAGCAACATCACAACCCAAACTGTGCACCGGGAATGGGTTTCCATGGCCGAGCAGCAGCTGCACACAAGCCTCACATCGTCGGCTGGAGTGGTGTAAAGCACTGGACTCTGGAGCTGGAAACATGTTGTTTGGAGTGATCATGCTTCACTCTCCTGCAGTCTAATGGACAAATCTGGGCGTGGTGGATGCCAGGAGAACGCTACCTAGTGGAATGCATTGTGCCTACTGTAAGGTTTGGTGGAGGAGGGATAATGGTCTGGGGCTGTTTTTCAGGATTTGGGCTAGGCACCTTAGTTCCAGTGAAGGCTATAGGATACAAAGACATGTAAGCCAATTGGGCGCTTCCAGCTTTGTGGCAAGAGTTTGGGGAAGGCCCTTTGTGGTTCCAGCTTGACTGTGCCCCTGTGCACAAAGTGTGGTCCACAAAGACATGGTTAGACAAGTTGGGTATGGTGGAACTGGATTGGCCTGCACAGAGCACTGACCTCAACCCCACTGAACACCTTTGGGAGGAATTAGAACAGCCACTGCAAGCCAGGCCTTCGTTCCACATCAGTTCCTGACCTCACAACAGCTCTTTTAGCTGAATGGACACAAATTCCCACAGACACATTCATAGATCTTGTGGAAAGCTTTCCCAGAGGAGTGACAGCTGTTATAGCTGAAAAGGGCACTCCAACTCCATACTGATGCCAATGGTTCTAGAATGGATGTCCAACAAGGTCATATAGATGCGATGGTCAGGTGGCCATATAGGGTAGGCTATGTTTATATAGGAATTTAAGGGTGATTTTTAGTTTTGGTGTAGGGTTTTAGTTTGTGCACAAAGAAGAGTTATAAAAAGAAAGAAGATCAGGCAGAGAAAGAGGCAGGAGTCTGTTGCAGTGTGGGTCAATCTCAAACCTCCAAGAGGTAATCAAGAGAGCAACTTGTTTCCTGTGTTCTTCATTTCCTTTGGAAAGATAGCTGACAATGTGCCTACAGCATATACCATTGGAAACAGGTCCAACATAAGAAAGAGGGTCGTAATGGTTCTTCCCACAGGTGCATGAATGAGAAGGAGTTCAAAAGTTCAGACTTTCCTGATAACACCTGATAAAAAAGCAGTCAAAATTCCTGCCCTCAAAGTGGCAAATCCTCTCCAAAGGTCTTGGGGGATTAAGAACTCAACTAAAGTCTTGTCGCGGATGGGAATATAGAGTACATTCACAATGATGAAAAAAATTGGAGGCTTTGAAGTTGCTAGTATGAAAGAAATTGCTGCTGGTATCTACTTCCAAGCACCCACCAGAATGTGATCAGATATACCTTTTAGACTTTTAGACTATTGCATTACCCTTAATGGAGAGAAAGGCATTACTCACGTTCTTTGTTTTTGTCTCTTTTGTTTTGAAACTGAATATTTACAGTATTTTACCTTGAGATTTTAGCTTGCATTGGTTGAATGGCAGTTGAGGGTTAAAGTTTACATTATCATTCTTATTTGCAGAACTACCAGTTAAAACATTTGATTAAAAAAAAGAATGCATAAAAATAATATTTTGGTACAAGGCAGCTATCATGTGGAATACACAGACATCAGTCATTATCTCGCTAACAGCCTCTTGTCCCTCAAGGTCTCTGAGCAGTAGATACAGACCGTTCATTTAATAGCTGTAGGGTCGCATATGCATCTTGGCTGAGCTGAGTCTGTCTGGTCGGGAGTTTTGTGTGAGTGTGTGTGTGTGTGTGTGTGTGTGTGTGTGTGTGTGTGTGTGTGTGTGTGTGTGTGTGTGTGTGTGTGTGTGTGTGTGTGTGTGTGTGTGTGTGTGTGTGTGTGTGTGTGTGTGTGTGTGTGTGTGTGTGTGTGTGTGTGTGTGTGTGTGTGTGTGTGTGTGTGTGTGTGGTGAGAGCTCAGCAGGACAGAGCCTTTAAGAGCTGACTCATACATTTTACAGTCCGGGCTGGTTGGAACAAGCCATGTGGAAATGTAAAGCGAAGGCTTTTAAAGAGGAGGAGACCGCCGTGTCAACCGAGCTAAACATCAACAAGAGAACGTCCAAGTGGCAAGCGCTGAACACCAGTTCTTAAAGATGATACGCCTATCATCTGAGGACATTTAGACATGATGAAATGATCTCTCAGCTACTGTCTTCTACACACTGAAAAGCTCTGACCCCATACTTACGTGAGTGTGACTGCATCCAAGATTACTTTTCTTTCTTTTTTTTACAGATAATGAGCCATCTTTGTAATCTACGCTGATATCGCTGTAATGATAGCGATCTTTGCACAAGCTAGTGCAGCCACAGGCTGTACATCAGCATGACAGTACAAAGGTTCAGATCTGCTTGTTAATAGAGACTGACTGCGCTGCCACACAACTCAAGGACATTTGAATTTCTAAGCTGCGTATTATTCCCCAGCTACACTGCAGATGTAGACGGATGTAACAGACAGGGCGAGGCTTGAACAGATGAACTCAAATCGGGTAAAATGGAGAGTACGACTGGTTGTCTCGAGAAGGATGTCTAACAGGAAAGTCTGGATCCTCTGAGGACCTATTAGCTCCTGCCTGTGGAGTACTACAGCAGGATGGCAGCAACTCTCAAAGCTACATGTGAGCTAATGAAACCACAGGGATGCTGTAGGAGTGCTTGAAAAGAATGGTGCATGGAGAGAAGAGGAATTATTGTCGAAATGCCCATGCCAGAAGAGAAGTGTAGTAACACCTGAAGGATATATCATGTGTGATTCCCCTTGTACATCTGATAGCTGTCAGTCATCAGTAGGGAAATGTTTTTATATCTTGCCTTTACTGTCATTTTCACTGACAATGCAAACTGACAGTCAGGTGACAAATTCAAAGAAAAACCTGCTTACATGTGTCTGAAAACATTGGGAGTCTTCCATACAGGGCACATGGGCTCAGCATATCCTTGAATTGATATGAATGATACACTATAGCGGGCTATAGCATATGATTTCAGAGCTGCAAAGATGAATCGATGAGTCGTCAACTATTAAATTAATCACCAACTATTTTATCTTTGCATATGGATTCATCGGTCATTTTTTTATGGAAAAAAGTAAGAATTCTCTGATTCCAGCTTGTTAAATTTAAAAATTAAATATTTTCTAGATTCTTCTCTCCTCTGTGACAGTAGACTGAATAAGACGTCATCTTGGGCTTTTAGGAAACACTGATCATGTGTTACCATTTTCTGACATTTTAGAGACCTGAGTCTTTGTCGAGAAAATAACTGACAGACAATGAAAATAATTGTTAATTGCAGCCCTACATGATTTATATCAAGTCATATTAAAGCTGTAGAATAGAATTAGAGCCATACTATTCAGTAACCCTCCGACTTCCATGGCATTAGGGTTGGGTACCGAATCCGGTATTTCTTTGGGTACCGACCGAATTACGTCGGTACTACCAAGGACCGATTCACGTTAAATCAAACGGTGCCAAATTTCGGTACCTGTAAGCGCGAGCCTATCTGTCTTCTCCGCTTTGATACACATTACACACACACTCAGAGGTGCGGACGGAACAAAATGACATCGCCTCAGCAGTTTATTTAACGTTAAGTCACAGTGAGTCACGGCAATGCAAATGTAAAGCGGTCGCAAGTGTGGTTTGACTTTTCAAAACCCCACGCAGACGGCGTTCGTTGCAGTGCAGTGTAAGAAATGAATAATGATTTGATTTGATAGGTTGTAGGGATGGGTTTGGGAGGGGAGAAGGGGGGGGGGGGGGGTATTTTGTGTGGAGTGCAAAATGTTCTAAATAAATAACAAGTTGGTCAATAGGATAAATATGTTTGGAATTATTTTTACAACTGAAATTATTAATTTTTTTTATTGCAGAGAAGGTAAAGTACTGGAAAAAGGTAACGTTGGGTACCGGAACCAAATTTCACGTACCAGTACGATACCCAACCCTACATGGCATGGATCCACCCATTCTCCCCTGACTTCACTCACTCCTAATCAATGGTCTACTCTATAAGTCCCGCCCATTTCCTGGTTGTGGCTGGCAGCAACATGAAGCGCCATGTGAGGGCCCTCTGTTCCTGCCATTCAGATACAAACGTATGGTTGTGCGCGATACAAAAACCATAACCGTCGAGCCTCATCATCTCCTATTGCTCTAAATGTGTGCACATAGTGAGAATAAATGGCTTAAACGGAAACATCAGAGGTCCCTCCTACATTCTTATCGATGTACCATGGTGACGCTCCAGCTCCTGGGAACCAATCCTAGAGATAGATTCTACAAAAGCCATTACAGTTATCAGATCTCAGCCAAAGTGAAACACCCAATGGCAAACAATGGGCCCATGCTTCAGTCGGAAATGTGCACAGTATCTGTTAATGCAAAATAATATGCGCTTATATAATACGTGATCTCGTAGCGAAAACATCGAGGCAAATGCATACAGAGTGAATTTCTGTCAACAGCTTCAAAGTCATTTTAGTGGGGTAGACGGGATGAGGACAGAATAAAGCGTGGGAGGGTGACAGTGAAATACTGCTTGAGACAAAAGTGCACCAAAACAAACAAGAAAAATTGCAACACAACAGCCACGGGGAGCACAAACTCCTGCTGCAATGTCCTTTCTATAATGGAGGATGGCAAAGTGCTGAGGCAGAACTTTTTCTCATCGAGTACAAGAACAAGTGGCTCTGCTGATATAAATTAAAAAAACGGAGGCCCACTGCCAAAGATCTACCCCCCCACCCCACCCCAACCCCCTGCCAACTCCCCACAAACACAAGTGGGCTTTCATCCCCAAGCAGATTTACTTCCTCTCAACTCACACACATCGCTCCAGTACTTTAGACTTGACTTGAAATGCTATTAGAATGGGAGGGTGGCGATTTATTTGTATCTTGGGGGGGGGCTCAGACTGTTGACATAAAGGAAAGTGACATCAATACTTGTGACTGTGAAGATCGACTTCACAGTGTCTGAAAGTCCTGAAATAGAGGAATGTTTAAAAAAAACAACACTCTTATACCAAATCGCAAGTGCATTAAAAGTTAATTTGACTGACAATGTGATGACAACGCAGCTTCTTATGGTATGAAAAATAATTCTGCTCCAATTATCCAGAGATAATCCCTGCTGAGAAGTCACAGGTCAAACGAGTGACTGTCAACTCGTTTCGGAGCGCGTGATTAGTGGTGCGCTCACTACGCTGCTGTCAAAACAGTCACTGAAAAAAAACTGGGGCCAAAACAAAGAAGGAAAACGTTCCAAGAAACAGTTGTAACCTAAGAGAGAGAATGTTATCTTGCGCAGATCTTCTGATTTGGAATATTGAGAGCTGTGAAAAGTTCGCTTTAAACATCATTTTACTTGACAAGCTGTTCGCTTGCGATTGACAGGCTGTTAAACCTTTCTCTGGACCTCAACAGATTTGTATGTAAATATGCACTTCCCCCTGCATCGGTCTCCAGACGTGCATTCCACAGACACTATTCCCAAACACAGATGGTATGATGCTCAGATGATGGTCTGACTCATACAAAAATCCCAGAAGGACGCTGATTTTCTCCAATACAGAAATAGTTCAATCTTGAGGGCAACAAAAATCCTCACACCTACTTAACCAACTGTTTCACTGCGGAAGGTCCAGCATGCCATGCACCCACGCCTGAGCCAGCCTCCCAGCTCATACTGTAGAAGGTGTACAGTATGTGTCATCACACATAGGATCAAAAATATTCTGTTCACTACAGGCCAGCAGGGAAAAGGATATAAAACATGGATGGCACTTCAAGCCCCATCATGTGTACCACCCTGACAGGGTGAGAAATGCCTTTCTTTTCTGCATGAAGGACTTGAAAATAAATCACAATACTGCATTATATCAAAAGCCAGCACTCCTTTTCACTCTGTGGTGACTTGTGGTAAAAAGAAAGATTAAGCCATGCTCTGGCTTAGCAACTACAATGAAGGCTAAGCTGAGCTAACCCTCACACTGAACACGAGATAACCACAATCCCACCCAATTCTACTTATAAAAAAAAGACATAGCTGTTAATGGTGTTTTTAAGCTGAACTTCCAGAACAGTAAAAGTTGAACAAAGTGTGTTTTATGATGAATATTACCGTTTATTTAAATGGAGTCTGGTGGAGTTTGGTGATGGTGATTTCGGGGCTGCTTCATGTTAAACAAAAAGGATCTTACTCTTCAACAAAAAAGGTCCATCTCTGTAGGGATCCTTTCCATTAGTGCTGGGCGGTATACCGGTTTGTACCGTATACCGGTATTCATTTCCCATATGATATGATTTTTTCATATACCGTAATACCAGTGCATTGCCGCGTGCTAACTTTAAAGACATGTCACTTCGAGCATGCAGCGGAGCAACATTATGAACGCAATAACAATCCACCTACGGTCCCGCTACAGACCGTTGACAAAGACGGGCTCAGAGCAGTGATTAAAACACTGGATTTAAGATGTCTTGCCTCGCTGAAATACGTCCGCCAAGCTACTAACATTATTCAAACACTGAAGCAGGCTGACAGCGGAGCTACGTTCACTCGCCCACTTTTCTACAACAACCTAACGTTTCCTGGGGCCAAGGTAGTGTTTATACAACTATCTTACAACTATTTTGTTTTGAAAGGGAAACAATGTTAAATGTGTCTGTATGTGTATTCATCTGATTTCAGTTTATTTTACTACTTTGCAGTTTGCACAATAAAAACAGTTTAGATTCTGTAACTGTTTCATGCGTTCTCTTTCATATAACGTTATTATTGTATAATGTTGTGGAGCCAAGAAAACCCTTTAGTAATCAAAGCTTTTAGTAAACATTACTTTAAAATGTTTTGTGATATTCTATGTACTCCTGATCTGAGCCTGTCAGCGGCAAAAACAGCATTTTGAGTGGACGTAAATTGAAGGTGCGCAATTGCCCTATTAACGTTACAACTGCAGCGGTCTCACTTAATACTGGACCAATTTCAAAGACTGTTGTTCCCATCAGTCACTTAGATACAAAAACAAGGTTATGGTCCAGGTTGGGGAAAAAAAAAAATCACAGTTACCGTTTAAAGAAGGGACCGAGGAGAGAGGGGAAGGGTGTAAAACGACAATCAAAGACAATTCAACAACTTTGCTATTCCCATCTCTCATCGGCAATTCTTTTTAGCGGGCTGCCTTCCCTCTTACAGAATTTGTTGTTTTACAGCTTTGTTGCCTCCTCCTCCTTCTCTTTCCGATTTCCACAAAAGCCACAGGAATTGATTTGCAAATGTGCATTCAAAGTTAAATTGGCAGCAGTGAGGCAGGCTGGAGTGCTTTCTCTGCAGCCTCCTACTCTTTGACCCTGTGGGGACAACAAAATGAGGCACTTGCATGAGAATACAAAGTGCCAGCCATAAAGAGACAACCTCCTTAATTGAGCCTATGTTGATGCTAAGCATCTAAATGGGCAGGGTCAACTTTGCAAAAGGAAATAGGGTGTTTTTTTTATCATGTCTCTCTTGGGGCCATAAACAGATTTATGAGTAGGGGCTTTTTGCTCTTCCTTTAGAAGTGGGGATTGTGGAAATTGGTAGCAAAAAGATCCAAACTCTCGAAGGCAGCTCCAAAAAATGCCCTTTCACTAACAATTCTGTTTCATGCTCCCTCTGAGTATGGCCTCTTGTGCTGGCGAAACAGCTGAAATGAGTTTTGGCTAGATATTTGGGCAAGTTGACAAGGCAGAAGCAGCTTGCAGTAGATAAAGAGCAAACAGTGGTGTATTTTCTGGTCCAACAGGAACAACAGACAGTTGAGCCCAACAGACCATTTTTACACAGAAAGTTTACTCATGGTTAAACGTGGCTGAGAGGCTTGGAAGTTTATTAAGCTTTGACTTTGTTTCCAAACCGTGTAACAACTCTGAGGTGGGCAGCAAAGCATCTACTTTGACTTTAAAATGCACTTTCCTTACGTTTTTGCAGCACATTGTGGTATGAATAATCAAGAATTGGCCTCCGCAAAACATCAAATACCAACATCGATAATGCAGAGGATGGTGCGGCTAAACTATTCTCATCTTAAAAACATTCAGAGAACTTAGAATGCAACTCAGAGAAGCATTCGCAAAAGGCAGTCCTGAGGACTTAAAAAGAAGCAGTCCATCATCCTTCGAGTTATCACAGATCCTGCCAGGAGTTGTCAGTTTGAGTTCCAGTAGCCCGGCAGTAACAAGCATCGATTTTCACCACCGAGTCCACCGAGGCTTGTGTTTTTGATGGGGCTTTGAAAGAACAGCAGAGCAGCAACTGTATGTGGCAACTATACACTCCCACTATTCACTCCGTTTTGCTGACATTTTTCTATGTGATGAGAGCAAGAAGAGACAAGAGGAAGCATTGACGGACTGGGATCAAAAAACGGCCCTGGCATTTGCAACAAGCCAGCCCTATTTTTGTCAATAACCTAGCGTGGAAATTAGTAACTTTGCCTTCTGAGTGTATCTTTCCACGCACTTTACCGCAGTACAATCTTGGATATTTGTGGCTGCATGCATAAAATAACATATCAAAATTAACCAAAGACAAATTATCAGTAGTGGCCCATAGGGGGAGTTGTCAGTTTGACATTTGCCCAAATTCCAGATGGCCAATCTGTCACTGAGAGGAAGTAATGGAGAAAATACTGGCGCAAGGGAAGTGAGAGTATTGGCTGTAGTGATAGAAAACAACCCTCCGCTCTCCGTTGATTTGTATTGCATGAAGGTGCGTCTTCGTCAATTCCGTCTGTTAGCAAACAACAGTAACATGCCTAAAGGCTGCTGTGTGATGGAATGACTTTTAAGTTTTTATTCAGTAACCCAAAAACTGCCGAACCCAAAAACTGAGCTTTTATGAAGACAAGTGGATACAGACATGAGGAATCGGCAGGAAGAATGAGAAGACTGAAGGGATCCTGCCGCTAATCTAACGTAACATATTCAGCAAGCATTCTGTTACCAAGTCAAATATCCAAATACCAGTTTTAGGTTAACTATGTTTTTGTAAGTAAAGCTTGAGCATTTTGACAGTATGCATCTTAAGTTATAGCTAGTGGAAAGTGCCTGAGCTTGCTAACACATAGCTAACATTAGCTTACTAACAGCTAACTTGTTTTCTCTGGTTAGACAAAATGGTGCTAAAATAATAATTGACATGCTAAAATCTTATGCTTTTAGCTAACTTCAGCCGCCAGTTGCATATTGTGGCGCTGATTTTTTTTTTTCCCAATCAGTGGGCATGTCTTTCAGAGTATGCCGCAATGTGCTCTGTCTCCATGCTTGACAAAAGGCAAAACTGAAGAAAAACATTAAGGTGGAAACTAGGGCTGCACATATATTTCTTTTTTAAATCATCATCGCGATATCAACTGCCGCAATAAAGACATTGCGAAAGGCTGCGACATATCGCAAAAGACTCAGATATGTTAAAAGAAAATATGAGTAGAAAACAGCACTTTAAAATGTAACTCATTCTTTTTTTTGGTGCTGCCTTTTATATTTAATTCAATGTACAACTTGTTCAACAAAAGAATGTGGGAAATGATTTTCTTTCATTTGTTTTAAATTCAACAAGCAATTTGTTGTATTTTAGCAGAAGAACTAAAAGCAGCAGAAATGCAGAACAGAGTACAATTTAGTACCTTTGTCATCATAGTTTGCATCAAACAAAGCTGCATGTTGATGACTGCAGCAGCAGCATTAAGGCTGACCAATGAAGGCCCAGCAGTGTATGTGCTCACTTCCTCATGTTAGGGAGGAAATCCTCCCGGGGATCCAGGACGGGCACTCGGCGGCTGCGGGTGGCCTAACACAGCTGGGGGGGAAATGCCATTGCTTTCCTGTCCCACGGCAGCGTATTTTAAGATAAGCCCCTATTAGATCTGTGTCTGCGCTTACACACACATACACACACGGACTGACTGCTATCTGCTCCTGTCTGTCTGACCACATACATCACACAAGTCACTCTGAGGGAGGAAAGGGTCGAGACAGGGACTTCCTGAGTCCAGGACTCGAAAGCAAAACAATTAAGATGCATGTTTTTCATTTTTTACATTAACTGGGTTGATACCCATGCCTGAGTTTACAAAACGTTCAGTCAAGCTGAGAGTGATTTAAAGTTTGAGCTCATTTCCCATTCTAAAGTCAAACTACATGAGAGAGCTATCATTTGGGCTTCAGGGTGTAACAGTGAATGATGACGGGGAAGTCTGAGATAGAGGCAACTATTCAGCTCACTGACAAGCTGCCCTGTCCTTCTCCTTTAGTTGGATGAATCGGTACAGTGTGCTCGTACTAAACATGAAGTTCCATTGATCATTTTCCATGATGATACACTGCTGGCATTGTAAGGAGACTACATTATGATACCGTAATACGAAACGAGCCCTGTATCATAAAAGGAACGCTCCGAATGTGTAATTGTAGTGGTGAAAGATCCCTTATCTATGAGTGATAACATGACCATGAAAGAGAAAAGTGGATAGATGGACCTTTAACATATTGTGAAAGAGATTTCACGGAACATTGGTTCTGAAGTATAACTAAGGCATGAAGTGGAGAAAGTGGAGATGTACGGCTGGCCAATAGTTCAATATGATAATTTACCGTCTTTCAAGGGAATCGCATCGTGATGAAATAATATATCGAGATATCGTGACATCCAATTGTATTTCTAAATTGATAATAACAAGCACATACTCAATTTTCTCAGAAAATCTGTCGTGAAACAAGGCCTGTTACACATCCGCAGTTTCTTTGTATAACAGCAATTAATTGCTAACATTAGCTAAGGTCTTAAAGCTGTATGACTGGTAATTGTTGATTACGTTTAGATATGCAACATTTTAATTATAGAAGTGATTATTGGTCAGACTATATATTTAAATTATTATTTTAATTGTCAGTTGTTGGCATTTGACCCTAAACACGTTCATCGCAACAAAAATAACAAGGGGGGGGGGGGGGGGGGTACAGTTAGAAAATATCTTTTATGATAATAAAGAGGCGTGGTTTACTTCATAGGCTGTGTACTTGTGTTATTACATTATCTGGGTCACATGACAGTGATAATAACCAAAAGATGTTTCTTGGGATTCATTCAAAGCTTTAATGTGTTTGAAAAAAAATAATATATAAATAAATAAATATTATTAAATTTGACTGAAAGAGACAATTATATTGTTCATCGCAATTATTTCTGAGACAAATTAATTGTACAACATTTGGAATGGTTCCAGCTCTGACTGAAACATTTGACAGATTTGTTTTAACATCACACTATATTTGTGCACACATGTAAACACAGTCAGTATATCGCTGGGGAACAAAATATTCATCTTTTCTCTATAATTTCACTTGAAACCGTTTACCACAGTATTGATGATTATTCATCTAAAATGTCACTGTAAAAAAATATGTTGTGAAAGCACACAATTGTCAACTCTACAATACCGTCGCAATGTGGATATCGAGGTATTTGTGATTTTTCTCCGTATCGCCCAGCCTTATGTTAATGGAGAAGAGCGAGAGATGAGATGGATTTTAACCCAGCTGCCTATCACTTCTCTAAATAGTACATGAATGTGTTTGATTTCTGCGGTGAGTTGCACTTAAGAGATAACAAGCAGAGGCCTCTAATTGCCTTGTCACCCAAGTCACATTTCTTTAAATAGGCTAAGCATTTCCCTTCAGGACATCTTGCATAACCGTCAATCATCAAACTGCCAAACAGGCACTGGAGTCACTGTTTGTGTACCAACGCTCCCATCACAGAATCACAGGTACCCAGCAACTGTCACTTTCTTTCAAAAAGAGCTGTCCCTGTCACTTCTAAAGCCAGCCATTAAATAATGGACAGCAGTTGTCAAAATCTCTGTGCCGCAGCATCACCTTGATACACCGGCGTTGAAAATAATCCATTTCTCAGTTGGTTCTTTCCCACAACGAGCTTTCAAGTGCCAGACCCTCACAAATATATCCAACCCGCTGACAAAGTCACGGCGGTGACAGCCGCAGCTTTACCTCTGGGCTTTCCTTTTGACTCTGCAGCAGAGAGTTGTGCTTCACGCTGGCACACACCGGGGAAAAAAAGTCTGTGGACAATAAAGAACTGGATAACAATGAAGATTTGACCGACTGTCTAGCAAGTCATACTTAACCCTTGTGTTGTCTTCCCATCGACCTATATAACGTTTTGTTTTTTCTGGGTCAAAATGTACATTTATTTTCATTTACGTCGTCTCTTTCCACACTTTTTTTGATGCTCCTTTTTTGACGTTTTGTTCCCTGACATTTTTTGAAGCTTTTTTAGACATTTTTTTTTTCCCCTGCTGGAGCTGCTCCCCCCGCAACCCGACACCGGATAAGCGGACGAAGATGGATGGATGGATGTTATCATACCGTCAGAAACTCATACCGGCCCATGCCTAGTCAGAAACATTGAGATCTATAAACGATCTGACAGAAAACAGTAACTGTGAAATATAAAATCTACTTTTTGCTACATTCGGGGGGGGGGGGGGGGTAAAAGAACACACCAGATGGACCGTTTCAATGACGCTGCCACCGCCACACAACCCTGCGGAAAATCGCCGGATGGCCTTTTTTTTTCGTCGGTCTGAACATAAACTTCACGCAACACAACGAAAGGCTCGACAGGGAAAACGCCGCCCTGTGCTCCGTGACTGACACTTCATCACAGTCAGATGGCAGCGGCCTTTGGTTCGCCTCGCTCCATGTCTATTTCGGTATTGGAACAGCAATCGGGAGGTCAGCACCTCCTAAAACCACTGGAACTAATGCTGGGGGCCATCCATCTGTCTACAGCCTGAGGTGGGGGAGCTCAGGCGGTCTAAGGAGAGGGAATAGCTGACTTGTCCTGTCAGCACCCGCTGCTAAATAAGAGTTCCTGTTCAGTGTATTCCCTTTCCTTGTTGATGCCCGATGGAGAAATCTCTGGTGCCCCCGTTGTGTGTTTATTTTAGCCCTCCGTGGTGGGAATGTGCAGGGTAGAAAGATTAAGATTAAGCATTATACCATTAAGAGAGGGAGTGCAAGAGAAAGTGACAGGGCATGTCTTCATTTTTCATTCACTACAGTCGAATGCACAAATAGCTTGTTAATAAAGCCTCAATATCTGGGACTGCAGTCTGGTTTTCTATTGTCATGGGTATACATAATGAGTGGCTGCTCTGTGACAAGCGTGCCGGAATACAGTTCAACCCAAGCTTTTTGATGACTTGGTTCTAAATTTAGCAAACCAGGAGCTGTGCATAAAAAAACAAAAACAAAAAAAGGACGGAAATAGGCAACTTCAAGCTTCAAACGTCAATTTCAGCGCCTGATTAGCGCTGCTGATTCTATGACGACAGGAAGAGAACGTTTATTTCCTCGTTCTCTGCCTTAATAAGGACTCACTCGTACCTCGGTGGTTTCCAGGAGATTGTTTGTCACGTATCATAGCAGAGCTTGCTGAGCTATCGACAGGCTAATTGATCTGTAGAGAACAGATGGGCAGGCAGGTGGGGGGAGGAGGAAGGTAAACTGGGTGTGTGAGTGTTAGTTCTCAAAAAATGACTGCGAAGCTTTCTCTGTCTCCTTTTTTTTTGTCTCTGCAGAAAACAGCAGACACGTTGTCAATATGCCAATAGCAAAAAGCGGAGCGGCTATATGTTGCCTCGCTGCGCTGTTGACTCATCCACAGTGACTGTCACAAGTCAACAATGCGGTAATGATTACAAGACTGAGACTGTGAAGTGCCACTAACACTACAAGGGTAAGCTGTGCTTTTAAACTTAAAGGACAATTCCGGCGCAAAATAAACCTAGGGGTTAATAACATATGTGTACCGAGTCGACCGTTCTCTGGGACATGTTTTCATGCTAATCGAATGTGACCAATTTTAGCGCTAACCGCTAATTAGCTTGTAACACTAGTAGTCGGGGCACTGGTGAAGTAAAAAGAAACCGCTATTGTATACCACTAACAAGGCTCAAAATAGCACCACACTTCAACGGTAACATAATGAGGGTCCCTACATGTAAACACAAGCACTGAGAACTTTGTAAGTGTACAACCAGTAACCAGTAACACAGCTCTGTTTTCCCAAGATGGCGCCTGCCTGTATACGCGAACGGTACTGTCTTTATAAATGTCTTTAATTTTTTTAATAAACTGTCTGTACACTTACAATGTTCTCAACTAAACTAAAACTGGTCACATTCGATTAGCATTAAAACATGTCCCAGAGAACGGTCGACTCAGTACACTTATGTTATTAACCCCTAGGTTCATTTGGCGCCGGAATTGTCCTTTAACTAGATCTGGGTTAACCCTTTGCCATGTGGATAGAGCTGCAAAGAAGAATCGGATAGTTGTCAACTATTACATCACTCTCCAATTGTTTGGATAATCAATTAATCGTTTGATTCATTTTTTATTTAAAAAAAAAAAAGTCAAACTTCTCTGATGTCAGCTTATTAAATGAGGATATGTTCTAGTTTCTTCTCAGACAGTAAACTGAATATCTTTGAGTTGTGGACAAAACAAGACATCTGAGGACGTCATCTTGGGCTTTTTGGAAACACTGATCCACATTTTTCACCATTTTCTGTAGGTGTCGACCGATACTGTTTTTCAGGGACGATACCAATTATTAGAAGTTCATGAAACCGATAACCGATATTTGATACCAATTTGCATTTACAAAATGTATATCTTTTAGTCAAAATTAACATTTTGGAAGTTGGTTTGAATGCTTTAAGCATTTATTTAATAAAACCGAAACTGTAAACCTAATACACTGTAAAAAAAAAAAAATAAATAAATAAAAAAAGAATACCTTCCTGAAGTTTTGACGTGCTATCAGTTTGTTTGCAGGTGTACCAGAGCTGTAGTGGAGCCAAAGTAGCGCACTTTATAGTTAATTAACTTTATTGGTTATCAGTAAAATAAAACACTGATACAGATAATCTGCTAATTGCCAAATATGGGCCCCGATAATCGGCTAGGCCGATAATTGGTCGATCATTAATTTTCTGACATTATACAACAATGATATGCAATAACAACTCATCGATTATTCAGGAAAATAATCGACAGATTGAAAATGACATTGTTAGTTGCAGCCCTAAATGTGGATAATTCATTATGGGCTTCCAATTGGTGACCTGAGCAGTAAGATCAAATGTGATTTTCTCTCCTTATGTCTAGCCATGCAGATAGTTTTGGTTTAATACGTCAATACAGGTTTTGACTCATCGTTTAAATAACATTTCAAGCCAAAATTCCAAACATTTCCAGATTCCGTCCTTTCAAAAGTGACAATTTTGACAGTAAACGTTGGCTTTTGGACTGCTGGTCAGATTTTTTTTTAATTTTTTAAAAAAGCACTTTGAAGACGACCCACTTTGGAAATTATAATGGACATTTTTCTTCACTTCTTTGTTGCACTTTATAGACAAAACAATGAATCGGTTCATTCAGGAAAATAACAGACAGATTCATCTTTAATGAAAATAATCCTTAGTCGCAGTCCACATTCAACAGAACTGGCTGTCAACACCTTCTACCAAAGAGATGGTCCCCACGGACCTTTTTCACAGCAGACATTTTGACTTGTCACAGTAGGAAAAGCACAGCTGGAATTGATAACCTTAACGATGGCTCAATTCCATCAAGTGTCCCAGTAAGATATATTTCAGTGAGTCAGCATGCTCAACACCAGGGCCTCTCCTAAGTGGAACGCAGCCATCATTAATGGTTTTGAATACACCTGTGATTTTCCTACTATGACATGCCGTGAAAAAGGTCTATTAAACCTGCTGGCAGTGGATCCCGTTGGTTAGCCAGAGTAACAGGGGACTTGTGGAAAGAAATGCTGAGCTGATTTTTTTGCAACCACCACAAAGGTAATTCCATTCACCTCCACTGTACCGGGCTTGAGGCAGAATTGGTAAAACCTTGGCAAACACAACTATCTTCATGGCGAGATACCAATACAAGATAGAGAGAAAATCAGTTGATTTTTTGTCTTTGTGATTTGGGTGAACTGGACCTTTAACTGGTTGGTAGCTAGCTGGTTTTTAGAATAAAGTTGACATTAGGGTTTTTCCTGACTCAGAATGGACCTTTGGAGGGGGTGACTAAGCAGTAAGCATGATCGGTCTGCATACAGTAAAGGCAATGAGTCTGTATCTACCTTATTTGACAGAAATCTATCTGCATTTGCCTGTTATTTCTGACAACTTGATAAGCAAAAAATGTCTATTATGCTTGAGTAAATGAAACCTGTATCTGCTTAAAAGCCATTAAAATCACCGGGAGAGTCCGGCACTGCCAGCCTCTGGACAGTAAAACTGAGATAAGCGCTCCTTTTCAAGTTCATGTTCTGCTTTTTCGACTGTTGTTTGGTAAAGAGCTATTAAAACACAGTCAACGAGGATTTGAAGTGCTATTCTTCTGTCAGTTCTTGTCATTTTGGCTCCTTTGGGGCTGGCCAGACCCAAACCCAGACTGGGGTGCGCCAAAAACTCCTCTTTGCAAGAAAAAACCCTGGATATGTGTATCCAACATTTAAAGAGACCAAGCTGTTACTGGAATGTCACCGAATGAATCCAAGCAACAGCTATAACTCCTGCCAAACTGTCCTTGACCAATCCATTAAAAGCCCTCCCAGCCTCCTCCACTGTAAGTCACTGTGGATGACAGCGGCTCTTAAATGCCTCAAGTGAAAACACACAACTGCCAGTGACCAAAGAAAGGACTTTGAACAATGAGACGTCTTGTTAATTGTGCTATTTCAGCCACACTGCAACCCCAGCACACTTCCCTCCCTGAAGGAAATGGAGTTGTACGCTTTGGACTGGTAATTGCAGTGTGGGCATCAAGGTTTGGCGTGGCCTATTTGTTCTGGTTACTGGTCTGTTTGAGGACACAGTCGTGAGACAACAAGACAGCCGTCTTCAAGTCCTCCCTCCCAATCACTTCAATGGCAGCATGGCAAACACACGGCCTGTTGCCGGTCTTTAGGGAGAGCTGACACAGGGTTTGTCCTGCATAGTGGAATTTTTTGGCGGCCCCAGCAAGGAGGTTTTAAGCCGGCCCCAAAGGAAAATAACCCGCACCAAAATGATAAGAATTGAGAATGAAAACAGCAATTCAAATCCTCTCTAAATGTCCTCAAGAGCAATTTACCAAACAACTGCTGAACAAGCAGACCATAAACTTGAATATAAGCACTAATCTTATAAGAGTCAGGCTGTACTGGACTCTCTTCAATATTAATATTAATATACATTTTATTGTTCATCAAATTGTGAGAAATAACAGATTTAGGCTACTGCATAGATTTCTGTCAAATAAGGTAAGACAGACTCATTTACTTGTACGCGTACCGGTCATGCTTACTGCCCCCCCCCCCCCCCCCCCCCCCCCAATAAAAGGCCCATGCTGAGCCAGGAGACGCTGTGTTGACTGACGGTGACAGAGATGACTGACAATAACAGTGCAGACTCCAGTGTCATCTTACTGGCCAAACAGTCTGAAGACCAGACCCCTGAAACGTGACTCCGGGCTCCACATGAAGAGGGGGGGGGGGGGGTCCTTCAGATATGAAATGCAAAGCAGAGACTCTGAAGTTCCTATTATCATATCGTATTATAAAGCTCATTTTTATCTCCCCAACATATCCGTGCCGGTACCGACCTGAAGCTTCCTCTCCTTTTGATCTAAGTAGCTCCGATGTCAGAATGTGACACAAAGGCTTATTCTAAAGTAAATTGCAACGAATAGAAAACGTCTCGTGGCAGTACAGGCCTCCTGTTTAACAGTCACTGTGTGTTTCTTGCCAAAGTGAAAAATAAGAAGCATTAATGCAGCCTTTGTAGTCCCAGAGGAGCATCTGGAGTCACCGAAGGAGCACTCTCACAGATGCTGAGTTCATATGCTCTGGGTTCATAGCCAATGTTTACAGCCTTGTAAAAGAGAGCCTCTGCAGTAGGTCCAGGCCCAAAGACACCACGCTGTCACAAAACTACAACATCCCACTTGCATCGAGGAAAAAGAAAATGCTTTTTTGTACGTCACCGTTGGGGTATGTTGACATAGAGCATATATAGCCTACTGGTAGCAATTAATCAGTTCTACATCTGTGATTGATGGAGGAGCTGTGTGGATCCAGCTTCCAGTCTCAATAAGCAGGTTTTCATCCTAACCCAGAGCATGACTCACTCTACCAGTCATACTCTGTGTGACGGGGTGCCTGCAGTATAGCTTTCTTCCCATAGTTTAGTGCCAGAGGAACTAAAATCAAAGGCAATGTATCCACAGCTTTGAATATAGAGTGAATAATAACAAATAAAAAAGTAATTTAACAATGAGGCCAGCGTGATGCTTTGGACATGTGTATAGAGTCCAGGCATTTAGTGGAGGCTAAACCCAAGGGAACTAAGCTTTGTACTACAGACCACGTCTTCATCCACCATCACTGCATGTGTTATCTGTGTGCTCAGTGCAACTATGGAACCCCACAATCTCCACAGTACAACACAAGAGTGCAATCAGATGAAACAGATGAACAATTTAACATGTAAGATGCAGCAACTGATAAAGACTTGTATGCAACACCGATTAGGCCTACAGTAAAATTAATTTAGATTTTTTTTCAACACTGCTGCCCACAGGGGAAAGGGGGGTGCGGGGGGGGGAGAGATCAAGCTGCCAACCCTGCCATGCTCACTTACACTTGCAGTACACTGCACCAGTAAATGTAAACTGTCTGTATCATGCGGTTTCTGTTCCACAATTGCATTGTGTCTTCTCCTAATGGGCCTGATAACTGAGATAAATGAGCAGGGTTAGAATCCCAACAAAGTCAGGTTTCTGTGGGGAGCAGATGCTGGTGTGAATCCATGGTCCCTTGGGCAGGACACACAGTAAAGCTGCATATGGGCTACTCTTGTGTCTGCTGGTTTAAGTGGCCTTTTAATGACATCATCCAGAAGGATTAATCACTGTATGCACACATTCTGGCATATATGCAAGGGGTTCCTGCATGGAAAGGAGCACATGTAATAATAACTTTGCGTGAGTAAAATTACTAGTGAAATCTCCTCATTGTGTTGTGGGACCCCCTTTAAAGCCCGGGGGGAGTGTGTGAGAGACCTAGTATGGAGCATATAAGCTTCCATCTGTGCAAACATAACCCCAAAACAACTAGCCAAACATGCCAATTTAAACTTACCATATGCCAAAGTTCTGAGTGCAAATAAAACCAGTAGGGGAACCAACGTCTGGCCGTACTCCATTATACACTCAGATGTTTCATAGGTAGATAAGCTCGGTCACAGTTAGTGAGACAGGCTGTCCAGCAGCAGTGGTATATCCAAACACACCAGTCTACGGGATGAAAACAGCGGCAAACCCCACAGGCAGCATCTCAGCCGCTGTAGAATGAAATAAGAAGTTCAATCACCAAACATGGTAACTTTTTACTAAACCCGGCGAGTAGGCTAGTCCGTGAAAAGCAAGCCGCAGGTGATGAGAGGAGAGGCGGCCGTGAGTGGCAGGCAGCTACCCGGTCAGTCAGTCCCGTTCTCTCTCGTTTTCACGTGAATATCACAGCGGAAAAACACTCATAACGGCTTCCCCTGAGAGGGAATTAGTCCCAAAGTACATGAAGTCATCGCCCCGAGAGGAAAAACTCCACTTTGTTAGACACAGAGCTCCATTTCTTCTTTCTGTAGCTACTGTCCCTGTTCCTCCGCTCTGCTCCGCTACTAGGACTGAGTTACTACAGCCTCATCACTAAACACGGTCCCGGAGCCAAAAACACACTTGAGTAAAGTCACCGATACTAGGATAGATGATATCCGGTCCTGCTTTCAAAATAAAACTAGGATTTAACAACGTGTTGCAACGCTAATGAAAGATTTTTCCATCAACGTAAAAAGGCCACATAAACACACACTCTATTGCAACAAAACAGTAATTTGTGTAGTTTCCCAGACAGTCACCATCCCAGTTGTGGGTTATTTGTTATGGGAATTTTATGTTCAATGTGTTAAACATGGATTCTTACAATATGGATAGTATCCTTTCCTAATCATACACCTTTTTGCCTTCCAATTCCCCATATGCCCAGTGTATAGGCCTATCTCTTTTTGTAGGCTAAATTATTTTTATAACATATATTATACATTTACAGACACTCATTAGCTAATGTATCCTTCACAAAGGCAGTACACAATATTACTAAATCAATGTATTGTGGTAATACGGTTATTTATATTGTATGAAAGCTTTTTTTTTATCTTAATTAGTAGACTTTTTTGATTCTGTGGTCCTACTCAATGCGCATTCGATATTGTTTTAATTGTGACAAATGTTATGTCGCCTGCTGTGGTATTAGGTTGAAGGCACACTCTCTAAGCTTCCGGTTAGCTCTTGGTTAACTTTGTCTGACTTCACCATACCACGCACCACTCTCTTAAAGGGCCAGCGCACTCCACCAAAACTGCTCCAATCTTGAAGCTGATTCTTTACTCTGTAACGTGAACACGACACAACAATTATAACTCAAAATAAGATGTATTATATTAATTAAATGTAGCCTACAGATGAGTGCTAATAAAATGCTGTTGCACTGTGTCTTTCAATTAACAACGTCATTATGTTTCAGTTGGAGCACAACCACATTGGCTACTTCTATACAGTATACAGTAATTGTTGCTGTATTATTTTATTTATTTATTTATTTATTTATTTCAATTTGATCACATGTTCACTGCCCTCTTATGGCTCAATGGGGTTGTGATATGTTATAATGTCCACGTCTCTTACATTTAAATGCTGCAAATGTTTCCCATCTTTAGGAGGAGACATCTCACAGAGACACAGATGACCAGACAAAACATTTACCAAAGCAGCATTGTGTATCTTTGAATCATTTTGGAGTTTGAGAATTTTAATATTTTCTTTTCTTTCACAATGCAATGAACATATATTCCTATTTATGTTTTCTAGAAAATGTAAAAGCCACCCCAGGCCCTTTATGATTCTAATTGGATTAAATCTATTTAGAAACAACCTTATTTAATTGAAGTCACACTATTCAATGCAGTGCAAATGTCAACATTTATCTCAAAGCGGTTATCTATCCACAGAGGCATAAATAATGTTGGCAGTAGTGGGAAACCAAATGCAAATATGTTTTACATGTGAAAGACCTTTGATCCTGCCGACTGTGCTGCTATGTATACAAATCAGCCAATGGAAATGACTCAGGCACTGAGAGATACAAACAAATCCCACACACACCACTGCAAAATGTCACTATCCATCTGAGCACAGGCTTTGCCTGCACTTGATGGAAAGAGAAAAGCAATATTACATGTGCCAGGAGATATGGCAAACTGCAGCCAATGAGACTTGACATACCAAGAGCCACAGTTCTGCAATGAAGCAATAAGCAATGATTGGGTAGAGCGCTGTTGATCTGGGTAAATATTAGAGGTCAGCCAGTCCTAGTCAACACACAGCTCTTGACATTTATAGAAATGCATTGGATGGTGGTCTGGTATGCATCAAGCAGCGCATACTAACGTGAAATTGTACACATTCTGTCACAATTCTGTCCTGACATTGGGTGAAAAAGAAACAATTCCACATCAGTATAAAGTCACAGAGCCTGTTGTAGAGGGCTGAGAGAGAGCCAAGCAGTGCTTAAACACCCCTGATATTTCTTTCATGTTTTATGCATGTACATGTTTAATTTAATTGCAGAAACTGATTAATTGAGCATCGCTCTGTGATTGAATAAAACATGATGAGGCCCTCCACTAAATGCATTTCCGCTCGTGTGTGACTGATGCTGCTACCATGGTGTCTTCGTCAAACATTTGGCGTGGCTGTCAGAGGAATCAAGCACTCCATGAATTTAGACTAATTATCCACATTAGGCACTGAATTACAACGGCAGCCCGTCAGAGGAGTTTGGTGCTGCAGCTGAGCCATAGATCATAGAATTATGCCTCAGTTGTGTGTGTATGTGTGTGTGTGTGTGTGTGTGTATGTGTGCGTGTGTGTGTGCGTGTGTGTGCGTGTGCGTGTGTGTGCGTGTGTGTGTGTGGGTGTTTTTTTTTTTTGCCATTCATTTGAATGTATTGTAAAGGCCTTCAGAGTCAGCTTTTGGGAAACATTTCCTGGCAGCACTGTGAAAAGACAGCCTCTATGATCTATAGAGTCTAATTCATCTGGAAGGTCTGGGTGGTCAGTTAGTTTTCATTTCCTTAGCTCAGGACTCATCTTTCATACGCAATGTTTGAAGTAAAATGCTAGAACTTAAGAACGATAACTCCAGCTTAGCTGTTCTATATCGTAGGGGTCGGGAGAGAAACAGCTGATAAATCCACTGAATGCTGCAGATAATGTGTTCCACTGATACAAATACCAAACTCATTACCACAGATTCACAGTCACAGCTGAAAGTTAACATGAATGAAGAAAAATCAAGACAAAAACTTTGCGTAATGGATTGGGGAACTGGGCTTCTGTTGATAAATAAACTAATGACTTTAAGAGAATTCAAACTATGATATATATGCCTGTCATCTGGATTAATTATTGCTTTCGGCTGAGCATGCTGGCACTACAAGCAAGGTCCTTATTCCACACTCTTTAGATTGATTTAATGCTTTCATAAATAAGAAAGAGCAATATCAACCGTCCACGTTTTCCTCAGAAATCAAATTCAATTGCCAAGGAGACCACATGAGCAGCATAAACGTGATTACTTCTTACACACATCACACAATTACAGTAAAGAAAACTGAGTGATTGCAAAAGTGTTATTAATTTAAGATGAGTCTGTCCTAAGTTTGTGTAACTGCATAGTGACTGTCATTGTTTATCTCATATCTAATCAATCAATCAAATTTATTGAAAGTGTAAAACCTCCACTAAACATGTTCTCAGCATTAAAGCAGTAATACTAAACAATACAAAACCAGCAACATGAGAGAATGAGTGAAAAGGTTTGTGTATGAAGGAGGGTGTGGTTGGCTGTAGTATAGTCTCGCATTGCCAGACCTTCCTCCCCAGCGCTGCGGAGGAGGGTCTGGCTAGTCCACACAGCATTCCTGGGTAGGAGGAAAACGTGCTCTGGTTTATTGGCATTTCTTTTAACCAATCACAATCGTCTTGGGCGGTGCTAAGCGCCGGACGGAGCAATGGTGCCGCTGCAAAAAAGCCTCAGGAAGGAACTTGTTTCGGTGGAACGTTTACATTCAAAAGTTGATTTAGTCGTGCAACAGAAAACTCAGATTGGACAGTAGCGATGGGCATTCCGGCTCTTTTTTGTGAGCCGGCTCGTTTGATTCAGCTCACTGAAAAGAGCCGGCTCTTTTGGCTCACAGACGGCTCTTATTATTATGTTTTGACTATGATAAGTGTGAAAAACAATTCTAATTAAATTATTAAATGAAATCATACTCACAGTGTCTCACAATTTCTTTAAAAATGCATTGATTTCTTATGAAAAAAGAATACTATTAAACATTTGCATTTAAATTACAACTTTTTAATGTATAGAAACAACATTCAAAACAAATGCAATCTGAATCTGAACAACATAATAGAACCCATATTAAAGAAAAATAAATAACTGAAAGGATTAAACTGGTCCCTCTTTTTCTCTCTTCTTTATTGGGATGTTATAACCAGCATGAACTATCTCACTAGTTATGTTTTGTATAACTAGCATGAACACACACACACAATGCTGATCATATTGTGTGTGTGAGACGGCTCGGCCCCTCCCTCATGCCGTATAATTGGTTGACACCTTGTGTATGATTGACAGGAACAGAATGTGAGGCTGATCAGACAGTTGAAACTAATGTGTGCCTGTATAATTATTTTTTTGTTCTTTGAATTAGTCAATTATTTTAAATAAAATAAAATTCACTCATTATTTCATTATTACATAATGATTTAATTTCTATAGGCTATATTTTTAAAAATAGAGTCGGCTATTCGGATATGCGAGCCAGCTCCCGTCGTTCACCTACAAGAGCCGGCTCTTAGCCGACTCATTTGCGAACGACCCATCACTATAGGACAGATAGTCTGGCTAGCTGTCTGGATTTACCCTGCAGAGATCTGAGCAGCAGTTAACCATAGTCATCATCATTCATGTTTTCCTCCGTGGGTGCTCACAGGCACACGCCCTTTAAAAAAAACGACTAAAAAAAGTAGTAAAAATGTTTTTGCATTTCAGAACCTTAGGAAATGGACAGCGGCCGACACGTAGACACACGCCTAATAACTCGATAATAAAGCCGTAAAGTAGGCTATCTTTCAACTCAGGACAGCGCCACTTCTCACAAATACAGATAGGATGCGAAGTTTAACTGACACGTAACCGCGATCAGCTTCGTGGGAAATTAAGAATCAATGCCACCTGTCTAGTAGTCACTAAAGAGGCGTTTTCATCCGAGAGACGCTGTGATTGGTGGATAGGATATGGAGCAGGGGACTGACAGCGACACAACCAATCACACTATGACAGACGCTCCACTTAGCACCAACTGCAATGTTTAATTTTAAATGAATGTAGCCTACTGGCAGTCTGGCACTCGCGGGTGCTCAGCATTTTCCGTGGGTGCTTGAGCTCCGGAACACAGAAGTTTAGAACGCCAACACAAAGAAAGAGGAAGGTGACGGACATCCGTCCGAAATTAGTGACATACGGCGGAATTTCCGTCAGCAATGGTGCAATCCCGGAAGTGGAACGTCGTGGATATAGACTAGCTGTAGTATAATGAGTAGAAGTGGGTTTTCAATCTAGATATAAAATGATCCACATTCAGAAGCCACACTATTGCTCTATCATTTTAAGAAAAAGTCATCAGCAGGTGCTTGAAGTAGCTCTGAAATTTTTATTGTTTTTAAATAGTTCATTTCTATTTGCTTGATTCTTTTCCTTTGAGCAGCAATGCGCACGTCAAACCTGTGGCTCAGCAATATTTGCTGCGGAATTTATTCCAATAATTTGCTGTCTAGGGATTCCCAGATGTGACTCACCTCCTCATTAAAGTTGTTGATACTTTATTTCTTTTTGGGTTTAAAAACAATATTCGAGGATGTGGTGTGGCCATCCAGCACAAGTACGAAAGGCTCCATTTGTAGGTGTTTTGAACACATTTCTGGTAACAAATTTCATAAACTGTGCCTCAAGGTAGTGCCTGAGGTAGCAACCCTAGGCACATGAACATTACATTCTTAAACATTAATATGGCAAAAGCACCTACAATATGGTCTTTAAAGAATGTAGAATCGGCTGAAATGAGCAATGTTGTGTGGCAAATGATAGAGCTAAAGAACCCTCAACATAAAATCAGTAAATCCATAATGTAAAGTCCATGGTGTGAAGAGGCAATGTGGATACTTCATGGGCCAAACCTCGCTATAAAATAGCCTCAAATCTCAAAATACAATGGTCGTCTTGTCCACTGGAGGAAGGCGAACAAGCTTCTTTTGTCCTTAGAACACCATAATAAATTATAAACTCTTCTGCCCACGACGAAAAGGCCAACATCCTTTACCAGAAACACTTCTTTCCTGGGTTTAAATCACTCTTGACATGTAAGAACAACAGCGATGGCAGCTCAGATATTGTTGGGTGTATTCAAGAGGTCATTTTGCATGCTTACAATTAGAGCTGATTAAGTTGGGGAGGGGGCACTGATATGTGTGCCCACGGCTGATGATGTCAAAGATTAGCTTCATGTAAATCCATTTGTTAAATGTGCACTATACAAATGTGCAAACGCTCCAAATATGGCTTTCTACTTTCACCAACCTTGAGCTCTGATTTACACCCCCGACACCGCTTGTTCAACGGTGAATGTACATGTTTATAGTGCCGTTACAATCCCCGCATGGCTGACCGTGATGGACTGTTTGTTATAGCCACTTTAACACTATGGCCAAGAGCTTGAGGCGGAAAATAACAGTGTATTACGGTAAGATAGCATCAGCAGCATGCTGTGCAGTGAGCCCCCTGTACACTCTGAGAGTCCCATGCAGAGTAATGCACGTGTCCTTATATCTGATGATGCAGCAGAGCATGGATAATAACTCATCGGGACTATTGCTTGTAATTTTGGTAGGTTGACCGGTTCTTGAAAAAGCATAAGGACTGTTCCCTGGAAATGCCATTAAACATGTATCACCTGTATCCATCGCCAGGCACCATTAATGAGACCCCTTTAATGTCTGCATCTTTTTTGACCCATAGTTGGTAATGGGGGGGACTGGCCCTTTAAGAGGCTCCTGTATTATAGATTAATTGATTAAGAATGTGGCGCTCCGAGATGACAATATATCTCTTTATCGATCTGCCTTTCAATGAGATTGGCTGTTACCCAACCTCCTCGAGGGACGGAGAGAGAAAAATAGAGGAATAAAATTAGAGGGGGGGGGGGGGGGGGAGGTAAAGCTTGGCTATTTAGGGAGCAACTCATTCCCTGCTCCTCTTGCTGGCTTCTCTCAGCTTGGATTCAGTCCAGTGGTATGAGTGCAAAAAAACGATGAGCGATCCAATGGCTGCGTTCAGGCTGGAGTTCTCTTTCACACCCAGGACATCATCTCATGTCTCCCTCTTTCCTTCACTCTCTCCCCTCTGGCCTCATTATATAAGAAGCCACCTCTCTGGCTCCCCCTTCTTCACCGAGACCTCTTTGTCTTTACTGTTTCTCCATAATGAGGGGCTCCCTGTTAATTGTAGGGTTCTGGAGTGAGACTCTCCCCCCACCCCCCCACCCCTTCTCTCTCTTCTCTGCTAATCTAAGAATCGATGTGAGTGTATGAAGTCAGAGAGGGCTGGGGCCTCCCCGTCTGTTTGCCACCACACATTTTGATGAGAAGGGCAGATATTGGAGTGTCAAAGGCGACATTAACCTCCTGTCTTTCTACGGGGGCGGCCCATTTCTCCGACGCTCTATTGCTCCGACCTCTCAATAACCTAAAAACACAGCCCCCACTAGTCCGACGTCCCTTTGGTGGCGAAATTACGAATCTCACTATGGCCATGCCAAGACCCGCCCTACGAAGCAGCTTGATTGGTTGGGGTTAGGCATGTGACCTCGAGTGGTTGTTAGGATAGCGGATTGGTCAGGGGATAGGACCTGAACAAATGGGGTTACATTACCTTGCGTAAGCATGGACGCCTGGTCAATAAATGCAATTGGCTTGTCTTGTCTTGGCGTGGCCATAGTGGGTCGGACTAGTGGGCTGTAGGACCAAAGGGAATTTTTCGAGTTATTGAGAGGAGTATGGAGCGTCGGAGAAATGACATGGCACCCTTTCTACTGGGGTTTAACCATTCCATTCAACTGGTTTCATATACTGGTTGTATGGTGTAATGAGTGGGAATTACATCTTGGCATCTCTCTCTGAAGACAGCTGTTGAGAGGGTTGCCAACAGCGGAAATCAAAAGGGGGACAATGAGGTGAGGAAAATGGTTCTTTCGAAATGTCTAACCGCAATTCAGCGTTTTATGACTTGGCTTGTCTTTTCAGTTGACAAGATGATGAGGACATGAAGGAATCCTGAATGGGTTGTCTTTGATACCGAGCCAGAGGAGCGGGAGTGCACCTCAGAAAATACATTACATTAATTGTGTCACCCCTGTTCACTGGTTTATATCTCGTAACACAGATGGCGTGCACTTTACATCTAATGTGCTTCTCGTTTGCTGACCAGCGGTGCTCTGAGGGTTGACACGCTGCCATCACAGACCAACCAGCTCCCATCAGGAGAGAAATCCTTCCTCTAAAACAGAGATCTTCAACAGGGTTGAGTTACTGCAGGGGGGAGGGGGGCACCAAATTATTGTTCATTTTTTAACATGAATCAGACATATTATTAGCAAATAAAAAACCTGACTATTTGTGAAAGTGTGTAAGATAGACTTACTGGCCTATAGGTAAGGTAGTCACTAAGGTAGCCATCCACAGATACAGTTCATCCTAACGATTCACTGTTCCACATGTATGTTTTAGGCCCAGATTAATATGCAACTTCATTTTATACAATATATGTAGTAGGGGGTCCTTGATCCGTCTCTCTCAGTTAAAGGGTCCTTGGCTTTGACTGTAAAGTTTGCAGTTCCATTGCTTTAAACTGTTGGTCACCTTAACAACATTTAGAAAAGAACTAAATCTGGACAAAAACTGTCTCCATCTCATCACTGGACAACATCATCTTCACAAAGGTAATAGTTCTTGCATGGCTGTTGTATGGGATTGCATGGCTTTAATTTGATTGCGTCCGCCCCATGTAGTCTCTGGCAGAAGATGTGCATCTTCTTCAAAACGGCCCTTCTTCTCCGGCTCCGAGTGGTGTCAGGACAGAGGGTCAGAGAACACAACCGGCTGCTACACCGCACTGCTGTGTAATCTAGCCTCCTCTGCTTCCTCACCCCACAGAGCTCCCATCCGCTCCTTTCCTCAGAGATGAAATGACTTTTCCAATTCTCCCAGTCTGCTCTGGGGAGGAGGGGTGGTGGCAGCAATTACCGGGCCCTCTCCCTCCAACACACAACACACACACGCGTGCACGCACGCACACACACACACACACTGACAAAGCTGCCGGAGAGCCAGAACAAAATTGTCTCTGCTCCACAGACAAGCTCCATTCCTGCTCTCACCTGGCAGCCCTCGCCTTTCACACAAACTATTATGTTGTGTGACAGCAGTCATTCAAGCCTAGCAGTTAGTTGCCCTGCCTGAGATGCCTCATTTTCAGTAAGAATAAATGGAATGCCACTGGCAGGAGGGAAAGAAAAGGCATTGATCAGTTAACATGCATATGTCAAAGGCATTGTAATTATGTCATTGTATATGCTGCATGCAAAAAGTTTATTCACCTAAAGCAGGGGTCTTCAACATTTTTTAAGCCAAGGACCCTTTAACTGAAAGAAAGATGGAGCAGGGACCCCTTATTACATACGTATATTGTATAAAATGAAGTTGCATACTTCTACTAATTGTTGGCATGCTTTTATAAATCATGTTTTAATGTTAAACATACATGTGGAACAGTGAATCCTCAGTATTAACTATATCTGTGGATGGCCTTAGTGACTACCTTACCTATAGGCCAGTAAGCAGTGGGGATTTATATTTGCTAATAATATGGATTAATGTTAAGACTTTTTGTAAAAGACTTATAAATTTGGAGGCCCCCCTGCATTGACTCTGAGGACCCCCAAGGGGTCCCGGACCCCCTGTTGAAGATCCCTGACCTAAAGCCTTTTTTTTCCTGCTTTTTTCAAAAGCTGTTTTCCTATCGAAGGATGTGCAGCAGGCTTTCTCAGGATGAGATGGGAAAGCCACATGGAATAAAAAAATAAAATATTAAGATAGCATCTACGAGATGGAAATCTAAGGGGGAGATTGCATCCCGATGTAATTATGTCCACTTCCAGGGAGCAATTATCACACATACACATCCACGGATCAGACCACGCCATGTTTTCCACATTGATCGTGAAAGACAAAATGCCAGAAGCTTTTGTCTCCTGCGTTGAATTTGACCCCATCTCATCGGACTCCTGCTGCGAGGTAAGCTAATATTCTGTTATTACTTTAGCTGTGTTTGATGCAAAATAGCCCATTATATTACCAGGACAGAGCTGTTGTGTCTGGCAAATTGGAAAGGGAAAGTAATTACACTATGCATGTACACAGGCCAGCTCATTTGTAGAGTTGAAAATGGATCTAATAAAGCAAAATAACACTCTTAGCAGAGATGTTCTCATTTTAATGGCAGATGGCAGTGAACAGTGGGACTGAGCATACAATTTGGCAGTCATTTGTTGAAAGCATAGACCTTTACATAGAACCAGCCACACCTTAGAGGAATAAAGAGGCGTGGAATTCTAAAAAACATTTTAGTTTGTTTTTTACTGCTGTCTTTTATTGCTTTTAATGTTAGATGTGATTTTAAACAAAAACCTTTGATCGTTTGTTACAATTTTGTGGGAACATATTCTGACTTTTGTTTTCAGGACATTGTTATGTGCTCATGTACCATTATTAAAGGTTGTATGTAAGGCTGTTGCTCTCAATTAAATCAGCTTTTATATTTCCATTTGTGTGGAAAATAATGCCCTGATTGGCCTGGATTTTCTTATTCCAATCCAACCCCATGGCTGTATTCTCTGGTTTTATCTTTAAACGTAAGTAAACAAAATGTTCAAGAAGTACAGAGAGGATAGGATCTCTGTGTTCTGATTCTCATTTAACATGGATAGATCAGACATCTTCAACAGGGGGTCCGGGACCCTTAGACGGTCCTCTGACTTACTGCAGGGGGGGGCCCACCAAATTATTGTTATTTTAAAAAGTTTTATTTTTCAAAAACCAAATAGTGTTAACATGAATCCAACATATTATTAGCAAATATAAGTCAGCCTATTTGTGAAATAAAAAAACATTGATGATAGATAGGCTGACTGACTTATACAGTCCCTCCAGAAAAACGCGATTATGCGATCGCAGAATTCAATGCATAATCAGCCAAAGTCTGCATATTTATGCGGGGGCCGCATTTTTTCAAATACGCCGCACTTTCGCCGCATAAATTGACGATTTCCAGGCAAAATATGCGGGGCTTGCATGATTTCATAATCCCCGCATTTTCGTTGCAAAAAAGTCACATATATCTCAGCAGAAAGTTGAAAAATGTTGCGTTTACTTCACACAAGAGCAGCCATTTCCCCCTGTTGCCATGGGAACATTATGAAGTGACGTAATTTCGCCTAGTGAGAACAGGGTGTTGGGGGAATCACTTCTTTTTCTCTTTTTCATCAAACCGCAGTTTTTGCAAGTTCCCGCAATTTTTGCAAGTTCCCGCAATTTTTGCAAGTTCCCACAATTTCATCGCATAAAATTGCATAAATATTCCATCGCATTTTTTAAGAAAACGTGCCGCATAATCAAGGATTTTAGCCCGCAACAGTCACAAAAATACTTTGCGTTTTTCTGGAGGGACTGCCTATAGGTAAGGTAGTCACTAAGGCCATCCACAGATACGGTTCATCCCAAGGATTCACTGGGCCACATGTATGTTTAACATTTAAACATGATTTATAAAATCATGCCAACAAATATGATTATAATAGCTTAGTATTCTACGCACTAAAAAGGTATGTATAAAGGCTTTAGGCTGCTCTGGATGGTATTTTAGGCTCAGATTATTATGCAACTTTATTTAATACAATGTATGTAGTAGGAGGTCCCTGCCTTCCCTAGGGGGAATTCCTAGAATTGTTGGGTCTTTGTAAATTATAGAGTGTGGTCTAGACCTACTCATTCTGTAAAGTGTCCTGAGATAACTCAGTTATCTGTTGTTATGATTTGACACTATAAATAAAATTGAATTGAATTGAATTGAATTGCTCCATGTCTCTCAGTTAAGGGGTCCTCAGCTTAAAAAACACTGAAGACCCCTGGGATAGATCTATGGATAGAAGTCTTTTGCTGAAGTCTTCTCCATCACCTCCTCCAGCAGGAAGTCCAGCTCAACTCCTCCTTCCATCAATAACAGGTGTCCTTTCTAACTACCCCCCCCCCCCAACACACACACACACACACACACACACACACACACACACACACACACACACACACACACACACACACACACACACACACACACACACACATTGTTCATAGAAAGTGATTCACAGTTATATTTTTGATTTTACATTTCAGATTGCATCATTTGTGCTCCAACATCTTTTGTTGAACACGGAGGGTTTGGGAGTTTAAGAAGTCCGCACTGTCACTATATTTCTACATTTTTGACGTGTTTATCCGATTTTTTTTGTATTCCTTTTTCAACATTTTTGTTGCTTTTTTCTTTCAACCTTTGAGACACTTTCCCCGACATTTTTTGTGTAGCTTTTTTTGATGTGTTTGTTGCTTTTTTTTCGCCATTTGTCGACACTTTTGACGTTTCAAATGTTCTGTATTTTAACTGAAGCTACACATAATTTCCGTTTTGTTTTTTTTTAATTACGGGGTAAAGTCTGGGTAATGAGCTGCCAGAAGTGTTTCTGATATTTTACAGATATTTTTCTTAGAGTGCAGCACACAGCAGCAGCAGCATTAAATATAGTGCTGGCCGCCACAGACTGGCAGAATGTCTGCGTCGTCTTGTTTCCTCTGAGTCTCTGCAGGATGTAGAGCCAGCTCTGGCCCTTCTGGTAGAGGGCCCCTGTGTTCCCAGCCCCCTCCAGCCTTTCGGCCAGGTGCACTCCGAGGTACTTATAGGACTGAACCACCTCGACACCTGTGTCCTTATTATTGTGCGTTTCTAACACACTTTTCAGGAGCTCAGCAGTCTGTAAAAAAAGGAAGGATCTGACACGATAAACATAGCTCTAAAAAATGCTGATGCATCTCAGCCTTCAACACAGTCTGACAGGCCTGAATCTCAACCCAGCCGACAGAACTACAATCAGACTGACACTACTCAGCTAGCAGCTCAACGGACAGGCTTTGGCTGCTGCAGGAAGACGGATATCCATCATTGTCTGTTCCCAATATCATACAGTATATGTGTGACCTGGCTCTCTCATCCCTCTCTCAAATGCTTCCAACCTAATATAAAATCTGAAATTGTTGAAACCGATAAGCATCTGTGTGTATGTATGCATGTTATATTAAGTGGCTTGGGGTGCCATGACAAAGTATTTTGATTAAAGGGGTGCTGTGGTTTAAAAAAAAAAGAAGTGAATAAAACCATTGACAGATCGGTTGAATATACACTGGCAACTGAAAGGAGAACACTCAGTGGTTGCGTAGTGTAGCAGAGATGGGAGTAAGTCACACATGGGCAAGTCACAAGCAAGTCTCAGGTCTTAACCTTCAAGTCATAGCTTGGGTCAAGCAAGTCACAAGTCAAGTCATACAAAAGTTTCCATTTTTAAACAAGCTAAAGACAGTGGTTATGAACTGCCGGAGTTTTATTTGCATTTTTTCCTACTCAATATTTAAAAGACATTGCGTCCAAGCCACATATATCTGAACAGTTTAAATGTATAAAGATTAAAAATGCACAGCCTAAAACTGATATTAGGCCAACAAAAAAAATCAACATACATATTTGTTCAATATGCCTCAAACATGACATCAAATCATGAAATTCATTCAAACAATTCAAGTATAATGGTTTCTAAGTCAAATAATATTCTTCAAACATGCCTCACTTTTATGGGACAGAAACACATTTAACCTAAAAACAACATATTCTTTAAGAGTAGCTGAATCCCACCACCTTTGCATAATTTGGAGAGATTCAAAAGTAGGCTATATGTTAATATTTGTCAGTGTATTTGTGAGTGAATGTGTGCGTGTTTGAGAGAGAGAGAGAGTGAATGAAAAGTTATTAATATTGGTGAGTGAATGTGTGCATGTGGTGTGTGTGTGTGAGTGCAGTGTGTTGTGTGTGTATGTGTGCCTAGCTTTATTCACATACTTAATCTGCGCAAGTGTGTGTGTGTGTCTGTATGTGTGTGTGAGAGAGAGAGAGAGAGAGAGAGAGAGACAGACAGACAGAGAGAGAGAGAGAGAGAGAGAGAGCAGTTTGTTGTGTGTATGTATTAGAGTTGAGCCGGATACTCGATACTCTCTACGGATAAAGCACTTTTGCCGAGTACGAGTATTATACGAGTAATATGAGTCATATCTGTGCTCGGAGTGAATAAAAATCCTCATTGGGTAGCTGACTGTCTGCGTTCTGTGATAGGCTAGTAGTCACAGCGCCCCTCCCCTCCCGCTCTGCTCACTCACACACAGAACACTGAGAACAGCTCTCTCTCTCTCTCTCTCTCTCTCTCTCGTTCTCTCTCTCTGTGTCTCCCTCTCTCTCGCACTCTCTATCCCTCCCTCCCTCCCTCCCTCAGTCACTCAGGTTCGCGGGTCTTTTCCGTTAACATTTAGGGTCTCTTCAGCTTCAGGTTTGTTTTTTACTTCGGTTTGTAGTACTTACTTATTAACCAGTAGAGTTCTGGTAAACGTGGGGTTTGTAGACGAGGTGCTTGGTAGAATGTGACTCGCGTTGGTCTCTGCCTGTCGGAGATTTGTTTTCTTTTTTAAACCGTCAGCTGGCTCTAACAGCGTCGGACTATTTGATCCGTAGAACACAGTCCCCCCCGCCCCCCTCTCTCTCTTTCTCTCTCTCTGTCTCTCTCTTACTCACTCACACACACACACACTCACACACACACACACACACTCACACACACACACACACACACACACACACACACACACACACATACCTGGTGTGGAAATAAAAAAAAAATCACACTGATTAAAAAAATTAAAATTAAAAAAGAAAGAACTCTTGTTCATTACATTTTACTTCATAATTGCAACCACATGTGTTGTATTCATTGTTGCAAAACTTGTTCTGTATATAGTTTGTTTGTTATCGTGATCAAAACCATTGATCTGAAGCTCAATGCTGATGCTGTCATGTAAATAGTTTTCTAATCAGCAATAAATATAACAATTTCTGATCAACCCATATCAATTGTGTGCTTAAAATAACATACTGGTTAAAGCCCCGCCCATTTCAAGACAACCTGACACACGTCCGGGTTAAACCCCGCCCACTTCCGAGTTAGGCCCCGCCCAGTCCGAGTACAGATACAGATACAGATAATTCATATGGTTAACAGATACAGATACAGATAATGCTGTACTCGCTCATCCCTAGTATGTATACAGTGTGCCTAGTTGTATTCGTTCTTACCGCCACCTTGAACAAAGGGGGGGGGGGGGGGGGGGGCTTATTCATGGCCCAAAACTGAAGGGAGTTCTGTTCATCACAAGCGTCCAAATAGTGGTTGAGCTGAATATGGGGACTGGAACCTGAATCTTTCCCTATTTTAAGTGTCTGATGAAATTCGCCGTGGTGGTGGTTGACATAATTTTTTGTACTGCAGACCTTGCAAACTGCCGTTCGTTTCTTCTTTGCCCTGGTCAGATGTGTAATCCTTATAGCCAAACTTTGCAAAAAATTTGCAACTCGAGTCTAACTCGAGTCAAGTCATGTGACTCGAGTCCCCCATGTCTGTAGTGTAGTATGTTGTTTTTTGGTCCGGTTGGCTATGTTTGTCATTTATTTGTAACATGAGAGTTTCACCTCAAGAAGCAGGGAAATAATTCTCATATAGTAACGTGATGCTTGGATAAAATACGTTTTAATTTGGTTATTTTGTGAAGATATTGGAGCTGTTGTTTGAGCCCATTTTGAGCCTGATCGTTGACATAAACCTGACCTACAGTAGAGGAGGTCTGTACCTTCAGCGTACAAAAAAACAACATGTTTCTCATGGTCTGGCATAGAAACGTGCACTGAAAGATGTGAGCAATCCATTACAGGTAAATTGGTTAGTTTGTTGTGCTTCGGTTTGTTTCTGTCTCTGCTAATTGCATCACGTTCTCTTCCCACTGCATGAAGTATAACCTAACAGCAGGAAGCCACACTGTTATGATGACCGACAGTTCTATTACCTAATTAGCTGAAATCAAACCGGTGAATCCTTGAGCTTTGTGCACTTTCACGCAACAAATCCATAAAATGTGTTGAAAACTTCCCACTGAGATTCCTCACCAGTCCTGTAGAAGCTGCTCTGCAGCTCCAATGTGAATAAGCCCCAAAAGTCCCTGAAGGAACTTTCTCATTTTACACAGAGTTCGGTTCCATGCCTCTCGGCGCTCTCCTTCATACATTCCATAACTCTCCTGTCTGCTGAGTGAATGTAAACAGGCCAGTGAAAACCCTCTCCGTAGGCTGTCAGGGTTAAGCCTCACTATACCTCAAGGGGAAAATGTGAGATGAAGGATGAGAGCCAAGTCCAAACACTCACAGAGGTCAGGGAGATGGCCGTGACACATTCCACAAGGCTTAGTTACCTCTGAGAGAGAGAGAGAGAGAGATACCTGGGGCCGGAGGGACAGTGATCACTGTCAGCACTGAGTACTCCTACAGCCTTGGTAAACAGCAGAGCATCAAGACAACATTTTGGGTGTGTAGCAGGGGAATTTGATGTGAAACTTTTCGTGCTCATTGATTCCATATTTTAATCTTCCTTTTCCTTTAAGGCAGGGGTCTTCAACGTTTTTTAAACCAAGGACCCCTTAACTGAGAGAGACAAATCATGGACCCCCTACTACATATATTGTATGAAATGAAGTTGCATATTAAACTGGGCCTACAATAACGTGTAGGGCAGCCTACAGCCTTTCTACATACCTTTTTAGTGCATAGAATACTAAGCTATTAAAATGTTGGCATGATTTTCTAAATCATGTTTTAATGTTACACATACATGTGGAACAGTGAATCCTTAGGATGAACTGTATCTGTGGATGGCTACCTTAGTGACTATCTTGCATATACAGTAGGCCAGTAAGTCTATCATCCATTTTTTTTTCTCCACAAATAAGCTCATTAATATTTGCTAATAATATGGCCCCCTGTTGAAGATCTCTGCAGTAGAGAATCAAGACAACAATGTATCAACCGCGAACAATTTGGGTCTGTGCTTATTGATTCCGTACTCGTTTCAATCTTCCTTCATGTTTAAGGGGAGACACTGCATGTGAACAGGGTCTACATTTAACTAACAGACCTCACAATATGTTCCTGTATTACAAGTCTTCTGAAATGGTATGTTTAAATATGTAAATGAGGCATTATCTTGCTAAATATGCACTCATTTGCATACATTTCCAGAAGAGAAATCTGAACACTGGATAAAGCCAGGTTCAAAATTCATGTTTCATTTTGTTGACATATTAGAGTCAAAGGTTTTTCATTTTACAGTTTGTACATATCACTTTTTATCCCTCCATAAATCAGAAAATACTGTAAACAGCCATAAAAAAAATCTATTTTCGCCACATTTGGAGTTATAAAATGTTACAGGCTCAGGCTATGAATGATATCTGAACAAAGCCCTCTGTAAAAAGCTTCAGAATGTAGATAGGAATGAAAGGGGAAAGCATGTAAATGCATATAAAGATTTCTGACTCCACTTCACCACTCCACTTCTTTTGAGAAAATAGCCTTTAAAGGTACATACTGTAAAATGATTACTTACATTGAGACAATTACTTTTTGTATTACAAGTTTTCTGAAATTCTAATGTTTAGATATGCAAATGAGGCATAATCTAATAACTGTTGGTGAATTTAAGAGAAATTGACAGGTGCAAATAGATCAAATATACACCTAAATATGGATTTGGGTTGTTTTTTAGTCTAAGAAGACGTTATGAAAGCAAAATAGGCCAAAAACCTCAACATTTAAAAAAACATGTCTCCCCTTTAAATATAAAATCATAATGAATAAGGTCAGGATCATTGAATATGTGGGATGTTTTACTCCTTACAAGACATATTTTTATGTGATTTGTTATTGTGATGTGGTTGGTATTAAAAAATGGGAGTACTGTGAGCATCACAAAGGCACAAAGACACAAAGGTACAACCATTCAGCCATCTCACTCACACACACACACACAACACACACACACACACACACACACACACACACACACACACACACACACACACACACACACACACACACACACACACACACACACACACACACACACTCTCTTATCCCTTTCATCACTGCTTCACTTCAGCCTTCGTCCCTCTCCATCAGCAATCCTGTTTTCCCCCACCATTGTCAGAGATGGCTTTATCCCAGTCAATGCAAGGACATTGCTTGGCTGTAGGCTAGGCAGCGCTGCTCTGAAAGAAAGCCCTTGGCAGATGATTTGGGCTTTCTACCTCCTGGCAGGGTAGAAATCAAGATCCCTTGTTCGCTAAAAATTATTGCTGGATTACCTTTGTCTCCTAGCAGCAGTGCTGTCTGAGCTAAACCTAGCCGACCTGGATTTATGACCTGCCCGAGTGGCGCAGAAAGCACGAGAGGGACTACACATGTATTTGTGTTTGCTCTTTTCATTATATATGTCCATCTAAGAGTGTGTATTCTAGCCCACCCTGTCTCTCCGTCCCATGCCTCATCATCATCTCTTCCTGCCTTTGTCTCCCACGCTCCCCTAATGATGACAGGAATGGCCCGGCTCCCAGAGAGCCAGGTTTCCACTTTAATGTCTCCTTGCCTTACTGCCTTACTCCCTTGCTCTCGGCTCAGGTTTCTCCCCACCCCTGCCCTCTGATTTACAACGGGGAAGAGAGACAGAGCTGGAAGCAGGGGAAAGGGGGGATTCATTGTTCTCTTTCTCTCCCCACTGTCTCTCTTTATTTATGACATCTCCAGCCTGACCGGGGGACATGGCATGACCCCAGGGAGAATGTGCAGCGTGCGATGCACTGGTGACGGGGACTCCCGAGGCAGACCTAGCCAAGTGTCATGGCTCTCTGGCTGATCACAAGACAATGCCCCCCCCTGCCCCCACCCATCACTGTGAGCGAGTCAGCTGGGTTGAAGTTTGGGTGAATGAGAGCTATCAGGATCGCACGCAAGGTTGAACCAGGAGGGTGAATAATGGTTATATTTGGGAGTGCGGGGGGGGGGCGTGGGAGGTTTAACGCATTAAGTGTAACAATGAGTGTTGCCGGCGCCGTCGTCTGACATCGTCCCTCGGGGAGGTGTCACATGTTTTGTATTGTTGTCCAATGTTGTTGATGGAAAACAGAAACCCTAACGTTTCTGTAATCTAAACCGGACAATATGAAGGACAGAGAAGGGATCACTCTGACATTTTCTTTATACCATCTGCCCATCACGGCTCCATTTGACGGTTTTCAAGACTATGCTTTGACTAAGCATGCAGTAGTGACTTATGTATCTGTCCCATCAATAGACAAAATTGAAAAAACTCAACCTTCGAAAATTTTGACGGATGTTATCTTCCTATTCCTACCTATTTGTATATTACAAATACCATATTGACAAATGATTTTGACAAATGCATTTGTACAAGTATTTATACAAAGCTGGAGTTGACAAAAGTTAATTTCGATAAAGAGATAGCTGCATGTGAATGCAGAATCTGTAGGCAAAGGGACAAGATTTTGGAAGCGTTCTGGATTCCGTTTGTAGTCCATTTGTAGTCCGATCGACCAATCATGTTTGAGCAGGCTTTGGTTGCATGCAGATAAACATTCCGTGTGAAGACATAAAGTGGCATTGTCCGAAAACGCAACCTCAGAACCCACCAGTTATCGTCTGACAATGATTTAGCTTTTTATTAGCTTTTAAAAAATGTATCTCAATTCATATGGAGAGAAACAATTTCAGTTGAAGACGTTGTCTCTCACCTCCAATTCCCTTCTCAAGTCAACAATGTCAATGATGACCGATTTGAGCTAAATATCAGCATGCTTACATGCTTACAATGACAATGCAAACATGCCGATGTTAGCAGGTATAATGTTTACCAGACAGTTTAGTGTCTTAGCATGCTGACATTGGCTAATTAGCACTTAACACAAAGCACAGCAGAGGCTGCTTTTTGATCATAAATAAAAGTAGGCCTATTGGACAACAATAAAATGTTGACATGATGTTGGCTAGATGTAAGGTCAGAGGATCATCAAAGTTATTACTGATTCATTCTGATGAGGTACTAAATTTCATGACAATCCATTGAGTAGCCTAATTGTTGAGACATTTCTGTGAACCTTGTGTTGGCACCAGAGGAAAAGTCAGGGATCACCAAAGGATACATTAGGATACATCATATGTGGACCATGGATGTCTGTCAGAATTTCATGGCAGTCCATCCAGTAGTTCTGAGATATTTCAGTGTGGATCAAAGCGGTGGACCAACCGACAAACCAACATTGCGATCACTATGGAGGCGCTGTGGAGGAGGGTCTGGCTAGTCCACACAGCATTCCAGTATGGGAAATAAACATGCTCTGGTTTATTGGCTTTTCTTCAAACCAATCACAATCGTCTTGGGCGGTTCTAAGCGCTGCATGGAACATGTGTACGTTCAAAAGTTGTTTTAGTCGTGCAACAGAAAACTCAGATTGGACAGATAGTCTAGCTAGCTGTCTGGATTTACCCTGCAGAGATCTGAGGAGCAGTTAACCATAGTCCTCAGAAATCCACCGGAGTTTACAATGCCAACATAAAGAAAGCAGAAGGTAATGAACATCCGGCAAAAAGAGGGACATTGGAGCAATCCCGGAAGTGGAATGTCATGGATATAGACTGATGCTGATCCCTGATGCTAGCAAGGCCAAAAACACTTGTCATGAACAACTGCCTTTGACAGGTATGCCTGTAGCTCTGACTCAGCAACTCATGTCAAGACATGAGCCTACAAAGCGCTAATGCAGGTAATGACCTATTTGCAGTTGTTAAACAATTGCAAAAGGTTGTCAGAGCATGAACACCTGTTTGACTTGAGTTTTAGAGCAGATGGACAGGCCAAAGAGCAAAGTCTGTCAGGAAGTAGTTTGTAGAGGTGAACGATTGTTGTGCACAGCATTGGAAGTAGCTGAGAATAGCATCCTCAATAAACACTGATACAGCTGTTCAGGCAACTGTTGTCGCACATTAATTACACTCCATTACCTCTTCCTGAGTCCCGTGGCTATGGTCATTACAGTGTATACACATTCAGTCTGTGTTCCAGAGGGCAGACAGGGTTCATCAGAGCAGCTGACAGACATTTTGCTACAATAATCCAGATGTATATTTTTAAAGCTTAAATTCCATTTTTTTATTCGAAACATAATTTGGTCACCATTTAATGTAAAAACATGTTCTGTGCTCTAAACCAATGGGTGTAAGGAGGGCTTGCTATATAAAGGGCATGCATCGTCTGTACATTTAGTTCCTTATTGAGTCTGGTTAACATTTATGAGGCAGAACGCATGCTGAGTTAGAAAATCTGCATGGTGGATCCCATAAATTGGACTTCCAAGGGAATGGAAACTACTGCGCAGATCATTTCGAAAACAAAATGAATGCAGATAAGGATGGATATACACAGAGATTAAAAAAGAAATGCTGAGGACCTTCTAATTAAATATGTCCTCATTATGATGCATACCCCCAAACTGCTTCATAATCAGGATGCTTTTCATGACAGTGATTACAAGATGAGAAAATAATTTAAGTTCATCAGGAGCTTCACATATTTCATCTTCACCAATAAAACTATACATACCGTAAGCTTCATTCAACATTTTGCATTACTTCTTGAATTGTGTCCACTTAAAGTGCTTAACCCTGTATGACCCGAGTATAGAAAAACCTAAAAAAAAAATTTGACTTTACTTAAGTAGACTATTGTTGTACTCTTGTATTCCACTTCTGCTTACATGTCTTGTTTACATTCTGGTTTTATTCTCTTTTAAGTCCTGGATCTTCACAATCCTACCTACAGCACCTTTAACAAATGTGATTTTAAAATGTAGGAAAGTACAATACTTTAAACAAAACATACTAAAGTAAAAGTAAAAACAACAGATTATTAAAACTAAAAAAACTATTAAATTACAGTAACATGAGTGAATGTAATGTGTTGCTTTCCACCTCTGCGTGTAAATACTGTTTGTTAGACACTAATGGAAGGAAAAGACGGCCTTGGTGCCCTGCCAGCGAGTAAGGTCAGTGTCAACAACAGCATTGCAGGCAAAATGGATGGACAAAAAGACTAAAGTGGAAGAGTTCAACATGGACAAGCACGAAGTCGAAGTAAGAAGAGGTTTTAAATGCCAGCATGCATCAAGTGCAATCCCCATCCTTATCGTTTCCACATCACACTGTGACAGGATGGAATATAAATGGCAGGCAGGGCCAAGTGCAAACAAGCCATGATAGAGCATTAGTTGCACTGAGGCCATGTTGTGTGGGCACAGAGAAGTGCAAATGAACCTTCAATGTCTGTTGGCTTTGCTGGAGAGTCTCCGGTGAGACTGAGCATCTTGAGAGCTGTTTACTTCACTCTAGCATTGAAAAGGAACGGAGCAGTGGAAGTTCAAAATGCTGACCTGGTTTGGGTTGAAACGTGGATTGATCTGAAAGTATTTGCTATTTTCTATACAAATCTCCATAAAGCCGGCTGTATTTGTCTTCTGTATCCTGCTTCCAGAACATTTTTTTTAAAACGTCTTTCATACACAAGGTTACAGACTCACATCCAGTGACTACACTCATGTGCACTGTGAAATGTGATATTAAGGTCACTTGTTTTACAGGTCTGCTGACTAGACCTAGGGGGCGAGAAAGTGGTTGAATGTCATCTGAAAAGTGTGAAGCAAATGGGTGCCCTGGGATTTGCAGAATGAAGGAGTCTAACATTCAGCTGGCTGATCTCTTTGACCTCGTGTCGTCGTTCATGCTGAAGCCTCAAGTCCACTTAGACAGTGAAGCACACAGCACCAGCTGCCCATCACTTCCCATTTCATGCCCACGCTAAGGCTGCCCATTCACACCAGTGAAGAACACTGTGAAACATTCCAAACATTTACATTGTACTACTACATGTGGGAAAGAAACTTGGGACAATGTCCGCACCTCATTCTCTGGACATTGTCTGGAGTTCATGTGAGGAAAGGGCTTTACCGTCAGACAAACAAAACCCACGCTCACAACTGCAAGGCTGCCAAAGTAACCATGCAACCACTACCAGAGACATTCTTTTAAACACACACAGGCAGTGTTGCAGTCCACCTAAACCAAGACCAAGTCATCACCAAGACCAGAGTTTATCGAGACAAGACCAAGACCAGAGCAGTGCGAGTCCCACACTGCATGCCATGAAATAATGAGGAAAATGCTAATCATAGGCACTCCCCAATCTCATTGGTCATTGATCTGAAAGATCCACATTCCCATTAAAAAAAAACATCCACAGAAAACAAATGAAGGTTCTTCTTCATTCAACTCAATAAGTGTCTTGTGGAGAAATGCCTTGATAAAATAATCAAAAGGCAGTTTTGGTCTTGATTGGTCTAAAAAATAAAATCCAGGGTTCTCATAAGAGCCGAGACAAGACTGTCAAAAAGTAAATAAGAAGTCTTGAGATCGTTCTTGAGACCACGACCGATCTTGACTACTACAACACAAGACATTCCTTTTCTTTCTTTTTTTGTTGTTGCAATTTTCCAATCATTTTTTTCACACAGCAGTAATATCAGATGAAACCTCGTCTTGATCCTCTATTGTCAACAAAAACTTCCTTTTGTGTCATAGCATATCAAAGATTCTGAGCTGTTCATATCCATGTCCTCACTGCTAATATTGTGTATGTGTTTAAATAGTTTTTAGACACATTAACAGCCTCTCACGTGACTAACTCCAGGGTGACTCAATCAATCAAACAGCCAGCGCAGCTCCTGTCGGACACTGTCAAAGCTCCCACTGCTAATGGCAGGCATCATTAGATTTGTGGGGCATCATCAGTTTCTGTCTATTTTTTTTTTTCATCAGAAATGACCCACGATATTGTGATGGTCAGCTCTCGAGCCAGAGAAAACATCCCAGCTATGAAATTGGCCAATTATCTGCCAGTGTTTTCTTTCTGGACAGGCAAAGCAGGCCGGGCCCTGCCAACAACTCATTAGGATACGACTGGCTGTGTCTCCATAGCTGGCCTACATGTTGATATCCAAAACGAGGCTGGGTTAAAAAAAACTCAAACAGTTTTGAACATGGCGTCTTGTAGATTGCAAACAATGATTACTGATAAGGCCACTGGAATTCAATACCTGTGAATGAGCTAAACCTAAGAGACAAGAGATAAATCAGGGAATGATTAACAAAGTCACAACATTGTGTTTACTTGTGAAATGCTGGATAGTCTGATGTCTTCAGGACTCATGATTAAAACAATGTGAGATGGAGAACTGCTCACAGCTCGCACAAGTGAACCCTGCTTCTTATAAAAGCAGCTAAAATCAATCATTTTATATGACATAACAATGAATGACATGACTACTTTTATGTGAAAGGTTTTGCTCATAACGACAAACACACAGAGACTTATCACCCGACTCAGCAGTTCCCCGCATCTCTACAAAGCTTTGTCACAGCTTTCAGCTTATTATTTAGGTTTTCCAGCTTGAAACTTCAGTGTTTAGGTTCACTCTCACTGCGTGGTTTTCGCCACAGCAGGCAGCTTTTCAGCTACCAGCTAGGGACCAAAGGGCAGACGGACACAGTCTGAGAGTAGCTGGTGAACATGGTGGAGAATTTAGATCAGCGAGAGTACATTTCCAGGATAATTGCTTGACATCCCGTGTGTGGCTCAAACTCCAGATCTCCCTCTCCTTCCCCTCTCTGTGTGTTGCCGTTCTCAAAATCCCTTCGCTTCGGGGAACAAAAACAACCTTCGAGCTAGCAAGCTACACAATGACATTTTTTTATTGTTTTGAAGAAAATGTGGATGGTGCAACAAGGCAGGCCTGCTTGGTTCTTTCAGGGAATGATTGTCAAGATTTACAAAGAATATGTTTACACGTTTCCTCTCTAACTGGGACATTTTGGGACCGATTGGTGGGATTGCTGTGGACCAAGTACACACGGAGATACACTGGTAAGAGATTGTATTGTGGCATTTTCTTTTGCGGGGTGCAAATGTTCCACCAAAACAAGTTCCTTCCAGAGACTATTTAGCGGATCCACCATCGCTGAGTCCGGTGCTTAACGCCGCCCAAGACGATTGCGATTGGTTTAAAGAAATGCAAACAACCCAGAGAGTTTTTTCTCCTATCCCAGAATGCATCTGTGGAGTAGCCAGACGTTACTCCACAGCGCTGTGGAGATAGAGCTGGCAATAAGAGACTAGGTGGACACGAACAAATGTATTGTGTTCAGACAAACAATTGTTCTCAGACATTACTGTTTAAGTGCCTTATGTTGTTGTGAATAAAACACCTATACAAATGCATCTGCAGTATACTGTATTTTGTGTCAATGTAGTGTCCTTAGTATCATTTTGCCAATCCACTCCTTTAATTCTTAATACATTTAATGTTATGCCACCATTAATCATATCTTATTTATCAATGTTAAAGACTATCCAGGTCAGCACTTTTATTTGAAGGGCCACAAACATGATGAAGTTATGAAGAAGTTATGATGTTTAGTTAATCATGATTACAACACTGCAATTCAGTTTCTTTTGCCTAGTCACTTTAACTACAGATTTACCCATGAAGGAGACATGAACATCATCAATAAATCAGAAATCATGATGATTCAAATACCTATATTGATGCATTAATTAACATATTGTTCCTGCTTTAAGTCATGCATGAGATACTATTAATCCTTGTATATTATTATCAAGTACTACATAAATGAATTCATATTTGCATCCATGAATTCATGATAATTCATGTACCATTATTATAGTGTTACCAAAACATTTTTTCGCAGATTTTGTCATTTCTTTTCTAATGTGATACTTTGAAAAGCACTTAAAATATGTGAATGTAACCACAGCTATTGAAAAAAAGTATTTCCCCTCTCATGTCATCCCTAAAGAAATCGCTGAGCCTAATGTCACTCCTAGAGGAGAAACGTGTTGAGTTACGTTGGTTGCTTTAGACATTGCTGTCAGACTTCTGACTTCAGAAGCTTTATAATAATAATTTCCCCTGTGTTACAGGACACGGCAAGAATGCAGAATGAGACCCGGGCTCTAAAGTGTCTAAATTAACTGAGATTATTCATTCCTTGGTATTGATTCAAGGCATGCATGTAGCCAAGGAAAGGCCTAGTGCACGATCCTTTCTTTAATAGAGACATCCACACATGCAAATGAGCAAATGATTTACTTCACAATATCTAAATAAAATAAGCTGCAAAGCAAAGAGTTTGGGTTGTGACAGATGTGTGACAGTCAGCTGGTCCTTGCGAACTGGCACATCATGCGTCTAATGCGCCTGCAACATGAAATAAATTCCATTAATTACAGCCTCCAGTACTGACAGAGTACTGTGCTTAAGCCAACAGGAGCACGCCTCTGAATGAGCCTCGCTGCTCTCAGCCCAATTATATCAAGCTCATAAATAACATAAACAATGGTGTACTCCCTTCAGGCATTGCAGTAATCAGCCTAAAGACGCCAGGGCACCCAGGCAACGGCACACACACGCATGCACGCACGCACACACACTCACGCACACACACACACACACAGCACACACGATGGAGATAAAAGTGGAAAAATATGACAAACATTAAAATTGATTTCTGAACGCATGCAAGTATAAAGGTTTTTATGATGGCGTATGAAAACACCAATTCGCATCATATCTTCCCTAATTTGGCGACCGCCGGCCAGTCACGTGACGAGCGGTCACATGACAGTTCAGTTTAGTGGTCTTTACTGTTAAATTCAGCTGACAAAAGTTGACTGTTGGCCGGGTACAGAGCACCGTGAGGTTGCGGTCGTTTCAGCGGCCGTTACAGTTGAGTTTAGCCGACAAAAAAACTGAGCATCATGCGACGATGACAGTTAAGTTAAGGCTCCAAAATAACTAGTTAAGAAAGAAAGGTTGTTGTTTGGTTTTAAAACACTCCCGGGTCACAAACACACATTGCCTGGGTGTAAGTCTTGTGTTTTTCAAGGGCAGAAACTCCTCTCCAAGTGTTTAAAACGCAGCCCAACCTCCCCCGTACGCGGACCAGAGCAATCAATGTAGTGCATGCAACTATAAATACGTGGAATACATATGAATTACAGTGCTTTACAGAACAGCCTGCACTGAATTACATGTGCTGGTGATGTGCTATCATATCTAATTTCAAAGGAAGTTGATGATTTAAAACTGCAATGCACATGCATCATATACAAACAGTTTAAATGTAAATTATGATGCTATATAACTAAGTATTTATCCGACCATTCTCACTAATTGAGCGGGGGCTGAATTTATTCTACACCCAGAATAGCTAATAAGTGGTTTGGGATTGAAGTTCTCTGGAGGCTGTGTACAGTGGCTAGTTCTTGTAGCTTTGTTTGACTCTGTCCTCCAAACACTAACTAATGCTTACTCACAGCCGAGCCCAAACACACTGCTATTGAAACCTTGTACTTTCACAAGGCTCCCTGGATAAATTGGCTGAGGCTTATGCATACAGATTGCAGTTATTTTAATTGGCTGTTGTTTTCCAACAAGATTATGAGGGATAGTTGAAACACACACATTCTTTGACAGCAGCAAGGAGAATGTGCCTGTGGCCACAGTGATCCATGTAATTGTCATATTCGGAGCCCCAGATGGCTCTCCGTGGCCCCGGGCCCTCTGGCCCTCACATCAGTGGCACGTAAACACGTTCACATCATTTACTCCTGACTCATTAGATACAGCCTCCCCTTTATGGTTTTCCTTGGCTGCTTAATTCCCCGCACTGCTTACTTTAAATGTGTGTATGACTGCCATTACATTTTAATATACTGCCTCTGCTGTGACCTTCAGGCAGAGTCTGTCCCTCGTCAGCTTTAAAAAGGGAAATGAGCAAAAATGTATTGTTAATTATGGATATAGTGAGAGTGGCAGGCTTTTTTTGGGCAAGGTTATGGGACACAAGAATTTATTTGAGGCTGGATAAGCACAAATCGTGATTACTTACCTACCTAAATACAAAACCTAAATGCAGCAAAACATACATTATACTTGTAAAAGTCAGCTGCCAAACTCATTCCTCAACTAAATTCTTCTGAGCCAGCGTGAAGCACATTGGCAAGTTCACAGGAGTATAGCGAATAAACAAAGTCTGGATCATGTAACCAAATCACCATTATCACATTTCTGCTTCACAGCTTCATCATTATAATGCAGTTGTTTCTCCCTCAATTTCTTTATGAAGTTCAGTAGGTTCTTCATTTGTCATGTGTACAACAATAACAGAAGTAGTAGTTAGGCCTCAGGCACCTCCAACAATGCTCATTAAATAACTAAAGAAAAACATAAGTAAAAGCTAAATCTGAATCTAAGACAAAAGAAAGAAAAACAGTGCTTACACTTAAGATATAGGGCTAAATATTTAACAAATAAAGTATGAGTGAAGTAGTATAATTACAAATACATTTGTGTAGACAGTATTGCAAATGAATAAGACTGAATGTAGCAAGGAATGTACTAATGATGTATATATACTGTTTACACCTCTGTATATCCATTGTAAACAGTTCTTAAGTAAAGTGTGTAGTGTGAGATAAAGTGAGGCTTTAGAGGTATAGTGACATGAGGTAAAGCAACAAGTGTTGAGCTCAGAGAACTCAAAAGTTTAAAGCCTCAGTGTGTAAGAATTGCTCCCATCTATCGGTGAAATTGTATATGACAACCAACTGAATATCACTTTGTAGCCCCCCCCCCCCCCCCCCCATTCTGAGTGCATTAGAGGCGGGGTACACCCTGGACCGGTCGCCAGACTATCACAGGGCTTACACACACACTGCAGAAATGAACTTTTTTGATCCCCTGCCAACATGCCTAGTGCATTTTTAAAGTTACATGACATTCAGATTTTTCACTAGACACATTTTAGCACATTTTAATAACTTAACTACTTAGTTATAGCTCCTCCTCAGCTCCTTGGTTTTGCGGCGTTCCGTTCGCCTTCTCCGTTACACCGTAGCTCATAATCGATACCACACACACTGGGCACGTAGCCACCACGTAGTGTTCATGGGAAATGTAGGATAAGTACTACAAGCAGATAACGATTATGTTTCCGAGCCAAACAAACACAAAACCACCCAGATTTTTTGACAGAAAACAGACCAATCTGGGAACACTGTCGCATCCTTTCTTCAAACAAACGCTTCGCTTTATTCAATGCCAGCCAAACTGGCTAGTAACTTTACAATGTTACCCGCTAAAGTTATGCACGGGCAATTTAGAGTCAACAATGAATCTACTACCTGGATGTATTTGGACTGTGGGAGGAAACTGGAGGACACGGAGATAGCCAGCGCTAACATGTGGAAAACATACAAACGTCACACGGAAGGGTTGGAACCCGGAACCCTTTTCCTGTGGGGTGACGGTACGCGACTGTAATCTGTTGGTAATGGATGGTATGTGCTTAAATGAAGTTGTGTGTGTAGTTAAAAGCAGGATGTTTGCCAAAAACAAAAAGGCGTGTGTGTGTGTGTGTGTGTGTGTGTGTGTGCGTGCGTGCGTGTGTGTGTGTGTGTGTGTGTGCGTGCGTGCGTGTGTGTGTGTGTGCATGTACACATCTGTATGCCAAGCACGTTCTACACATAACCCTTTGACACCCCACTCTGCATGCATGTGCGCACACACACACACACACACACACACACACACACACACACACACACTTGTCATCACTCTGGGCTGCTGCCTCTTGTGCTCCCATGAGGAGGGTCTATTGATCAGAGGTGAATCCAGCTAATTAGGCCTGAACTGAGTAGGGAGGAGAAAGAATGAAGCTAGGAAGGAGAAGGGAACACTGGGAAGGGTGAAAAGAAAAAGCCCCCAAAAAAATGTTAAGAGGCAGTTGCTCTGCGATGGATTGGGACATTGCAACGCAGACGAATAAACGACAAAGGGATGCGCACGCACGTGGAGAGAGGAGGGAGGAGTGGGAATGACAGAGGAGAACACATGGGAGAAAGGAGTTGTGAACAAACGTGTGAACTGAGGAAGATCACAATCCAAAAAGGCAGAGTAGAGAGACCGAAGCATGTCATATAGGTCTGAATTTACTACACAAGATCTTAGATGATCACATCCCACAATGCTTTGCTCTAGTTTATGGAAGAGGGAGGAAACAAAGGCTGAGGTGTGGTTTGATTCCAATCGCCCTTCAAGCATTTCAATGCTCCAGGGATTCAATTAGAAGATGCAATTATCTTTTTCACAACACACCCCACCTCCCCTTTGTTTTCCCCCTACAACTGTACCTCCGCCACTTATTTCACTACGAGCTGGAGGCTGTGTCATCTTAGCTTGAAGCATGAGCATAACATATGCCAAGGGGAGCACGCTTTTATGCAAAACGTGGCACACATCGTCATGAGTGTGTAGTCATCAGCAGGCAGCGAAACGGAAGCATCCCATCCTCTCTGAACACTGAAATCATTCGTAATTCTCACTTTGATCAAGATTCGAGGTACAGTATGGAAGAATTTGATCACATTTCTGTCCATCCAATCTATAGTTGGGAAATCATTCTTGAAATGATCATATACGTAATTTCATATTTCAGCCTTTTTATTAGAAGTGCACACCGCAGAGTTTCAATCCTGCTCTCGGAAATCAGCAGATCAAAACATGACAAATGTGTCAGCAGTCATATTATCATACAAAACAAGTATTATTAACATTGTCAGAGAAATAAAAAGTCAATGCTTTGACATTCATTTAGTTGCATGCTACATCAAAGCAGTCCGTGATTTAGATGGGAGGCAGTCAAGAGAATGTGCCAGTCAAAGAGATGACGAGATAATGTTTTTTTATTATTATAATTATATTATTAGTCATGTTAGCGACTTACACAAAGACTATGAGGAGGCCGTTTCTTAGCAACTACTAACTTCATACATCTTTTGGCCCATTGTATTTACATTCTGTAAGAGTTTTTCTATGTGCTAGTCCCCATTGATGGTGGGGGCCTCTGCCAATCTGGGGGAATGAAACTCTGGGATCTGCATTATTGTATGTAAACATACTAGGTGTGACCACCATTATTGTGACTATAAATATTACTAATCTAACCTAAAAAGCTGTTATGAACCAAAGGAACCAGCCTCTTATCAGTGATGTGAAGCCTCGGGCTGCGTCGCTGATAATAAATCAGAAAACGGACAGTAGGGGCCACCTCTAGCTCACTTGCTAGAGTGTGCGCCCCATGTTGGCTAAGCGGCCCAGGTTTGTATTCCACCTGCGGCCCTTTGCTGCGTGTCATCCCCTCTCTCTCTCTCTCTCCCCCTTTCTGTCTAAAAGGGGGTAAAGTGGTTATAGACTTATCTTCTAACCTGATAACCTGTGCAGCAAGCATCCGCCCTGCTGACATGATCTTGAGCACATCCTGACTAGCTCCAGTTCTGCTGTCAACCCATTTTCAACTCCTAACTCGTGAAATACGGACACTTGGTAAGGACCCATTGCCGTCATTTTGTTAATTTATGGGTGGGGTTGAAAGTATACGTTTAAGTGACACTTGGGACATGAACCCGGTCTTCTGGGTGAAATTCCTGTGTTGTTTGACCCAATCCTCCACCCAACCTATACCTCCAATTCCCTAGCATTGTTGCTCTTCGTACAACATCTGCTGTACCCGGTGCGTCCCGTACATATGCTTAAGGGTGCATTGTGCGTCGGTATCTGACATTGAAAGCCATTGTCCAAGCTTCAGAATGTTGACAAGTTGGGAGTGAGAACACTTGCTGCAGTATAGACCAGCCAGAATCTCTTACAGAGTCTGTGCTGCTATGTTGATGACCTTGCAATATATATATATATATATATATATATATATATATATATATATATATATATATATATATATATTATTTTTTTAATTTTATATAGGCCTACTGCTTTATTGCTGATCTTTATGCATCTATAGATGTGAAATGGATGAATAGCAGGCAGTTTAACGGATACTCAGTTTACATTTTTTTCACTTAAAGGTGCTCTAAGTGATGTTGGGTGGCGTTACATCTTGTTGACGTATAAAGTATTTTCAAACAAAACGGGGCTAGCTCGCCCCTCCCTCCTCCTCATCCCGTCCCCTCCCCCTCCCTTCCGTGCTTCAGCGCACTAACCCCCCAAACCCCCACCCCCAAATCCTTCTTGTCGATTATTGGCTGGAACGCTGGAAGACTGTTTGTTGTGTTTTTGTGGCCCAGGTTGGGCCAGTTTGTTTTTCTTGGCATTTGTGGAGCCTGGGCTGTCTACAGAGACCGCGTTTTATTTACAGTATGTTCAGGGGACAGGCAGCTCTCGGATAGTGAGGAGATGTTTACTGTATGTGACAAAAAATGTTGTAGCCTAAAAAACGCGTGACATCGCTTAGAGCACCTTTAAAGGTGCTGTAGGTAGGATTGTGAAGATCCAAGACATAGCCAACATTTTTTAACACTGACAACTTCTCAGTTCCTCCCCCCTTTCCTTCTAAGCCCCTCCCCCCACAAGGGAGAATGAACGTGTGTGCATGAGCAGTGATTGGCACGCAGTTAGACACCCCCCCTGGCCCTGATTGGTGCATCTGCGGTGGATTTTTACTAATCGCACTACAGGCTGAAGGTGGTTAATTAACTGCTTCATGTAGTTCTACTGGAACATAGGGTCAGTTTCAGCAAATATGACAGAAAGTTAGTTTTATAAGGCTTACCTACTGAACCTTTAAATGTGCTTGTCAACCACATTATTTAAATTCTACATAGTACATTGCATGACATACTTTACATACATTTACAGGATGGTCCAGCTGGCTTTGGGGCTGCTTTCCTAAAAGCCTGTGAGGTATCAAACTCAAATCCCCAGCCTGGATTGTTCCTAAACAATATCAGACCACACCTTGCAAGAGGATTCTTTATGCATGCAATGTGAAAAAAAGATCTTTCATTGTTCATTGTCTATGCACATTAATTTCTACCTCTGAGGACATTCAAAATCTGTGGTCCCACCAGGCAGCACCTCAGTCAGCTCACAGAGACTCAGCTCATGCTGTCACAAGTAACAGCAAGGGATTGTCCCTTTCATTTCAGTTTCTGTCACCAAATAAATTCTCACCTTTTCAGCCAACTGTTCGAAACAATAGAAGAACAAAAAGCCAGATAATTAACAACATCCAACAAAATAAACTTCCAACAAAAAATGTCAAGTGCAGTAGGGGGCCGATTGTTGAGGCGGGATTGAGATACTGTGAGACGAGGTGGATGTCATGCTTGTTGGGGTAGGCGGCACCGGCGTTGAGCTCATCAAGCGGCCCATTTTCACACAGTCTGTCTGTACGCTCCGACTAAATCTAATAAAGCTCTGCAAAATGCTCTGAAGCACATCAGAGAGATGTCTCACAAAGCTCTTCCCTTCACCGCCTCCGCTTGCATCGGTCTAAAATTGCATAGGCACATTGCCTGAAGTGGTTTGTAATGTTGAAGGCTGGTGCAGTAAAAATGTGTTAATAACGTGGGAGTGGAAGTGAGCTTTTGAGTATCATTTGTCTGCAAATGTGGAAAACTGAAGAGCTGAGTGGCGTTGAAGGCCACAGATGTGATTGTAATCTAGAAAAAAAGCCTTGTAGTTGTCGTCTCATCTGATGTCCACAGCTTTGTTTTCATCTGCTGTTTGTCTTCAAATGACTCACTCTGCCGAAATGAACTCAATCTGCACTTCATTAATGCATGCAGAAACATATTGTAGCAATTCTGAAACGCGCAGCAGTGTGGCACTCAAAACATAATTTTTGGACGTGCCAATTGCAGATAGCCATTGATTATTTTATCAATCAAGACATGATGTTTCTCCATGTGCCAAATGTAATATAGCTCAATGCTTTTCCAAGGCAGAGATCGCTCTTTCATCTTTTGATCTAAATGAATGTTGTGGCCGATAACAGCTCAACTTGTGAATTATTCAAGCTGATGAGCAAGGCCCCGTCATATCTAACGTTCTCATCTTTCAAACAGACAGAGGTAAACACTATGAGAGGAGTGTGTCCTCAGACCAGTGTTATGACACGTCTGTCTCATCTAGAATGTTGTGCTCTCATCAACCCCTGCTGTTTACAGCCCATTTCTGCGTTGGTGGGTGTTATTGTGTTTATGGCTCAGCTCCAGTATAATCATGCAGTTCAGACATATGCATCTGAAAGTCAATTTAGATTAATGAGTCAATTAAAATTCCTCCAGAATATTAAAGAGAAAATCCTACCACTAGTTTATCAATCTCTAGATTATGATATCAGCTGGTCACATCAGCTGATCTGAACCAATAGCACAGCGACTCACCTACATTGTTAGCCTATCATCCTGCTGCTGCCTCTGTTTAAATATGATTCTCTTTCTGTCTTTAGTATATTCATGCTGCTGTTATACACATGGTACATTATATACATTATAACGTGTATTTTTGAATGAATGAATAGAGAGAACGCCGAACAAAGCAGTTAATTAGAGGAATAAAATGTTTTTTTCTGATTGTTTTACAACGGTTTCTTTCTAAGGCATGAATAAACACACACACACACACACACACACACACACACACACACACACACACACGCACACACACCTCCACACAGCACATCACTGTGTGTTTTCATGTGCTTCAGTGTTTCCCCTGCTCCTAGTCTCTCTCGTATGCTGTGTGTCAGCATCAGCTGCAGAGGTCCTGCATGTACATACTGTATGTATACATACATATTGGCTGGGGGTTACAAACCACATGTGGCCCATAGGCTCATTGCTAACGCCCACAAACGTCCACCACACTGGACACCTTGGTCCACTAGGCCTGTGCCAAGTAGGCCCATTCAGTTATCTATCTATGCCGTAACCTTCTGATACTGCTGCCACTGCTGCTGTTCCTATGTCATTTCTTGAGCTCTACTTCCAACCACCTGTAGGCTCTGAGTCTACATTGCCCTGGGAGTGGAATTATTTCCGTCAGTCCTCTCTCCCTGCTGTGTTGAGCCTGGTGTTTCCTCGTGGACAAGTCAGAGGCTGGACACAACACATCTGTGCAAAATATGTCTTCTGCATTCACATAATCTATTCCATGTGAGTTGGTTGACTAAAATGCAGATCTGCAGTAAAGGTGGAGTCTGCTATTCTAATCCAATACACTTTTTGTGAAATTGAACGTGAAGAAAAGGAAGACATCAGATGGAAAGAGTAAACAGCATCTCTGCATGTCTCTATGATGTGAAGTGGGAAGTTATGAAATGTTGCTTTCTCTTTTATTAACAAGGTTCCTCACATTTTATAAATCTGTGTCCTTCGTCTTCAATGAGTTTTACAGAAGTGGAAGTCAAAAATGCTATCCATGATTAGTTAAGCATTGCATGACAGAATCGTAGAAACAATCTTTTACTTTGCCTGCTTGTTAGCTAATCCCGTCAACTGATGCGGTGCTGCGCAGATCACAGCGAGCAGCAGAACAGTAGGCCCTGTTTCCTCTGCAGCTGTTAGCTCTGGGCTATCTGTCTGTGTGCACACGGGTAGGGAAGATACATAAAAGGCATCGTGGGAGAGAAATGAAAGCAAATGGCTGTAGTTAGATACGAAGGAAAATGCAAGCATCCTCACAAAGACGTGCAGCTGTAGATGTGTATGAAGAACAACCGCTTGTGTACACAGGCAGCCCCAGCTGAGCTGCTTTCAACCCTGGGATACATTACTGTAAGTGTGTGTGTGTGTGTGTGTGTGTGTGTGTGTGTGTGTGTGTGTGTGTGTGTGTGTGTGTGTGTGTGTGTGTGTGTGTGTGTGTGTGTGTGTGTGTGTGTGTGTGTGTGTGTGTGTGTTTAGTACAGAAATCGGACAGAAATAGGGGGATCTCAGGAACTCTCTTCCCTTTTGCCTTCATGCAACATTGATTGCTTCTATTGATTGTGTCTGTCCTTCAACACGAGGGAGACGACTCACATAAAACACCCCAACGCCTTCCTTTCACACACACACACACACACACACACACACACACACACACACACACACACACACACACACACACACACACACACACACACACCTCATAACACAACATCTTTGTGTGACAGCCATGTCGCAGACACACAGGAGCAAATAAATGAAGGTAAAGCTCTTGTTTGTCTCACAAGCCAACCTCTCCCTCCCGCTCTCCCCCCCCTGCGCCCGTCCCTTCCCCTCCCTCCATTCCTGCAGGTAACAATGTGTACCGAGGTCATTCAACAAAGAGTCATGGCTTCCTTGGTTTCATTTGTGAAAGGACAAGGTGGAAATCTCTTCAGTTTCAATTGCCTGAGCCGTCAGGCTGTTTTCTCCCAATAAAAAGCGAGCGGATGACCTTGCAAGGCCAGCAAGCAACAGAGAAGGCATTAATATTTCATTCTTACCGGACCTCCTCCTCTCCTGTCCCCTGTCTGTCAGTCTCTCCTGAAGGGGGGATGAATAGTGACTGGGGCCTGTAGCAAGTGCACATATTGTTTTACTATTTTAGCAAGCTTGGATTAAATAAACAGGAGTTTATGTCCCCTATATGTATTTGTATGTGAAGTATTTGTCCACATGTGCACAGAATAAACATATTTGCGAATATGCACCAAAAACTGATTACCAGCAACATGAGCAACCCTAATAGATTCAAATTACCGTATAACAATTGATATTACTGGATGGTACATGCATATTATTTTTCTTTTCATAGTGCCTGTCGTAATGCATGTCAGCAGACGTAACAAAGGCGTAACACTCATAAAGCTGCCATATGTCGGACCACACGCTGATACACACAGAGCTGCCGTTTATGTCATTCAATTACCAAAAACAGGTTGTAATTGTATTTAATTGAAATTAAGCCAATAAAAACCCACAGCTTTGCCAAATTGCTTCCCACAAAGGTTTCCTTGGGGGGGGCGCTGGAGAACTGTACGGCAACACGCCACAGGCATGTCAAAAAAATGACCTTTGGGAAAGAATTAGATTTAGCAGCAAACCAGTTGTAAATTAGCATATCCAGATGTAGCCGCCTTGATTTGATTTCATTGCCTTAATTGGATTTCATGTGCTTTTGCAGCAATAGCCATAATAAAACAAGAAGCCTGGACGTCAGAGCGGCTGCGCGTGGATCGCCATCACAACTCTCTCTGGGATTATATTAAACCAATATGAACAGAGAATGGTAATAAAGAGAACAGTTGTCACACAAGGCCTGTCAGTATGCTTGCCAATTGTGATGCATTGTTTAAGGTGTGCTGAATAGTAATTGCTTAATTTAGGCACTCAACTGGACCGGTGGAAAATTGTGAGTGAGGGAACTTTAAGTGGTGGGTCTTATATAAGAAATCCCTCGCTGTCATCTGATTTACAGATTACGTGCAAACTTGTACCTTTGTATTACAAGCTTGTTAAGGTTGTAGCTCTCACACAGCAAGCAGAATCAAAATGTCAAAAGGTATGCAAACGGTGAATGTTTGCAATTAGGTTCTGCCATACGCTGTGTACTGTGGTTGAGTATAGAAATGAGAGTTAAATGGCTGGATGATCTACAAGTTGATCGCTGCGATAGATCAGTGGCACTCAAAGTGACAGCACAGGGTCGATAAAATAAAAGAGAGGTGTAATTCCATTAAATCACGACGCTCTTACCCTATTGATTTGTTATAGATGTTTTGTTTTTAATGTAAGAAGCACGCCTCAAATCCATTATGCATTTTAAAATAATAAATACTGGCCCTGAAAAAAAGATCACGCCCACGTCCACACAGTGAGAGGGTCAAAGTTTAAGATGAAAACATGGAGAACACTCAAAAACAAGCTATTTTAATGTACTCAGTGTTAGCATGGTTAGCATCGCTAAGCCTCTGTCCTGATTAACAGGCCCTAAAACATCCCCTGCTTTATTGTCTATTTTTAAATAAATGAGACTATAATTTACAAAATGTACATCATGCTATATTGAAAAAGACTTGAAACTAGTGATTGAGACCATAAACTCATTATGAAAATGTTTACTGAGGTAATAAATCAAGTGAGAAGTAGGCTCATTTTCCCATTGACTTCTATGGAAACAGACTTCTTTTGGTAGCCAGTGGAGTCTCCCCCTGCTGGAAATGAGATGTAACACAGGTTAAAGGCACTTCTGCATGGGCTTCACTTTTTAGAGCAGGAAGCTCCGTCCATTATTTTAACAGTGTATGGTTAGGAAGGGATCTCTGCACAGCCAGTAGTGACAGGAGGAATGTGTACAGCAAAAAAAAAAAGTTGAAATATACAAATGGCCACGTGATTTTTCTATTAAGACACGTTTGAAAAAATGCTCCTATATGGACTACTGGACATGAACTGACACCTTTGCAAACAATAGTGTGTTCTTTAAAAGTAACTACATAAAGATCCTTCTCTCTCTGTCTCTCTCTGTCTCTCTCTGTCTCTCTCTCTCTCTCTCTCTCTCTCTCTCTTTTAATCAGTCAGTTAATGTTGAGAAGTTTTATCTATAATATAGGTTATTTATTTTAGATCATTTTTCATTTACATGTGATGCATTTTCAAACAGGAAAGGAATCTTTGTCTTTGCATTATATTTTGATGACAGTCTGTCTTAATAAAAGTGCTTGTAACAGCTCTCTCTTTCTCTCTCTCTCTCTCTCTCTCTCTCTCTCTCTCTCACACACACACACACACACACACACACACACACACACACACACACACACACACACACACACACACACACACACACACACACACACACACACACACACACATCAGACATGCACAGCAGCTATAGATCTCACAGCGGAGCCTCACATACACCGTTCTTCACTTTGAGGCCCAGCAGGTAGCTTTTCATTTGTGTCCCCTCCCCAGTGACTAAAAACCAGTGGTCAGCTGCCTGTAGAGCCCCTCTCTGACCATTACCATGCTAATATCTGCAAAATACTCTTTTGTAGCAATAACATGGGTGCACCAGACAGCAGGACATGCTGAGAGGTCTTCTTTAAACCCACAACAAAAATAGGGGAAAAAATTGGTATGGTGGAAAAAAAAAACATAAGAGAGTTGTGCGGTTGACCTAGAGAGCGCTGCTGTTTTTAATTCCAGATGATTTCCTCCTGTTTTACCCGACTCAGGCCAGAGATACGCTGATGGAGCTAGTAACCCCTGCTAGTCTCATTAATCCTCTCCAGCTGCTTTGGTGACATTTTGCACTTCATCCAAAGCCCCAGCGTCGCTCCGAACTACCGTCAGCCAGAGCACTTCAAACACACAAACAGTAATTTAGTCCAATCTTAGTCCTTTCTGAAGCGTAATGGAGGCCTTCTTCCAACACATCAATAACATTGCTATGTGTCTGTGTGCGTGTGTGTGTGTGCGTGTGGGTGCGTGTGTGTGCGTGTGTGTGTGTGTGTGTGTGTCTCTGTGTGTACACGTACATTTGGTTTTCTTTACTTTTTGACCTCCCACACACTCTCACCACCACCACAATATGGCCACTGTGAACAAAGAGATGGTCTTCCATTAGTGTAATTGGGCAATCTAGCTGCTGCTGGAGCCGAGGGCGGCTTTATACAAGTGGCTTTTCATGAATAACAAATTAGCTTTTACCTGGTGACTGCAGGTCCAACAAGTGTGTCTGTATTTCTAATGGGGAAAAATAGCACTTATCATCAATTTCATCTGAATAGAAATTTGCTTTTTAACTTTTCCAATAGGAACACGGATGAGTAGTTAGAGTAAGTAGCATGTGTACTATAGACTTTTCTGGCATACAGTATACAGTATAGTTTCTTTATTGGAAGCTCCTCATCTGGAAGTATTATTTTTTCGTTGTGTACATATGCATTATTGAGCAGTGCAACCTGATGTGTGCAGGAGTAAGAACAGACGAAAGGTGTGTTGCCTCCCTTCCGTATCTCCGTAACATCCTTCTCTGTTCAGTGATGTGCATGGACGCTCTTTGTCCTAAGCGTTCTAGATGTAGTTATTATTTTAAGATTGTCATCCACATTTTGGCTATAACCTATCAGCTATTCCAGTTTTAAAAATATAGGAAATGGTGTAAAAAAACAAAACAAAGCTCACCCATCTGTGATAAATACTGTCTCATCTCAACAGTCAATAATAGAAAGGGGACAATGTTTGAACACATTTATTCTGGTTCTATCTGCAGATAGTGTCTGTGTGTGTGTGTGTGTGTGTGTGTGTGTGTGTGTGTGTGTGTGTGTGTGTGTGTGTGTGTGTGTGTGTGTGTGTGTGTGTGTGTGTGTGTGTGTGTGTGTGTGTGAGACCTGTGTGTGCGTTCATGCAGCGCCAGCTGATGAGCTGCCACCAAAAAGGTATGACCTTTCCCCACCTCTCCTTTTGCCATCATCATGTTCCAAAGGCATTAACCCTTCAGACTCTTTCAAAGGAGCCGCAATCAAAGCCTGCAGGGAGCCCTGTGTCTGTATTTATGGCTGTGGCACTGAGGTTCATTTCAATTCAATGCAGCTATGATAAGCAACTTGTGATAGCCAAGCTGCAGCCATTCCCCACCATTTTTCTCCAAGCAGACTATCAGCGGGCTGATAACAGAAAGAACAGATTGGGACCTCTAAGTGTCTTGAGTCACACAAAAGAATCACAATGAATTCATGCAATGATTGTGCTCTTAAATGAAATTGTTCAGTGTGATACATTCAATTCGGCTTCTCCCCATCAGGCATCTTTGCACTATTTCACAGTTATTGCAGCTGACCACGTTTTGACATATTTTATTTCTTTCTTCATTATGACTTTAATCTATTAGAAAGCTGACATAGAGAGGCATCCGACCTGTCACGGGCTGTAACAGATCTGCTGTTTGTGCGGTATACTGCTGTCTTCTCTCAGACATTTTTCCATTATCTTTCTCCACCCTATCTATCTGTTAGCATATTTGGTACACAAACCCCAAAAGAGACTGTCATCAGCTCCGTGGATCACATAGTGCTGTGACCCTACAGTTGAGCCCATAGCCGGTCTTCCCTGCCAATCAGAAGTAATGTATTAACATGAGAATCGATCCACAATGGCAGAGCGCCAGAAAAAAAGAAGTCAATCATGAAACGACTAGATTATTTAACAGAGACAGTGGAATATAAAGCCCCAGACAGAATATGTCTGTCACTGGGTTGTAATCATCTAATTTCCATTTCACTGCTGCTCCCCTCCTCTATACACATAAATCAGGATTGTTTGCCCACATGTAGCCGTCTCGTCTACGCAGCATCCTAACTCGTGTGCTTTGAGGCCACCTGGCACCTGGCAGGCTAATAGTAATGAGAGAAGATAGTGGCACATTAGGCTGCGCGGATTAAAAAAAAAAAATCACAGTTTTTTGCAACCACCATTCATCCCACATTTCATTTATTTCATTTCCACACTGGGATATGAAAAGGGTGACAGGATGGGGGGAGAAAGAAGAGGAGAACAAGACTCAGATTGATTGCCTCTAAGAGAGATCAATCTCTGGGATCACTTCCTGGATAACGCATCAGTCCTCATCAGGAAGATGAAGCTGCTGAAAACAGGTGATCCGAGTCAGCATCAAGCAATTCTATTTCCCATTCATTGATTTAAATGCCATGTGGTATTGGGATGTTAACAGCTGCAGGCAGATGTTTTCCATATCTGATTGAATATTTCAGCTGAACTCTCAGTAAATGGTGGGATGAAATCCTTGTTCAGCAAGTTCCAAGTCTTACGTCCTGCCACCAAGAGTCCAAAGACAAAACAGGCAAGCTCCATGTCAAGACTTAAACATGCAGTCCTTCAGGGACCTCCGCTGATTTTACAATCAGAGTGTGTTTACAGATCTCGGGGAGGACTGCTGCATACTGTATGTGAAAGTTGTATGAAGCCTTTAGTGTGTCCAGAGCTGTGTGAGGGCTGATACATTACATTAACGGTTAAAAGGCAAAAACACTTGACTCACTTTCACACAAATCTTTGACTTCATCGTGTGATGGGACAATCGTGTCACTGTGGCAACATTAAGCCCTTGCTGTACGGGTTATCTATGGTTTAACTGTGGAATTGGACATCATGCTAATAGATTCACATTGATCAAAGCATATTTTAGTAAAGTGCATATCTCATTTGACATGCACAGTGCTGTTTAAACTACAGTGAGACTCAGTCCTCTCTGCGGCTCCATTAACTTCTTATTTAATCGCACCGTATCTCATAGAGAACAAAGACAACACCTCCCTTTGCTCAAATACACTGTTACTGTTTTTTTCTTTTTTTTTTAACATGGCCCTTAAACCAGTGAGACCACGTAGAACATGAACCACAAAGCAATGCAATTCAAATTATTTTCAAATTCTGCCTGGGGTAAGATTTACATATTGAGGAAATCCATCATCAAGGCTCAGAAATTGCATTAACTTACATAAAATGTAGTTTTACCTAAAGCTGAGACCTTCAAGGAACCAATACTTGATTTGTGGAACAAATTGGTTTGCTTTACACACAACCGAAATGATCACACCCCATTGGCCGATTTTTCACCTGATTTGTGAAAAACAGACTCAGTACAACATGAATTGACTTGTTAAGATGGATTTGTAGGCCCAATGGAATAGCAATTCATTTTCCTGACATGAATGGAAATGAAAGTGAATTGTCCCCCTGCGCAGCCATAACTGGGACCCAGACAGCAGTGAAGAAAAGAGATGAGAAAGAGTGAAAGGGATGGAAAGAAGAGCGGTTCAGAGTGGGGAGGGGTGACAGAGGGTGACCCCTGTTTGCACTGGCCCGTGCTGGATATAGTACATGTCTTGCCTTGTCAGATGAGGCCTATCATTTCATTTAAAGAAGCCAAAGCATGGTGCTGTATGGCTGTGGACCCTGGCCAGATGGACCAACACATGGCCTGAGCATTGTCATTCAGATGCAGCGTGTGCCGCGTCACTCTAAATAAAGCACAAGTGCATAAACTCAAAAGCTTTAATATGGAAATTTGTATCATCTGTTAGTGGTTGAATGGGATTTGAACATGTGTTTTCTCAACTTTATACCATGTTTCCCCAAAAGAGTGATGGGTTATCATATCGTACATTTTGGTCAGAGTCTATGACCTATAATCAATTTATTATAATACAATTGATTATAATCAATCAGTTATATTCCTACAATCAACAGCACTGTGTCCAGAAAATGTTTATCTCCTGTATTGCCAAATACATTTTGCAGGACGTAATCGCTGCTGGGTTATGTTCAGCAGCCATGTTTTGTTTTCCAACGAAGAAAATGCATCTTTTTTGACCTGCACAAAAGACTAGTGGTCAGGGTGGATGTTGGCTGTAGAACTGTGACTGTAGGAAACCAGTAGACTGGGTAAACCCCGCCCACTCTGCCGGCGATTTGATTTCGCCCTGCAGCTCAGGCTGGAAACCTGTACATTTATCTCTCCTGCTTCCGTAACAATTTTGTGGGAACCAATCACAAACTGGCTTGTCCACCTGGCGTGCTATTGGCGGGTTTAACACGATGATGATAGAGAAGCAACCGAGCAGCTTCTTGTTTACATTCAACAAGCCGGCCACCGAAGCGCAACAACCTGTTGATGTCGCTGTCGCTGCTACGTCACCCGGATCGTTGGTCTGATTGGTTGAAGGACTATCCAATTGTGTACAGAGTCATTTGAACTATGCCCGTTGGTCACGCCTCTTGTGCAGAGAAAATACACAGCAGACTCCCCAGACTAATGTTCAATCTTAAATCTATTGAGCTTGGTCTGGTGATAGCCAGACTAGGAAACCAGCACTTGCATTCTGAGACGTGCATATATGGGGAACTTGTTAGCAAACAAATGCTTATTTACACATCCAGCCATTATGTAGCAACGTTATCATTTATTTATGAACTATATTAGTTATTCATTCAGTCAGTCAGTCAGTCAGTCGTGTTAGTCTGTCTGTGTGTGACTGTTTTCTGTCTCCACCGACTCCTGAGGGAAATATCTGTCTCTTTAGCTGCTAAATGCTCCACAGTGTTTACAGCTTGTCTCTGTGTGTCTGCTGTTTGCTGCTGAGCAGGTAGTGTATAGTGGGTTGTTAGAGCTTTTTCACTGAAAACAGTTGCCTGCTGCTGCTCTACATGACTACATGACAGCTGAGTTGCAGCCAGACAGCTAAACAAAGAGCTCAAAAAAAGGGGAGCTGCAGATTCATGTGAGGCTCATCCCTTAATGTAGTCTATATCCACTCATGTCGGCCAGATGTCCGTCACCTTCCTCTGTCTTGTGCTGTAATTCTAAACTCCGGTGGATTTCTGAGGACTATGGGTAAATCCAGGGAAAAATCCAGACAGCTAGCTAGACTATCTGTCCAATCTGAGTTTTCTGTTGCATGACTAAAACAACCTTTGAACGAACACATGTTCCATCAAAACAAGTTCCTTCCCGAGGCTATTTTGCAGCGGCTCCGTGCGGAGCTTAGCACCGCCCAAGACGATTGTGATTGGTTTAAAGAAAAGCCAATGAACCAGAGCACGCTTTTCCCCCATTCCGGAATGCTGTGTGGACTAGCCAGACCTTCCTACACAGCACTGTGGAGGAAGGTCTGGCAATGCGAGACTACCCTGAAAGTGACCCTTTCACATTGTTATTTTATACATTGTTATTATAAAATAAATATTGATTATAACCGCTTTAAGGTTAGGGGAAGAGTGTGGTTTTGGTTCAAAGTTAATGAAGTAAACAATGTTTTTCATGCTTCAAGTCACATATGACCTTTTTAGTGTTTAACCAGCGTTCCTTTAAAATTCAGAAAAAAACGCCTATCCGAGGCATACCTACATGCATTTCTTTGGTCTTTTTTGAAAGGTAACACTGACATTTCTTCTCCAACAGTTCAAACAAGGTGTATGCAGATAGATGACATGACAGTGGCTGATTCTGTATTCATTTCAACACACACAACAAATATGAGTCATGTAGAATCACTCTTCTGAACGCTGACGATGCAGCAGTAACATCAAACATCTGGGTCTGACATCTCGGAGACTTTCATCTCGGAGGGTGCAGCCCTGATAACAGCAGTCTCCTCTCTGAGCTCTAACACAGTGGTGGCCATTACCTCACAGTTAATATGAATATACTTTTGGTATTTGAATATCAATTGAAAATCTGTTTTGTTTGTGTAAAATCCTATTCTTGGCATTGGCACACAAAAAAAACCCCATCTTGGCCCAGCACGCTGTTCGGCTCAATTTCCGTAAGCAATGCCAGCCAGCCAGCCAGCCAGCCAACCAGTGGACGACTGGCTAGTTAGCTAGCTTGCTAACTCCACCATGCCCTCATGCACACCGGTCACAGAAAACCAGCTGAACAAAGTTGTGAATGATCTGGCGATAGCAATGTGCTCTGTGTGGATAAAGCACTACGTTGTTAAATTTGACTTGTGCTAACAAAATGAATTAGTTCAGTGTGATATATCACATTTGGCTTCTCCCCATCAGGCTTCTTTTCACATTCATTGCAGCTGACCCCCTTTTATACTTTTTCCAAAGCGAACGCTACTTATTTTATTTATTTCTTCATTTTGACTTTAATCTACAAAGTATTAGAAAGCTGACATAGAAAGGCATCCAACCTGTCACAGTAATAGTAACAGCAAACACAATGTAACAGAAATAGATTCATCCTCTGCTGTTTGAGCGGTGTTCTGATGTCTTCTCTCAGACATTTTCCATTATCTTTCTCCACCCTATCTATCGTTAGCATTTTCGGTACACAACCCCAAAAACGACTGTCCTCAGCTCTGTGGATCACATACCAGTTCAGCCTATAGCTGGTCTTCCCTGCCAATCAGAAGTAATGTATTAACTTGAGAATCAATCCTGGCTCAGCTGGTTTGATCCACAATGGCAGAGCGCCAGAAAAAAAGAAGTCAATCAAGAAACGACTAGATTATTTAATAGAGACAATGCCAGACAGAGCCCCAGATAGAATATGCCTTAGATATTACTTTGTAATATAATTCTGGATTAATGCATTCATGCAAAGTAGTTGTTGCCCCGACATTTTTCCAACCTAAAAACATCACTGTATGTATGGATATATGTTCATATTGTATGTCGATATATAAAAGTAGCTAAATGTCTGTGTGTTTATTATTAACTTAGTTTGTGATAAACAGAAATAGTCATGTGTGATGATGCATGAGGTAAGATACTTGTATTCACCAGCAGCCAACAATATAAATAGAAGTATGTGAGGAAGACTTGTATGTGGGGATCTATAAATCCTACCGAGTTAAACTGGTGTCCGTGTGCAGGCTTGCAGACACAGAAGGAGAAAATGGATTTCAGTGCAGTCACAAATCCTGCTGTACAGTAGAGCGAGCATCATATGGGTGTAAATCTAAATCCAGGGGATGAGCCTTCTCCCTGTCCTTAGCAACAACAACGCTACACCTACAATTACCCTGCTGCAAACGAGACCTTCATTTTCCATCTCTCTGTGCAATCTAACTTTACAACACTAACTCCAGCATCCAGGTGCTCTCAGAAGGGCTCTGTCGGCACTATCTGTGACTGGGGATTTCCAAAGTCATTATCAAGGCTGGGGCTGGGTGGGGTGAAGAGGGACAGAAAGAGAAGAGAGGAAGATAGCATATTTCTGTGTGGAGGAGGGATATGAGGTGAAATGGTGCAGTAGCCAGAAACATGTACACAGGGGTGTGGGACTGGGGGCCTGAGTACCCAGGGGCCCTCATGTGAGGAGGGCCTAAAAAGATGGTAGAATGAATAGCTGTGGATGTGGGGAGGGGCCCATAGAGAATGCCTTTATACAGGGCCCAGCATGTTGTGCTGTCGCACACAGTTTGCACTTGCTGAAACTGTCTTGCTGAAAACAGGTCTCACAGGGCTCCAGACTAACTTTTTGCCTTGGTTGCACTGGTGCGCCTAACTTTATTATTTAGGTGCACCAGTACAAAATTTAGGTGCACCCAAATATTTCCTCGTGTCGCCTTTACCGCCACAATTTCAAGGTCACCTTTTTATTACGCTCCATATACATTCATATGTAAATGATATTAAACAAGAAATTGTAAATTGTAAATACTTTTATATTTGAAGCACAATTTTACTGTATATAAAAATAAAAATATTTTAAAATATTATATTTTTTTAAGTGGTTCACTGAGCTGCCAAACTAAAACATTTTAAGCAAAACATTTCAAAATAGAAAGAGCTACTCTTTCAAAGTGCATCCCTGAACTGAGACCTAACATTTCATGGCTCAAAGTCTTATAGCGCCCCCCTTGCTGAAGAAATTACACTTTGCTACAATGTAAAGTATTAAGTGTACAGCTTGTATAACAGTGTAAATGTGCTGTCCCCTCAAAATAACTCAACACACAGCCATTAATGTCTAAACCCCTGGCAACAAAAGTGAGTACACCCCTATGTTAAAGCATGTATGTAACTGAATCGCAGAGGAAATTAAAATGACACCGTGACAGGCAAAGCAACGCGACCAAAGTTAATATTGTTGTGGCTTTTCCAAGATGGAAAGAGCTCATGAGGAGCAAGGATTTTAAAAGGGACGCCGAAGTTGCCTGCTTTCTTCTCAACAGGTAATTCTGCCTATTTGTGTAAAAGTTTTATAGTTGCTACTTGCTTGGCTACCTATAACATGGTTGTGCATAACGCTAGAACGACGTCTAGGAGACTTTTCCTCGCGTCAATGATGAAAAAGGATTGTCTACCTTGTAACATAAACGTAATCATATGTGCCGTGATTTCCCTGGCAGACAGCTCACATCATGGATCTGTAACACAGACTAGCTACTAGAACAGCTGCGTGGAAACGATGGAGACACTAAGAGATAATTTCAGTTTCATTGACATTGTTCATGCTGCTCAGAGAAATATATTAAAAACACAAACCTCCGTTGCTTCTCTCCTACGCTGTAAACATTGCCTTACACTATTAATCTGGTACAATATACAGAATAACGATAGCACTAATACTTTACTAACATTAGCTTAACGTCAAACTATTATTACACTGCAAGGGATACTCACGGACAGTTGTCGCTAATTTCGGGTTCGGCCACCGTAGGAGTTATAACGCACTCGGAATGGGGGGGGGCCACAAAGTGAAATTCAGTTGGTTGTCATATACAATTTCACCGCTAGATGGGAGAAATTCTTACACACTGGGGCTTTAAATTCCCATAGAGGCAGGCAGATTTTTATTTTTATAGGCCAGTTATTTCATGGATCCAGGATACTATGCATCCTGATAAAGTTCCCTTGGCCTTTGGAATTAAAATAGCCCCACATCATCACATACCCTTCACCATACCTAGAGATTGGCCTGGGGTACTTTCCTTAAAATCATCTCTCAATGCAAATCAAACTAGCTATTAGGCTAACTGAAATGAAGCACAGTGTAAATTATTTCAGCAAGACGTCTTCCAATCATTACTTTCTCCTTTAATCAAATCAGCTGTTTAGAAGCGATACGTTCAGTTAAACCAATCCGACATGGCCACGAAATTCAAGGACCAATCACAGCATTACAGCTCTGCTTTAAATATTTTCTCCCTGTGCTGTTCAGTTGTCGTTACAGGCAAAGTGCTCAACCCTCCACCTGCCGCCTCCAGTCTTCATGTTTCTTCATGCTTCATGCTGGCCACTCCGTTGCCTCGTCGGTCTGGTCCCCGGTCTCCTTCTCCGCCACCACCATTGACTAGACTCCTTTAAAAATATTATTATTCGATGGAGTCTAATCTCCAAAAAACTCGTACATTTTACCATGCAGTTGTATAATAAATATTTTCTTTTTACATATTTGCAAACAAAGTCTCTCCTGATTGAAATAAAACCATGCCAATCTCTAGGTATGGTGAAGGGTATGTGATGATGTGGGGCTATTTTAATTCCAAAGGCCAAGGGAAGTTTATCAGGATGCATAGTATCCTGGATCCATGAAATAACTGGCCTTTCAAAATAAAAATCTGCCTGCCTCTATAGGAATTTAACATAGGGGCGTACTCACTTTTGTTGCCAGCGGTTTAGACATTAATGGCTGTGTGTTTTTTATATACTATAAAGGTTTACTCCTTAACGCAGCGGGCCAGGTTTGACTCCGACCTGCGGCCCTTTCCTGCATGTCATCCCCCACCCCCCCCCCCCCTCTCCCCTTTCATGTCTTCAGCTTTCCTATCAAAATAAAGGCCGGAAATTCCCCCTCCCCCCAAAAAAACCAGACAAACAGACAGACAGACATAGGGAGACAGAGAGAGAGAGAGGGAGAGTGCAATGGACTGAAGTGTATGCTACTCACAGAGTGACGGCTGACACATTATGAATGGGTCCAGCACGGGTTGAATGCTTTGGCGGGTCAGCGGCGTTACACACGTCTTGTATATGAAATGTCTGTATCGTCACTGCGCTGCATTTTAATGAACTATGATATTCTGGCCACATCTCTCGCCCAGGTCCAGCAGGCTCCGTCTGAAGTTAGTTGCATTCAATAACTTCATCTGTGTTTTTCGCCGTGCGGCGGCTGCAGTAACAGAGTTACCAGCGGAAACACTGGTACAAATACAGGTTTCCCTCTCATGCTTAACAATATAGAGCTGTGTTAATAACAATTAAAACCGTAGACAAATGTCGCAGTGTGGACCGACGCTGTCTCTCTCCGTGTTGCAGGGGAGCCGTGTGTGACAGTGCGAGTGAATGGGGGTGGGGCTGCGTGGAGAGTAAGAGGAGAGATACAAACACAGGCATGGCTTTAACAAGGGGGTAAGCCTGCCTCTACAGAGCGAAGCCGCCATGGCGCCATTTTGATGCTAACAAGCCATCTCCCCCCGTTAGCATTCCATTGACTGCCATTCATTTTGGCGCCACTTTGACAGCCAATAACTTTACATGTGAAGCATTTAAAAACTTTATTTGTCCATTGTTTATTTCAAAAGAAACAAGACAATGTATAAAAGGCTCCATTACCTTGTATCTCACGTTATGGCTCCGTAGCAGATGTTTTTGTAAAAATAGGCTAACGATTGTGTCATAACCACGCGACTTACTGTCACATAGTAGAGGAATTACCGTACAGTACAGGAGAAGCTCGCAGGCAGTTTCGACTTACATTAGCTATTTAAGTTTAATTGCTAATGTTAACTAGCATTTTAGTTAGCAATCATTAGCCTATGCCCATGTTATTTCCTTACATATACCTACGCTCTCCGTCTCCACAAGATTCAGAATGATTGAGATTTCTCTTGGCACAGCTACCAGAAGACTTACAACGTTCAGACACATTGCTCACATCACATCTACGTCAGCAAGCTCAGTTTGCATTGCGCAGTAACGCTCAGCTATCACCGGAAAAGTGCTTCTAATAGACTTCACTGGTCTCCGTCCAGAGCAACGGGATCTATTAGTCCATTTCTTTAACTGTCTATGGGCTTTACAGAAGAAATGGGTCATGTCACGCAACATTAAACCATATAGATATAAACAACATTGCTTTGTTCATGGAGAGGCAGCGGATGCGAGGACGTTGGGTGCACCGGTGCGACCTAGGAAAAAGTTTAGTCGCACCCTTACAAATTTTGGTTGCACTCTGGAGGCCTGTTCCATATCATGCTCATTTTCATTTCATACATATGTATTTTGGGTTTCTATTAGAACATATTTACATGTTTTAAAAAAAATTCTCATCCTGTCTGTCTTAATATACCTTTATTCTCCCTCTGTCTGAAATGCTCTGTTTTAGCTCCTGTCTCTTTAAACTCCTGAAAAAGCCCAGTCTGCTCTGATTGGTCAGCGTTTCCGGGTCTTTCGCTACTGTGCTCTGTGAGTCTCTGCACTGTCATTGCAGTCGGGGAATGATTGTAACAGCAGAGTAGCGGCACGTTCTACCTATATATAGTGTGCTTGTGACATGACAATCTTACAGAAGTTCTGACAGCTCATTTAACGGCAGAGTTTCTGACTACTAGCTGTGGGCATTTCTCTGTGGAATGAGTGTTTTGATACTTCACATTATTTGTACAGCATGTCGACCTGCTATATAATACAAAAGACATGGACATCTTACTTTTCACAATAAGGGACCTTTAAAGTACACTTCCAGTGGGATGTGAGTGCTACCTGTTTTTCCCATTTGCATGTTTAAGAAGTTACAGTCACTGCTTTATTTATTTTACACCCAGGAACACCTAAGCCTTTAAAATGAAACAGGAAGGGGTATCTGACTTCCACTTCTCTGTTTTACCACCATGATAAAACTCTCCAGTTACAGCAGGATTAAGCATCTGTCAGTCACGAGCCATTTAAGCCAACAACAAATCAAAGCAACAAACCTCCACAGTTCCAATAAAATGGAAGATAAAAGCTAGTCAGACAATTATGGTTTTAAAATTAGACATTTTTTTGTTATTTTTATTATATTTTCCCCAAAATGCTATGAAAAACAACCTAGTTGATATATCCAGAATATCTCCAAACAAGATAAGAAAAGCACTGGGAAAACTGCCTACAGTGGCTGAAGAAAAAATCTCTTATATTATTTTCCAAGGTCCGTAGCCCTGTCACAGAGATGTAGGTCTCAGATTCTGTTCTAATTGGCTTGAAAAAAAAATCTTCAAAACCTGTTTCATCTCGCTTGATGTAACTTGCGGACACCCTGAGCAGCCGGGTAAAAGATCCAAAAGGAAGGGGAAGAACAAGAGAGACTGTGGAAGGAAGAAATGGAAAGTCAGCAACAGCAGATGCAACAAAAGAAAAGTTCACGGCATGACGAAAATAGATGATTAAAAAAGAAAAGAAAAACTGTGTGAGGAAGTGTGTCTTCCATCGAGCTCCTGAAGGGAACAAAGGAAAGTAACTTGAGCAAATGCAGCCTGTTTGGAAGTCCTCTCTGTATCGCCGATGATCGATACCAATGGCTTCTCAATTTTGCCGTGCAATGAGTTCTCAATAAAACCAGTGAACGGGTATTACGCCCCCTCCCTCCTGATACTGAATCCAATTCCACAGACAACTTCAGCCTTGCCCATAATGGATTCTCTATTTCATAGGCTTTGGCTTGTGTTCCGATGGTGCTTGGTTAATATTTCAGCCCGCTGTCTCTCCTCCCTGCACAGCCCACTTTGTTGTATTGATTTATTTGTGCACCCCCCTACATACCACCTCTGTGGTGGGAAGACAATCTATTATAGAATTTAATACCTTTGAAAGAGCTCATTTTACTCTTTTCTTTTCTTCCTTTTTTTGTAAATAGGAATAGGAGTGGTCAGAAAAGATGATGTCATTTATTCAGCATTGCCCTCCAACTAACAAACAGGAAGTGTCTTGTTTGGCGGTTGATCAGTGGTGAAAGGCATCCTTCGGACCACATATAGACGAGGTCTGCTTTAGTAAGAGTTAAAGAAGCAGTAGTTTGGACACAGACAATGGCTGAACAGGAGGACTTCCGTTTCCTGCTTGCTGTTGTCGGGGAAGATACGTGAGGATGTTGAAGAAAGATGCGCGCTGCACAGATGTGGAGGAGGAAGCCTGAAGCCAGGACACATGGCCGCTATCCTTCCTGCATCCTGCATCTTACGCCCAACACCTGGTCACTTCATTAGAATGAGCGTTTTCCTCACACGACAGTGCTTCACAAAGCTGTGTAAACACGTGGAATTTTAAATGTGGAGTCCAGTGGAAACCAGTGGGAAGACCTTCTGTGAATAAACAGGGTGATTTCTACGGTGGGAAATCCTATACAGCAGTCTGAGTGCTGTTCAGGCCCTGCTTGTGTCTGTACTGTATATTACAGTGCAACAAGCAGGGGTGGAAGAAGTATTCAGATTCTCTACTTGAGTAAAAGTACTAATACCACACTGTATAAATACTCAAGTAAAAGTAAAAGTCCTGGATTGAAAATGTTACTTAAGTAAAAGTATGTTAAGTATCATCAGGAAAATGTACTTAACGTATTAAAAGTAAAAGTACTCAATGCAGAAAACCCTCCCATTGTAGAAAGTGTAAAGGATCCAAACAGTTGTGTGTTTAATGGTCTAATCATTTCAGCTGGACTTGTAGGCCGTTATATTGTTGGCTAGTTTCATTTATAATAAAACATCAGATTTTATAAACTACATGTGTTTTGTAACACATGTAGTTAATGTTAATGTGTAAAGTAACTAGTAACTAGTAACTAAAGCTGTCAGATGAATGTAGTGGAGTAAAAAGTACAATATTTAGAATATATAGAAGTAGAAAGTGGCATGAAAAGAAAAGACTCAAAGTACAAGTACATCAACATTTGGACTTAAGTACATTACTTGAGTAAATGTACTTAGTTACATTCCACCACTGGCAACAAGATAGTGGATTGTTGGGGAGATGCAGGTTGGATGACATCAGACACAAATGACCCTAAATGAACACAACCAGGTGATATCTTCAAGGTTGTATCGTCTGCTGTGATTAAGGAGATGTGTTCTTCTGTAATGGGCAGGTATCAGGATGGCAGGAGACAAGACAGATGATTGACAGACACCACCAACCTTTGGGTCCGTCAAAGAATTCCAGCCTTGTGTTTCATCCAACCCTAACTACAAACCCTTACAGCCAGATTTACAAACTGACAGATTGGAATAATATATTGACCCACAAGGAAACTCCTATTTGTCTCAATTACTGCAAAATCACTAATCAAAGAGAAAACAGACTGCCACGAAAACACGAGACTACTCACGACGACTCACAACACCTGACTGAAGAGACAATGTCAAATAGATTTGCAATTAGGACAATTCAATTGTAAAAAATTATAGAGCGTATGATTCCCCCTCGTCTCGACATAATGGTTGATGATGGTTGTACGTGATAATTGCATTCTGCAAATGACAGTCTTTGTAAATACGCTTACAATAGATTGTTTAAGTGCGTGCTGTATAGATTTTGGAGTCAAAGTGGAAGTAATCAGATTGGGAGCAGAAATTGGAAGATTTCAGTTTACTGCATTTGTGATTGCAAATTCCAGCAAGGAACAAATAAAGTATGCATTGCAAACAACATGTGAATACAGGATAGCTCAGAACGTGCAGCTTAGTTCATACAGTGCTGGCGCCAGACAATTCTCAGCATCACCTATAAACACAAAGCTGCTTTGCTAGCTCAATCTTATTGCAACTAAGATATCTTCTGGAGAAAAGAAATGTTCCTATAGTTTTCTGAATGTCTAGTTGACCAATCGGATTGCCTGGTGGGATTTACTTGTTGTATAACTGGTAAGATGAATTACTTTAGTTTTAAAGTTTTGGACAGGCATTGTTCCGTAGCCTACTGTATCATTAACTAAATGTTAAGAGCAACAATCACGCCATTCAGTACTTCTTTTAATACCGGCTGTGCAGAATGAATAGGTGTGCTTTATTTAAATGGCAGCCATTAGTGAGTCATGGGGCTTGCAGGTCAGTTTGGGAAGCCTTCATAAGATATATTATTAAATGAAAATAATTTTAACAAAAAATAATTAATGAAAAGGATGGTGATTACACATAATGGGTGACATTCCATTTAGTTCAAATGTAAAAGTTTAATGAACACGAAGAAAGAAAAGGTAGGAAACAAGCACATTCTGACACACACACACACACACACACACACACACACACACACACACACACACACACACACACACACACACACACACACACACACACAGACCTTCCATTCCATGTACATTTGTTCAAACTCAACCCTACCAAACCCCAAAAGAGAGTACTGTTGACATTAAGAGTTATTTTTAACCCTCCTGTTGTCCTCGGGTCAAATTTTACCCATTAAAGCGGCATGACCGTTAATTTGACATCAACGTCATTAACAATTTTGAGACGGGGAGGACAACACAAGGGTTAATAGTTTGTGTGTTTCCAGGTCATTTTTCAATGCATGCTGGGCTGTATTGTGAATTATGCATGCTATTGATTATTTGGCAAATATCTTCAGTGTCAAAGCCGACTTAATTGAAATGAACAGCGAACAAAGACTCCATCAATACAATAACCATGCATCAATAAGGTTTGCAGCAGATTTTTTTGAGAGATCATTTGCTGACAGCGTCTTCTGTCACTTCCTGCAGCTGTCATGTGATTGACACCAGCAGCAATACACCGACTCAGACACATGAAACAAATAACAGCCTCGCGTTACCATGACGAACTTGCTGTTCAGCGAGAAGACTGAATGCTGGCAAATGTTTTCTTCTGCTGAGAGCAACATGAGCCCTGAGGTTTCCAACTATGCTGACTGTGCTGAGGCACCAGGAGGAGTTTTACAAAGAGGAATGGATAGCGAAAATGAAACAATACTTGCAGCGTGTTATTATTCATTACGAGCCCCGTCACTGATCCATCTCAAGCCTGAAGCCAGCTCCTAATTCTACAATATCTAACAAAACGGAGCGCCAGCCAAACAATCTGCATTTGGGATTGATTTCTGTAATCGGCCTATTCTTGTTAGGAAATTTGGCAGAAGTATAACAGTCCACAGTACAGCAGACATAAATCACGCCCCATTGGCAGCAGCATATATCAGAACTATATTGCCTGGGAATCGATCGCCTCTCAGACAACATTGCGATGAGGATTGTGAGAAGGGGGAAAATGAATATCAGCCTTCGGCGTCAGGATATCCCCAACTAGCCGAGTAGTGAGGGTGGGAAATTCTTCCCTTTTTCCCATACTGTGTTATTCTTTCATTAATGTAGCCTAACCTGGAGACAGTGGCAATGAAAATGATTGTGCTTACATATATGAATCAAAGCTGTGCTTCGAAGAAATGCATCAGCCATTCATTTTTTTGTTGTATGAACACTAAAGTAAAAATAATTGAATATCCTGGTAAACCGAATGAGACAGAAATTCTCTCTGCGCTTCAAATGACAAATAGTATAATTAAAACAGGAGGAGATGTGGGATTTGACTAAGGCGTTTTGGCTCCAGCAGCTCTTGTGTTGAGCAAAAGAGGCATTGTGTTTGGGGAGGTTCACATTTAAAATACTTGCATTGATTCGAAGCAGCGGCCTGCTGAAATAGGAAAGAAAGACTACAGCAGTCAGAGAGTAAAGACTCTCTCAGGGTTGATATTCAGGAGTCTGAGCTTGAGAGCAGAACCAAAGGGACGTGAGGATGGCCCAAAAGCACAAAAATCCATTTACTAAACATGGAACACACACACACACACACACACACACACACACACACACACACACACATACAGACAAACAGTAGATTTCAGATCAATGCCAGAGGAGAATCAATGCATGGTGGGGGTTGGGAAGGCTAAATTGCTCATGGCAAAGATATATTTAGAAAGGTAAAAGACCTGCAAGCAGGACGGGTACAGAGGAGAAAGAGGGAGAGAGAGAGCAGGAGCAAATGAAATAGATTCAGAGGAGGAGAGATTAATTGATTAAGTGAGGTTGAGTATGGGGGACACCGCTGGAATGCACCCAGTCTCCCTGAGGTGCTCATCGACGCCAGATGCTGCAGTGCTCACCTATAGCAATTACCTGCACATCTGATATCAACATCCCCCATTACCAAAACAAACCATATGCGGGCTCTTACAAGCCAACAAGCTGCCAAATCTCACACTTCTTCTATATCTCCTGCCACTGGGACTCCTCCTTAAGACATGTGTGAAGAAACATGATTCTTACTAAGAGCATCTGCACAGAGACAGAACATGCTACATGTTGACATGTGCTTGAGATTCCACACACACAGCTGTTCATTTTCTCCTCTAATTCTATAGACTATAACAGGCTTTTTTTTAGGCCAAGGACCCCTTAACTGAAAGAGAGATGGAACAAGGACCCCCTAATAATGTATATATATTTTATAAAATTAAGTTGCATATTGAACAGGGCCTACAATCGCATGCAGGGTGGCCTAAAGCCTTTATACATACCTTTTTTGCATAGAATACTGAGCAGCCTTATAATTGATGCCATGATGTCATGATTGTCATGAATCCTCAGGATTAACTGTATCTGTGGATGGCTCTTACCTATAGGCCAGTAACCCTATCCTCAGTGGGGTTAACATTTGCTAATAATATGTTGGATTCATGTTAAGACTTTTTAGTTTTTGGAAAAAAACAACTATTGCACTATAAACTATAGCATTGTTTTTGGGAGGATGTGTTTTTGTGTAGGGGATGCATTTGAGTTTCCAGTGTTGTCTCCGTTGCTGTTTTAACATAATGTGTCTTTAAAGGACAGATCCGGCGCCAAATGAACCTAGGGCTTAATAACATGTGTATTGAGTCGGCTGTTCTCTGGGACATGTTTTCATGCTAATCGAATGTGTCTCTAGCTGTATACAAGCTACCGCAAACGGATTAGCTGCTAACAGTTTATTAAAAAGATAGATTATAAAGACAGTAGCGTTCATGTTTACATGCAGGCGCCACCTTGGAAACAGTCATGAGCAGTCGAACGACGAACGCCGTGCAACCAGCAACCAGTAACCAGTAACATAGCTCAAACACAGCGTTCAATTTTTGTGTTTTCAGTGTGAGTTATATTTTAGCTTTGGTGTGTAGCAGCAACTCTAGAATGAGAAGTTAGAAAATCCAAACATTACCCGTTTTTTTTAAAAACCCTCCACCGGCATAGTTTAAGAGCACAGCTTGTTTGTTTTTTTTGTTTTTTTTTAATGATAATGCCTGCAAGCAGCCCAGAGAAGTGGAGTTTTTTTTTTCCACCATGTGATAAAAAGGAGAGCTTGAACTTAAAAAAGCAAGACAATTTTTTCAGGATGCTGTTTTTTGTTGTTGCCTAAAATCTATCTTTTTTAAGCTAACGTTTTAACCGCATCCACACTCTCTGAATGACAAAAACATCTTCACAGTATAAATCAGGGAGAATGGCTAAAAGATATCCTGATAAGACTGGGATTTTCACACTCAACGCTCCATCCAAACTGCTGCTCTTATGCCTTGACCCTCACTTCATTTAGATGTTGCATAAAACATAAACGTGGTGTTTAGTTTGCATACATATACATGAATACTTTCATATCTCCACAAGGAAAGGACAGTGGCCCCGCCCACACCAACACACATATCCATAAGAGATGGAGAGTGGGCGTGTCAGCGTGCCAGGGAGAGTGATGGATGCAGCTATGTCTGGGGGGCGGACGGGTGTTTGAGATCAGTGACGCCCACTCACCTGCCACAGCCACCCAACAAATCCCACCAAACCACAGGCAGATTCATGAGGAAACTGCACATATTTAAAATGCAGAAATAAGTGAATGAAGCTGTACTTAATGTGAAGCTGTAAAACCTTCAAAAGACACACGTAGCATAACGATGCTAGCTAACATCTCAGTACGTAAATGTGAGGTCAAAGGTTTCTTTCTGCCCATGAGTCTGAGTGACAACACGGTTAAAGATCTCTGGCACCCTTAGCTGGCCAAACATGAACACAACACGCATTTCAAGCTCTCTCAGGTCCAACAAAGTCCTTACATCTACTCTCATTTACCAGCAAATTCTACACACTCTCACGTATGAGTTATGTTTATGGATACAGGTTATTTTATTGAGTAAGATAAATGATATGACATATGTACCCATATAAAAAAGTGCACTAGGTGCTGAATGCTCCCTCTGATACACAAAACACATGTACGGCTCTGTATTATAACGACATTAAAATATGAGAAAGTAAGAACCATTTTTGCAAGTTTACGCCCCTCATCACAGCCTGTTGATTTATCGTATATGACTTTATAAAATTGGAGAAAATAAGACTTTAGCGCACTCAACTCACATTAAACTTAGAAGACTTTAAAGACTCGGTGCTGGATCCTTAATGTGGATAATAATAAATAAATGTACTTTGGACAGCACTCCAATAAATACTTTTTTTATTTCCACACAATATATTATTTATAAAAGTATGGTGATGGATTTTTTTAAACAGTTTTAACTTACTGCTTGAATTCAATGAGTGTGCTGAAAAGGGGAAAATGTTATATATATATATATATATATATATATATATATATATATATATATATATATATATATATATATATATATATATTGCTATTTAAAGTACATGCCAATTCTTCAAATCATGTAGCCTATATCTAATTTCTCGATGTTCCAGTTCAGGCATGGATTTCAGAAGGAGCATTACTGTTGGGGATTGACCAATACAATGTGTTACTGCCATCTGGTGTTTAATGTGGGCGTTACAGAGACAGGACTGAAATGTCTGGCTGGGTGATACCCCCCCGAGGGAATTCTCAGGGGACCTTTTCCCCTCTGCTGCCTCTGGATTCATGAATGAGGCCAGCAGCTGTCAGGCATACTGACCGTGTTCAACAGAGGAAGAAGGAAACCATTCAATAGTTCTTCTTCTTTCTTAAAGTATAGTATTTCTTCTTAAAGTATAGTATTTCTTCTTAAGGTATATTATTTCTTCTTAAAGTATAGTATTTATTTTCTTGTCTGTCAAGCATTTCTATTATGTTTACATTCTTGTCTTTTTATAGTCATAGTTAATGTTTAATAATAAACTATTGCACTGTTCAATCCCTGCACTGTTCACTTTTGCACTAGCACCATTGCACACACTCTACCATAGCACCTTATCATGGTCATTGCATCAGATGGTCAGTCCATATCAGACCTTTGGAATCACTTCACAAATAGTTCATTTATTTATTTAAATTAACTTTAAATTTGTGGAAAAAAAATATTTATGTGTATGTATGTATGTATGTATGTATGTATGTATGTATGTATGTATGTATGTATGTATGTATGTATGTATGTATGTATGTATGTATGTATGTATGTATGTATGTATGTATGTATGTATGTATGTATGTATGTATGTATGCATGTATGTATGTATGTATGTATGTATGTATCTATATCTATCTATCTATCTATCTACTGTATCTATCTATCTATCTATCTATCTATCTATCTACTGTATCTATCTATCTATCTATCTATCTATCTATCTACTGTATCTATATATATATATTATATGTATATATATATATATCGACTGTCTATCTATCTATATCTATCTATCTATCCATCTATCTATATATATATATATATATATATATATATATATATATATATATATATATATATATATATATATATACATATATATATATATACTGTATCTATCTATCTATCTATCTAGATAGCTGAGAAGCTTTCGAGGCAGGATATGAATAAGTTCTGAGAAACGGCCCTTCATCTGCAAAAGTAGATACATGCCATTCTTAAAATGAATAACTACAGTTTGATTGTTGTTTCTTTGAGTGCCCTATATACAAAATACAGAAATAAAAACAGAGAGATCTGCTTTGCAAATGAACCCTTCAGTTCTATACCTTCCAAACGTCTGCCAGGGATATGATGTAGTTTGCTGCCAGTCTGATGAGACTGAGCTTTGCCAATCTGTCCACTAGATGGAGCTATAGATCTAATATTCATTCATGTTTTGTATTTGCCAACATAGTATGAGACTTTCTGTGAGGCAGTATGTATGACGGGTGCAATGTCAGATTGCGATCAAAGCAGCTATTGTTGTCGAGCTTATTTCGTCAACAAAGGCCATTTTGTAAAAGCAGGTAGGACTTTTATTTAGCAGTGTGTGTTTCATGAAGGTGACGTGACCAGCGGTGGAATGTAACTAAGTACATTTACTCCAGTACTGTACTTAAGTACAAATGCTGAGGTACTTGTTCTTTACTTGAGTCTTTTCTTTTCATGCCCCTTTCTACTTCTACTCCACTACATTTCAGAGAGAAATAATCTACCTTTTACTCCACTACATTACTCTGACATACTCTACACTACTGCTTTAGTTACTAGTTACTTTACACGTTAGGATTTCTGCACACAAAACACATGTAGTTTATACAATCTGATGTTTTATTATAAATGAAACTAGCCAACAATATAACGGCCTACAAGTCCAGCTGAAATGATTAGACCATTAAACTCACAACTGTTTGGATCCTTTATAATGGGAAGAGTTTTTCTTTACTTTAAGTACATTTTCCTGATGATACTTGCATATTTTTAACTAAATAACATTTTCAATGCAGGACTTTTACTTGTGGTATTAGTACTTTTACTGAAGTAAAGGATCTGAATACTTCTTCCACCCCTGTATGTGACAGCATGTCAGAGGCTTCTGGGATCCTCCTTGTATATTTATATATTTGACCCGTGTTTTCAGTAGTGACAGTAAATGACATGGTCCCTCTGGTTCTGCAGAGTTTTTATTGTTTATTCATGCCATGGACACAAGCACTGAGCAGACTTTAAACATTGAGAGTACTACAGTTTTTATGTTCTTCACATCTCACCCAACAATGTAATCTAATGTAAGCTGATAATTGCTCTCCATAATAAATAGTTTTATGTCTAAATCAGAATAGTGCTCTGCCGTTGCGGGGGCTCTGTCGGAGACGCCCTTTGCCCCTGACATTTACTTTCATGTGCGGGGGCTGACTGGCAGAGCTCTTTCAAATGCAAAGCTCCAGCGAGTTAAAGCGAGTGGATGGAGAGATAGAAAGAGGGTGGGAAAGGGCAGAGGGAGGGATGGAGGGACACACCCCGTCCCCTGCCACCTGCCTTATGCTCCCTTTGTCCGTGGGCTTGCTCAGCAGGTAGGCAGGCGGCTACTGATTGGAGGGGGAGATGCTGCGGCACGCACCCTAACGGTACGTCCCCTGGAGGAGAGGAGAGGAGAGGAGAGGAGAGGAGAGGAGAGGAGAGGAGAGGAGAGGAGAGGAGAGGAGAGGAGAGGAGAGGCAGAGACGGCGACGGCGACGGCGACGGCGACGTGACTCGCCACTTCCCTCCTCTCTTCATTCCATGTTTCTAATATTCACTGTTTTCTCCTTCTCTTCTCTGTTCTCTCCTAGTAGTACAACTCGCTCCACAAGGCCACTAACAAAAGCAAAGCTCTCTTGCTTTCTTCCTCTCTTTCCCTCCCCCCCCCCCCCCACTCTCTCCCTCTCTCCCCCCTCTCGCTCTCTCTCCCGCTCTCTCTCTAGAATTCAAATTCAAAGGGACTTTATACAGTAATTGGCATGAAAGTTCCAATAACAATCTTTGTCCAAATATTCGGACAGAACACAATAAACAGTTATATGAACATTACAGTTTTTGCCTATTGCTTACACACTTTTTGCAGAATTTGGCTCATTATGTCAAAACTCTACACACAAGCCAATCAGACATACTGTAGCACTTGGAGATTAACAACTCACATCTATGCCAAAATGAAACACAACACATCTTTCTAAAAATGAAATTACTGCAACAAAACCATACACACAAGCACCATCTGAATAATCTTTCATATCACCAGCAACACACTGATGGGCTTTATAGAAAACACTGCAGTCTTTGTGTTTCTATTTTTATTGTTGTTTTCTCAAACTCTGTTTGTAGTGCTAAGACTCAGACCGATTGGTGTTCTGTCTTCTGTGCAGGTGTTTTCAGGTGTGTAGTCAGTGTGCCTACAATTGCCAGATGAGTTTTGCAGTTTGAACAGAGTGTTTTCCCAATGACAACAGGAGATTTTGTTTTTGAACAGTGTCTAAGAAAACGTGTGTAGTGTCTCCCTCTCTCTCTCTTCCTCTCTCTCTCTCCCTTTCTCTCTCTCTCTCTCTCTCTCCCTTTCTCTCCCCCTCTCTCTCTCTCTTCCTCTCTCTCTCCCTTTCTCTCTCTCTCCCTCTCTCTCCCTGTCTCTCTCTCTCCCTTTCTCTCCCTCTCTCTCACCCCCCTCTCTCTCTCTATCTTCCTCTCTCTCCCTCTCTCTCTCTCTCTCCCTCTCTCTCCCCCCCTCTCTCTCTCTCTCTCTCTTCCTCTCTCTCTCCCTATCTCTCCCTCTTTTCTCTCTCACTCACACAAGTTTAATCTAGAGTAATACCAGATTTTTCTTTTAGTTCAAAAAAGAAAGAAATGAACAGGTTCAGGTGAAATGACATTGACAGAATGGAAATCTTCCTTATTAAAAATATGATCGCTAAACTTTTGGCCCATTATCTACAAATTTACAAATACAGTATGGAGGGAAGCGATTTGAACAATGAATGAAAAAAATAATTAATACTTTAAATAAATGAATAAATAAATAATATTCTATTCATTCAAAAGTTAATTTTGAAGTGTCTTTTCAAAGGAAAGTGCAACATAGACTAATGACGCTGCATTCAAGATCAAAACATTTGTTTTTCTCTTTTGTGTTTTGTCCGTTTTGCTATTCTGTTTCATGTTTGGGTTGATTTCGCTTGTGTGTGTGTGTGTGTGTGTGTGTGTGTGCGTGTGTGTGTGTGTGTGTGTGTGTGTGTGTGTGTGTGTGTGTGTGTGTGTGTGTGTGCGTGCGTGCGTGCATGAGTGCGTGTGTGCGTGCGTGCGTGCGTGTGTGTGTGTGTGTGTGTGTGTGTGGAACAAGCCTATCTAATTTAGAATTATCACCACAAACAGCAGCGACACTCGGCCATTTCTAAATAAATCTAGTGGATGGCAGGTTTTTGATTTTCATCATGTAAAAATGGGAATAATTGAAACTCCAGGAGAACAGCAGGAAGAGATATATATACTTTGTATATCATATATATGTCCTCTATATTATTTACAATAGATTATCAGTATTTTATTTTTGCAAGATTCGCTCGCAGAAACAATAGACAAGACGATTTAGGTGCTTTCAGCCTTGAAGGTACAAACTCCAGGCAGCAAGAAATAATTATTATGAACATAATGCTGGGAAAGGTGCCCCCCCCCAAAAAAAGGTGTCTTTCTGTGTTCTTTAACAAAACAAAGCGAGAGGCCAGACATCCGCAGCGTTTGTATTAACTGGTGGTGACATCATGCTGTGTTGACTCACACCTACAGCAGCTCGTCCCTTTGTGTCAAGGGGAGCACAGCTGCACGAGGCAGATGATGTC